>SSBO01000009.1:4367263-5029266 GCA_005281725.1 Wuchereria bancrofti | reverse complement strand
TAAATCGTAATTTGTTTAATCCACTTTATCCGTTGTTTGAACTGTTTGATGATTTTTTTGATGTTCTGTTCTCTTAAATCGATTTTGATTGTTCATTTTATACTTTTGTTGTGCAATGAATAGTTTTTTAAGCTTCGGTCTGTGTCATTCAAAGAATCATAGTATTACCATTTGGTTTTTGTCTTCGCGGCAAATCAACAAGGAAACTCGTTCTTTTGATCAGTGTAATAAATTTAACGAAATACCTCTGCAAAGAAATGTCCAACTCTTTTAATTCTGTGTTGCTTTCGTCGTTTCATTAAATATTTCGTGATTAAACTTATTTCTCTCTGATCTCGGTAGTCAAGAATGGGATTTTGATCAGTCTTTCAGAAAAGTAACTTGATCTCATTGATTTTTCTAGAAAACTGTGTTTAGTAAGTTAGATTGTCCGAGAAAGAGATAATTTGATTGAAGTATTTTAGGGCAAGAAATTTGTTTTTTTAAATAGAATATGTACTAGAATAGTCTACACTTCGAATTTCGGAAATTTATCTATCAGTATGTTTTCATATCTCATAATTTCAATTCGATTTTGGACAATCGGATTTTTGACTACAAGTGCACCAAAAAGCTGAAATATTATTCTTCTGTATGCTTCTAATAGACAATTTGAGATTAACATAAGCCATAATTTTTTTGCAGAAAAACAATGTGCGGTTTTGTTATGTAAGTGGAATTTAAGTATGATAACAGTGAGCAAGTTTATGCAATTTTTTCTGAAAGACTGATTAAAATGTGGCCACTTTTCTTATTGTACAGAAAAACAAATTTTTTTTAAAGAAATTGATCAAGATATGGTCAAACAAGTTTTCCTAAAAGAACTGACGAAGATATAATCAGAAAATATTTTTCCAAACTAACTGATCAAAATATTTGATGTAACAAATTTTTCCGGTTTGTAGCACTGATTGCTTTGTTATTTCTTTCTTCTATTTCATAGAACTAATAAACAAAATTGCTGATTTTTTTTCAGCATCTTTTAACCCCACATTTTGGAAACATTCTGAAAGACAGCTATAAAGAAAGGAACGTATCCGATTTATGACAAATTCTTTTACAGTTTATACCGGTATCGCTTAAAGTTTTTTAAATTCACTTTTAGATGTATAAAACAGTAATCTGATTGAAATAATCAATTCGATAAAACAGCGAAAAAAAAAAAGACGTCATAAATCAATTAAAACTGTAATTGATCAGACAACACATTTTCATCACCAAGCTGATTTTTATGATCTGATATATATATGCGAACAATAAGAATCTCGTGAACAGGTGAATAACTAAAGAAAGTCTCGCAATTTGCGACCTGACTGTTGCTTCAAGCAGAGAAAATATAAAGGCTACTTCACTGATTCGATAATGAAATCTTGCTAATAATTCGATAATGAAAAGACAATTGAAATATGACTTAAAATGGACTTTCGTAAAACCGAAGATTCTCAACTGAAAATAGTCAACAAGAGATAAGAATCAGATGTGGGCAGGATTTGGTAAAGTGCCTAGTACAAGATTGTTATCAGCGCATGGGTCTATTTCTTCGAAACTTCTTTTCCATTATTTATTGTGACACCTTCATTGAAGAGCAACCTGATGCAATCATTTATTTCCATTCAAAAATGTCCTATTCATTTGTTTCACCTATAATATTTTCGAATTCTTATTTTAGCCTAATTTCGTCAAAATTTCAAGTAAGAATAAAATACTTTTCAAATCGAAATGTTAGTCTAATGTTGAATATTGATTAGGAATTGTTATCTTCATAGTGAAAAGGGAGAATAGTTTAAGTTTTTCTGAACAAGAATTGCCTGCCGACGATTACTAAAATTTTAACTTTATGTCATTTCTTCCCTTTTGTTACGAAAACAATAACAGACCAAAGTTGTTGTATAAGTTAATAAGTTTAACATATACTCCAAAATAAAATCTGAAATATTTTTGTAAAGAAAAATGTAATTGTCTTTTTGAAGCTTTCTACCTGCTTACTTGTTTGTATCATTTTACTTATTTCAAAACAACGATGGGATTAGTAAGTGCTTCACTGGTCGTACTGGTACTCGTTTGGATCATTCACTTCATCATTAAAAAACTCAGAACTATGCTGAAGCAAATTAATGCGGTACAGGGACCACCAACTTGGCCACTTATAGGCAATCTACATCAGTTTCATTTCAAACCAGATGGTACATATCTCAACTTTTTTCATGTCATTGCTATTTGAAAAGTTCGCTCTAAAAGTAAATTAATTAGTTTGGCAATAAAAACTAAGTTTCTCGCAAAATTTTGAATTTTCCGCAGTAATTACATGCATATGGCATTAAATTTGAACGAAAGAAGCAATTAAATTTCCTTGACTTCTTTCTTATATTTGAAATTAGTTCAAATTTAAAATTAGATTCGAAATCTATAAATTGGTCAAGTTCTTAAAAGCAGAATTTTTAAACAGTTGTTTCCTCATTGCAATTTTCAAATTGCAGTGAGAAAATTGATGAAAGTTGTAAGAGCGTTGGAAATATCACCTGTTAGAGGAGAAATTAAAAGTATGAAATTGAAGAGAAGAAAAATTAATATATCAAAGGCCGTAGAGTTTTAGAGAAAATTGCAACATTTTTTATTCCACAAATTATTTTATACTAAAATATCAAACATGAAACTATATTACAGAATTCTTCGAGCAAGCTCAGGGTATAGCATATATGTTACAAGCACGCGGTGAGCGCATGTGTCGTATTTGGTTCGGTCCCTGGCCATGGGTTTTACTGTATGGAGCAGAGGAAAGCGAAGCTATTCTTGGAAGTAATAAAATCCTAGACAAACCACTTCAATATGGCTTTTTAAGTGGATGGATTGGACAAGGGTTACTGATCAGGTCGTTTTTTCTCGAGTATTTCTTAGCTTTGAAATTTGACGATTTAAGGAACTTTTAATATATATTTTTTGAAAAATCCAATAAAAAAATCAATCAAAACTGACTCTCTACCAGGCGAAAGTGAATATTACAGAAATTAGAGAACCAAAAAATAGAAGTTATCTTATGAAAAAAACCCGCCCAATCATTTCTATTAATATTTATTGATGCTTAATAAAAATACATACATATCACTGAGAAATCCATTTTCTGGAATCCATACAGTTAGAAACTAGAAGCTAGACTAAATGCGATTTACTTGCACCTGTTTGCTCATTTCTTTATAATTTTTTAGAAAAAACATTGGAAAATTGAAAATTTGGTTCAGCAAATTTTAGCATACAATTTCCTTTGGTGCAGATTATGATAATTAAATCCCTTAAATCTTTATTCAAAAACAAGATTTGAAAATAGAAAAGAAAGAAGAAGCAATCGTTTTATTAAAAGGAGGAATGAACTGGAATTTCTATCTTACTATATCTCACTAGCCAAACAAACCGTTTTGAACAGAAACGTAAAGATTCTCATAAGTGACGAGAATATTTAGAAAACTCTACACCTCTAGATACAGTTCCACTTTCGAATTTGACAATGAAATGTAGGTAGGAAGTGAAATATTTCTGAACGAGTCGATTTGTGATTAAGCTATTCGATGTTGGCACGAGTAATAACGATTATCTTGGATTGACTTTTACGATGGAACTTACTATACTCACTGTTGACAAAACAGCAAGGATTTCTCATGAATTCTAATTTATTTTTCCTTTGTTCAATATCCAAAAGACATTAACTTAGGAATCAAATTTAACTAATTAATTAGGCGGAGATCAATCAGCTTTATTTGCTTCTTACTTTTTCATATTGTTATTTTGCTATCCTTTTGTCCTTTTTTTTTACAAATAATTCACTCCTTCTTTGTTCTCTGATTCTTGATTATTTCAGCGAGCCAAAAAAGTGGCGATCGCGACGAAAACTTCTTACACCGACATTTCACTACGACATATTGAAAGATTTTGTTGGTGTAAGTAAAAACACTTTACTAGAGGCTTTGTAAATTGAGACTGATCTATGTGCTTGAGACTGATTTTAATAGTATATGTTCTCTCTATAAATTTCTATTAACACAATGTTATAGCGAAATTTTATATAGTTATCGTTCTCCGATAACTGAATTTTTAGGTGTACAATAAGCACGGGCAGACACTGCTACAAAAATTCCACGCTTTGTGTGGTAATCAGTATAACGATATATTTCATATGATATCACTGTGTACGTTGGATATTATCTGCGAAGCTGCTCTCGGTACACATGTTGATGCGCAGAATAAATCGTCTCCTTACTTGGATGCTGTTTGCAAGTTTGTTTATTTAAATTATTTGGAAGAAAATCTTTCAATTCCAACGTCTTATACTCTTTGTGAAATTATTTTGTCGTGATTTTAATAGATTAAGTAAATTTTAATAGGTTAAGTATTATTTCATTCTAAAATTAAAAATGAATGAAAAAACATAGATTTAAGGATAAAATATATGATTCATCAGCGAACACTGAAGGCACATTTTTACTTCGATACTATTTATAACGTATTTGGCAGTGGGAAAGATGAGAGCAAATGCACTGAAATACTTCATGAATTCACTGGCGCGGTAATTTGACGACGTTATCTAAGTTCTTTTGCTTAAAAAATATAACTTCCCGTTATGCGACTTATTCAAATACCAATATTGTGAAAAGTTCCGAGAAGCTCTAATTTTTGCCTTTATTAAATTAAATTAATTCTATAGGCAATAGCAAATCGTAAGAGATTGGTCGATGAAGCTGGTGGTGTCGCTAGCCTGATGGAGAAAGAAACACTATCAGGTACGATGAGCTTGTTGCCAAGTATAACTCTGTAAGCTAAATTTTCATTTTAAGGCAAACGACGTATGGCGTTTCTGGATTTCATGCTTGATTTACATGCGAAGGGTGAGTTACCTATGGAAGGTGTACAGGAAGAAGTGGACACATTCACTTTTGAAGTACTTTTTTATTTTGTTATCCAACGATTACACAGAACTCTTCCTCTATTCCTCATTGAAAGTAAGCTTGAAAAAACATTTCAGGCACACGACACAACTTCAACAAGCATGAACTGGTTTTTGCACTTGATGGGTACCAATCCAGAAATTCAAGCAAAAGTTCAAAAGGAAGTTGACGAAGTTTTAGGGGAAGGTATATGGCCTTAAATAAATATATGTATATATATATCCAGAAACAGCTGTATCATAATTTTTCAGAAAATAGATCTGTGACGTATGAGGACCTCGGACAACTAAAATTTTTGGAGGCCTGCATCAAAGAAACACTGCGACTATTTCCTAGTGTACCTATGCAAGCGCGACAGTTGACCAAAGATACAAAAATTGGTAAAATTTTTCTAGCATTTGAAAAGATGCCATCGAATTTCAAGTCAGTAACATGCTGTGACTTTTTTCAGACTTTGCTTTTTTCCTCTTTTTCACCTCTATAGAAATTATACCCCACATTTACAAGAAAAAGTCTTTATAAATACACTGCAAAGCATCTGTACATTCACCAAATCCAAGTATTTCGTGAATGAAATTCCATTGTAGAGAAACCCCCACTTAAAATTTTTGTATAATTAAGCTGATTGATTGATCATGAAGAAAGCTTTTGGGAGCTTCTAATTTCAGGAAATAAAGTACTACCACGTGGTACGGGCGTTATGATCATCGCATCAATGATTCATCGAGATCCACGATACTGGCCGGATCCAGAAGCGTTCAAACCAGAACGATTTATTGACAATCAGCCCAGACATCCGTTTTCATATATTCCTTTTTCTGCTGGACCCAGAAATTGCATCGGTACCAGATTTTCAAGATTTGTTGAAAAAACTGTTTGATTTGAGGAATGGGAAATATTTCAAAATTACGAGCATAATAGTGTGATACAAAGAGTAAATACATAAAATTAATATACTTGGGATAACGCGACAAACATCTCTTACAGGACAACGATTCGCACTTATGGAAGAAAAATGCATCCTGGCGCTGCTAATGCGAAATTTGAAGGTGAAATCGAAACTACGTACCGATCAGATGCGTGTGTCCGCTGAGCTTGTAATTCGGCCACTATTTGGCAATAACATACGATTTGAAACACGTAAATTTGGGGACTACGTGCAAATTGCATAGATCGATATTTCAGTTTGATTCTCGCGATATATTCAACGAAATAATAGCTATTGGTGCATGCAATGTTTGTCTGAATAGCTAATAATGTGTTGGGTTAAATGAAAAGTTTATAGCTCATCATATTCTCGCCCTGTCCATTTATTTCATATAATCCTCTTTCATATAGTCCTCTCCATCTTATAAACCGTATCACTACTTAAATGCAGTCATCATAATCGAAATCATTTGGAACCGAGCTTTGTAGGCTCAAATTGCTACTTAGTCTGCTAAACATAGATGGCCATCTGGTTCAAGGCTAGCCCACGTTAATTCTGTCATAACAATGCCGAATCATAATGGTGTGTGTTTTCATTAAGTGTGTAATAAATAGTTGGTTGAAGCAGTAGTGTTTCTGAGCAATTTGCTTGACATGAATATCAACTGTGTAATCTACAGACAGGATTGTCATTAAGTTCAAGTGGTTCGACAAAGAAAGTATTGGAATGTTACTTTCAGTAAAGAAGACATGTATAGTAACAAGATAGACTGCGGAATTTGATGCATTACGTAATTATTTCACTTAGAATAAAGGATTAGAAATAAAGGTAAGCGGGAATAACGTACACTTCCGCTCTCCATGTAACGCATCATAGTGTAGAAGTTGGAGGCGAGATGACCGTGCTGTCTTTTCGTTTGCGAACAAAGCTGCATGTCGTAGTGGGAAGGAGATTGTGGGCGAGGAGTTGAGTGTCGTTTTGTTTGTTTAGGATATCTCGGTAGCTGTTTTGGTAGTTGTTTAATGCATATTCGAATCTAACACTACTTGTGTGGAAATGTGGAGTAAGCTTGAATTAAGCTGAAGTTTGGCTTTGCTGGTATCGCGAAGCCCTCTTTCATGTTTCTGTCTAGTGTAAAATGTGAGGTGTAGGATATGATGTGAGCCTTATTATCAGTGCTATTGCTATTAGCATCACTTATCTCATTTTACCCACTAGCAAAATGCTTGATTTTGAACCACATGAGTAGATATACAGAATGAGATGAAGAGTGCAACAGAAGCGAGTTCGAGTTCCTTCAACGGCTCATCGTCATCTTCATCGTCTACTTCATCCTCGTGCTCAACATCATCAGATATCAATGAGCTTTCTAAAGAAGTGAGAATTTGGTAATTTTAATCTTTATATTAATCTTTATATGTATTCTTATGAAATCAGCGTTCAATCATTTATTATTTTAATTTCAAATTTAATAATGTTTTCCTGTTACAGGCATTTACAAAACATCATTTTACAAAATGTGCGGAACTGTTAAAAAAAGCACTGGATGGAATTAAAAGCGAAACAGAACGACGACGTTTACATGCAAATTTAGCTCTCTGTGAAGCGAAGAGCAAAGCACAGTTATTTAGTGCTACATACCAGGCTGCACTCCTCAATATTTTTCCCAAAGTATGTGTTTCCATTTAGTCCTATAATTCACTTTATATGAAATATGCAGTGTTTCATCACCTACATCTATAGTTTTAAATGAAATGATACTGCTATTCAATATTTTAGCTGAAACCTGGTGAGGATCACAATTTAGAAGATCATGATGAAGCAGTTGCTGCATTCAACCTAGCACTAAATGCTTTCGTTCGAGGGAATCGGCGAACTTGTCTTGAGATTCTACAGTCTGTGATGACTGTAAATACTTTATCAGGTCAGTTCTGTTTTTGCATGAATACTACTTTAAACTAACTTATAATAGCCAAATGGAATTCCTCATTTTACAACTTCGAATTATTTAACAAATGGGTTACAGATACGCTCTTCTGTGCAGTTTCATTATTGGAAATTGACGTAAGCTTAACATTATGTCAGCCGAAATTAGCATTGAAGCAAGCAGTCAAACTTCGTGATAGCATTACATGGCGTCGGGCAAACGTTGTCCAACGTGATTACCTTGATTGCTTGGAGTGTCGCATACGGTGTCGTCTTGCACAAACATCATCTTTGATCGATTTTACTTCGAAACCTGAGGTTTGCATATATATAATAAGCTTCATTCTGAAGAAAAAAATCATTATTTTCAATTCTTTATAGCAGTTTTGAGTTACAGTTGTTGCACTGGTGCCTTATACAGTCAGAACTTGATGTGAAGAATGGTAATGCAACACGTGCAGTAAATCGACTCTTAAAATTTCGCCCTTCACTTCAGGTAGTTTGGGTCTTTTCTTAAGATATACTTGTTGATAATGCATTTGAATGTGTTTATGCTTTATCGCTGGAAAAAAAACGTTTGGCCGAATCATATTTTTTATTTTATTTTAGAACAAGTCTCCTATTCTTTTTAGTTTAGTAATAGTTTTCAGTTACAGTTGTTGCAGTTAGTTTTTGTTTAATAAACATTTCATCCTTTGTCTGACTGAACTATTTCAAAAAATACATAATCTATGCAGGTTATTAACCTAATTATCTCCCATAAACATAGTATTTGTGGGCATTTCTTTGCACCGCTTTCTATCATATAAAGTAGATGCAGGATGAAGAACGCAGACTTGTTGATAATGCGCTTGGATGTGTTTATGCTTTGTCGCTGAAAAAGATAAGTTTGGCCGAGTCATATTTTCGATCAGCAATGTTGGTGAAACAAGAAAAAAGGAAAAGGTTTGTGTTTGCGGTAATGATAAATAAATACACTTGATAATGGTCATCCTAATTAGTAAAGAATGTAGTTTAACAGGCTGGGCTTTTTTTGTGAATCGGGTGTTTTCTGCATGTGCTGCAGCGAGTATGATTCTTAATCTTGTAAATCCAGTTTGTTATCGATCTAATCATTACATTTGAAATTAAGCTGCTATAATAATTTTTTACTGATGCACGACATATTCTTCACTGTCAGTAACTCTGAAGTCTGAAAATCGAAATAGTTTTGATACACGAAAAAATAAATAAGTTTTACATTCTGTTTGGTTGTTGCTATGTAATCGGATTAAATTACATGCTGGAGAAACTCATCAATTCGGAAGCCTTTTTCATTGATACGAGAGTTTGTACTTTGTATCTGCAGTTGGCAGGAGTCAACAGTACCCAGGCATTGCTTGATATATCACGCAGCTTTGGCTCAGTTACACTGTGGACATGCAGAATCTGCTTTTACACTTTTCCTTTCTGTTCTTCCATTTTATCCAAAACAACCTCGAATTTGGTTACGAATTGCAGAATGTTGCATATACGCACTGACAAAGGTTCGTCCACAATGTTTTGTTAGCAGCATTTTTCGAAGTGCCTTTATCGAATTAATGAAAATCCTAGATTATGGTATACGTATTCCTTATACTACTATTCATAACTTACTTTCCCTTTATTTATACTTATTGGTTTTGCAGTTCTTATCCGCCTTTTCTCCTCTTTGCAAGTGTTCGTACTTCTCAGATTTTTTATGTTCATTTGCAGAATGGAAATGATAATGTGGATACTAATGGACAAACGATAGAAATTGTAGGGACAGCGCAGAATGGATATGTTATCCTCCCATCTATTTCTGTTAGGGAAGACAAGTAAGTTCCCTGTATTCATTTAAGCTTCCTCGGAAAATTAATCACATTATAATAGGATAATGATCCAAACCTAGATATTTGCTAAATGAGGACAAATTTGTCCAGTTATCTTTTTTTTAGATGAAAGTATTTATCTTGTATTTTTTAATGTTTTATGCAGATAAGTCTTTGTATATATGGAAGAATGATTTCTAAATAAATAACGGTCGTTCTGATCAAATCAAAATTATTCATGCTGGTATATTGATGGATTTTTCCTAATTTGATGGAAATTGTGATTACTTTCCAGTTTGAATAACGAAGTTGATGAGATACGTGAAAATCATATTAGCTGGGAATATGCCGCACACTGTATTCGAAATGCACTAATTCTTACTGGCACTGAACGAGATTGCGTATACTTGCTTCCATGGTTATATGCAGCGTCATCTTTCATTAATCTGAATCTTGGTCGCTATGGTTTAGCACTGAAGGCAGCTTGCCAGCTTGCCAGCTTACAGCAAGTTTCACCTCATCACAAGCTTATGGCGGTGCTTTTTAAAGTAAACTTTTGATTTTTTGTATAAGACCATGTAATTTTTATATCCTGCATACATAGCGTCGTACGTTTTATTGCACGATTTGAAGTGTATATGAATTAGCCATCTTACTTTTTTAATAATTAACATTAGTTTAAAACAAATATAGTCATCTATCGTCAAACTAGAAATTTTGTAGGCAGAAGCACTTACGTTGCTGGATCGCTTACCAGAAGCTGTAGGATGTTTGGCACAGGCTGTACCACTTCAATCCATGCCGAGCACGATATCAGCTGTTATCTATAATAGAGCATTGTTACAGGCATTGAGTGGCAACCTACATAAATCATTAGCGACCTTCGGGCTGGTATGTTTCAATTTCCTATAGTTTTTTGGCAGTGACAGTCTTTAAATCTTTTACCTGATTGTGTTTATCCTTCCCGTATACACTTGAAATTGCTTGATGTTCCCACCGCCCGGAAATTTTGTGGATTCTTTCCAGTATCCCATATCCACGTGAAGTGTATCCACGAATCTTTCCATTTCAGCTTGGAACGCAGTGCGACGTAACAACAGTTCCAGAAGCACTATCTCTTGGTGTTTACATTTATATGAAATCAGATAAGGACGATGAAGCAAGACACCTGATTGTGCAACAAATAGAGAAAATGAAATTAAGTTAAAGTCGTACAAAAATCGCTTTCGCCGAACATTTTAGAATTAATTTGTTGGCTGTAAATAATTATATCATGTCATCATCTAATCATTCTAATCATTTACCCAGGCGGCCCATCTTACCTTTAATACATCTCAACAAAATTTCCAAATTCTGTGAATGATTGATACGCCGAGAATGTAAAACGTATGCTCTTTATTTCCAAAGTCATATCTTTAACGACAGGGTTTGATTTTTGGGATCCAGAGTTATGTTATGATGCATTCCACTCATGACTTAATCAAAATTACTGATTTTCTAACAACATTGTCTATTGGCATTCTCTTTATTCAATATTTGAATTTATCTCACCTGCCAGTTATGTAAATACAGCATTTAAGAGCAAGATTTGAACATATAATTTATGGATATAATTACGCAATGCATCCAAAAATTCATCTGAACCATTAATTTAAATTAATGAAACAAGTGAATACACAATGTACTGCCTAACTGGGTAAATCTCAATAAGAAATGGTAAAAGCAGGAGCTTGTGACATCACCATAAGCATTCTATGTATCAACAAGAAAAAAAGGAAAATTCGTTTCATCCTTGTACCAATTGAAGCGATTTTCTTAACCGAGGGTCATATTTGACTTAAATTTAAATTGTTTTGAAAGAAAAGGGTGAACTTGAGCAATATTTGTTTTGCAAGAAAAAGTGCAAATACAATACGTGTACAAAATGCAAATAATGTAGGAACTCTTAGGAATGCAGGACTGCTGCTTTTAGCGTTCCCCTTTTTTGGTAAGCTCTCGAATACAAGTCACAGTCAGTAAAGCCTTCAAAAAGATTTTTGCAGGAATGGAGGATGTGGTGACAATGACATTATCAACTTGACAACTGAGCATGTATATCCATCATTGGCAAGTGAATCATCTCGAAGCCTGAAGAAACGACATGACTTAAAAAAACAGAAGTATTTTGGAGGATACAGTTTCTCCATTCTTACAATCAGAAGTCTAAAACAATAGTTGAGATGTCGGACGCTTGTCTTAATTGACTACACGCAAAGATCTTGAACAGCACTAGAAACACACCTCCCTCACAAAGGGTCATATTTATCTTAGTTTGAAAAGCCTCTTACTTCTGATATCAGCTAGTTAGCAGGATTAAAAGCTCTGAAATCCAATTTCAATTTTATAGCTGGTAGCGGTATATGTTCGCACTTTCCCGCACCGGTAGCACGTTGCGTTTGCTGCATAGAACGATTGCTGTGATGTCGTATGGATTCTTCAATCCTGTACAAAAGTACTTTTGTCTATAAGAAATATCGAAAGTTTCAATGTCATGAACATAAGCTGAAAGCTTACAGTAGGCATAAAGTAATGACGGAGAGAACTGGAGATATCTAGTTGCTAAAAGCGTTGAGGAAGGATGCAATTTTGAGATGTAAACTTCGATTTTTAAGACTATACAAAAAAATACAGCGAAAGATTCGACTAACCATAAAGAAGCCTGATCGAAGATATAAAGGTTTTGGAAAAAACTTACTTCGATTTGAGTGCTGGAAAGGACAACAATACTTGTTTGAATTCGTCCGGGTGGGAAGGACCTACTACATTTAATCTATCAAGTGCATAATCATGTAGTTTACGTACAGATATTGGTAGCACTCGATAATATGTAACTGGATTATCACACAAAAATGTGCCCAACAGTTGAACTATAAGATTTACAATTGCCAATTCTGAAAATTAAAAGATGTTTAAAGAATAGTTTGAAACTAACAATATATAGTTCTATAGAAAATAATTTTTCCTGGGAGACTGCATATGAATAGTTTGCTTGACAAATAAAATTAAATTCCCATTAATTTGATATGCACAGGTCGTGCATATCAAATTAAGATGCACAGGCCTGAACTACAAAACAATACATTGCATTTTACTTTCGAATATTTTTGTTCAGTGTCTTTCTTTACTTCATATGTCCAATAAATATAGAAGACAACAGTTGAAACCAACGTTTCTTTTGGTCAGCGACCGAAAGAGCAATCTCTAAAATGCGCACTGCTTCTTGGACAATGACCACGTCTTCGGACTGTGGAGTTTCTGGAATCCCTTCCGAATCACTTGTCACAAACGGTCGAATTCTATTCAGTATATTAGGAACAAGTTCTGCGATAAATGGATAACATATTTCGCGTCGACCAAAAATGGAAGCCAGACTTTGCATACATTTAACCACTACCTTTAATCCATAATTTCGAAGGTTTACAATTTAACTAAATTGTTGCCATAGCATCATTTTTTTAAGATTTAAATATAAATAAATTTCAAAATACACGTAGAAGGAAACGTTCCCGTGAAAAACATGAGTTCTACAAAAAAATGTGACGGAGAAAACATTCCATTCACCTGCTTATGTTCACTTTCCAAATATGTTTGGAATAATTTGCATATTCTTCTCAGAAGACCAGTGTTGCCCATAACTAACTGAGGAGGTGATGAAGTGACGAATACTGCAACTGCTAGCATTATCACTGCACCGTCAACTTTTGAATCTGCAAAAAAGATTGTGTGTTTAAATTATTCACTTTACAAGATCTGCACAAATATTTTAGTTTCATATAAAAATGAAATGAATCCTTTCGAGAAAAGCAAATATTGAAGGACAAAAAGATTTGAAATTTAATTACAGTACCCAAACTTTGCGAGTCTCCGAAATGCGATGTGTGAGTTTAAAATGATAAAAAAAATAGTGCAATAAAATATTTCGATGGTGTAATTTTCTTAGAAACATACCTTCAGTCATATTAAGTAGTGAAATTAAAGTACTTTTCATTACTGACATCCATTTCGGATATGTTGAATCATTTGGAATAGTACTCAGTAACGTTTTCAATACCTAAATAAGCGTACTCCAAAAAATATTTGATAATCATGAATAGCAACAGCTATAAGAATTTTGTAGAAAAAAAAAGAAAAGATCGAAAATACTAAGGAACACAATCTCTTCTATCAAATTGAAATCAGTGGCTTTCAGTAATAATGAAGAATATAACCTGCATGGCTGTAGCTGCAGCAATGGAGACATGCCCAAATGGAGCATCAGGAACTAACTGTTCCTACAATAGTCATTTTAAGTATACTGCAGTTCACTACGAACAAATAAAGACGGCAAAAATGCAAACCGGCATCTACTTTTGTGAATTTATTGCACAGAATTAGGCAGTAATTCAGGAAGGAATTAGATTTTTTCAAAGAAACCTTGTCAATGAGAGAAGATTCATGTAAAACTCCTAAAATCAGGTACAGAATGCTTGGAAGAACCACAACGACACCATCGGGTGAACATAGCATTGGAATACGAGTGAGAATATTGAGACCAATCTGTAAAATAATGATTTCGTGATCACGACATAGCTTAAATGCACCAAAATTATCCACAACAGAAACAGAGTCCTTGTCAAAAAGAAGAAATGAAGGTTAAAAACAGAAGTTCTGGAATCAAAAAAAAAAGTGGGAAAATAATCTCTTAGATTCACTGAAAACGAAGATTGTGAATTTACAGCTAAAAATGAAAATCATATATAGCAGTCTGTTTATAATTTTCGAAACTTAAGTACTAAATTTTCATATAAAAAAGCAAATACCAAATAAATTTACATACAAAGAACTTACTTTTATAAGATTGTTCGATTCAATGGGAAGGCGAGAATACCTCCGATAATGAAGTGGAGCTGCTGATTTACTTTTCATTAATGCTGAATTGATTTGGGGAATCTGCAACTGATTGGATAATTAAAAAATATGTTGGAATTATTAGATCGACGATACAAAAAAAGTTACATTGGATAGCATGAAGAATTTTGGAAGTGGTTCAAGAACCCGCCTGTCTAACCAAAAGGCAAAGAGAAACTTCCAGAACAGCAAATGCCAAGGAACCGACAGGTCGTAGACCATCAGACGTCCCTTCCGCTCCTTTGTAACCATCCTTAACAGTACTTTTCTGCTGTCCTGAAATGCCATTTTTAGTATCTGAAAGATCAAAAATCAGAAAATCATCAGATTTCGATAAAATTCCAAAAAAATTTTAAACCTTTATCATTATCAAGTGTTATTGAATACTGAGCAGCATCAAGAACTGTCATAACTACGTCCGCACAAAGCTGCTGAGTTCGTAAATTTTCTCGAGTTAAAATAAGTCTGAAAATGATAGTTTCACACATATCAAAAACCCAGAAATAAGAAATAGTGATTTAACGAAACAACGTTAGCAAATGATAAAACAAAACTTCTAGTGCTTTCACCATTATGAGGATACGCCGATTTATAATTTTTGGACAATTTTTAACGGGGTAAGATATGAAAAATATATTGTAAACTAGTAACTACCTGTAAAGTACATTTATTACTTCTATTGGTAATTGAGCATTCCTCATCAAAACTTTTTGTGACCAATTGCAGGCCAAAAGATTCCTCAATGACCGCAGGCAAAGCTAAAAAAGTTAGACATATTTTGTTTTAAATGTAAAAATTTTTGATAATATTGAGTAAACAAACAAAAAAGAATGTGAGAAGTGGCGTTTTCACAATTGAATCAACTTGCTTGAATAGTTAAATCTCCCACAGAATGTGTACGATTTGAGCAAAGTGTTTCAATGCATATTCCGAGCATTATGTGAAAATGAGTTTCCCTCGTCTTATCTATCGTGATATCCTGCAAATTTTAAGAAAAAGAATACAAAAATACAAGTGATATAAAAAACATCATACTGTTCATTTGCTGAAAATGAACCTCTGAATCATCGAAATTTTGCTGAAGTTCGAAATCGTTTTGCTTCAACCATATGCAGGCAGCCAACAGTATCGGAGGCCAACTGACTCGATAATATTCCTTGCAAACCTGCAAAATTTCATATTCAAAAGGTGGAAAAAGTAAAAAACGCTTTAAAATAGTGATGTGTACCCCAGTGACGAATATCAGTATTTCGATCATAAATTTATGAGCGATCGAACTCACGTCTGCACATTCAGCAGTATAGTAAGCTCCGCCTTCAAGTGGTAACTGATTCTTGAATTCAGGTGGAAGTGAAAGAAGAGCAGAGTCACGTAAGGCCGCTAACCAACAGTTAATCAACGAATTGAGCTCGGGAGAAACCAAGCTCAGCAAACTTTCTTGTAAAAAGCTGCATTTCTCCTCATCTGCAAGAACAATTTCTTAACATAAATTGAAATGTTTTTTGACTATTTCCAATCCCTCGTTGTTTCAGACATTAAAAAATGAAAACAAAGCAATTTGTAAAAATGTTAGAAAACTAGTATCCAGTAAATTTATAGTTAAGCCTAAACACATATAAGCAATCTTTTCTAAAAAAATTTGTCAACCGTGCGAAAGATCACAACTGGTTATAATAATTTTGTATTTCCTTGTACATATTAAAAATAAATATTATTTATGCATAAATATTATTTATGGAAAGTGAGCGAAAGCGTACTTTTCACCGCGGTAGCGTTCACAACTTTTTTCTGCTTTTTCTGATCTACAGCAACAATGTAAACTTCTGCCCAAGCCTTTAGAATTGCTAGTTTTTCCAAAGTTGCAGCACTTTCGCTATAAAGTTGCGTATTAATTGATCCATGGGTCAGTTTGCCAAGAGATGAAACCAGAAGCTAGAAAGAAAATAAATTTTAGCTACATCTGCCAGTTGTCAAAGACTGCTTCTATGATTGCTACAGCGCTACAACACAAACATAGCAAATGATTTCCGCTTCATTATTTGCTTTTAGTGAAGCTTATGAGAGAGTTGCTCGGAATTTATGAAATACCCAAAAATTACAAGTGGTTGCAATTCTGGCACAATTTTTAAGTTGTGTTGAGAAAGAAAAAAATCTAATTACTAGAAATATGTTTTTCATGAAAAAAAAAAAAGGAAAATTGATTTATAATTTTTATGTAAAAATAGTCGGATTAGAAATAATAAATGTTATATCAGGACTTGATGAACTCGTCGCAAATCATTTAAATCTTGGGCAACACCACTACCGATCCAAGTACTGCATACTTGACAGGCAGCAGCAGTAACATCACTAGGGGTATCGGCTGTAAATGCCGGTCGCAAAGCTGCACCTACCTAAAATAATGGTTGACCTGTACAGTGGTTTTCGGATAAAAATTGGAAATTTACGAAAAATAATCTTCTGAAGAAAGAAAATAAGCCTGCATTTTAAAAGAAAATGAAAATCTTGAAACTTTTGATTTGTAATTTTTACACGAAAAATTGTTTCAGAAATAACAAAAATACATTACCGCCTACTGAACCCACCAGATTAAGATCCCGCAAGAATTTCTTAGAGCCTAATTTATATGAAAATCTGATAAAACAAAATCAAGCAAGTCCGATGACCAGGAGGATAATAACAAAAATTAGGGTTTCATCCCATCAAGAATGGTTGAATTAAGGAATTAAAAAAGAAATGCAGAAAAATGAATGCTGAAATGTTCAGACCTGTGCTTGAAATTGTTCCAGGATAACATGACCAGGAAATTCAGGTTCTGGTATCGATGAGAACCGATTGATTACATCTTGCAAGCAAGCCAATCCGGCAAGACGTAAACTTGTATTATCACTGGTTGCTCCCATAAATGACATCCGTACTAAATCGGATAAATGAAGGACTAAGTAATCAGCTCGGCCACCAGAAGAAATCTAAAAATGTTTTATTATAGCACAATTTGTGCATTTCCACAAATTCCTTCAGGGAAAAAAACATTGAAATTACAGTAAAACTAAAAACTAAATATTTGAAAGATCTGTATATGACTTCTAATCTACCAAGTAAATGTTTGTCTAATTTGTTCCACAAAAAACTCAGCGAAGAAAGTCTTTGGTAATATTTTCATACCAACAATACATGCTAGTTAGAAAAACAAATCATACATGACTGAGAGTTATCATCTTACATTTATTTGAATTTCTTAATCCAAACATAATTTTCATAACCATATTGTTTATTAAACCTACTTGCAATTCTTTAGCAAGAGCAAGATCAAAATGCGCCCGTTCGGTCTCGCAAACAGACATCACTCTTTGTACAAGCTCTGTAGCAAATACTCGACTTGGCCAGCGTGGAATCACTTTCATTTTCTCCTCCCGACTCACGATACTTGCTGATTGCAGCGTTACGTCGTCATCCATATTCTGAAGACATGCAAAGATAAAATTTGTCTTCCAACTGTTCTGCTTTTAGCACAGTATCTCGAAAACATACAAATCTGTTCCAAATCAAAAGCCCAGAAGAGAATATATAAAGTAACAAGCTTTTATAAATTTCCCGAAAAAACTTTCAATAAAAGTTGGTAAACTTCACTTCATGCTCATCCTCCTCATCTTTGACGCTACTGGAGCCTTTTTCTTCAGCCTGTATAGCACTTCGAACATCAGCACCCATAGATGATGCTAAGATATCTTTACATAAAGATAACCAGTAGCTTAAAAAATCTGTACTTACTGCTTGCACAAGCGAAATCAAAGTTTCCTGCAAACTATAATTTCATTAATAAAACCTTAACATTTGTGATTTACCCTAGAATGATGAAAAGCAGCGAAGTAGTACGCTGCTATGTCAAGAATTTCATGATCACTATGAGATAATGTAAATTAAACCAAGCCAGAATAAGAATTAAAACTTTTTTGCTAAAAAAGAGTGAAGCCTTTATTTTTTTTTTCGCCGGCCTTTGGCTTCACCGGTTTTCCCATTTCTTTACAACTTTCATGTATTCATTAAAGCTGTAGTTCATTCTTTTAGTTCCATTTTAGTCCACTTAGCCCTTCTCTTTCCCACTTTTCTTTCAACATTTTAATAAATGACCTTAATTCTAGAAGTTTCAAAAAACATTAACTGATCTGAAGTAACACAGTAATAGTATGTGCTAAACATAATTCACGAACATTAAGCAGAAATACTTATACATATAATATACTGACAGTAGGCAAACGACAAACAATGAAATAGAAATAATGAATTCGGAAAAATAATTAGAAGACATACTAAATGACCAAACTGGTTTACTGCGCACAATATTTAAACGCATTTATCCTACCAATTTATTTTGTGTCCAGAATTTTCATCTTGTTTGGAAATATCTTTAATTTAAAAGTTGAAGAGTTGTTGCATGAATAAAATTTTACAGCGATGTTTCATATACCAAAGAGTATAATCTTATAATACAGATGAGCTGAAGTAGCTAACATAATGTAACTTATTTGTTAATCTAATCAACTATAAAAAATTTCCCTAATGAATACTGTATTATGGCTACCTTTTATTTTCCATATATAATTTATTCATGATTCCCTGTGGTACAAGAGTTTGGGATTACTCACGTAATATATATATATAGCGCTGTCATGTAAAATTAACGCTGCATCTAATGAGCATATTCGTCACAATTTATCACTTAATGAACAAAATCCCATTTTAATAACCAATTAACAAAACCTTACTTTAATATCCTGCTTGAGTTTAATATCAGTTTCAACATCGAGCATAGCCAGAAGGGCCCCTTCTAAACCAGTTTCTGGTAACCCTGATTCCACATTTCGTCCCATATTATTCATGATTCCCTGTGGTACGAGAGTCTGAGAGTGCTCACGCACTTCTTTCGCTTCTCGTTGAACAAGCTGTCTCAGGCAACAAACAGATACTTTTCGCAAAATTAAATGTGGACTTGACAGTAATTTCTGCAATAATTCTGTAAAGTGATTTTATGCTATGAACTGTTTTTAATATCAAAATATTAACAGTCCGTGTATCGTGGTTATTCAGTTATGAAAATCACTTCACTGTATAACAGAAGTTGTAAAAACAAAACTTAATGTCGCTAAATCATAGATAAAAGGGATTTGATAACAGTTCCTACAATATTTCCATCAGTCATCATGCTTATAATAGTTGTTTTAAAAAATTTAATTTAAAAATAATAATTTATACTTTAGTATAGATAACTAACACAAAGTTGAACAACAAGCCGGTCAAGATGTACGTGTCGGGGCGTAAAAAGATGAAGCTGTTGTAAACAGGATATTGCTTCTGCTTGAACCAGAGAATCACTGCTATTCAACATCATAACACTTGCTATAAGAAAACAAATAATCTAGAAGGAAAAACGAGAAGCGAGTAGCAAAAACAAAAGAAACAGACCAATCAAGAATGATGTTCTCGTTCCTTCCACAGCACCAACAAGCTGTAACTCCGGTCCCATCGTGCTGATCAGTGCAGATACCTACAATAATTTGTTTAGCTTGAATTGTTACTGCTCCATAATCGAAGTTTGTTAGACGTAACATTCAGACACACTGATACAAGATGAAACTCATATTCAGAAGCCTGGAAATAATGTGCTAGTGTTGTCCTTAAAGTTCTACAACAAACCATTAGCATGAATAACATAAAAAAAACACGAAAAATGAGTTTGACTCATTACACTTATATTTAATCTCAGCCATAGCTCTAAAGCACAACAGTAATCAGTTAAAATTCTAAACAACAAACATGAGGCACCATGAAGTGATGCTGTTTTTCGCTTATCCTTAATAACAAAAGTATTCCTTTTTTTTCACAATCCATCTACGCTTAACCAAGAAAAATAAAGAACTGGCAAATTACAACAGAACTGAAGACTTGAAACTTACGAATTTCCCAGTACACCGTATCACATCAACATTTGAAGGTGGTGTGTCCAGTAACAACTTCAAGCAGAGGCTTAAACTTGGCTCAACATAACCACGAAACATTCCACCACCGGTATCAGCGATCAAACCCAATGCAACCAGTGACCACGACTTGAAAAAGTGTACACGAGAAATATGATGAAATAAAAAGATCTGAGAAGGATGAACAAGCAAAAAATACTGAGTTTTTTTACGAAAAGAGAATCAAGATTCCGGTTAATCATTAAAAACTGTTGAAATATGTTAACAACAAGGCTAAGATACAGTAACAATCGTTCAGAGGGACTATGTAACGATACAATGATACAGAAGTAAGATGTATCTTCCCTATACAGCATAAAATATGTACCTGTACTAAAGACGAAGTAGCATCTTGTGCCAAGGCCAATAAGATCGAAACACTAGTATTTAAGTGCTGACCACTGCCCAGAGACCCGACATAACGGTGCAGTGATCCAAGAGTTAGAGCATAACCTGTCCTGTTATTAGCATCGCGACAACTTTTTAATTTATCGAAACTATATTGCGCCATGCTCGCCACAAACTGCACCTCAGAGAGTATTTTGATTGTTATTTCGTTTTAATTATCATTTTTAATTTTTTTGAACAACTTAATTATTTAATTGTTTTTTGACATTTTGTTACTTATTACTTTTGCTTAAAAAATAGCACACTCGAACGATACGAGGAAGCTACATTTCACAGTCAAAATTCGTTCTTGAAAACTTTGTTTCTCATTCGATTTGAATTAATGACTATGCTTAACGCATAGTTATATTAACCAATAATATTTGAACTCAGATCTAAAATGACACCACTAATTTCCCAACAAACAGAATTGAAAATAACCAACCTGGGCATCACCAACAACCTGTGCTAAACGACCCAATGCTTCTGCTGCTGCACACCTGAAAAAGGAAAATAAAGTAGTCGAATTGAAAAAAACAGCAACTGCAAGTCAGTGGTATAATACAAAAGAAATAAAAACCTTATTAGGGGAACTGCATGTGAGAGACATGGAATTATTAAATCGATGTAGGCTTTTTGTAAAGCCTGACCCTCCAAATGTAAACCTTTTTGTTCCGAAACAGTTTTGAATGATGCAAGCAAGCAGCCAAAAACATTCTTTTGTATCTGAAATCAATAAATTAAAGATGGGTCCCAATTTTTAAATAATTTCTAATAAAATCTATGCTGGGAAAATTCAGGTCCTCAGATCCCCAATCTTTACACAGCATAAACATTTAGTGAATCCGAATTTTTTACCCTTCGCAAAATTTATCCCTTCTAACCTTTGCAACCACATTTTTAATTTTCTGATGTTTTAACATATCATTTTCTGAAAAAATGCAATAATAATAATAATAATAAAAATTTGAATTTCAGTTAGTATTCCAATAACTTCGTATTCTTTTTTCTTGTGAAGTATAAAAATTCAAAAGAATATTCTGTCTGAATCGCTTTTTCATGAATTAGTAAAAAGTGCTGGAAATCAACCCTAATATTTAAAACATTACTGATTGCTGTCGAATTATATTCTTGGTTCCTTTGACACACTTAGCAAAGTGCTCAGCCATTTGCAGTTGATGCTTCGGTGGTACAAATGGATATATTCGACCATACACATTTATAGCTTCATTTACCACTGTTACAGTATGACACAATGGCTCAGGCCACCACAGAGCGTCATCAATAGTAACTCTAAACATTATAATCATGATCAAGCGAAGGGACCAATTGAATAATGTAAAGGATATATGTTAATAATTCGTTTCAATAAATATTTGATAAACCTAAATAGAGAAAATATTTAATGAACTGAACTAAGTTATTATTCTCTCACATTTATGTGGACAAAGTCTTACCTTACAATACAAAGAGGATCATTATCGATGGCACCACAAATAAAGTTCTGTGAAGGATGCATCTAAAAGGAGAAAAATAACGTAAAATAAACATTTTTAGTGTACAGTATTAAATTTTAGCTGCTTACGGAAGTGAGAATAAACAAAATCTAGCGCAATTTGTGACTCATATAGAAAAACGTAACAAACTGGCATATATCCAACTAAAAACTTTCATTCTGTAACTTATGAATATTAGTTATCTGTATCTAAAAGATCTCTCTCTCTCTAAAGATGAAGGGAGTTCAGTATTCAACTGAGAGGGTCGGTTTTAATTGGATGTCAACATTTCACAGCAATAAATGCTTATCAGAAACCAAAATTTATATCTGCCAAACATCAAGATTTGTTAAACAATTCAAAACCAAGGATTTCAACAACCCTCAACCACCTTCAAAACTTATGAAAAGAAGTGGAAATAATACATGAACGTATCCAAAGAAAAACAGATCATATCTGCTACAGATGTGACTATCGTAATCTTCATTAAACTGAATGCAAACCTCAAGTTCAATAAAGACTTGATCTGTGTCATTAAGCCATGCACCGAGTAACGACTTATCTACACCCGGACAAAGTGATGACAACAAGGATGTTGTAGCAACTGATTGTCCATTATCCGAAAGAGTAAGGTCTGCAACTAATTCACGCAACAACAAAGCATATGTATCTGCAAAAGTAGTTTAATGAATAGTTAACATTTGAGGAAAAAATAATGGTGGTCCAAATTAAGAATACATAAAACTAGAGAAGAAACCTACGTTCGTAATATTTTGGAGATATATGGCTGAGCAACTGGTATATTCGAATACGCATAAATGTCATCAAAGCACGTAACTTCGTCCCAAAGGTTCTGATAAGGGCAGATATACTATAACGCAGATATGTTATATCTTTGAATAATCAATGAAGGGAATTTTTCATACAAAATTGGAAGCAGCAGAACTGCGAAGAATTACTGTGAAATTGTGGTCAGCGAACATTCCACAGCTTGAATAATCGTTCTGATAGTGTGATCGGTCATTAGGTTTGGACTGTACTCTACGAACATAGTCATTGATGTTAGAGCACCATTACGAGCTTCAAGAGTACAGAACCATGTAAAGGCATCGCCACGATTTTTCTCAGCTTCTGCTTCCTTTGCTGATCGTGGAAATGAACTTTTCCACAACGGTAAAAGACGTCCTATACAATCATGTACAGTAGTTCCACCTGGAAAATAGAATGTTAAAAAGATAATTCAATACGATATAATCCGAAACCGGAAACATATTCAAATAGTATTTAAGGAAGCAAATTACCAAGTTTGAGGACAGCAGAAACAAGGATCCAACCAGCCTGCGATTTAACTTGCGCCAAACTACTTGCTTGTGATGCTGTTCTTATCATATCTTCAGCGATTGTAAAAACCTGCCTGAAATCCATAGAAGTATACAGAAGAGTGAAGTGAATTTATTACAATACTTCGGGAAATTAAGAGCATGCACTTTATGTTGTGTAGAAAATAAAACAAATGAAAATACAACCTCGACTTGGCATGCGGGATGCCGAGCTTACATTCCACCGAACTTACAAGAAGAGCACTCAGTGCAAACGAATAGCCGCTGATTGCATCACCACAGCTCTTCATATGTTCCAATCTACAAAAAGAAGTCGACAATACTCTAAAAATTTTCAAAAAACCATTTCTACTTTAAAATGACATAAGAGATGACATAAGATGACTGACATATGATGACATAAGAGGTACCTGCTGATACATCGGTCAATTAGGGGGGTAAGCTGTGATGGAACGCTAACAGTAATACACCGCAAGCACCACGAAGCGGCTATTCGAGCAGCTTGCACTGGATGCAGAAGGCAAGCGAATACAGGTTCCATTATACCTATATATATAATAATATATTATATATAATAACCATAAGCTTCTTATTATACTTACAACTAAAATTTTTAACTATAGAACCTTTGGAATTCGATCTTACGATCAAATAAAATTAATTGTAATCAACTTTTACGGACAATAAAATTATTAATGCATGAAATACCACAGAGTTTAAAATGAAAATTTATAAGCTGTTATTTTTTGGTTTTAAATATTAAGTTAAATTGTAGTTCAAATACCTGATGCCTCGGTAAAAAGAGGTGTCACCGCAGTGCCAATTTGACGAACCAGGCACGAAATCTCTGATAAAACGATGATCGTTGTTTGCGCATTAGCATATGCTTCAGGTCCAAGCATCCTTTCCGTTCCAGAATCCAGATTGTAATCAGCTGATAATTTGAATTAAAAATTTGGCTTATGGAATCAACTTCCTCACAAAATTTAATAACATAATCGGACCAAGCAGTTAGACGGGATGAAACTTAATATCTTATGACTATGTGGTGTCTTGAACACACAGTTTCTGTAAAAGTGTTCATGTTTACAGTACAGTGATGGCAATAAACTTAACAGAGTAAACTAAAAGCATAGTTCAATTTTATTATTATTAGTAGCCACAATTTCCTTACTAAAAGCACCTAGTATATATTTTGCAATTTATCTGCTCTACGAAACATGTGACGATGAAATTCATATGACATTAAGCCTTTCTTAACACACTTACTAAAAAACTGTAAATTTGACTGAGATTAAAGCTAAAGCGATTACTTACTAAAAGAACTAATACAATCGGCTAAAACAGCACCCAGCTGTCGGCAAACCGCAATTTGTGCTTGCTCACCCAGAACTGTGCCAATAGTACTCCGTAATATGTAACCAATACATCGTCGCATATAAATCACTTCAACAGCTTGGATAGGGTTGCTGAAAGTAAAAAGAAAGCCCTCCCATCACTTTTTCAAATCCTTAGGCAAAAGATTTGCACATAAATAAAATACCTGAAGGGAAACACATAACTATTTTGATCATCAAATAACCAATAAAAACTCACTTAGTATAGGCTAACGGCCCACATTTTGCAATGACATCCATCAAATGTTTGATAACAAATACAAGATTTTTTTCCAACCATAGTGGACCAAGTTCTCTCAATAACGCAACATAAGCCTAAAATCTCTGCCAAAAAATTTGAAAAAGTAAAATCCAATCCTAAACTTGAAATTTCAGACTATTCTTCCTAGAAAAATTACATTAACATACAAGTGCAACTCCAATGCGTATTTCTTTCTGTCCACCGGTAACTGCGACGGCACCAGTTTTTAAAAAGCCACCAATCCCACCTCTCAAAAAACCATGCGACAGCATACCGAAACAATCCTCAATTGTTAACACTTTCAGGGAAGAAGCACTGTGCTGATTTTTACTGCCTGGAACTGCAAATAACTTCTAGAACACCTAATGCTGAAAAAACAAATTTAAACAAGATTTAAAAAGTGACACATAATTTTCATTCTCAATTTCAAATATGAGATTCTTAGGATTTTTTCTCATATTGCATTTAACTTGTTTTACAACTCATCATAGTGTCCTTTCAGATTCGTGTAGTTTTTAGCAAAACCGAATATATAACCAAATATTGCAATATATAACTTTTGCAAAGTTATAAACGATTCATAAAAACACGCTTAACTACAGTAATGCAGGTAGTAAACAAATGAAATCTTCCATACCATCTAGATAAAAGAAAAATACCAAAAAAAGCCAAAAATGAAACAAACATTCGCAAGATAAACGACTTACTAGACATATATCGCCTTGGAGGATTCATAGCAGTACATAATAATGCAGCGAATAATTGTGCCACTGCATGACGTACTTCATAATTACTCGATTCAAGAGCTTTGAAACATAAAGTACAAACATTTTCCACTTCATTCATGTATAAAAATGGATACTCCGGGATTAATACAGTGAGACACTAAAATCAAGAAAATATTATCTCGACAGAAATGGCTGAATTGCAAAATAAAATTATTATATATATTTTGTGCGATATCTGGGTCGAAATGCAATCCAAAACTGGTATGTCCATATTTGGAGATAAATTAAATCACAATAAAAAATGGCACCACAGTCATAATAGTTAAGCAATCAGAACCAAATTTATCGAAATAACTGATATAAAAATATAAAGCTAACATTAACTGCAGCCGTTCTCACCATCATGACTCGATCTGATATTTGTGTTTTCAGAACTTTATACAAATCTTTGTGAATGGAAGATGCAGCAATGCCCAGGCCTTTCACCATTTTAGCGAAGGTATATAATAATTCAGCGCGTCCTTGTGACTAAAAGCTTGTCCTTACAAATCCTTGAAATTTCTTTTCTTATCACATCGTTCTTGAAAAACTCAAACAGCACATTTTGTTCAAGTCACTAGTTCATAATTATAGTATAACGCTATTTCCCTTACACTAGAGCGTTCACATAACATTTGTATGATGAACTGCGCACATAACCTCAGAATATATTTAGGTTTCCTCAAGTGTCTCTCGGAAGACCGTCGTGTTTTTCCTCACAGGTTATGAACAGAAACTACAATGAAAGATTCGATTCTGCATGGATGTCGAACCCTTTACTAACAATCGGATGCTAACCAAACCAATTGGCCACGCCTCACCCTTCGGCGTGGTGTTTTAGTGATATAACCATAAATAAGCTTTAACCTCTGCATTTTTCAACCACTTCGCCATATGATGGTAAGATTCTTCATAACTCCGACCTACCAATCTACCCAATGTTTCATACATTGCTCCTAAGCAATGCAAAGCAGCCCTAAAAACATTTATTTTTACACTATTTATAATAAAACGACGCTACCTCTCTTACTGCAGAGCGTTAGACAAATGTTAATCTATGAACTCAGAATACATCTAGATTTCCTCAGATGTGCTTGAAATTTTTGAACCGATCTACGTAGCTACGAAAAACCATTGCATAAACAACCTGAAACAATTCTTTTACGTTCGTAATATTATAAATCAAAAATTAACAATTTGACTGGGAGATGTGTTGGCGAATCATCTCGTCCTTTTAGGATATCGTTGCAGATGTTTATTGTTTCAAAAAGATTATATGTATCCCCAACTGAATATACCTGAAAAAAGTAACTTTTTTAAAACATACATCTATATAAATTATATAAACTTAAAGCACACACTCTGAAGACGTATATTTTTGAGTAAGAGATGTAAAATGAATACCTGTGCGATACATTTTGCCAGCAATTCTCTGATAAGTGGTCCCGGTGCAGCTAAAATTCGTGTCGTCAACTGCTCAATCAGCTTCTTCTGTACAGATTTTATATCAGCCTGAAACTACATTAATATCTAAACAGAGAATCATTGCCAAAATACTAAAAATTTAATATATAATATAAAAAGATATTTAATGACGAACTCATTCCTTAACAGAAATACGTATATATTTAAATGACGCAGAAAACCTTTTGTGTAGCGGGTAATATGCGATCAAGATATCGTAACCATTCATACACAAAAACAGGTTTTTTGGAATCTGTACAAAAACTCAGTGCCTCTTCATTTAAGAGCAATGAATTTGACTGTTCCATCATCTCGACCAAAAGCCAAAAGTTTCATATAATCTTGGAAAATTTATATAATAATGATTCCTATATATCAGG
Source organism: Wuchereria bancrofti (assembly GCA_005281725.1). Lineage (NCBI taxonomy): Eukaryota > Metazoa > Nematoda > Chromadorea > Rhabditida > Onchocercidae > Wuchereria > Wuchereria bancrofti. The sequence goes on along the minus strand of SSBO01000009.1, from coordinate 5,001,195 downwards.
TCGTGTGCTTCTGCAAAATAAAACTAGAGTGCCGCTTGTCGCATACCATGGAAGCAGCAAGTGGACCGAAATACAGCACTGTGTGCATTAGTAAATTCAGAAAATGAAAGGACCCAACTGGCTTGTAATGATAGTAATTCTTATATATTACAGAATACGATTTCTACACACTTTCTCAGCTTGATAATATCAAAACCGTCCCTAACATAAAGAAACTACAGCATTACATGTTTAAGAGATAAACAGCAAACTAGATAAAACAGCAAACGAAATGTTCCAGAAAAGTTAGCAATAAAAAACATTTTATTTGAAAGATAAATGGAAAACTGCAGCAACCACAGGCTTGGAACTTACGTATAACAAGGTGGAAAACGTCAGACAAAAAAAAAATACATTGATACCCGCAATGCGAAGAGCAATTCAAACTCTTATATTATTAAAATATATATAATCAAGCAAAGCACAGCAATCTTTAAATCGTCATGCTTCTTTTCGGTAAATATAACAAACTCTAAACTACAAACAGTCACTGCATCCCTGACATGTATTTAACATGTTTCACTGCTTTCGACTCATCTAAATAAACAGAATTTTTTCCAAACAAACATTCATTCTATTTGACCATTTGATAATTTTTTTCGATAAAATCTCAGATATCAACTTGGATAAAAATACTGAATTCGTATATAAAAGATAGAATCAATCAGAGTAGTAATAAAGAACAAAAATGTGAGTAGAACAAGACCATGTACATATTCCTATACAACTTCTGCAAGACAAAAGAGAAAATAAAAATGATAATAGAAAATTATAAGCTGATGCATTAAGAAGTTTGATACGGATAAATACTCCAGTCAGTGTAGCTAAGATCTCAAGATTACATTTATTGCTCCTGAAATCCCCAATTTCGTTTAAAAGAAACTATACACGCAGTATTTTCCTTTTCAGCAAATCTCTTTCAAAATGTTCAGCTGTCAGTGTACCAGGCAATCGTTCGCAGTGAGGATTAAATATAGAATAGGCGCTCAATTCTCCCGACTTTCGTTTTCCTAAGTTAATAAATAAAAAAACAAACAGCGAAAAAAGAAAAAACACAAGACCAAATTCAATGTAAGTGAAACACCACTGCACTAAAAGCCATGACAGTACTGCAAAAATTATGCACGAATGCGGGTAATGATAATAGAAACATGACCACAGCCGGACTGGTTTTAGCAGAATATTTATAAAACTGTTGATAACAGTGAACTGGATGGATACGTTCTCACTACTTCTAAACTGCTTTTCATGAATCGCATCGCGATTTGGAACCTGAAATTCAGTGGAATTAAAGTTCCCATAATTTCTCCCAAAATATTGAAAACTGTACGGACACTTATCTTAAAATGTATTCAGATTGATACTTTCAATATTTTCACAGCAGTACAAATTAATTGTACTGCTGTGAAAATCTATCCTAATTACCTCTTTTCAGAGAAACTACGTAATTTTTGCTACTGCATATCAAAATATTTCTAATTCCATTAACTAACAAAAAATTAAAAAAAAAAGTTAATTTTATTTGACAGACCAGCAACTTAACTAAATTAAGTTTTAATTCTTTAAAATAATTATAAGAAATTACTACAACCTTATTGTTGATAATAAAAACCTAACAACCTTACTGTTACCATAAGCAGCACCTCCTTTCCTTCGGTATTCAGCCAGTCTTCTCTCCACACATTTCATCCTTACTGTTCTAGCAAAAAATCGTTGTAACCAACACCGCTGAAATCACTTTACTCCAACAAGCAACACTATTAAACATTTGTAATCAGTAAAACACCTCAACGCCCACTCACGAGTAAAGGAAACTGAACGTAACTAATGGAAACGCGGTGACAGCATGAAAATTTTCCATCCTTTTCACCGATTTCTCTTCTTCTAAGTGAGTTGGCCAGTAATGAGGGAAGTGAGAGGTCAGTTGAGCGAATTGTTTATCTTCTGTCCCTTCCCACCTTCAGTAAGAAATCATCTGTAAACACAAAGATGTGAAGGTCAGGCGAACAAAGAAGGTAAGTAAAATGATAAATATGCAAAAGTCAGTTGTGGCGTATAGATTATGCTAGCTGATAATTGTTTTTAATAGTAAAAGTTTAACGGTGATGTTTATTTCTGACGTTATGATTCGCAGCAGACGGCCAGATTTGGTGAGACTTATGTTACAACGCTAGTTGGTGTCGTTCGGATGGGTTAAATTCTAAATTTATTTACTATTGGCTTTATTAACTGTATTTATTATAGTTTTTAAGTTTACCTATATTACTCCGTTAAATCATCAATTATCAGGACTAAAAAAATGCAAAATGTACGAGGTCGGGCTCGGATGCTGGGACGACGTCATGCTCGGGTGCATTTCAATCTGGGTGGCAGACTTAGACCATCGACATCACATGAAACTTTCCCGGAAGATACAACGCGTGATTGTATTTTAAAGCAAGTTTTAGGTAGATGCTTGGAAATCTCGAGATCAAATACTTTATAGATTGAACTAGAAGTTCTCCGAACTAGAAAGTATTTGGAAGAAAGAAGAAGGATGAAAGATTGACGTTAATAAATATTGGAATGAAAGATTGACGTTAATAAATATTTTCAATACATTGATCAAGCGAGAATTTAAAATTCCTCATTGCAGCTCGTATTAAAAAGTCGGAAGGAGAATTATCTATTTGTAGAATTCGAACAAGCGAACTATTAAATGTAACAATTCATCACAAAAAATAAAAAATAAAATCCCTTCAATTTTCGATGCTTCAAAGTTCCTGATCATTGTTCTTTTGCAGTGTAGTTTAAGACTCGGAACTCATCTTTACTCGAATAACTTTTGATAAACTCTTTCCAAGCATGCTGTAGATGATTTCGTTCCTTTTCTATCCGGCCTTTTTGTTATTGCTGTAAACCTCAGACTGGTTGACTTAATGTGATTAGATGGTTCATCATTGCTTATCAATTATTTATTGATTGGTAGATGAAAAAATATGGAATGTCTGAGTTATTTAAATAATTTCTGTCAAAATAAGACTTGAAATATCCGCAGATCCCAGAGGACTCATTGACAGCTGCTCGAATTAGTCACGAGCAATATCTGCTTGATGATCTTATTGATTATATTGAATCTTTGGCTAGCAATGAAACGAAGTTCCAAATTATCACAGATAAAGTACTGCTTATTTATTGTTTTGATAATAGAATATAAAAGCAAGTTTTTTTTTCCTTTTAATGTAATATGTCGATAAAAAGAATATGCTCATGTAGTCATTTTTTAGCGGAATATGCAATTTGTTTATAAAATTAACATGAGAATCAATTTTTGAGATTCAGGACAATCAACGATGGTATGCAAAACGACTAAAACGTAGTTTGTTAAACTGGATTGCACGCAATGAAACAGAGCTTCAAGAGGTATTAGTTATTAGACTTTATTATTCACATTTATAGATTAGCAGCAATTATTTAGCCCATGAAAGTTCCTTTTGGTCTTTCTTTTTTACTGTAAATTTCTAAAAATTGTTCGAGGCTTACCCAAAGATAAAATTAATTTATAATTGAAGATCGATGCATTGGAAAGTCGAGTAATGAAGCGTTATTCGCAAATAAGCCATGAAAACAAATTTCTGCAGCGCATGTTCAAAGATATGAAATGTTTCACAAACAAGATTAGTGATAGTTTCAAAAGTATGGAAATATCGTCCGAAGCGACATCTATTGACACAAGCAAAACACAAAGCTCGCTAACAAATCATGAAAGTGAAGAAAATGGGTTTTAAAAATGATAACTTATAGCGTTTAGTCTTGATGAAAATTATAATAATAGTATTAAGAAATGTGCAGAGTGATAATGACAAGTGATATATAGATGTATACATGACTAACCGTTATTTCCATTTTAAACTGTGAGGAATGCTGTAATTTATAAAGATAAATTAAATGATAGTATTTTGTTGAAGACAACCTACTGATAATTGGTGTTTGCTAGCAAGGGAATGTTTCTTATCGTCTTTTTCAATCTATAATAGAAATCTGAAATGAAAAGACTATTGTTTAGGCAAAGAAAGTTGTGATTCTTTGCCTTTGAATATCAAATAATGACAAATAATAAACAGTTTACCATTTAGAGCCTGTCAGTACAATTTAAAGAATTTGAGGCGTTTGCCCGTGTTAGGATTAAATTGTATTTAGAGAATTAACATGGAACATTTTCTCATATAAAACACGAAGAAATGGGTGCCTAGCGGGTAGTTTTGGATACAAAAGATTCTCAACAAATAATGTGAGGATGAACATAAATAAGACAATCTATCTACCTGAAATACCGATCGGGAAGGAAAAGTATTGGTGAGAAAAACTTTAAATACCGTAAAATAAGAGCTGACAATTGAACGATAACGTGATGTTGTGAATTTTTATTCATTCTTTCTAAAGATCATCATTTGTGCATATCTGAACGAATTAGAAAATGCTAGTAAGGATGAAGGAGTGGCCATAGTTTTGTTACTTGGGGAATCAAATATAAATGATTACAGAGTATTTTGTGATCAGTACTACAGTGACGACGACCATAGCTCACAATACTTTTAAAGTTGGTGACGAAGAGGAAAGATGGCTCTTTCATACAGAGAAAGATGACGAACTACTGATATGTAATTTTCATAATTTTCGGTCCGAAACACTCATTTTACTGTAATAGTGATTGTACAACAATTAATAACACTTAATTGCTTGTAAATACCGTTCACATAGCTACGACGATTTAATCTATGATTGTAGATGCAGGATTTCTGCATTAATACTGCTGCATAAATATAATATTTCGTTGGAACACTTATACAAGTTTTTTCCTTTTTTTTTATTTTCTCGTTTTGTAACTTTAAAAATATCCTCTTTATTTTCAATATTCTCATCATGTTTTCCGCCATCTCGGATTTTCTTTCGGCATTCTTTACTGAGCACGAGATAGAAGCGAAAATGGGATGACGAATCTTTGACACGTTTATCTCAAGTTTCTCGATTGAGTCAGTGTTGGTTTCTGCTTTTTTCCGTTCTTGCAAAGTGTAGAAACGGAAGTAGGAAGCTCTTTTCTTCAACTATTCTGTTTTAATAATAGATGAGCATAGATCTCTGAATCTAATTAAGCTCTACTCATTAACAGCAGCAAATATATTAATTCCTTCGTTCATTTCAATCACAATACGACTTCATTTATTTCTGGTTCTCTTCTCCTTCCTGGCTCATTTGATTGCATATTCAATTTTACCAACAGCGCTCACTGATAAGTTTATTCAGCGCTTTCTATTATTGTTCAATTTTTTAAAATTCCTGAAAGGACCATGAATTTCACATTGATTGACACATTAACACGGAATTGAGATTTTTAGCTAAAAATTCCATAATCATTCTAAATACTTTTTACATTCTGGGAGAAGAAATAGAAAAGTATTATATGATAGAACATTTGCACTCATGATACTGCAACCAGATTAAAACCAATCGCAGCATTACAACAACAAACTTCATAATTTTCGAACGTGTGCACGTGTATTGGAATTAATTTCATCGGAAATCTTTTGAAATTTTGTTTTTTTCTCCGTATGTTTAGTGTTTGATTACATTCCTTACCAAAGTTTATATCAGCATTGATAAATTAGAGAATTTTAAACTTTATTTTATGAAAATTTGGGATAGTAATGCATACCTCATTGCTTGCATATGAGATTTGGAAGTGTTTTGCATATTCTCTGCAAATTTTTTGCATTGATTTTTGAAATATAGGTTTCGAAAGAGTTCCAAAATTTTGCATTTGTTATTTAATGAAAGTGTGGTGTGCTTAGATGCACTACAGAAGGGTTGGAAATTTCGTTGAATTTTTTTGAATGAAACGACAGTATCTATTATAATGTAAATGGATCATATACATGTTGTTGAAATGGAAATTTTGCAATTTCAAACTCAGTTGCAAATATTTGTGTAATTTATATCACAATATAACAATAATTGTTGTGTAAATTTCAGGAAAAAACTAAGCTTTGAATGTTATTTGTTGTAATAATGTTGCACTTACTTACTGTTATTCAAGCAAGGGATTGCAATATTAGAAATTATCTTGATCTTAATTATTTCCATGCAATCAATGATAGTTCCAGCATCGTGGGAGTCACGAGTGCTTGCACAATATTCATAATGCCCGATTCTCTGGTGAGATTTGAAATGATTGACAATTCTATTAGCAGGTTAAGATGTTGGCATCGCAGTAAAGTAATATTCTAAATCTCATAATACATAGAAGTTTTCTGTACTTCTTTCTTGTCCGACATCTTTTATCGCTATTTTGCAGATACCAAATTCAAATTTTCTGAAGGAATTAAAACTGATTGATTCAGACAGAAGAAAAGTTTGCTACGGTGTCAATATCCATATTTTGCAAAGTAGACAGCTAATTGTGCTCTTTTTGCGTCAAGCGCGCTTCGCAGTTGTTGTTAGTTGCGACTGGAAATTTAGTGGTTTGTTGCTGACTGAAATTTTTCTAAAAATACCATCTATGAGAAGACTTATAAAATAGAAGATAGCAAGGATCTGTTCGTTGAAAGATTTTAGTATATCTGTTGCTAATGCTACAACATTTTCAGTGAAATAATTTTTCCTAATTTATGAGTGCAAAAGTATCTACAATTATGTATTATTAAGCCGCCATAATTATTATTAATAACAGGTTTCATAGACCTGAATCTCTGCCACTATTCTTCATTAAATCATTTGGCAAATCAGTTATCACATTTGAAATGTTTTATCCCATCCAAGCATATCGCAATTGACGCATTAATATCATCGTCATTTTATTAGTGGATGCATACATTCTTAATTATGATAATAGAATATAAAAATTAATGCAGCATTTTGTAGGCAAACTATTCTACTGTAATCCAGATGATGTCAGCAGGCTTTTATTCATTTACGAACACCAAAAAACATGCACCAATTTGATACTATTCGACAAAGGCTTCAGCTTCTTCTGCGCCTTATCGGATAACATGCTTGAAAAAATTACATACTTCAACAGTGAGCCTCATATAAAGTTTATCAGGTTAATTTCTTAGAACATATGACTGCACAACCTTTGCCTAATTTCCGGCATTGTTAGTAATCAGATAGCAATATTTAATAGTTAAATCCACTGTAGATGATCGTTAAATACGCTTAACATTTGTAAAAATTTTCATGCCATAACATTTAAAATAGTTTCAATCTTGCGTTTAGTGGTTATAGATTTTATTGACGAACCGAAATAGTCTAAGGTCCTGGTAAATTCGAAAGATTTACTGTCTTATTAGAAAATTATTTCAGAGATTAGAAAATGAATCTAAAAATTGACAATCTGAAGTTTTTATCTGGCATCGCTATAAATTATGTTTATCCAGATGTACTGGTTCGAAATTAATTGCAACAAAAAAATTTACTAGAACATTGCAGAACACATTTTTCATTGGTAGTGCAAAATTTTATTGCATTAATTCCAATTAAAAATTTCAGGACAAGAAGTACATCATTATTCTTGAAAGAGAATAGTAATATTGTTCTCATTACCAATGATACATCCAGTCGTGCCGGCTTTTATGAGATGAATATTTTCGACAATGTTTATGTAGAGCAACTTGCTAATGACGGTTTGCTTAAAAAATCTTAATCTAATGTCTGTCTCTCTCTCTCTGCTGCTAAACATTTCATCCTCTTCTACTACATGAAGACTATTAGACATTGTACGAGTAAGATCTTAAGCAGCGAAATAAAGAATCCATCAGCTATCCAGTGGGTAATGACATGGTCAGTTGGTCAGGGTATGAGACGGATTTATGTAACCAAGTCTAGACAAAAAGTTTAAGTGTCTTTAGTGGTAGGATCACTTATTTTCAGCAATTTCATTTCCGGTTTTATACATAAAGATTACGTCTTCTTCTTGTATTTAAGAAATGAAAGAAATAAAAACATCAGTTTGAATTAAATTTGAATTGGAGAAAACAGATCTCTTCTCTCTATGACAACAATTAGCTTTTAGTCACTTTAACGACTAAATCGAAATTTTCTGGGGAAGATAAACATAAAATTTAATAAACATTTGTTGCAGTCAATTTTTCACATTTTAGTTACTTTAATATCTTTTGTAGTTACTGATTTTTCGTGATCAAATTGAAATATGCACGAATGATATACATGAGATATTGAGAATATCGCTCGATCTTTTCCAAAATCGTTAACGATAGATTGGCTCAATAGTCATTCATTTACAGATATCTACAAGAGCAAAGCTCAACTCACTATTGGATTGCTTGAATCCAAGAAATACGCAGTCAGTTTCACGGAAATCCATAAAAAAAATTCCGAAAACATCTCTTTACAGCGAGACTTGGCTAATTATATTACTATGTATCAGACAAAAATAGTCAATCAAACGGAATGGTACTGTATCGCGCGATTTGATGAAAGGTAAGTGAAATCTTCCGCAGCATCAACTCTGAACCATTTTGTAGCTCTCTGTTGACATCATTCGAATCTTCAAGCACTTAACAATTGAGGCAATGATAGTGAGACAATGACTGTGATATATATTATTATTATTATATTATTAATAATAATAGTAATACTAAAATATATTATATCATATGTATATTATGAGAATATGTTTTTTTTCGAGCTGTTTTTCAAATAATTTTCTGTCTGTGCCATCAAAAACATTACCAAAGACGAATAAAACTTCCAAATCCCATGGTTTAAATTTTATCACGGAACTTTTTTATTGCTAAACTTCATTTGGTTAGTCGAAACTTTATTGTGGTGAGAAGGACAATTAGAAAAGGATGAAGGTTTGAATCTGAAACGATATCAAGTTTTTATCATCAGGCAAACTATGATTTTCTTTTTCAATTGCAGTGGTTATATGGATGCTAAGAGATACAAAAGCCCGAACTTCGAAGAATTTGTGCTAATGTTGTATGAAAATATTGTTGAATCAAAGACACGAATGAATATTTTTAAGGTATTAGACTGCAATTCCAAAGCTTATTCGATTTCTGTAATTAATGTTGTGATACACAAACCCAATTTAGTTTCACTGCAATTTTTACCAAATAATTAAATCTCAAATGTTAATTACAATTCAAGAGATTTAGAAAACAACACGAAGTTTGATAACAATAGTCTGACCGAGGAGTGTTTTAATTTAAATGTTTTTGTCATGATGGCTAAAGAGAAAATGCTATGCACAGCAGTCGATATTTTCCTTACAATAGATTATTCAAATGAAATGTAAAGTCCAGAAGAAAAAATAAACTTTTGCAGGAGTCTGTGGTCAGGTATGAAATAATTGATGAAGTGCGCTTTAATTATGCTATCAGAGCAGTGATACTTATGATACCAATTTTAAGTGTACTTCCAGCTGCTATCATTTTAATCGGTTGGTACAGATGAGACTTATCCTGTTATATACGGCTATTTCACGGTCAAGTGATAGTAAACTATTGTCCCTCTCACTTCTTGAATCATTTATTTAATGAAGCTAGCACTACTTTAATTATACTTTTATTCTTTATGTTCATTTTTAATAGTATAAATGAGTGCAGAACAAAATTTCTTTTAGTAAAACTGAAATATCGTAAGATAGTTTAATCCCTAAAAAGAACAAACTCAGTGCACATTTACGTTAAGAACATTTAAGATGGTCGCTTGGTTTCTTTTGTGAAGTAAACTTTAGATAAAAATAATTCCAAACTTACTGCTACCTGTGTAAGCTGAAGGTTTTTATCGAATTTCCCCCTCATGCGAAGACAAAATTACGATTTTCATTTCAACTTCAGTAGTCGCACAAACTCCATCGTTGTTATTCAACGATACGAAGTAAATTTTAGCAATCCACGCAGAAACCTACGGTCTGGAAATGGTTTGCTACAATATGTTACGTATTGCTGGGCAATGGTGACAGAGCTGCATCACTATAATTTAGTCATTGCAGAACTTCCTGTCCAGGATCTGAATAAATCTCCCGCAGGACCAGGGTTTGTAGAGACTCTTTTAAAATTTCTTGAATTTTGGCAGTTAACATTGATAACTGTTCGAAAAGAATCTGTGGAAAAATTGAGATGCAATAATGCGTATTTTGACCCCGACGTAAGCATCGTTGAACTTTAAATATCGGCAAAAGAAAAAGACCAAGAAATAAAAATCACTTTCTTTTCAAAACTATATGCCAAAAAAGAAAACCCTAAAAATGAAATAATTTCTAAACATTACAATAAACAAAAATTCTTCGTGAATTAGTTCAAAAAAATACGTGTAAATTATGACTGTGAACTTAGGAAATGTCAGATGAATAACATTGTTACTGTTAAATGATATGGACGAGATGATAGTAAGAGAATCTATAAGATAGAAATTTGTAGACTAAAGATTGTCTTTATTGGAATAACCCTTAGCATTTTAGACCTCAAGTGAGAAATTGTTTATCTAATGCTCATCTTTCAACTGTACTTAATTCATGCATTGTCTAGAATGTTAGAACCTGTAAACTTATATTCGATGGTTGAAAGGTTCAGCTGTTTGTTCAGTTAACTTTCTTTGTGATATAAACCCAATCTGTTGCAATGTCGAAATACTGTCGCAGAGGTCTTCCAGTCACTCCTAGAAGTTAATTGACGTAATGTTATAGACCAACTTCCACTATAAAAAGAGTAAGGAGTTGTCATCGAGTGACAACTCCTTACTCTAATGCGCTTCGTTGCAAGTCATTATATAAGGACTAGGATATTTATGTATTATAGACAAGTGGGTTGGGCTATAAAAAAAATACAATTTTGGAATATGTGTAAATAACTAAAACAATGGATAAGATTGGTACAAAAGACAAAAATTTCTTTTTCATGATAGCATATCGGATATGCGTACATGGTTTACATGATTAGCGTACCAAATGTGTATAACTGCGTTATACGATTTACATTAGATAACAGATTCATCGATGGATATTGGAAAACATTGTAGTTTATTTTTGTTTAATGTGAATAATCCTTTATCTTAAGAAATAATTTATACAAAAATCTTTATTGCATTAACATATTATGATTTTCTTCAGTTTTCCGACAATCTCTGAATGTAATTAAGCTTTCTCACTGATATTACCAAGTATATTAATTCGTGTCACTTCGATCATAATACTATTTCCATTTCATACATTTCAGGTTTTTAGCTCATTTAGTAGCTTGTTCATAGCCAGTGTAGTTCTGTCCACATGACTCACTTAATGAACTTATTCAGCAATAAACTCCCAACGTAATTTTGGCTCGTTAACTTATTTCATTCTTTAATAAACATACAATGACTATAAAATAAAGCGTTGCTGTTACTTTTTGAATTTTGTGTTTGTATTGAATGTCAAGTTTTGATTGCTAAGCCATTCATTTATTGATATTTGATTGGCTATTAGATTTTTTAGCTTTCAATTGAATTTCTTTTTAAAAGACTTTTTCATCGATTCATCTGAAATTGTAAAGATTTCAAAAAATAGGCCTTGAATGGAAATTAGTTTTATCTTCAAAATGGTTTTTCTTATTTGTAAATAGCCAATCCAAGAGAATGGAATGTTTTAACAAAGCCAGAAATCTGATAAAGTAATTCTTAGATAAATTACTATTGACATTTCTCTTTACCTAACAATTTGCTATTTTAAAGTTATGCCTGCATCAGCGAGAATTGAAAGTAGATATGCCTTAAAGACGAAGAGATATCATTTATGACAAATAAACTAATCAGTAAAATGACACTTACGTTAGCAACAGCACTTATGTTAATTAGAAAATATACACTCAGATTAACTAATCATCATCTCAGCAATAACGATAGCTGAAGCAATAAGGAGGAAATTTTTTTTTTTTATTTACAAATATGTTCAGAATTTTCGGAAAAATTTTACCAGTAGGTTTTTTAAAACATTTATAACTTATCATCCTTCCTTTAAATCATTCGATTTTCGAAACCAACAATTCAAGATTTTTTTAAAAGACCATCATAAATTTCCTGCAGTTCATGAATTCTTTTGAACTTAAACAGTTATAAAAATGCAGTCTACGCAGCCCCTCACTAACAAGTACCACTAACAAGTGGTAGCCCAATTAAGTTCCGAAACCAAAAAAAAAAAAAAATCATGGACACATGACTAAATCCATTTATCGTTTTAGTATGTTACTATTTGTCATTCGACAAAACATGAACAAGTTGGCTGTTTTACTAGAAATGAAAAAAAAAGACATAATTTTAGAAATTGCCTTCTTCTTAAACTCATGATTTTATTATCAGTCTCAGAATCCAGTTTAGTACATTTAATCTGTTTAATTCATTATCTATAATGGAAGTTGATTAATTATAATTCTTACTGTTTAAAAAATCTTTTACTTGATTATCTTTAGATTATCTTTAGATCCGATCATTACTGCTTACTTTTTTATTTACTGCAATTATTTCGAACTTTCCACTTCCTCTTAACTTTTAAGCACTCAGTTTGAAAGAGAATCTTTGAGAAACGTAAACTTTGTTCAGTTAAACAAATTATGAACAAATTTCAGGCTAAAATTTGTGATTATACGTAGACGGCTTTTTAGCTTCATTGATACAAAAGTTTTAATATTTGAAAATAAAAAAAATAAACTACACGCTAACTTCTTCATTTTTCTAGAAATCTCACAAGCAATCAAATCTTCAACTCTAATTTTATATAAAATACAAAATTTTTTTAACGGTAGCAGTACTTTATTCAAATTGTGATAAAAGAAATCAGGTTAATTCATGAAGTAGTAAGAATTTAATAATTTATAAAAGAAAGAATTGGAACGAAAAAACAGTTAGCATCAAAGTTGTTCAATTGAACAAGCAAATGTAATTGTTTTAAGTTGCAGATATGAAAGATCATTTTGAGAACTTTTAAAAATCAAAAATAAGTTTCACATAATCTATGACGCGCTTGCATAGTAACAAAAGTTTATCAGCGCCTTTATTCCATTCCATCTGTTTTCTAATGATTCTACTCGCTATTTTCTGCGCCGTATCATATATTTATGGAATTGGTCACATGTTAAATGCAAATAAACAACTGTTGGTTAACAAATATTCGCTTGATTTTCCAGTCAGAATTGACGATAAGGTGGACAAAGGACGGAGGTAATTGTTGAATCGATAAGAAGTGTCTATCTATCTATCTATCTATCTATCTATCTATCTATCTATCTATCTATCTATCTATCTATCTATCTATCTATCTATCTATCTATCTATCTATCTATCTATCTATCTATCTATCTATCTATCTATCTATCTATCTATCTATCTATCTATCTATCTATCTATCTATCTATCTATCTATCTATCTATCTATCTATCTATCTATCTATCTATCTATCTATCTATCTATCTATCTATCTATCTATCTATCTATCTATCTATCTATCTATCTATCTATCTATCTATCTATCTATCTATCTATCTATCTATCTATCTATCTATCTATCTATCTATCTATCTATCTATCTATCTAAGATCTATCTATCTAAGATCTATCTATCTATCTATCTATCTATCTATCTATCTATCTATCTATCTATCTATCTATCTATCTATCTATCTATCTATCTATCTATCTATCTATCTATCTATCTATCTATCTATCTATCTATCTATCTATCTATCTATCTATCTATCTATCTATCTATCTATCTATCTATCTATCTATCTATCTATCTATCTATCTATCTATCTATCTATCTATCTATCTATCTATCTATCTATCTATCTATCTATCTATCTATTAGTATTCCATATCAAAGGCCAAAATGTGATAATTCAGAGCTTCATTTAAAATACCAATTCCTGGAGACTTTGTTGATTTTAGGAAGATGCTAATTGAGGATTGTATTCAGACTTCAGAATTTGTTTTTTTCCAGTGAAAAAAATTAATTTGTTTCAAAATTTTTCCTCTATCTCTTGAATTGTACTGGTCAAAAATTATTTCATGTCTTTTTTTTCTAAAGTTTATCTGAAATTTCAAATGCAGGTTGCTTAAGTCGAAGAATATGAGTACTATTTGGTATCAACTTCTTACTCCTTTAAAAAATAATCGTGAATTATTGGTTCCAAAGAATTCGTCATTTTTCCGAATGCTCAAATTTCGTCGACTACTCAACGTAGAGAACACCGATCGTTGCTTCCATTCACCGATTAGTTCCAGTGGTCAATTTTTGCCGTTGTATTAAATAATTAAAAATTATGCTTTCATGACCAATACTAGAAAATTGAACCTCAATTTCTAGGGTCAAATTCCAGTTTTTTTCCGGAAGATTATTTTACATTAGAGCAACGTCGTCGTGGAGCACTTTTTCTGCACTTTTTTGGTCTCATTTATATGTTTATTGCAATATCCGTCGTTTCCGATGAATTTTTCGTTCCTTCACTTAATGTTATTACAGGAAAGGTATGATAATTTGCCTATAAGTTTCCAAGTTGCGATAAGTTTAGAAATATGAAAAGAATCTGTTGTTTCTAAGCTATTTAGATATTTTATTTATTCAAAAAAAAAGGAAATACATAAAATGTGAACAGTATGGAATATGCGATTGGAACTTCTATTTCGCCAAAAATATGAATATAGTTAAAAATTTCAACTAATTTCTCAAAAATCAGGGTACGAGGAAAAGAAGAGTAAAAACAACTTATCAGGAATAGAAAACAGGAAAAAATTCAAGAATTCTGTTGTAAATCGTAAGCTTTCTACCAATTTCAATCCATATTTGTGCTAATTAACTAGATCATTACCACTACAATAAATCATTACAGTTGTCAATACGGGATGATGTTGCTGGGGCCACGTTTATGGCTGCCGGCGGTTCGGCACCTGAATTTTTTGCCAGTTTATTTGGCGTTTTCATTACTCAAAATAATGTCGGCATTGGGACTATCGTTGGTGAGATTACTTTCATTTCTCAATGCATTCCGTCCGTCATTTTCTGAGCATTTTTAGCTAATTACTGCATCATGTTATCACAGCCAGCATTCATTAGTCAAAATTTTGAGCAACATCAGAGCTAGTTCCTTCTCTTTGTTTCCTCTCTCAGATTCTAGGCATAAGCTCATTTCATTGAATATCATTTTAAACAAGTTTGAAATTCACCAAATGAAAAGAAAATAAATGATTTAAGGTAGTGCTACATTCAATATTTTATGTGTGTTGGCATTTTGTACATTCTTTTCACTAGAAACGCTGAAAATTACTTGGTGGCCTATGCTCAGGTATATTCATATTTATCTAAATGTCCACTCATTCCGAATCTGTTAGTTTTTTAAAGAAACAATTATTTACTTTATCTTAAGCAGCAACTACAAATAATCACATTCGTATAGAACTTATCGGATTTCCTTAATCAATTATTTCAGAGACATTTTTTTCTATATGGTAGCATTGTTTTTGTTGGTATTGTTTTTCCTAGACGAAGAGATTCAATGGCATGAAGCGATTTCACTCTTCATTATTTATATTATTTATGGTGTTGCTATGAGCTATAACGAACAGCTGGAAAAAAATTTCAAATTCATTCTGTATGAAATCACTCAGGTTGATATTTTTTTGAGCTAAGTTATGGATTAAACTTTGATTTCAAATTAGTTTACGCATCATTATTAATAGTGTGCTTTCTAAATCTCATAATCATTCTTTTCGCTTCATTTCTAGCATTTGTGCTCTTCAATTTTGAATGATACGTCAATGCAAGAAAGGATAACGTCACCATCTATCACTATTGTAAAACAGATGAAATCAGTTTCGACGCAAAATAAGTCTCCAATTTGCCACTCAGCAGAAGGTGCTAGTTCATGAATTTCAGTATGAATTTATTTCATAATCACAGGCTATAGAAATATAGTCGATGATTGACTGCATTTAATTAAAATTTAATTCATTGTAGTCAAAAGCTCATTTGCCTTATTTGTTGTGTCATCGACAAATAAGGAAAATGTGGCATAACAAAGAATACTATAAACCTGGCGATGAATAGTTATTTCAATCTTCCCGATGTTATAAATTCGAATCATCGACTTGTGAAAAATTACTTTTTAGGTTCAAATAAATTCATTAAAACGACAACAGCGAAATTACATGATATGATTCAAAAAAATTGTCAAAATAATATTTCAAATGTTATGCCTGAGATTGAGGCAAGTTGAAGAATACTGTTTGCCTTTTGCATTGAAATTTCTTCAATTAACTTGTCAAATCATTTGAATTTATCAACAATGTGGTAGACTGACACAGTGACTTTTCAAAATTTAAGAAAAGAATATCCTTAAATAGAACCATTTGACAATTACAACAACGCAAAACTGTTACACGAATTTCAGCTCCCCGGATCGATAACGAAGCTGATGAATGAAATGGATTGTGAAATTGCTCGACGAAACCTTACAGGATCTAAAAAAGTTGTAATATATGAGGTGAAATGTATTTGTTTCATCTCCATTTTCATTCCAAGTTTATTCAATTTTAATCTAAGGCGTAATAATGAAATTATGGAGTATATTTTAATTTTTAATTTTTTTATCAAAGTTTTCAAAAGAAATTAAAGTATTTAAAAGCTGGAAGATAGAAGAAAAATAGGGAAACACTGTACAATAAAAATAAAAATTCAACATAGGAAGAAGCAAGGATGGGTCTAATGCCCTTTTATTGGTAAATTTCAACAAATATCAATTTATCATAATTCAGCCAAAAATTTCTGATTGTTTCTTTTGTTTAGAAGTGTGCTGTGTTAAAAGAAAAAGTTAGCGAGTCGGAAGTACCAATCAACATCTCGTGGCCATCTTCTACTAAAGCACAATTATCTTATCTATTTTTGGCTCCAATCATGCTTCCTCTTTATTACACACTTCCAGATTCGAAAAATTCAGTAAGTTAATTCGGTGAAAACAACTGGCGAGCAGGGAAATTCTTGCAAGGGCATGGTAGGATGAAAAAAAATTTCGAGATCTTTCGGAATAAACCAAGCACTACTATTACATAATTAAAAAAACAACTTATCGTTTCTCTTGAAAAGGTATTGAACAGTTTTCGGGAGACATGATATGCATATTTTGTTATATTTAGAGAGATATTGTTGATGCCAGTCTGTTTGCTATTTTTTAACTGATATCTTTATCTTCCATTTCAATATTTTCAGTCATCCAAGAAGTATTTTGTAATAACTTTCATGGGATCAATTTTATGGATTGGTTTTTTCTCATATCTGATGGTTTGGTGGGCGAAGGTAATCGGTGAAACAGTAGGTATACCGGATGAGGTAAGTGCACTTTTTAAAACATAAAATTATGATAGCCTATTATCACATTTCATTACTTTATGGTTGGCAGTGTGAGTGAGTTGCATACACATGCAAATATATGTGATTAATTTCTTTTTCAGCTTCGAAGGATGTCATCTACAATAACAGTGATTAGTTAAATTGTGCGGTAGCACGATATTTCACTTTTTTATCATCGTAGATTTTTTATCCATCATTAAACCATAGCTCCTTTATATTTTATAATCAAAGAACTCTCCAATTTCTGCTTTCTTATCATTCTATTAAATGGTGGACAGAGTGATTGAATTTCATATATTCCATAAACTGAACTAATGATTAAGACCAAATGAATAATGTTATTAACTCTATGAGGGTCTTTTTTCACTATTACATGTTGAAGACCAAACAGTCAAAAGAGATGTTTGCTAAATGTTAGAATTCTAAATAAATCCTACTTGTTCCCTTTGTCCAAAAATATTTTCAATGGTGCGCTTATACTTATAGCATCACTGTATTTTAGTTCTTGTCAATTATTTCAGGGAAATTGCTGAAATCAACTTTTTATATTATTTTTTGAATTCAAGAGAACAGCAGTCAATCACGAACTTATACTTTTAGATAATGGGTTTAACACTGTTAGCTGCTGGGACAAGCGTACCTGACCTCATCTCCAGGTTCAGTTGTTACTCTGCTTTACTCATGATATAAATTTCTGAAAAATATTGAATAAATCAGAAAATTAATATTAACAATTATCATTTATTTTAATTATCATTTATGTACGCAAGATTCTTTTTTATGAGTAGAAAAACGAGTTTTTCAAGTTGAATGTGTGTCTTGACGTTCACTGATCAGAGGAAAACATATGTTTTCAAACTTCTTCAAAGTTTCATCATCTTGAAAGTATTTATACATGTTGCCTTATACAGTGCATGGATGCAAGAGTTGTTAGGGCGAAATTAATCTAATATTGTTCTAATCATTCATCTAAATAAACATAAATCATTTTAGTGTAATCGTTGCCCGCAAAGGACTTGGTGACATGGCTGTGTCAAGCTCCATTGGAAGCAATCTTTTCGATATTTGTGTCGGGTATTTTGATATAATATTTTTGTTACAAATATGATTGTTGAAATAGTGTGAATTATATTTCAGATTACCAGTTCCTTGGCTGCTGCAATTTGCAATTCGTTGGTTGACTAGTTCATTCTCAGCTGCCCGTTTAGACACTATACCAGTTATATCAAAAGGTCTTATCTGCTCTGTCGGTCTTCTATTTCTAATGCTGATTGTCTTAATAGTTGCTGTGAAAATTTGTCGATGGGAAATGAATAAAATATTCGGAATAATGATGATCATTGCCTATTTAGCATTTTGTGTGCTTAGTGTTTTAATAGAATTAGGTTATATCGTTTGCCCCCTTATTGTTGCATGTAACTAATAATATTACAAAAACTTATGGCTTTAACTATGATAATTATTTGCGCACAAGATGGATCTTTGTTAGGGATCAATCACACTGATAAAAAAATAAATATTGGAGGGAGTAGGGATTAGATTTTTGTTTCGTTTTTGCTTATTTTCCTTTTTTTACTAATGTGGTTGGAAGAAGAAATATTTTTCTCTCCTTGAAGCAGTTGTCTTTATTTGCATTTATTAATTATTGGATTCGATTCCATTCAAAATAATTAATAATAAGTGATTATGCATATTCAGAAGTTTTGTTCGAAAACAGTGATGTTTTCACTCGCAAATTGGAATAATTATTTCAAAGATAAGTCTTGAAATAATCCGCTTCTTAAACAGTCTATTAAGAAGTTTGTCTAAACATCCTAGCAAGTGAAGTTGATAATTTGTTTTATTTCGAAAGAGAAGTTATTGAACAAGGGTTTTCTTATGAATGAAGTTTGAGTAATTGTGTCAACTTAACCATAAATGTTCGAAATTAAAGACAAATATAAGATTTCTTCTTCCTTATTTGCAGGTAAAGTGATTTTTGAGATTTCGCGACACAACCTTCATCTCGTTTTATTAACATTTTATCCTTTGATGGTTGTTTGCTTTATGCACTTTTAATCTAACAGCTATATATTTATAGAACTATCTGCATACTTAATATTTATTCGTATTTATATTTACTTTGATTAAATGAATAATCTTTGGTTGCTGATTAGAGTGAAGCATTGTAATAAAATTATCTTTACAACACTCATCCCTTTAGCCCTCAGTTAGACTGCATCTGCGGTCCCTTATCACCCAGTCTACTTCTTTACAACAGCATGATACATGCTGCCTGAGGATTTCAGGACAAGATTAAAAATTAACATTGACATAAAACGAATAAACTGGTAAAAGTGAAAAAGGATTCTCACTAAAAACTACCAACTAAAGAAAGGAACAGATAAAGAGAAATAAAAAAAAAAAAAACATTGGAATGCAAGTTGCGTAAAGAGTTTGTGTGGATGAGAAAAAACTGGGTGAACTACATCTTTTTCGAATATTTACAATAACGAAATGACTCTTAACACAACTCTCAAAAAGTTCAGCAAAAGGAAGCAAATCACAGCATAACAGAATGAACGAACAACTGGAAGTTTTAGTACTGGCATGTCGCAATGCTTAGCAGTATTGCGACCCGGTATGAATTCATAATAATGTTAAGTGGCTAAAGCATTGATAAAATGAACCACTTGTCGTACCTCGGCGCAATAATGGGTTGTAAATGAAAACCAGTTATTATCAGGGAAACAATATAAATCCTTCATTCGGGAAAAACGCTAAGCACACAGGTAGGGATAATTCCAGTCTAGCTGGGAAATATAAAGCTTTTGTAACAATCAAGAACACATTACCTACATCAGGAATAATCTTACAAGTTTAATGGAACATTTCTTCTCAAATCTCCCATCCCAGGTTGATTTCATGGACATACAGCGTACTCTCCAAAGACCGACAACACAAAAAGTTAAAACAAATTCACAAAAAAAGTTCAAAACAAATCCAGAAAAAACAGTTGGTTTTCCCAATTTAAAAATTTGGAGAGTAAGAAACAAACTATTTTTGTTAATTTTTAAAAATATGTTTATGGTTGGTTGCATGTTGTTCAATATTCTCGTTACTTGTTTCCACATGCAAAATTTACAGTGCATTACATCAACATCCAAAGAATTTTATGCACACACAATGTGTTCATGCACCTTTGCATTTTGTTACTTATAGCTTATTTATACATTACCAAGATTGTTTTTTCAGACAAAATTGTCAGCTAAGTCTTTTTTTAAGCAGTATTCCATAAAGAAGATCCAAATCAATTCAATTTTTAAGAAGCTCAATCTTAGAGAAAATCAAGCGTCATTAGGAAGGACTAGTTAATATCGAAATCTTATTTCGTTGTAAGCACAGTCTAGTAAGTAAATTAGTTGATCAGTTTTATTTCCATAAGCAAATGACCGAAATATGCTACATTTCCAAATATTAAGATAAGAATAGAGAAACATACTACAAATACTTGAATAACACGATAGTCAGGATGAGTGGGTTGAACAACGCAGCTACCGGAAACGAACCTTATGTACAGCAAATTTGAACAGTTGATACAGAGTATCATTTTCGAAAAAAGAAAAGGAATAAAGTTGCATGAATTTCTACAAAATCCTTGTCGAAAATATAATCACTGCTCAAAAAATCAAAAAATTACACTAATTTTACAAGTATATGCGACTGAATGATTATCATTAATATAACGGAATACTGTAGATGCTAAGCGTGCTAATTATCGTTTTCTGCCACTCTGCATGCCCATCATTATTGTTGCCAATCGAATAAAAATGTTCAAGACATCTGCATAAATGGACAGCTGTCTGAAATGCATTGTATAGTGACTCGGAAAATGAGCAAATCAATTTTTATTATACCTTCAGCCTACAATAACTTAGGTTTGACAGAAAAACATGCATTTATATACTGTGTGCACTTAATTATTACTCTCCCATCTTACTCATATAACAGTATGCACAAGAACCCAGAACAAACTCACGCGTTAATAGGATCAAATCGACGCAATTTTGGTGTAGCAACATCATAATACCCAGCACCAATACTACCATAATACCCCGTCTTGTAGATTCGCTCTTCACTTGTGCCCGAAATCGGATACATATGGGCCCGTTTGATAACAAATTGTGTATCAAACAACAAAAACAGTGAAAAGAGAATGAGACCGCCATAAATGGAGATCGACATTAGACCTAAAAACATTACTTTTTTTTCAGTCCGAAATAGCATCAGTAAACAGATTTCAGTTCTGGAAGCTAACTTTAAAAATAAAATCCACAAAACACACTTGCACCCAACGCAGATGTCGAAGGAAGAAAGAAAGTTCCAATGGAAGATGCAAAAACAACACCAAGTGCCATAGCTAAAGCGCCTCCCATCATCAAGAATTTTTCAGAAGGTGCCGTAAAAGCAATTGTTGATAGTCCTGAAAATCTCGATTTAATGTTTTTTTTCATGTTTGATGAAAATACTAAATTTATTCTTTGATCAGTAGATTTAAAATTTACTAGGAACTTCTTAGTACTCAAATCATAGTAACAGTAATAATTGTTTGTTAGAATTAACACAATGTTGTAAAATGAAGAACGTGGTGACAGTATTCTTTCATGCTGCTCGTATAACTGTGTGTGTGTGTGTGTGTGTGTGTGAAATGGAAGCAGCGAAAGCAAGCAATTACTAACATCATTAGTCACACAGTGTCGCACTTTCCTCAATATTACATAAAGTGAATAAAAGTCGTCGCGCTTCATAATGATGGAATGTGTTTTATGCTTCTTTAAAGTTAAAGTCTATGAATTTAAAAAAAAAAAAACTTTAAGAAAATTACCTGCGACGATAGCCGCAGTATACCAAGCAGCTCGCATAGCTAACGGGCCACCCATCAAACAGATTGGCCCTATAAAGGTACCCATTAAGCCTGCATGCAGAACCCAAGCTGCATGTTTCAGCAATGTATTGTCGTAATCGATTAATGATACTGCGATACTGCTTGCCATGACTGCTGCCATTGAGATGAATGGCGACTAAATTTGAGAAAATTGATAGTGCACAGAGCGGTAAATCTGATTTTCTACTTTCAATCGTATTTTTTATATTTATGTAATTATCCTCCATGTATTCGTATTGTTTGATAAAACTGAATATATTACTTAAGTGCATAACTCGATTCACAAAAATGCTTAATAAAATCTCGTGTGCAAAATAACCTAGGCTTCAACAATTGGAAAGATTTTTCAAATACTTATTTTAAAATTATAGCTTAAGATTCATTATGCAAACCACAAAACCCGATTTGGTCTGATAGTCATGTCATTTAAGTTGTAGCTGATGAAACTTCTCGAGAATACGTATATAAATATGGTAGCGAGACTTTAGCGGTGTTAGCCACTAGTGGTTATAAACCTTTCATGAGGGTAACATCAGTGTATCTAACCTACGGTTGAGCAACATTAGCATTACTGATCTAAATAATCAGTCCCTATAATATATGGAGTAAACTCTTGATCATAAGATACCACTTGCTTATGACAGTATTCGAAAAATCCCACGAACAAGGTCATGGAGGTTACTTTAGTTAAGAAAATTAAATAACTGCAAAAAAAAAAAAAAAAAAAAAAAAACCAACAAATAAAAAAGGAAGAACATACCCCCATTATTAAACGCGAAATATGACACGATCTCGATGCCGCCACAGCTGAAACTGCTGTTATCCCAAGCGATGCAAACAAATATCCGTATGTTGCCTTTATTCGATCACGTACATATGTTGGCCATGTTCTAAACAAACGCAACCTTAGACTACAAAAAAACTCTCTTCCTCAACTTTTAATTACTTTCTTTCATCAGTTATTTATAGTTTATACAGTCATTCTTAGATAACGACATCCACCTATAAATAACCTAGAAATAAGAAATGAAAAATAAAACATATCTGAAATAAGTTTGCCTATTTTTAGTAAAGGCTGTAGTGAAAAAAAAAAAAAAAACTAGGAAAAGTTTAAGATTCATTACGGATATCATAAACCTGATTTGGTCCAATAGTCATATTATTCAAGCAATAACCGCTAAAACTTAAGAATATGCATACTCCATAGTAATAATGTGTAAGCATTAGCGGTCTAAGCCACCAGCAGCTATAAACCATTCATGAGGAAAACACTCAGTGTATCTAACATGCAGTTGAGCAACATTAGGACTAGTGAACTAAACAAACAGCCTCCACAATATTTGGAATAAACTCTTCTCAACCATATATCACTTGCTTATGACAGTATTCTAAAA
Organism: Wuchereria bancrofti; assembly: GCA_005281725.1. Lineage (NCBI taxonomy): Eukaryota > Metazoa > Nematoda > Chromadorea > Rhabditida > Onchocercidae > Wuchereria > Wuchereria bancrofti. The sequence continues at coordinate 4,977,466 of SSBO01000009.1, read as the reverse complement.
ATTTCGCGACCAAGACCGTGGTACGACTATGTACAGTACTCCATTTTCTCAAAAAATTCTAAAGAATGTAAACATTGTGGATTTCTTGGCAATTTTTAAGGAAAAATTATGGCACGTATAGAAAAAAAAAACGACTGAATGAACTGATCGGAAGTTAAAAGACACAAATAAGCGTTTACGTTTATAGTTAGTAGATACAGTGCAAAAAAAAAAAAAACATTTGCGCATAAAAAGACAACTAACCCGGACTGTACTAAGATACTCTGACCTTCTTTCGATAGGCCCAGTCCGTAATAGCACAACGCACCAATTCCAAGTAATGACGCCCCAGCTACGGCTGCACTTCCATACGTATATGCTACAATGAAAAGAAATCAACTTTCAAATATGAAACAAAATTAAATCTGAAAGTACGAAGTGGTCTTAAGAATAACAAGACTGAATTTCAACAAACGTTTTCCGGTGGTAGGCCCCAATAGACGTTCTTTAAGAGACGTTCGTGTAGCGTTTCCAAAACCATAGTTCTGAAGAAATTAATAACGTTAACTTCCAAAAAATGTTACGGGAGTGGACGGAATGCAAGTTTCAGTGACTGGAAAATAATATCATAAAGACAGAATAAATTCAATGAAATATCAACAACAATGAGGATTCTGCCTAAAAATCAAGTTACATGAATCTCTGACAAGCATCCGACTACACTACAACACATGAAATTTAACTACAACAAATTATTTGTGCCGAGGTACTCCTTATTAACTTCAATTTTCAGCAATGAATCAATTTTCAATTCAGTGACTAACTCCTTCAGCAACTCGACGTCCAGCATATCGTGCAGTATTGTAAGTCGTTTTCGAAAAGTAACGAAAAGCCACAGCAACACTGTTGGGAAGTTGCAGTGATGATCCGCAAGACAGTCTTGATAACATTGCTATGATATGTGAATCTACAAACGGTTAAGCTGGAGTCAAGAAATCATAATTAGGTAAACCTCTTCAATTACTAGTGATCTAGTAAGAACGATAAGATATTCGATGGAATAAAAGTGGGTCCAGGAACTGTAGAAAAAAAAGGAATAATTGGTAAACATCTTGTAAAGAAAAAATATCGGATACTAAATCGATGTTTCAAGTTACTTCCATCAGAGATTTGAAGTTCTATGTTATGTTATTTCCAAAGCCTTCTCCAACCTACTTCCCTCATAACAAGACACTTCCATCTTAGGATACCCCAACGCACCTGCTTTCATAATACTTAACTCGATTATTCTCGAAACCTCAATAGAGAGCGGTATGATCTGATGCCATCCCATATTGTTATCTTGTCCTAACGGGTAAATTACCCACATAGTTATATGATAGAAATGTCGTCTACGCAATCGGATTAAGATGTAGTGTTCAACAGATCATCCGATTCATTCATTGTTAACAACGCGACAGATTATTTGGTAACCAGTAACAGTCAGTATGGTAAATCTTCAAAGGTATTTCTCCATATTATATATGTTAACAATAATGCAAACTGGAGATATTACTGAAAGACTGAATTGAAAGGTCTGAATTATTCACAGTTTCACAGCAACAATAGAGCAGTACTCTCTAGTCTAATATCATAAGTCAGGATAATATGCTTTTTATCCTCACAGAATTTGTATAAAGCAATATGATATAAAGTTAATCATTATTTAAAGAGACTAACAACGATGGAGGGTGCAACCAACACATTTAGTTGAAGTCAAGGATTCAACCATTTCACCAAACGTAGTTTTCAACTTTCCAACTTGACAACTAGAGGTATTGTACTTTCAAAAAATTTTACTTCATATAACTTGTCATTAGTATCCAGTACTAATTCGATGATGATCGTTTTTCTGCATAATGCTTCAGTTTGAAAATAATAACACGTATGTGAACAACGAGAATAAATAATGGAACTTTCAAACATCAAAGTGCATGGTTGATCCTTTCATTTCAACCTATCACATTTGTATATATACATATTATCAATGAATATTCCTTTGAAGTATAGAACAGTACTAATCTAATATCATAAATCAAAACTACTCTATATTTTTTATCCTCACAGAATTTGTACGAAGCAATTAGTGATACGATATGAAGTTAATGATTGCTTAAAGAGACCAACAACAACGAGGACTTCGACCAATATATTTAGCTGAAGTCATGAATTCAAACATTTCACCAAACGTAGTTTTGAACAACTTTCCAATTTGATATGTTGGATGTATTGTACTATTCGGAAAAACGTTTTGTATGAATATGGGCGCATTTGGGTTGAGCCGTTGGTGGGTCACTACGAAATTGTGATGTAGCGTAAGCGTCAATACGGAGGGCATGCACTTGTCCTGCCAGTTCTTCCCGCAAACAGCTGTTGACGAGACGATGTATCTGCAGTACAGCAAAAGCAGTTAAATCCGAAAAGCATAAAAACTGATGTAGCACGGACTCTCTAATGAGTTGATAAACGTGGTAAACATGCACTTGCAATGTTAACTACCTCTAGATGGAGAGTGGATGAACTTGAAACACTGATCTTTACCACAAATCCCATGGAATGGAAAACCTTTATATCAATAGTTAAGAGAAGATAAGCTTATATGATCTAATAAATTATGTAATCTTTCAATTCCGGTTCTACGGTAATTAGGACAAATTTTCCAGTAAAAGTTGAAGTTAATTACAGCAACACCTTAGTAACTTGTCACGTCACACATCCTCACCTGTATGGTTTGCAACCCTTCAAAACTGTTGGATGCAATCTGCACATAGAAATGCCTTTCATCGTCACTTCGACCTGCGTGGTTCTGACTTTCACACTCTACTTCCAAATGAGTAGGCTAAAGTAACCAGTGCTAGGAAATCTCAGATTGTCCAACATATTCAGTGCGAAATTAAATCAATTAATTAGATAAGCTTATATGATCTAATAAATCATTGAACTGTACTAGAGTAAATTTTTTGGATAAAATCTAATGCCATTATTATAACCAATACATTTCGTGTTTATCTATTTCAAATCATGAATTTTTTATGCCTGATCTCCAATAATCATATAAACGAAATAATTCGTCAAACCTTAGTTATATTAACTTTCTCATCTGTACATAAGATGCAAAATTAAATTTGTTTTGCAAGCGATAAACTATATTTCAAAACTATATTTTATTTTGATAAACAGCGCGAAACTATATTTGTATACGGGAATTAATTTTGGTTTAATACTGTTTGAGCTCAATTTTATGCTCTTTTTCTCACTGTCACAAAATAAACCTTAAATTCCGCTCGAAGCCTTTGTATGATTCGATCTTTCACAGGTCCATACCATGCTACACACGTATGAATTGCTCTTCTTCCCAGCAACATTGTTTAATTAGGATTCAGTTTTGTGATTGAAATTGAAAAATTACCACTATGCACCTGCAACATGCCTATGCTTATAAACTGAAGTCGTAGCCTGAAAAAACTTAGAAAAAAAGTAACACGGGACCTAAACCGCGAAATACCCGCTCGGCGGGCAACTCACTGTCTGGATTGAGGAAACCTGTCTGGATTGTAGAAGTTAGTCCTTTAATTTGATCACTTTTTAAATTTGTTACGGGATTGAAGTTGAAAGTTAGGGAGTTATTAGGTGGAGTCTAAAAGTGGGAATCGAAAGACATTATCCTTTACGGCTGCCAAGGTGACATCTTCTAAGAAAACAGGTCATGTAATTCAGTGGTTGTGTTCCAAAAGAGTTTGTGGCGTGCAAGTTCGAGAATCTGAGACGTAGCTTAACCGGACGGGTGAAACAGTTGTCTTTATTTTATGCAATCTTTTTCATTTGCTAGTAACCTTGAATTGTTTAAAGCAGTGCTTGAATTGTTTAAAGCATGTAATATTGGTCGATGTAATGTTATAATATTTCAGATCCTTTGAATGATCATAAGAAATAGAAAAATTTGGGGAAGAAGATTACAAATTTGCGCGTGGGGTAAGTGTCATTGCTCAGTTATCTTTATTTTATGCAATCCCAAAGAAATAAATGTGATGTTATAATATTTCAGGACCTGATAATTCTGATATTATACTTAGAGTTGGAATCGTATTTGTTCAGTGTGTATAAGCAAAGCAATTTCTAGTTGAGATTATTTTTACTGAACTACTATTACCGATCTCTTGAAGTATGATATCCGAATTTCCAGACATTCGTTGCAGTTTGTCTTGCATTAGTATTATACTTACAGCCTAAAATAAGGAAAATTGAGGTGATTTTCAGATGCTGAGAGTTGGAAGTTTTATTGACTGTTATCCGGGTAAGCGATTTCTTCGCTCATTATTCATTACACAACTTTGGAAACCTAACATTTCGCTGAAGTTTTCACTTGTCCGTTCGCCTTCTAAGAATTGTCTTTTCAAAGCTTCATTTTCAATACTCTTGCCATCACATCAGCTGAGATCATCCTTTTTGAGGCGTTTCTTCAGCTCATCTTCGGGTTAGTCTCATTTTCTGATTATTATGCATTTTTTTCCATAACACTTCATTTTTTAGTTATTTATTATAGCTTGAACGGTCAGTATCATTTAGAAATGATTCTGATTTATACCGATTTTTTATTAAAAAAGGTGATGATAGTTGTACTGAAAACCGAGTCGATCAGTGGCAAAAAATATCCAGTTTTATTATGCTGGAATTTTCATACTGATTTTTTCCGGATAATATCGCATTTTTTTTTTTGCTCCTGCAGTTACTGGCATTAATTTTACTCCGACACATCTCTAGCGTGGCATTTATATGCTATATTTGATCTCTTTAAGTGGTCATAACAAATTGCAAATCGGGATTCCACGTGTAAGATAGTATCAGAATTAGGAAGGAAGAATTTTTTAGCTTTGCGTGCAGTGGGCGATAAAAATGATGATCGAGGTAGAGAAGAATCATCGAAGGAATCTGACAATAAAAGATTAAGTAATTTTTTAATCCATTAATGATGTCAAATATAAAATGTTTGATGACAAATAATGTGATCTGAAATGTGGTGATTCTCATCCTATCAGTCCTGCCTTTTAACTCAATCACTACTTAATAAAAATAGAATCCGCGGAAGCATATTTTTATGATTCTAAAAAAAAAAAAATTCTAATTTTGCCGTAAAATTAAAATATTAGCATCCTTTTTAAATATTTTCCTCATTAATCTTTTATTTGAAACTTTAGGAAAATTTTTCACGGGTTTATTAATCGGAAGTGTAATAGCAACAGTGATAGCATCGGCTTTAACAGGCGTGTGGCAGACAAGGTATACAAATCAGTTGACAGTGCATGACTTTCTTACCTACATAGTACCATTGGGACAGGTAAGAATTGTTTTCGTAATAACTAGATATTACGAGTTTAAATTATTAGATGAAGTGTTTAGCAGCCATAACTGATTAATCAACCACATAGTGCGGCGAATAATATAGTTTGAGATGGCAGTGTGCATAATTTTTTGTAGAATCTACGTTTTTTTTAAATTTTAGTAAGCCAGGTTTGCATTCTTGAGTAATGAGCTCTTAATTATTTTTTATGCTCACTAAAATGAATAGAATATTCATTACAGTATTCACTACTAAACAAAGAGCAAACAATGTAATTCAATAAATTTGTACAAATTTTTAGCATCATTATTCAAAATGTAACTTGATATTAAATAAGTATAAAAATAGTTGCTTCCAAAAATTGACTAGTGATCACTGAAAATTTCAGTTAAATCACCTGCATATTTGTGGAATGTATTTTTAGATTGAACAAATTGTAATAACTGGAAATAATGTTGCTCGTATCATCATGAAGCCGGGTCCAGTGCAGAACTTGCCATTCAGTGAGTGTGGATACAATGTAAAAATTTTTCTCTAGTGCTCAAATTTTCAAATTTCTCTTTTGTTTGTGAATTGCTGGGAATTAGCATTTTTAGCATTTTAGGAAAAAAAAATTAGCATTTTAAACTACTTTGTTAGCAGTCGCTACAAAAATAAGTGGTTGCTCTGAGAAGATAGATTCAAAGAGGGATTAAACTTTGATTTTTTTTTTTTTTTTTGCGAGAATCTATGACATATGTTTGCAGATGTTCAGGCCAGGTATAGGTTGGCAAAAAGTGTATGTGGTAACAACTATGGATACTAAAAGACTGGAAGCTGATATACGCGAGATAGAAACTACTTTGGGAAAACCACCAGAAGAATGGACACCTGTTGCTATTATCGACACTTCAGTACAAGGATTTATGTATGTTTCCTATGTATATATATGTGTATACTTCTAGTTCTTTATTCCTTATTAACTGATTAACTTATTAACTTGCAGAGATCTCCTGTTGTTGCTTTTATTGGCGTTAATGCTATTCGGAGCCTCAAAGTCTCTTCCTTCAATGAAAGTCAGTGTCAGCTTATTCATTTTCTAAAAAATTCTAATGAACCTTTCAATAGCTGTCTAGCTTAAATGTATTATCTCCTAAACAGTGAATTAAAAAGTTGTATTTTAGAGTTCATTTCAAGATGTGCTTGGACTAAAAATGAAGCTCAATATTATTAAACCGAATGACGCTAACGCTCAAAAAATAAAGTTCAAAGATGTTGCGGGTTTGCATGAAGCTAAAGTTGAAATTAAAGAATTTATAGATTACCTCAGACGTCCTGAAAAATATATGATAAGTTATTATAAACGTTATAACACCTTTTAGCTTCTTAATGTTTTCACTCTAGTAACGAGTTTTTTCTTGGAAAATGAGATTTCTGTTACAATAAAAAAGTGATCAGTTGAATTCTTTTAAAATTTGTGTCAAACGCATATACGTTTTACGAAACGAAGGAGAAATATTTCTAAATTTTCAGAAATTGGGAGCTCGTCTGCCGAAAGGTGCATTACTTACCGGTCCACCTGGATGTGGAAAGACGTTTTTGGCAAAAGCTCTTGCTGCTGAATCTTCAGTGCCGTTTATTTCGATGAATGGCACTGAATTTGTTGAAATGATTGGAGGTATTCATTATTACCTTAGAGACTATAATGAATTATATGAATATGTTGGTAGTTTCTAAGGCGAAGACTATAATCGTTTAACAGTCATTTTAAATGTCATTCAGGTTTGGGAGCATCTAGGATCAGAAATTTGTTCAAAACAGCAAAGAAAATGGCACCTTGCATCATTTATATCGATGAGATAGATGCAATAGGACGCAAAAGGAGTCAAAGGTAACTTTAATTAAATATCCTTTAATATTTTTGCCTCGAATTTTGACAATTTCAGCGAAGCTGTGGGTGGTGGAAATCGGGAAGAGGAGCAGACCTTAAATCAGTTGCTGGTAGAGATGGATGGTATTGATAGTGGTCGCGGTATTGTTTTACTTGGTTCAACAAATCGTGGCGATATACTGGATAAGGTTTAGTTTTCGATGCTCATTGTAAAATATCTGTACATTTGATAAAAGTTGGTGTAAACAAGTACTGACCAGTGGTTTTTCTAAATCCAATTTAATTGCACAATATTTTATTTGTGCCGAAAAGAGTTTATTCTGTATAAAATAGATTCGATTACTGTAATCTCGCTTAATTTATAATGAAATGTATTTTGTAGGCTCTTCTACGCCCTGGTCGGTTTGATCGACACATCGTTATCGATCTTCCAACTGCTTTGGAAAGGCAGGAAATGTTCGAATTATATTTGAGCAGAATTAAATTGGATCGTGAACCGCAATATTATTCCAAGAGGCTTGCTCAAAGAACATCACGATTTTCAGGTCAAAAAAGTTTATAGACTTTTAATTTAATGAAAACTGCATACCTGTTTTGTGTTTCTTGTTACTTTGTTTTATTTTCAGTGCTTGAACAGCCTTCTAACTTATCAATTTATCCGCTCTTGCATAAAATAAGACGTTAATATAAGGTTTCTTCCATGTCGAGAATCGGTGCTATAACTTCTCACTTAAAAAAAGTTTTTCTAATGTTCTGAGGCGTACTGCACATTTACTTGAAAAATAAAATAACGGTTTTCATTGAGAACAACGTTCCGTTATACATGAGCTTTTAATAGTATAGTTAGTAGCTATATTTTAGGAGCAGATATCGCAAATGTGGTAAATGAAGCAGCGATTCGGGCGGCGTCATCAAAGAGAAGTCTGGTGACAATAGATGATTTAGATGAATCATTGCAGAGAATTCTTGCAGGTTTTTCATTTGAGATAAATGTAAGAAGATATGCAGGCTCAAGGTTCACGGAAATTTCGAAATTCATAAATATTCAAGATAACTTTTTGTTGTGATTAATGATTGTTTCAGTGCTGTAGTGGTTAGCTAATAGGTAGTCTTATTCTAGGCGCAGAAAAAAGGAGTCGATCAATGGTAGAAGAAGAACGTGAAATCGTAGCATATCATGAATCTGGTCATGCTCTGATTGGATGGTTACTGGAGCACACTGATGCCTTGCTAAGGGTTTTTATTTTTTAATTTGGCTACAGGTCTTAAGCTCGAATGATTCGTTCTTATGCATTATTAATTATTGTAACCATTTCTCGTTGTATGGTTGTATTTGGATTGTATATCCACGTAGTGCTAGTATCTGCATATACGGCTGTTGTAATGTTAAACTTGATTATAGCGAATGTTTTCTTTTTTTTCGGATTTAGTTTTGTTTTTTTTATCTTAGATCAATTGTAGTGTTCTCTATCTGCTTTCATTTGTTTTCATTTCAGGTTAGCATTATCCCACGAACAAGTGTTAAACTTGGTTTTGCTCAGTTCAGTCCGCGAGAGCGGAAAATATTAACTAAAGATGAGGTGTTTTATCATTTCTTGCTTGTCTATTCATGTTAATAGCAAACTTTGACAAGAGCTCATTAATTCGATTGCAGGTCATTAAGAACGTTGACTTTCATGGACTATGTACTTTTATTGCAGATGTTTGATCGTATGTGTATGTTGCTTGGAGGCCGGGCAGCAGAAAACATCATTTTTGGACGTGTTACTACGGGTGCTGAAGATGACTTGAAAAAGGTGATTGTTAAAAATTAAGGTGGCATTAATTTACAATTAAGAACGTTTTACTTTGTTTTTTAAAAAGAAAAAAACTGATTTTCGAGTAATCAGTTTCCAAAAGATGAATTTGGTGCGTAATGTGTGACGAAATTCATGTGTGCTGTTTGTGAAAATTTATGAGATATGAAGAGAAACCTCGCTGTTTTCCGCTTAGAAGTTATTAATCACAATACGTTTTATTTGTTTGTTTATTTTTCTTATTTTATTTTAATTTTTTCAGGTGACAAAGTCGGCATATGCACAAGTGCAACTCTATGGAATGAGTGAATCCGTAGGCCCCCTAAGTTTCCCGATAATGGATGACAGTAAACGAAACGAATTTGGAATTTACAAAAAACCTTTCAGCATAAAATTGCAACATTTGATTGACCAGGTACGTTTATTTGTTAGATGTGTGCTGTTTGTACATTTCATATGTCTTTCTTTTGGTTTAGTTAATTTATAATAAATTTAAATCCACTTACTCGTTGTTCTTAGGAGGCGTCTAAATTGGTTTCAAAAGCATATTTCACTGCGGAAAATATCCTGAAGGCGAATGAAGAAAAACTGAGAAAGGTATAGGGCTTTTTATATTGTATTTTAATAGGTTGTTTTAATCTCATCAGATTTTATTTGATTATTTTAAGAATATTTCGATATTATCCTTATCTCTTATCGAAGAGATTATGGTGATCGGTTAACAACTACATTTTCGAAATTTTTCTTTGTCAGCTGCATTTGTATGCATACTCATGTCGTGTAACTACTGTTTGAATTAGAACATGTTTGGAATTTGGTTTAAATATTTTTAGTTAAGTCTATTTTTTATTTACAAAACGATAAAAATAAAAATTGTTATTGCTGTTCATCTCTTACTGACGTTTTATAGATTTACGTAATTTCCACCACACTTTTAAAGAATAATTGATTGCAGCTGGCATCTTCACTGCTGGAGAATGAAATGCTTAGTTATGAAGACGTTATACGGTTAATTGGGCCCCCGAAATTTCCGAAACAGATAGTGGAATTAGCTGATCACGTCTTACCAAATGTAGGGGAGTCGTAGTGAACCAAATGTAATTTTAATTTTAAGGAGAAATACATATTCTCTTTTTATTTTATGATTGTTTTCGTGTTTTTTTGTGATAATATCGAAGCCAAGCATTGTATTTTTAATGTATGAGTTCCGAATTCCTATAATGTTGGCTCTTGATCAGAGCTGTTTGTCGGGATCTCCTGCACTTTTCAAAGTTAATTTTGAAAGCGAAAATTTTGAATTTTTTGTATTTGATTTTAAAAGCTTCATAATCTGAATAACAATGACTCAGGAATATGTCTGAAAAATAGATGGTGCAATAATTGAATGTATAATCAGTTTTAATCAGAATGTTTGCGAAAAAAAAATCACTTGAGAACAATTTTGCTTTGTTTGATATTTAGTTTCTTTTCTATTTTTAGGTTGTATTTCACCTTGTTTCATAAGTCTGAAATGAAGTAGGAATTTATATAGTTTTTCCTAATGCTATCGGCATAATGGCTGCAGTCATATTTTAAATTTCTTCTTGAACACTGTTTTTTCTAGCTTCTAGAGCGGTAATAGTAGAAAATTTCTTTTAGTAAAGCAACTGTATTATGTTAAATAGTCTCTCCTGATAAGGTACAAACTTCGATTAGTCAGTATGCGACATGCATAAAACTGTTTCAACGAAATATAATTTAAGACACGAAGATTATCCATTGAGCATGGTTATTGAGATTCATAACGGGAAATTCGGATTTCTTAGATTTTTTTAAAAAATATTTTTTTGAAATGTATTGTCGGTTGCATCGGTATACTCATGTTTGATCTTTGTAAAAACTGTTTACTGTGTGGGAAATGTTTTCATCGAAAACTGCGTAGGTATTTTCTTTGGGAAAGAACTTATTTAACTTTATCTAGTTGTCCGACGGTGAGCCAAATAAGTGGATTTGATGGTTGCCGTTCAAATTTTCAATCAAGTAAAACTGAGTATGGAAGTTTGGGATTTCGCGGAATCATTGGAAGGTTTGTGATTCTCTTCAATTTGAGCAGACCGGCATTCCTCTATAATCGTCTCTTTCCTCTCTGCTCATATTTGTTTTTTACTGCGTGTAATGAGACTCGAGGAAGTGATTTTGAACTTTTCTTGATGCCTGCGATGGCTTTTAGAAAGACATGGGGAAAGCTAATTTGAGGAAGAGCTAATTTCACATCTGCTTCTGTTGTACTCCACTTCTGTTCTAATAGAATTTTCCGATGAACCTGAACTTCTCACTAATTTTTATGCCTTTCCATCGTCAGTACAACATTCGTTAGTAACAACATAAACTCTTCTAGCAAGAATAGTTGAATTTGAATGCTTGTATCAATCCCTCACTTTTCAAAATAGTTTCAGCCTTACTTGTGAGAAAGTCTTAACAAAGACATCATTGATGGAGTCGGAGAACCGAAAAAGGGAATTACCGAATTTCAAGATACCGAACTTGTCAGTGTGACATATTTTAATAAATTAGAAATTCGTTGGAGGAATTCTCTAGTGATGAACAAGTGGTTCTGCACATTAATTTGTGGTAATTTCAAAAACATTTTGCGCATCTGTCTTCTTGATTTGAATTGCTGAGTAATCAGTCTCCTAGTGGGGGAATTCTTTATATATTTATGTTTCACATCGGTGAATTACTTGTGTCTAAGCACTGGAAACCTACCGGCGTATATAATCGACACTGCCGGCGTATATAATGATATCTGAAAGGTAAACTGTTTTAGAGATTTTTGTATTTGTTTGTCACAGTTTGTTCTCATATTTCCGCGAGAGTTTGGGAAGGCCTTGTCATGCAAAGCCTATATAAAAACAGTCAAGCGAAGTTACCTGTAAATACAGTGAAGCAAACGTTTTTAACTGCTGACAGTTCTATGATATTTATTACAAGGAAGGAAAGTTGGAATATCAAATATTTGTTGGATTCAAAAGTTACAGAGATTGATTAGATAGATTCATAACATTTGAAGAGTGTGAGAATGAGGTTGTTGAAAGTAAGTGTAAGAAAGAAGTTTAGAATAGAAAGCAGTGATATTCTTGAGTATTTATAATATGAAAATTTCATGTCTGAAATAAATTCCCTATGTTTCAATAACTGGAAAGCTGAGATATAGTGTAAAGAGGTAACAAGTAGTTAGGAAATAACTTTGGTCAAAAAATAAATTTAATTCTTTGATTGTGAATAAATTGTATACATAGATAAATAAGATAGATTAGTAGATAGAAATAGGTATAGTATTATGTGGCCATCTGATAGAGGTATTGAAACCAGACCACAGATGTCAAGAGACCAATTGTTGACAGTCGGATATGGTTGGTATCGATTGTGGTTCCAGCAGCAGTGTCATTGAGACTGATCGCTGCCAAACTCCTTTTTGTGGGGATTGTTTCATTTGTTATGTTGTTAACATCTGTCATATTATCTTCATTATCACTATCATGCAGCATTTGCTGATCTAACCCTAAACATACATGTGTTTACTTTTTTTGGTTATTCTTGCCATTGAAATTTGCATGAGGTCATATCAAGTGGATATGAGTGTCACGTTACATAGGGAGACAAACAACCAGGTCATGAAAATTGTATGACTTAGATACATAACCAAATCGACGCAATACGAAGAATGCATATGAACACAATTAAACGAGTCTTCAGTCTGCTTTTCAAAAACGTTGATAAGAGACTTATCTTGTAGACAATTTCATTATTAAAAGTTCATCAATGAGTGACTGAAAAAGTCCAAAACATTCATTCACTTGCTCAAGGTAACAGTAGGTAGAATTGTTGCACTAAAGTTAAAACACTTTTCATAAGTAGGTATGCAACTTACCGTTCCTAGTTCCACTGGTTAATTCATGATTTTGTTTCTTAATTTTCTTCATTTTCAACTCTTTACCTTTCATTCTTTAAGCTGTTTGATCCATTCAACTTTATCACTGGGTATTAATTCCACTTTTTCATCATATCTGGTTAGTTTCGTCTTTTCAATAACTAAATTTATTTAAATCAAATAATTACTAATTTTAAGTTAAATTCTTTTCAAGTGAAAGAAGCCTACGTTCCCTTCTTTATGAGACGTCACTTATCAGTTACTTTTCTTTCCTGGCAAAAATCGAATATGCCGGAAGAGTTTTGATTATTAGGAAAATTACACAGAAATCGTTGAGAGTAGTTTCTGAACAAAGTTCCGGTGGAATTTCCTCCACTAATTTATGCTCCTAGAAAGATCCTGCATTTCACCATTATCAATATTGATATTGATATTGAAATTTTTGTGATTGTCCGCTAAAAACCAAATCTAAGTGGACAATCACAAAAAAAATGTTAAATAACAAATGTTACTTGTTGTCTTAAAGATTACTTATTTAAGAATGGATTCACATCACAGATCCTGCAATAAGCGACCACATGAATTCTACGATATATTATATTCTTCCACAAATTGTATTACAGAGAACTGTGTCAGCAATATTGAGCACTTTAGACATTATCTTTTAAATTGAAAAATAACAAACTTGATTCATTGTGACATTCATACTTTAACATATCTTTTCTAACTTTAACAATACATGTTGTGCCATTCTTACACAGATTCATCGAACATGGATCTGATTCTGGAAGTCTTTCTTTAATTTTACATTTGTCTTTCTTAATAGGAAGAGAATTAAACGACAAAAGTGAATTTTATGGTTCATTTCACATCCTGAAATTCAGAAAAGAGAAAAGGTTTAATTCAGTCGTTAGTCATTTTCAGAATGGTCAAATTTTAAGGTTCAAAAATGTCATCTGAAATACCGTTATAATTCTGCGCTGCTTTATTGATGCAGTTCTTATGTCCATCTGCACATTTACAAGAATATTTTTGTATCGTTTTGTTAAAATAACACGTAGCGTTAGATTGACATTGATTAGCCGTAAAGCAAATATCCTCATTGATAACAGTGCTATTTAGTTTCACACTTAATGCTTCTGTCAGCTGGTGATTCTTCTGTTTCACTTCGACAGGAGGTTTCAGTCCTGAGAAGTAAAAAGTTTTCTAAACAGAAGCATCAGAATTCAACAATAAATTAGAATGTTACAGCTGTTAAGATGGTCAGTGTCGAGAAAATCCCAACAAATCCCTGAATTATTCATTAAAACTACCCGAACGACGGTAATGACAACAACGACTAAATAAAAGAAGTATAAATCCGCATAACGCTCCGACCTGGGAAGCACCAAGTACCACATCAACAAGACGTGTACTCTAACTCTTCCAACAATTCAATTCATCGTTTTTACTCAATACAAATTTCATGTTCTCTACTATCACCTGCTCTTTTTTCAGGCAACATTTAAGTTCAGAATGAGAAAAGTGCTATCATTAGACCTTAAAACTACAGAGTCATTTAGTTTATAAGCTCTTTTCTAGTTTCTCTGTCTTTTTATCATAGGGCTTCCCAAATAATGTATTATAGACAAAGAAATCAGAATAAAATCTAAAAGCTTTTTTAGATATCGAAGCGTCTATGAAATATAAAATGTGTTTTATCATCATGTAACTTGCAAATATCAGTCTGCGAAGCTCTAATCCATTGGATGTATAGCACTTTTCTGAATATTTGTCAATAGTTAAAATAAAGATGGGCTGAAGCAAATTTTAATTCATATTGCTAACCACCTCAAAGAACAGACTTTTTTGGGAACTATTGTGTTTACTTCATGAAATGATATTGCAAAATTAAATCGTTCTATTTGGTAATACCAGATATGATAAAAAAAGGGCAAAAGAAACATGAAAGAAAAAATGAATTACCATGAATTTGACCTATGAATAGATTAAATTCATAAGCCATCGATTCATAGTTACATCCAGCTTTCATCTTTTTCATATCCTGTTCAACATACATAAAATCTGTTCTTCACTACATTCATAAAAAAGATCAAAGCAGAAAATAGAGAAATCCTATATGTTAGGTAAAGTTCATCTGAAACATTAGCTGACCTCGTCTGTTAAATTCATTGGTCATTTCACACAACACTTGGCAAGTATTCGCATCCGAGAATATATTCATGGATTTCCCCGGACACCCATCATACCAAAATGATCTGCAGCGACTGTTTTCATAATCGTAGTAGTAACAAGGACGCCAATTTCCTAGGCCGCATTGATTACTCTACTGACGGTCGAATGAATTCGTACATGCCGCTACAATTTTTTATTATCTGATTTTATCAATAACTACTTATTGTCTGATAAAATGGTGAAAGATGATGGAAAATATGAAGAAAGAAAATAAACCTACAAGGATTAGAAGTGCAGCTGTAGCCATTACCTGCATAGCCAGGTCGACACTCGCACAGATACGATCCTTCGATATTATGACACTTAGCATGATAGTGGCATGCCCTAGGCCATGATAAGCACTCATCAATATCTGCAGAAGTAGATGCTGATCAGTGCCTATCACTCGTAAAAATAATGTCAAAATATCTTCATCGTCTAATGATAGTAATTTTCTACATTTCGACTTAGACGGCTGCTGGTTCAGCGTTTGCTGTATATGCTTGTAAAACATAATACTACTACTTATTGACAATCGCTTCATTTATATACAACAGTAGTTTTTATGAAACTTCAAGTAAATTTGTCTTTTTTAACCTTTATGCTTTCAAATGGAGTTTTAAGTGAAAACCTGTGCAGTTTAACCCATCGCCTTTGAAACCAACATTACAGGTGCAAATACCCTGTGAACAGATTGCATCTGCTAGTTTTTCAGAAATAAATTTCTTAAAAAATTTGTGCATCGAGCAATTATTTTAATTCGTTTCAATTAAATTCGACTTCATAGCAAAATATAATTCTACTGAAACGTTTTTTCTATCAGATTTTTATTACCAAATGAAATGTACTATGGTAATTGCTGTTAGGAAATAAAAAATTAAACTTTCTCGTGTTATTGTGCATACCAATGCCAACGTAAGCGCATTTTTTCCCGTCTCCGCTATAGCCAATATTACATTTGCATGTATACGAGCCAACCGTATTCACGCAACGTGCATTCCGATTGCAAAGTGAATTTCCGATACGGCATTCGTCTAAATCTATAAAAAGAATTCGTGGCTTTATTTGATTTAATGCTACAGCTTAACATATTATAAGTACTCTAAGTTGCAATCATGTTAGCAGTGGTCTAAATATGTCATTAAATTTCATAACTTAGCTAACAGGAATAAATCATAGAAAAATGACGCAGAAATTGCATTCAAAACAATTGTTTGTACTCATATAAGAGAAGGAAGTCGGTTCACACTTATATAAAACAGTATAAAATTTTTGACGTAAATGTCTTAAAGTATTTCTTCGACATTTTCAGATTTTTATAATTGCTGGAGACAACTAACCAACACATTCACCGCCAGCATTTTTGGCAAATCCTTCTCGACATTCACATGCATAGTTGTATTTCGAATGAATAATACATATCGATGTACGAACATCACAGCGATCACATGCTACAAATTTATGATCAAAACAGAAGCAACCTTCTTGACATTCACATGTGTAGTGGCTAGAAGGACCAGTGATTACAAGGAATGTCCCATCTGAACTAACCATAAGTTGAATTAACATAATTTTTTTAACTGTCGTCACAATCAATTTAGTGCGATAAAACTGGAGCATAAGATTCGCTTCGCTTCAGAAGCTTTGACATTTAAAAATTAATTGAAATTTACCAGTATCGGGCGCTAAACGTTCGCCACACACCTTTTTACAGTGATAGTGACTATAAAAGCGATTATCATTACCACCACATCCATAGTAAAAGAATCTATGACAATCACCGTCAGTTGCATTGAAGTAGTACCACCAGTGGCCTTTCCGATCGTCATTGTAGTATCCCTCCCGGATGAGCATCTAACAAGCACACCTCTAAGAATGATGCAAAATTAATCTCTCCCAAATGCGAAATAAAGATGGGATAGTAATTGGCTGCAAAAGCTTATAAAAATTTATGAATATTTAGGAAGTCTGTATTGCTCACTCAAAATATCGCCTTGTTACTGAAAGATACAACAAAAAATTGAAAGTATGGTCCTGAAATTCCTCACAATTTAAGTATCTGAGCTTGCCTGGTATAAAGACATGTCTATGAGTTTCATATGCACAACGATTCATATACTGTTGTTTGCTATCGAAGCGATTTCCATTGCCCAAACATCCACCGTAGTGAAACTCTTCGCATTCTTGATTGATCTCATTCCAATGCCATTTCATCTGAAATCTCAAAATTCAAGTGTCAAATGCATTTGGAGGATGTTTTAGTGATAACATATATACACTGATTAAACACGAAGTCATCGTACAGGACTCTATGTGAATATTTAAACTTAATCGCAACTCTCCCGAATTTACTTCTAATCAGATCAAATAAATTTTAAGTATTTTGTTTCCCAAGAGTATAACATGATCGGGTATAACATGATCAATTTGAAAATTATTATGGAATTTGATTTGCCTCTAATCATTTGAACTCTGAAAAAAAATGAAAATCAGTATACAATTTGGAAAGAAAAAAGTTATTTGTACTCTTCACTTCCTTATTAAAAAAATTCTTAACAATTCTAGATGCATCCAATATTTGTAAGAATACAATTAAAAATATTTAATTATAAATTCATACTTATTAAAAGCTTCGACAATTTCAATGTGAAAGGTAAAGTAGAAAAACTTAGATACGGTAATCGTATATTGCTTGAAATAGTTTTAGAGATTCATTATACAAATAAAAATCCTGAAAATAGCGGCAAGGCCCGGGGTCTAGTGTTTTTTGCATCTGTCGTCATCTAAAAAATGGCTGTTAAGATATAAGGTAATGATATTACGGAAATAAGATTTTTCGATTTGATAAATTCTTTTTTTATTTTGATCATAAGACTGAGTTTCATTGTTATCTTAGGATTAAATTAAAGGCCTAATCATTTAATAATGAAGTATAATATTATTGGACAAATCCAACTGCAAACAGTACTTCACATGATGGCTTTATTGCTGATGGTTAAATTGTTTGTTATGTAATATTTGAATAATTGAATAACATTTTGGAACTGAATATGATTAAAATAAACCATAAAGCTAAGTTACTTGAACTAAACAATCATTTTTATGAGACTCTGATTACAACGATATCCAAAAGGCTATACTGAGTCATTTATGATAATCAATTGGCAAAAATAAGATGAACTAACATCGATCAGCGAAGGTTAATAAGATTAGGAAGAAAGAGTAGTAAAGGCCTAATAGTGACATTAACAATAGAAAAGATATCAGAAATGTCTTAAGTTGATTGCAGCAGATGCATCAGTACTGTTAACAACATGCATGAATGATGAGGCGAAGAGCATGTTATAATTACTCTTTCCACTAACTTTCATCTCTTAAATCAACTACTTAATATTCCATGCATTTACATAAAAAAATTAACAAGCCAAATAATCGGATATCATCATTGGCAGCCCGACTTTCAGGCTTATCCTCCTACCACTTCTCATTCAATTCATCTAATGCTTAGCTAATGCATACCATTTTCTCGTCATAAAAGAACTTACTGAGAATATGTCTAAAGTTCTTTAAAAGAAAGGTTGTACTTCTTGAGAGGAATCAATACAATAAACGATCACATAGAATAGAAAAGATGACAACTAATTAAGTGCACACATGGGTAAAATAATAAAATGCTATCTTAATTTAAAGAAGAATTAGTTGAATAGTTTAATTATAGACTAGTTTAGTGCTCTGAACAATTCATCTAGCAGAAAGTTTTGTTACGAAGCTGCTAACTTTTTTTTCTCCAGTTTTAATTAATGTATTAATCTTCGATTCTAATTAAAACATAAATAGAAACAAAGATTGGAGAAAAAAAATCTTTGTTAGGAGTCGAAAAAAAAATTGATTTGTGTGAAATATATTTGAGAAATTGGAATCAGCACAGGATTTCAAATTATTCATCTTCGTTTATCCGTTTGTTGCTTCTCTTGTTCCCTCCTACCTGTTCTTAACTATAACGTGGCTTATTCATTTAAGGTAACAGCTCTTCAGGTGTATTTTTATAATTCTTAATTCAACTAGTGGCATACTTTTGACTTTTAAATTCTCTTGCTCTCTCGTCAACATTTCATTTATCATTTAAAAAAGAAGTAGTTTGATGGATCATAGTTTGATAAAGATCAAATAACTATTCCGGCATACTTTCAACATCAACTACTCTAACTAATAATCCATAGATATTTATCATATCATGAATAAAGTATTAACATCGTTTTATTTCAATAAAAGTTAGAGTCTTTTTTAACTCCTCTATACTTTTAGTTATTATATTCAGATCCCTCCATGCTTCAATTATCGTACTCATTCGATTCCCAAAAGGTAATGTACAATCAAAGTTAGAAAAAGAGGAATATCCCTTATCCTTTTGTTAAATTGCTCATCATCAAGCATGCTATAACAAATTATACAGATTTGGATTGTTATCTTGTCTCATGGCGTAAAAGGGAGAAAGAGCTCAGTTCATTATTAATCTAACATTTAACAACATTTTGAAATAATCGATGAAAATAGCATATATATTGTGGAAACGACAAGTTAAATAATCACTGTTCCATTATTTCAATTTTAAAGAGTGTAAAATTCTCGTTGTTCAAATGTTTACATTTTTGTCCTTGTATTAATGCTAAATGTGCGCTAATTGGAGATTTAATAACTGCTTCTATTATACATTCCAATCAAGACTAAATCATTTAGATGTTCAGTCCAGTCGTAGAGTGAGATGTCAACTTGAGACAAAGTTTAAATTTTGCTTTTTCCTCCATTTGTTTTGCATAGCCTGAAATGACTTAATGCATAATGCGTCTTTAGAAAATTCTTGTGTTTGATTGCAAAATGACTACCCTCCTGAATGTTTATAGAAATATACCACAAAAGCTATAACGGTAGTCTGAATGGCAATCTAGCAACCCAAACAGATCTCATATTCTTTATTCAAATTTCAATAAGTATCCAATTCATGGATTTTAATGTGACTTTTGACGGCATTTTTCGTTTTCCCAAATTTTTTCATATAAAAATATCTTCCAAACATATTGAAATTCTATTGAAGTTCAACAGCAAGTGCAGCAATCTATTCAAGGCTTGTTTACTCAAGGCATTAGCTATTATTTTCTCTTTTTCTCACTCTCTCTCTCTCTCAAAGCTAATAGTAGCAGTTGTTTTGGGAGTATTAAATAAGTTCATTGCCGCTCTATCCCTTCACACCTAAGTAGTTGTGGTCGTCAAGATTACTTCATGATTTTTCCCATCTCACAAATACTGTCTTTCTCTTCCTTTATGAAACAATACTCTCCAATTGTACTCAAAACTTTCTGCTTTTTCCAAGGTCGTTTAATATGCCATTACTCTTCCTATAATCACACATATGCACTCATATATATACACACACAACACACACATACGAGGCAAGAATGCCAAACAACGAAACGAAATTTGTTGAACGAAATCGATCTGCTAGAGCACTTGGCTGGTAGATACATCGCGAGATGCTAGTTTAAACAATTCTTCCCTGCATTTTTAAATTAGACGGCACTTCAGGAATTCCGAACTATTAGCTTCAGCTCGTACCATAGATCTCATGAGAATCGCTGGTGCTTTCACAGTGCGAGGTCAATTTATCCAGCCAAGGATTATAACATGTGATATCAGATGACGATAACATCTTTGGAAACACAATGTCCCCTCATGAAATAAGCAATTAGCAGTACATTATATTCCTGTCATCTTTCACCTTTGTTGACCTTTCAGCAGTATAATTTGAGATACTGGACTATATTTGATATCTCAACGTACCACAAACTTTTTCCTTTCATTAACCAATGCTGCGAATACAGCAGGCATAAAACATTAACTGTCGTTTTTCTTATGTTATGAATCGGATGATGTCGAATTTCCCTATAATACACTATGTATTCTCGTGCTTCAGTATCAATTTATTCAACTATTACTACTGTTTACAATTCTTCATCCAAAATCTCATAATCAGTTTGCTAACACTCCAGACCAGCTGAATCCTGCCATTCTATTCATAAGGCCAGGCGCTATTTTAAGGCACCAATAATTTTTGGCATAGTGGTGCACATGGGTCTTATAAGCCAATATAGCCAAGCTTATATTACATTCATTTCTGTCTATATTAGTACCAACTTTAGACTTCCAAAAATAGACGAAGATGTGCGACACCACAGCGCTGTTTATTATTGTCAGTCATTTTTCTTAATCTCGTTAAATAAACTACAATGAAATATTTCTCCCATTACTCACTCAATAGTTATTACTTTTCTTCTGCTAACTGTCACTTAAGTCATTGCTAATTAAAGTGTGATAAAATAAGCAATTACCAGTAGGTTTCAGAAGAAATATGCAAGGAAGTGAAATCAACATTTTTCTGGAAATAAAATTCGAACTAAAATCAGCAAGTTTGTTTTTCTCGAAAACTTCCCATAATTTTGACCGGAAAAAAGAAACGAGAAAATTATCTGTTTTGAAAAATAACAATGTGAAGGCAACTCTACACTTTGGTCTTTATTGTTTAAATGAAAAAAAAAGATGAAAAATTGCTGTCAGATTAAGGCCAGAGCGGCTGATGCAATCCACTCTACTCTCTCTTTACTCTATTTAGCCGCTCTTTCTACTTTACACATTTCTAGCCCAGCTGTTATCGAATGAGACCCATAAATTTTCTCCTTTTCATAGTCTATTTCCTTAAGCTATCCACAACTAAACTCTTTTGTTTAGCGATGCATCAAATGTAACAATATTTTTTGAATGCCAATCCCAACTTCTTTCATTACAAAATTACTTTTTGGAGTAACTTTTTATATTTTGTTCTGAATATTTTTTAATTTCTAATTTCATGTCTTGTGCTTCACTCTATATAATTATGGCCCAAATTAGATTTTGGAATGAATTGATTTTAAATCCTAATCTTCCTAAAGAACTCTTCTGATTTAAACTATTTGCCACTGAATATTTCTGAGAATTTGCTATTTTTAACAACAGTTATGGGAGTAGAATTTGTTAACATCAAAGAAAATGTTTGTCCCAACAATTAGCCTCACTGTTTTTGTCGTCGATGAAGATTTAAGATTATTTCTTTCTTAGTCAGTTTTGAGAAGACGAATGGACAAAAGAAAAAATTGGATAGCACTGACCGTTTCCAGATTCCTGAAAAAATTAAGCTTAAATCAGCCAGCTAAGAATTTATTTCATTTCCTCTTTCTTGTCGCAAATTTTGTTTAAGCTAAGGATATGCGTTACATCGAGAACATTTCATAGCCCATCCATAAAATAAATTTTCTTTTCACATTTCACTCTATTTCTTATCAATGCTATTTCTTGTTAATATGTTCAAATAAAGTTGATTTTAACAGATGCTATTGTGAAATCACATTTGGACATCTCAACACTGATTTGCATTGGTCAAATAATGTTGAAATGTGAGGATTAGATCCTCCTCGAAACTCAAAAAGGCCTGCCTATATTTTCTGTGCATTAGTTGATCTTAGAGTAGTGATAGTGCAATTATTAGCTGGATGAAGTGGTTTTGTTCTGATGTGACAGTTGGGCTTCTTTCATGAATTCTTCAAATATGGCACTTTATCTTTCGGCTTGGACATGAGGCGTAGTAGTGGTTGATTGAGATTTAGAAATTTTCTGTTCATCATCTAGAATTGCTTGTTATACTCGCAAACATCTTTCTCGCGTAAATGACCCCTTGGGTTTATTTTCACTATTTGTGCATGCCACTTATCAATCTTATCTTGAAGCATGAAAGTCTTATGTCAAATGGTCACTGATTATATTTGCTCTCTCTATGCATAAATCTTAAAAAATGAAATGCAAACTACGAGAGCGGTGACACGAGATTAGTTATCTCTTTTTTTTGAAATCACATCATGCGTACATATCCATCTGCTTTACTTTGAAAAAGATATACATATTTTTATTTTTATTTGTTGACGTAATAATTCCTTGGAACCATTAAGCATTGCGATTGTTTGCTAGTTTTCAGGAAGTGTCTCAAATAAAAATGTTATTATGAATAAGAGCGGTTGGCAGCAATCTGTTTAGTGCAGACGGGAAATCTACACGTCGATCAATTACTGATATTAGATATTAAAATCATTCCGATATCAAAATAAATTCAGTCAGGCTGTTTTATCAAGATATTTTTTTCCATTTTTCTTTTAAAGCCGTTTACCGTAAAATAATTTGAACATCCCTAGTATATCTCCAAGATATTTAACAATAATATGCTTTGGAAAATTTTTTGCGAAGAAATTATATTTTTTAATGAAAAAAGATAAAGTTTCTGGTTGAACTCTTATAAACAAAATTCTCTTAAGTTTTTAGTATCAAAGCAAGTTGAAAAGATCGTTGTATGAAGCTGAAACGTTATTGTATTTTTTCTTCAGGAATTCCAAAATATTGAAACAATTATTGACTAAAATTTCAGCTTTTTCAACAATCTTTTGGATAATCTCCTGACTATTTCATATTTTGTAAATTAGAAATTTTTCTCTTCATTATATTTTTTATTCAATAAACTGCCCAATTTTTCACTTATGTCAAGTGAGAAGTTTTCCACTTCTGTTTTTAAGTCCCCGTAATTTTAGAATTGAATAGTCATACAATGAACATACAAAAACAATAGAGCAGCAAAAACTTCAGCCTAAGCGAAAGTGTTTGGTGCATCATCCTTGTTTTGATGGCTGTAATTCCTTTGCTCCCCTCTCTTTTAATTAAAATTTCGGATTAGGATGGTCATGGCTAGATAAGTCACTGGAATCAAGAGAATAATGAAGTTAATAATCCATGCAAGTAAACATCCTGCATAAATATATTCTTTCTGCCATTTTTTTGAAAAATGATATCCTCATTTTTCGACTTTTTTGAAGTATATGTTCGTTGTGTTCATATACATTTGTCCGCTAACTTCAAAAGCAGTTCAAGTTTTTTGCATACCATTCTGTGAGACATATCTGATGTAAAATTAATTTTAAATAATTGGTGGTACATCTAAAGTATTTTCTGTAGTTATTTGAGCGTTCAAAATATTCCATATTTCAGTAGTGATGAAAAAATTCTTTGGTAGAAAAAAATTGAAAAAATCAAAATCGGATCAACATGAAAAGGTAGATGAAAATTGTATTAATGGAACAACTACTCTGGCAGCAAGTGGTACTTTTTGTCGCACAACCAGTGGCTTCAAGTAAACTTATTCTTTTCCAAGAGACTTCTTTCTTCACATACTTTTAAATCCACTTGCTTTCCATGATTAAAATTTTATCGATAATAGAAAAATTTTATGAAGAATTAAAAATTTCAGGGAATCAACAACTACAGATGAATGTAACAGTTGTTACGATGCTACATCATCATCGATGGGAGAAGAACGCCATTTTGATGAAGAATTGGATAAACACATGATGCAAACCATTGCCGATGTCAAATATGTCAAAAAGAGGCCTAAATTTGTTGCGGTTGGTAAGTTTGCATTAAAAGTCAACCATTTTAGTAAACAAAATATACTTTATAGGGTTTAACATGCGAGTAATTATGTAGTAATAATCGATGTAACGTTGCAGCAATTATGTAGTAATAAGAATCGATGTAACTTTCTATTTTTATGACTAAACTGCTTGGGATAGAGTTAGGAATAAGGATTTTGTAATCAATAGGATTTCATTAATTCATTAGTTGTTATGCTGTGAGAAATTGAAAAAACAGTCGAGCAAATATATTCAAAAATATCTGAATAAAGAAGTGAAAAAAGTTCTGAGGAATATCATTTTGAAATCATTATAATCGAGATGAAGTGTCAATTGTATTGCTGAGTTTTGGAGTTTAAAAACAAGTAACCAGACAATTAATTAGAATTATTTTTTACAGGTGAAGTGAATTTTCAACGTGAATGTTTGGATGCTCATAATTGGGTGAGGGCACGATATGGATGCCAGCCATTGATATGGTCTCAGGAATTATGTGATCTGGCCCATTCCTGGGCAGTTAAACTGGCTGAAAGAGGACGGATATTATTTCCAGAATTACAGGGTAGTAATATTTGTATTTCTAGAAATTCGGAATGATTAGCCGTATCACAATTGCAGTACCTTCATTACCCAACGCTTTTTATTTCTCGAAAAAAAAGGACTAAAGTTTATATTATTCAAATTAAATTTTTTTGTAGGTGAAATTCTTTAGATAAAGTTTTGATACTATATATCAATCAAGCAGCAATTTTATAATTTTGGGACAAAAATTAATTAAATGCTTGTCAGGAATAGGTGAAAATATACGGTTAACAATAATAGATGAACAAACTCATTTACCTTCCGGTGCCGAAATTACCGAAATTTGGGCCAGCGAAGCAGAGCACTTCGATTTCGAAAGGCCACGATGGAATCCCAGTGAGTTTATTGTTGCCCGAAGTCCTTTAAATTCTAAAGGCGGTAAATTGCGAGAGGATGTTTCGTGCCAGTTTTTCATAGTTCTGAATTTGAGATCTTTGTGGAGCATAGCTTAAGATAGTCATTTTATCAATGCACTGACAAAATATAGTAAATAGTCAGCTTCGTAATTGTGGTAACCACTTATCATATCAAAAAATGATCTGTTTACTGTTGCGTTGAATGCGACAATGTTTGCAACGTCATCAGAGACTTTTCTGAAGTTGGTTAATGCTTTTGCGCAGCAAATGTTTGATTCCTTTACCTTCAAGTGTTTTGTCAAGAATTTTTGCGCACCCTTCCTACAAAGAAACAAACAGTTGTTGCTGGCACTCTCTTTCCAGTGAAATCACTTACCAGAGTGCTTCGAATCTGTAGTTTACTGGAAGAGCCAAGTTCTACACACTCTCAAAATAAACAGTTGGACTGAAAAGACTGGACAACTCTACCGAAAAACGACTAATTTACTGCTTTCAAAAAAAAGAGAAAATATTGCTTTCAAATAGGGATATTTATCCTTGAAAGTTGATGATAAAATTTTGATGAACTGTTTTAAAGAGTAATTAAAAGAATATTACTTGCTAATTTTACATTGAAAAGGAGAATAATGGAATAAACTTGAGCAGTTTTCTGAAAGGCCGAGAATCGAAAATCTTACTTCTCAAAATTTTCCTGATTTAAAGCCGTTATCTTCAAAACTTTAGTTTTCCAGTTTTCTAGACTAGGTTAGAAATTTTTGTGAATAAATGAATAATTGAATAAATAATTAAATCATCCATTCAGGTTATGGCAATTTTATTTCTATCGAATTTACAGTTTCATAAAATTACCAAATAAAAAATTACAGCTGCTTGGAGAATTTTTCAGAGACGCAGCATTTCACGCAAATAGTTTGGAAGGAAACCTCTGAAATGGGTATTGCTCGACAGTGGAATACTAGCACTAACTGTGTCGCTACTGTCGCAATGTACCGTCCTTCCGGTAACTCTAACGCCCCAGGCAAGTTCGCTTCTTCCTTTTCGCATCATTTATGGATCTGAGCTAACTAAACTAGGGAAAAAATTAAGTAATACAAGATTGTGGCACAAATAATGAGATAAATAATGTGAAAAAGTATAAATAAGTCACTTTTGTAAAAATTTCATATTATTATCAACATTTATCTCCATTTTAAGTGCATATTTAATAAAAAAAAAAGCAATTTAACAAACATATTTCACTCTTAAAAGTGATTTGTGCTTCTTTTCGATTCAAGAAATATTCGAATTGCAGGTGAGTTTCAACTAAATATACCACCAAAAGTATATTTTGATGAAATCCCAATATTACCCAATACAGTAATGCATGGCGCTACATGCGTGCTCCAACAGCCCACAACCGCTCAGGAAAATTTGCCCTCTTCTAGTAATGGATAAATATTTCAGATTTGTGAAATAATGTGAACTATCGTCAGTGAATATTTTGATGAAACTTTTTTTTGCTAAAAATTCCAAAACAGCTAAAATATTGAATTTCAGAAATGTTAAAATTGATGCTTAGACTAAAAATAATTTATTTTTAATCCCGAAAAAAATATAATCCCCATTAATAAACTTTTCTTAGCAAAACATTTCACTGACCAGAACAATTTGGCATTGAGTATAGGATATTTTTACTGATAACAAATGGAAAATTTGCTAAATTTATCATTGGTTTCCAAAGTGTTGATTCCATTTTTCTAAATTTTTCCGAGAAATTCTTAATAGCAAACACCAGTAATATACTTTTATATATTTAGAATTTTATTTTTGTTTTTAAAATTTTATAACATTTTACTTCAAATTCATTTGCTATTAACTGCCATATTTCATTACTGCAAATGCTGTTTTTGTGACAGATAATATGTATTTCATATATGAGAATTTGATTAATTTTTTGCGCACTAATTTTCAAGACTTTTTGTTACATTCGCTTACATAAATTAAATTAAATTTTAGATTAAGTAAAACATCGTATTGGTTGTGTGCGTGTAACTTTTACTTTAAATAGCGTAGTATACAAAATCACATCTTAGTAAAAGGATTTCTACTCAAAAAAAGTAAATTCCTAATTTCCATTGCCGTTAAATTAACTGCAACATTTTAGCAACCACCAGGGATACCTTTGTATAAAATGGTCATTTTATACTACAAATAGCGTACTATACAAAATTACGTCGTTAGTTTTATACCAGTCTAATTCTTATTTGATATACTGAGATTTTTGCACTGAGAACGATTTCATTTTAATGTACAAAATTTTTTTTTTATTTCCGAGGGCAACTTCTATTGATAGCGAAACTTTTGCAAATGAGAAAAGAAATTTAATTTCCGGTTTACTATTGTTTACTTTCCGCAATAGTTTTTCCTTAATAAATTATTTTCGGGAAAAGTTTTATTTAAAAAAAAAGAGTTGCCGGTGCGGAAATGTTAATAGTCAATTGAATTTATTTCAAAAAATACCTCATATATCTGTCTAATTCTTATTTGACTTTTAAATATTCAACTTGCAATGCAAATGTAATTATGTTGGCACGGTTGTGACTTGAGCACGATTGGCCATTTTGATCTATGATGATTTATTTATTCCGATTTACGGTTGAAAAGCAGGTGATCAAAACCTGATCTGGGTGGTTTTTAACAGCACATTTTTGAATCAGAAGATTTAAGTAGTGGTTAATTGTTCGTACTTATTTGCTAGAACTAGAAAAACACGCTAGAAAAAAAATTGGCCATACCACTATCGATGAAATATGTATTAAAAAGGCAAAATTACCGTAGAAACAAACGAAGAAGAGGTAACTTGAGGAGTAGCGGGTATCGGGAGAATTTGTCTTCCTTTTACTATCTTTGCCGACTTTAGTGTCTCTCTGAGGTTCCCACCTTTATTAAGAATTATCGGTCCTCTTATTATTTTGCCATGAATAAATGACACTGAAAGACTTAAAACTATTTCAGTTATCAATGTTACTTGCTCTCTTCCCATGATATGTGTACCTGTCGTATAATTTCCTTGAAACTTTAGCAAATTCAGTACAAAAATTGTGCTTGTTCAATTCAAGGACGCTTACAAAAATTTTATTTTTTGTCCCACAGAAGAATGATTCATCGTTCATTCACTGACAATTCATCCAAACCTACCTTCTTGCAGTTTACCCACTCAACCCGGAATTCAAACTTGAAAGAATCACGATTAAAAATCATGATAGTTTGGAAATAAACAGTTACAACAATTGAAGTTCTCACAAAAAGTGGTTGCACTCATGAGAAAATTGAAAAAACCGAAAAACGTTTGACTTTATCCGTCCGGAACACCTGTAATAAGTGTAATCCATACAAGATTTAATCTGACCGATGTCAGTCACATTGCAGTAGCATTAAGTGCCGTTCTATTTGCTGCGGCAAATGCAGTGAGCATGTTTGGTTCATAAATGGTATTATAATCATTAATAAATAAATAAATAAACAAATAAATGATTAAATAAATAATTTCTACTCATTGCGCTGAATTTGCCGCTGAAAACGTTGTCAACGTCATCTGCAAACTTTTCAAATTTCTCTTCCTTTTTTTCTTCATGAAGCGAAGTTCAAAAGGAGTTTCTAGACTGTAAGAAAATCTTCATCCTTTCTTCATTTGCATGCAAAAGACATTGCAAATGGTGCCCTGATTCACTATAGCATACCTTATTAGCTTTTGTGCTTTTTACGCCTGCTTTTTTTGGAAAATAAAAAGTGCATGGGAAGTTTTCTGGTATGAAATATTTTCCAGAAAAGTTTTGCGATTTATCTTACAGGCCTGTTTTTTGAATAAGTGATAGTGCCACAACATGCCACTTTTTTGAAAGATTAAAAACACTAATGTATCAGACTCTCCTCTGCCGAAATATTCGTAATATATTTTGGTGGTAATAACGGCGCCTTTCTTTTCTTTCACCACCTTAAAATATATTTTAGTCTTCATTTCTCAATATTTTTTTCAAATGACCTGAAATAGTTCCTAGAAGTTTGAAGGAAAACAATTGAGCTTTGATTTTTTAATCCTCATGATGAAATACTTTCACAAAAACTGAAAGAGAAAAAGAAAAACGAAGTTGAAATTTTGGGTGGCATAGTATTTTACCATAAACTTCTCCAACTTCTTAATTCACCTAAAATCACTTAAAATTAATTTGAAAGTAAATTAATTTAGCCTTATTATAAAAAAGAAGAATGTTGTTAACACCCGAAAAATTGAGAACGAGTCATTCCAAGTCTTTTCTTCCTATTTTCATTTCCTTCTCACATTTTTGTTATCTGTCATTTCATGCTGTGCACGATAAAAAATGTCCTTTTTTGCATGATTAATTAAATGCAGCATGAGATGCATGTCTAGAATATGTGTTTGCAAAAATAGACAATATGCATACATATGCATGCATCTATGCATGCATGCGTGTTTGTCTATACCCCAAAACCATTCCTAGTCAATATCGTTCGTTGTTTTCTGAATGCTTCCGAATGGAAAATGTGCATATTGCTTGTTGTATGGAAGGGTTCTCAGATTGCAAATGCCAGATAGATTGACTTTATGGCATATTGATGAAGTTATCATTATCCTAACATTATTCTGTATTATGCCCTGGTTTATACATCTTAATTGATTGCTATCAACAAAAACCGAAAAGTACGTCCAGGAATAACAATTAAAATTTTTGATGGGTCACTTATACCGGAAGCAATCACTTAAATTTATTATTCTGAATCAAATATACCGTAAATGTTTATGCTCGAAAAAAAAAAAAAGAACTCTTTCAACAGACGTATGGAAGTATTCAAGTCGTATGGTGTATAATAATCAAATATGTTTCAAACATTCGAATTCGTCAATTGTTTCTTACTATATGGACAGCAATCACCAATTCCGCCTGGAAAAGGTTTTCTAGATAGGCCGAAAAAAGTCGTAGTCAAATTCCTATAAACAAGTCAACCATACTTAACTTTTAAGAAGGGTTTATTTTTTGTTTATTTTTTGCTTACTTATTAATTTGTTTCTTTTTTGTTATGTATGTCTTATTTTTCTGATTAATTTGACTGTCAGCTTTTCATTATTTGATTTTTTTTGTTGACCAAATTTCATATTTTGCTTAAGTGGAAAACTTTGAATCTTGCTAACATTATTGCTCATTTCTCCTCATACAGCTGGCACATACTGAAGGGAGAAGTGAATTAAATTACTTGGGTAAATTCGAAATGTTTCCCGTTCTATTTGCTACCAGAACCATTTATAATAAAAAGGTACCATATGCAGCGATTTCCACCCAACAATGGTTATGTATGCAAATGTGTGGTACATTTTCAGCATTTTCCATGGAAAACAAATGGTTCCTTTTTTGCAGTTATTCAAAAATAACAAAGCATTCATTTCATATTTTGAAAGCCACTTCACTGCAACATTGTTGTTATGCAAATCTGGCAAGAATGAAAATTAATATCTGAAACACACAGCTGTGCTTTACCATAATATTTTCATCGGTATTCTCAGCCAATAACAAAAGTAACTTGAACAAATTTCTTTTAATATATCAAAAAATTTGAGCTTGCTACAATTAATGAAATTGCAAATAAGAAAGTAAGAAAAGCAAGGATGAGTTTTGCGAAATAAGATAGAAAACTGAAAATTTTACAAATAATTCTAAAGAAAATTTTCAGCTAAATTCATTTAAATTACGTATGATTTTGCGCTTCTCAGTTACAACTTTCTTTTTGAAATTTAAGGTTCAAAAAAAGTTTTTGGAAAAAATATTATAAAATAATTTAAAATTCGTTTGTACTAAGTTTTGAGTTCGAGTTAAAAAAGAAATACTTTAAAATTGAAATAATTTACTTACTTGTCTTTTGATGAAATAATTGCTTTTTGTTAAACTCTATTCTAGTGATAAGCTTCCCTTCTATCTTTGATAATTCGTAGTGAAGTCTAAGAATTTGAAACTTTTATAACAGTGATAAAATGAGTCACCAATACATTTACTTGATTTCATTTGCCTCAGATTTCTCGAGGCATTAAAACCCTTTAGTGAATAACTCAGCAATTCATCAATGAATCAGACCTGCACTCACTTCAGGCGGCTTACTACAAAATAGAATGCACTGATTTAATGTAGTCATTATAACAGGCAAAATTTATTATCCACAATTTGAAGTATTAAGGTTTCGTTGATTAAACAAATTTTTCAGTTCCTTCTTTCTCTCTTACTGCTAATTCATCGGCTTTTCAACAATTTCGAAATCTCTCTCTTCACAAATGAAAACAGAGCTGAAATTTACAAAATTAATGATCAACTACGAAAGTACGGCCTTTAGATGAGGAAGGCAACAGTCTAGTGCTTCGATTTCAGAAAAGTTCACACTGATGTAATCTTTGTTCGATATTGCTTTTGAACACCACATGATTGATGGCTTCTTATTTCTCCCTATCCAAATGTTGCAAGAAGTTTTCCTTTTATAGACTCCTTTTCAAAAAATTCATCTTCATTTGAATGAATCATTAAATTCAAATAAAAAGATATACAGTTCGAATTTTTGAATATGGAAATTTTCAATAAAACATGTTTGGAATCATACTACAATGTTTGCAGCATATGAACTAATCCGCCTTACAGTTCAGGAAGCTCCGTAATGTCCCGCTGATAACATCTTTTCCCGAAAGAACCAATGTTATGTTGATCTTGCTGAGAACTTCAAAATGTATATTATTTAAATTTTAAACTGATTTTTCCTGCTTAAACACACCAACAGATGCAAACCATCATCACCTCTCGTTAAAAACTGAATTTTTAATCAAAAGAAAATAAGAAAGACATGAAAATAAATAGCACTAGTAGTGTCCATCAAATTCCGAAAAGGATAGTTCGGATCGGTTATATATTTCGTTAGCGTATACGCGTAAAAATGATCGTTTTCCCAAGCCGCCGTCCACAAAACACCGATATTTTTTTGTCTCTTCTTTCTACTATTCGATCATAACTCTCTGCTAGCAACCCGATCCGTATCTACCTACTTCTTCTCCCTTTTCTCCTCTCCTTCTTTCCTTTTTTGCACTGACAAATTTGCAATGAAAATACCATGTTTGTTATCTACAATTCCGATTATCTCTAAAAAGATGAAATGGAATTAGGCTGTCTTAAATATACCTTACTGCTTGTTATTCTGTTCCTTACCGCTTTTCTAATTTTAAGAAATCTTGTGTAAATTTTAGGAAAGCAGTGATAAAGAAAACTTCATGATATGCTAAAATTATGGCAGAATTTCATTCAAAGTTGAAAGACGTTTGGCTGAGTGTTTGATTTATACGCTTGTTTACGTGATTGTTTTTAAAACACTTTACACAGATATCTTTGGGATACAAATCCTGGTTATCTCACAAACGTATAAAATGCGTAATTTCAATCTACCATCTCCAGCTTTCATTTGCCTTACTGAAAACGATCAATAAATTTTTCTCCCTTCAGATTTTGCAATAAATTCCAAGAGTAGTTTCCAAAGAGAATTTATCTCTAAATATTTCGATATCATCAGGAATACTTTCCAAATATAGTTTTACTCTACAAAAGCTAAGATATTTTTCAATTTAGTAGTATGAAAATGATAAGGAAAAGTGAAATAGAAGTTGGAAAAACGAAAAAAATTGATCAGTGAAGTTATATTGCGAGAATTTATTCATGCAAAAATGAAGTTAAAGTATTAGGGATTGACAAATGTCGGTTGTTCGAAGAAAGAGGACGCGTGACGATCCTCATAAAATAAATAGCAGTATTTATAATCAATTCAAAATGAATTATACAAGTTAAAAAGGATTATAATAGGGATGAATGGTGCAGAGCACACTTCTTTCTCGAATTTCCCTGCAAAAAAGGAGAGATGTTTTTTTATGGAGGACAAAGTGCTTTAGGAATCGGACTGCTTTTTTTGATCACGGAAGTGAAAGGAAGATGGTTGTTATCAAGTATCGAAGGACGTAATCAGCTATCTACTTCACTTCTTCTTTTCCTCTCTCTTATTCTCCTGAATAAAACTCCACTCTTATATAAATCTTGTAAATAACTTTATATTCTGTAATCATTCAGTTTGTCTCTTTATCTCCTCAGACTTTTTTTGGATTGATTTAACAGGAATCATTGCTGTTATTTATTATTATCATTGCAGTCACAATCTAATTCCAATTGTCTGCCATTACAACTTTATTGTCAGCATTCTGTTAATCACAGTCATTATCTTTACTACCATAGTTATCAGTTAAATAATTATCAGCTGATAAATTCATTTTCAGGCACCTATTTTCATCTCTTTTTGTAAAAAAAAGAATGAGAATGACCATTGACGAAAATATAATCTGGCGCAATTTCCACTGACATATGTCTTCCGCTCTTCACTTCATTCAACCTCATTTCAGGCATAATTACTTTTTTTTTTCAATCGCCCTCCATCATTATTACCTTCGAGAAGAACATATCTCCAAGGCATTCTCCTGTCATTTCTTGTGACGATAGATCGTTTCCCTATTGCCTCGAAAAATTTTCAGACTTAAATCTTTAAGATCTACTTTTCACCATTTTAAATGCTATGGAATTTAATTTAACACTCGAATTCAACATTTTTAAAACAAAATGAAAAGATCTTTTAGAACTTTCAACTTTTGCAAAAAAGCGCAGTTCAATTCCTTAACCAAGTGTCAGATATTGATGATATGAAAGTTAATTCCGTCATTGAACTTCTGCGTCTTATCACAAATATTTCAGGATATCCTACATTAAAAGAGATCAACTTTGGAACTTTTCATTTTCAATGGGACATAAAATAAATGGTTTCAATAAAGAACCAATGGTCATTTCCCTCGTCTCATTATCAAGTAGATACTACTAACCGAAGTTGTTGGATTCATCTGTTTATTTGTCAAATTGTGTTCAGTTGCTCTCACCAAATATTGAGCTCTATATTATCTAAAGAATAACTTTAAATAATATCAATAGACATTCATAGCTAAGCTTGATTCACTTATCTTTTTTGGCTTATACATTCTTATTTTCGATCGTGAAACTCAAAACTTCCAAACAAAAAAAATCGTAGCCAAAATAGAACACACTAAGTATTAAATTCTAACGAGAAAAATTCAATGCCCATAGTTCATTGTTCCCTATTATATTTCGTAATTTAGTCTATTATTTTTTTCTCATTAAATTCGGTTCAGTTGTTGCTAAAAAAGAAAAAAAATTGAGAAATTGTTAAGTGATAAAGTGAGGATGTGTTGTAAATGCAATAGAGGAAATAATTGTGATTTCAAGCTCTTCA
Organism: Wuchereria bancrofti; assembly: GCA_005281725.1. Classification (NCBI taxonomy): domain Eukaryota; kingdom Metazoa; phylum Nematoda; class Chromadorea; order Rhabditida; family Onchocercidae; genus Wuchereria; species Wuchereria bancrofti. The sequence goes on along the minus strand of SSBO01000009.1, from coordinate 4,942,486 downwards.
AAAAATATTCCGGAGCCAATCGAATCATTGCTTGGTTGTTTGTGTTGAAAAGTAGGCAAAGAAGATTTTAATTCTTCTAGGTTGAAAGTAGCTTTTAAGTAGCCAGCGAATTGAATTTTGAAATTGGAGTCCATAAATCTAGCACTTCAAAGGACGTGTCTATACCTCCCACATAGCTTCTCAATCCAAACCATTCAATCGGCCGATGTTACATCATTTAGTCCGATTTACGCATTCACCTTTCCAACAAATCCCATAATATTTATTCGCATGTTTCTTGTTCTTTTTTCATCCCAAATTAACCGCTTTTTCAGTTTTAGTACCAATCCTTAATTACATTCTGAACTATTCTTAATACTCAAATATGTGCTGATGCAATTCTGCCTCCTCTCTTTAAGAATAGAAAAAAAAAGCTAAAAAAAACAATTCTTTTCATAAATCCAAGTTTATCTTTAATTTTGTGGAAATTTCATTTACAAATGAAGCAATATTTATTTCAATGACATTGCGAAAACTTTGCTTTCGAAATCAATGAATCTTTTTCATGTACTTTAACGAATTTCTGCATGACAGCTTATGTCATCATTATAAAACAGTAGAACTTTTTAAAATATCCTAGCATTAAAAGCTATAATTCGTCAAAATGAAAAAAAAATGGCTATTTGAGTGATGATCATTGGGAAAATTTTATAAGCGTAGCATTAAGTTATCGAACATTTGGCTTATGAAAGAATGGAAGGCATACAGAATAGCATAAATCAGCATTAATCACAGACAAATTGTCCGGCGATCAACAATTTATTGACCACTATTTTCATGGTCATTTTATGCCTAATCTGACAAACTCGACAAATTTTTTTTGAATTAGTCGTTTCTATGCTAATATATAGGTATTTGTCAGAGATTATCACGGATTTATAGCTTTTTTCTGTTTTTCTTTGAGATCATCGCATTTATCAAGTCTTCAGGCTCTTTTGTTCGGATCTTGTATTTGCTTGCAAATCTCTCCCTGTAAAAGCTTTCACTTCAGGTGATTTGATCTGAATGCTTTAATCGTATATTGAAATGTTAAATTTTTTCCTAACTTATTTTATAATGAATGCAATCTCAGGAGGTCAATAAGATTGCAGAAGAAAAATACAACAATCTCCCACAGTGCAGCATGTTTATTGTTGTTAGCTTTGTATACTGATCAATTTGATCAAACTTAATAGTCCAATTTATGCAACTTTCTTCAGTTTTTGAAGTTCCTATTTGCATTTTGCTGTTGAATTGAATCAATTTCTGATGTTTTCAAACAGCCACTTCTTATTTCATATTTTCCGAAAAATCCAAAAAAAGCATTCAAATGAATTAAATGATTGTAGTGGACTGTAGTAAAAGCTGCTATCAACACCGTATCACGATTTTCTCACATGCGCTACGGCTAAAATTTCCGAAACACTCACCAACAGCAACCCTGAGAAAGTAATATTTCCTCGTAAGGACCCGCTAACTCTTTATTACTTACCGACATTTATTTTATTATTAACAGCTTCCATTTTCATCAATTTTGTTATCATTTTATAAATTCCATCATATTGACTATTTTTTTATTAGCATAGCAATGGAATTACGGATTTTGAAGTTATTCTGATCTCTGCTCGTTGGATTTAACACTGAAAAGCTTCTCCTCCAATCAAAAAAGTTGAATTTGACTGATCTTTCGCAAAAGTGCCTTTTATCAACTCCTTCTTCAAAATGTGCTGAGGAACTTTTTGCGAAGTCATCTTTGATTGTTTAACAACGCTATGAAATAAAGTGTTGCAAAGGCCTGAAATGTCACATGAACTTTCATGACCTCTTTAGTTACTCCAAAACTCAATTCGTTATTAGCTCTCTTACTTCTCGCTAAAATAAATTTTGACATTTGCATTTGAATCATGCAATAGGAATTCTTTTTTTAACTTTAAAGTTAAGTAATAATTCCAAATTTATAATACTTTCGTAAACAGCGGGTTATTCTGTTCCACACTACATTAAATCGAAATTTGAAATAGATTGAATTTTTAAGTTAACGATGCATCAAAAATTTAGGAATTTTCATTTAAATATTAAAGAACAGAGTTCAAGTCAGTAGTTTTTTCACTAAATAGTAAACATTTAAGTTTTATTGTTCTTTGCTAGCAGACGTTTCGCCCCACTTAAAATTTTTTTGAGGAAGTTAAAATCTCATTCTCCCCTCTCTCAATTTGCCACCCAATTTTCGGAAGTAAGGAAATTATTGAAGAGCAGTGATGTCAAAGAGATTATTGGACATGCAAAGCCGATAAAAACAGTGTCGTTGATGAGATAATTGAGGATTTAGTTGTCATGCCATATCGCTGAAGTTCTTGTACTGTCGCAGATATATTTTCAATATGTTTCACGTGTCTACAAATCAAAATATTAAAATTAACTCAATCTTATTTCAAATGTTTCATTATCCATCCGTTTTCCCAATTTTTTATATGAATCGCTAAAAAATGAAAATTATCCAATGATTAATTTCGTCCTACAAAGCCATTAATTTCATTCAACTATGCAAGTTTGCACTTGGGCCATTGTGATTAACTCAATTGTATAAGCATGATGATGCGTTTGTCTGCTCGATGTGGTGGTCTTGTCGGTTCTATCAGTTCTATGGCTATGCTGGAATTTTAGCTCCTGTCTCAATTTAGTTTAAATAATCGAAGCAATGCTCATAGCATATCATATATATATTAGCTACAAAGATTGGCAAGATCAATATTCAGTATTGTGATTAATCAAACATTCCCGATCTCTTATATCAAAGAAATTATATTCCTGCAGAGTTGGTTTTGGTTCCATTGTTTCACCATAGTTTATGCCACAGATAACTTTCAAAAGCATTTGACTCCTTCATTACTCTGAACAGCCTTTCAGAAATGTTAAAAACAATAACCATTAAGCAAATGAAATAGATTGCACAAGATGGAATGGTTTCAAATTTCCCACACGGGTCACGGTCAAACTCCACAACGATACTTGATTATGTCAACTTAATTACAATTAATCTTGAATCAAAACTGCGATTAAAGTATAACGGGTGTGCTAATCTGGTGAACAGATACTGCAATGCGGCTTTTCTTTTTTAGTTACGTAATTCTGCCATTGCGCCAAAATGTCGCGTAAGGGAACAAATTTTTCTTTAATTAGAGGAATTTGAATATTGGAATAACATTCTTTTGCATGATACAATTCCAAAACCTATATATCTCTTTCTAGTTTATTTTCAATTTTTCTGAAACTTTGAAAACAGCATTTTCAGTAAGTTCCAATTAGGGTTTGATTATGATGGCAGGCTAGTATTTTGGTCTTACATTTGATAATAAATTCTAAAGAAACTGCGAAATGATATGATATAAAAACAATCCATTTAATTGGTTAGTAGGCGGCTAACAATTAAATTCGCTAATATCAAATAAATGAATCGACGGGACAATTAGAGAAAAAAAGAGAAGGATTGATCCAGAAGAAATTTATGAACCACCACGACCTCAGTCCTCATTTCACTGCATCAATACATCGGTACCGTGTAAATGAGGAAGGATCTGGTGGAAAAGTTGAATGATGAGAAAATAAGATAGGAGTCTGATGAAGTATCAGTCACCGATCTGCTTCAATTTGACAAAGTGAAATACCGATATCATTGATTAAGTCATCTTAATCAAATTGAGTGCTTGTCTTTGATCTTCCCGGTTTCTGTTATTGTTCATTTGTAAGTATGACCTTTTCTGTAATATTTTCCTAAACTAAAAAGCTAAGCTGTCGAATTTCAGTAACGAGACCTTTGTTTTCGAATCACATACTTCCAAGCGATGTATAGTTCTGGAATTTTTTCCTCTGATCCAGATCTCTGCTAAAACTATGCGTGAGAAAATATAAAGCTTACAAGTACTCGAATTCTATCAGATCTACTTTCAAAATCGAGCTAGTTTGATCTTTGGTTTTTGATCGGTACTCTTCTTAATGTATGATCTGTTGCCAGTACACTAGAAAATTCTAATTTTAGAAATGACAGCAAAATGTATCTTCGATCTATCCCCGTGGTATCATTTAATATCTCTGATGATAATGGTTGTTGATTACATTTTTGCACGAATGTATTTAATATGTTCGTTCCTTTTTCAAATTAAACTACGCAATAAAATTTAGAATTTCTTAGCATAATTTAAGGAATAATTGGATATTTGAAAGTTTTTCATCATTTGAGTGATTTTTTATAAGGAACTTAATGATATGATTGGTCGATCATCATGATGACAGGAAAGAATTTGATCATTTGCGATATGTACAGAGAGAGAGAGAGAGGGAGGAGGGGACGATAAAGTTCGAAAGATGTATCCATCCTTCATAGTCCTCATTCCAGTATCAATATGACCTGAAAGCGTTTCTTTCCATTCAGTTGCAGCGGTAAGGTCACGAGTGGATTTCAGGTTCAGTAAGGGAGGGAAGAAGAAAAATGCTTCCCAACGGCCATCTGTCGTTTTGCCCTGAGTGCAAACACAGTATGAACGCCTCTTTTCACTTCTCTCCCTCCACAGCCCTCTCCCTACGTTCACATTTCCTGCCATAGAGGCGGGCGGTATTTTCCCGAAGGCGTGGCGTGCATGTATTATTGGTGAACAGTCCTGGAGATGGGCAAGTACAGACGCGTGGGGCACTATGCCACACTATCCTGTATTTCTCTCCTGATAAGGTGGCATATTTACTTGTAATCAAATTATCCGTTTTCTACTTTCTGAATCACTCGATATTTCATTTAGTTCACTTCTGAGTGCTTAATTGGTTTCAGATTTCATCATGAAATGTCTCACTTATCAAATCATTATATCTTTCATTTAAGGTGACGTCAGGGTGGGATAATATCCGCAGGTTTCAGATTCATCCTATTCCTCATTTGCTAATCCCTCCTTCTCAATTGTCACTTCAATTTCTATTGTCAATTTAGGAGTTCGCCATAGAAGTCTATCTCCTTTCCCGCTCATTCTCGGAATTTCTTCGTAGACATAGAATGAAAACGTTCATGCATACATAGAAAATATTATCGCAAAAATGTTATCGTGAAATTTTGCTGCGTTCTTTGTCAGATATAACACGTAGAGAATATCCGATCTTCCGAAAGACGGAGAAACGAGAAGACTATGGTTGATGAATTGGTAATTTAGTATGGTTATTATTCCATGATAACAGAGTTGATATTAAAACTTTGTCCTCACTTTTATCGCCTTTCAAAGGAATTGCTGAAATCTTAACGTTTACTTAATTAAATTTCATGGAAGTTCTATAATTTCTGCAGAATTTGATGTGCGTCTCGAATTTAAAAAAAACGAGGAAAAAAATTTTTTTTTACTTATGTCATGAATGTCTTGCTCCTAATTTTGCATAAATTTTTTTATTTTGTATCCCAACTAATTTGTAATATTTAATCTTATCTTACCCAGTTCTAATAAGATTTTAACATGAAATTTGAGTAGCACACCTTGACTATCCGTTTTGATTAGTTATCAAATATAACTTTGCTGTGTCTTTAATTTGGCATTTCTCATTAACTGCCATAGTTGTGTTTCCTTTTTGCGTTTTGGCTAAGCTTATTCTTTATGCCTATTCTTTCACTCTTCCAGTCTCTCATAAAGGAAAAAGGAATCTTTTTTACTTCATTAAGTTGAATTTTCTCCCGCGGTGTTTATTATAAATTTTTTCTATATAATTTTATGAGACTATAGCGTGAAGAGTTGAAACAATATTTAATTCTTTTTTTTTCTTCCATCTTATTCAGATGTGAAATGTTTTACATCTTTTTTGTTCAACAAAGAAATATGTCCAACGAATTATAATTGATATATAGAAAAAACACGGTTGACCAATAAATTAAGAAATTTAGGAAATCAAAAAAGTTGCAAAAACTTTCAACGAAAATTTCATGTCACTAATATCAACAGCAGAAGTGCATTAGGATTTATGACGGAATTTTTCTTCTTTTGCTTAATTTAATTTCTCAATTTTATTTATCTACCGTCCAATTAAACCTCTAAATTTCCCTGGATTAGAAAAAAGCCTTGGTGGAAGAATAGATTTGTCACAGAGTTATTGCATTGGTACAGATCTTTCCATTATTAAAATGGGTCGCAATATTCAATTCCTCAATTCCATAGATATTTACAATAAAGTTAGCTCATCAATGGCTTTAAGTAGAAATGAAGTAATAGTTAAAAGCGGTCTTATAGTTCAGCAATGAAGCCGTCATATATTTTGGAGAAATACTTTTTGGACTTTAAACCTTTTAAAATCTTTTTTTCATTTTCGATTTTTTCCCAAACGATCTACCACTGTTCGTTCAATGTTTGCCTTGGAACGTTCGAAATTTCCTTCGAATTTTATCTTCCACGAGATGACTAAATTTCAGAGTTACATACTGGAATGCAATAGGACACTGTCACTGACTATTACGCATTGGACATTCAGACATTCAGAGTAGAGTAGACTTAAGAAAATTATATATAAATATAATTATAAATAGACAGCTGGAAGTGCTTCAGTTCACCGATACTTCCTTTATTGGGTTCGCAACATATTTTCTTTCTGAAATATATTTGAGTAGTTCTTGCATTTTTGACTGGGTTGAACCTGAAGGTTGAAAAGCAGCAACAAAAAAAGACGCACTGCGAGTTCGTTCGCAGCACCAGAATGCTCCATTATCGCGTATCGCCAATCTATATTATGATCATGGGATACAATATTCTTCGTTTGGTAAGGTGCTTTTGAATTTAAGATTTAGATTTAATTACTCACTCGGTCGGCTTAACAATCATTTAAATTAGCTATTTCTCGAGGACTTCCGTAGATATTGTCTGACATCTTTTGTAATGCATTGAATCTAGCACGTTTTTATTGTTTACTGCTGCATTCATTGTTTACGAACAAATTTTTCATTTGTTGAACCGTCCACTAAGCATTTAATTCTCATGCTAACGTTCTTCACGTGTTACACGTTCCTACTGCACGAAGAAGAATTTCCTGCAAAATAACATACAGAAGAATAGCCATTGCTTAAAGTATTACTTATGCAAGTACGACATCGAAAACAAAGCATTGAGTCATTGATTAGGCGAAAAGATCCAAAAGAGGGGATGTTTAATCATAATCACTGATAATATAAGTCTTTTCTTATTTTTTTGATCAGGAAGCGATTGCTTTATTCAGTTGTGTGGAAAACGACTAAAAATTTGTGTCTGTTTTTCCCAAAGATTTTTAAATCAGGAAATTTCCTAAATCTTTTCGAGTCAACCAATTGTTGGGTTTTTTTTTTTGCAGTGTTCTTGTGCAGGTTCGTTCGAAATACGATTGGTTTCGTTGACAGTTGGCTCGAAAGAAGAGTTTCGTCCTGAATTAAGGATTTGTCTGAAGCATTTTGAAAAACGCATTAGTTATAATGGCGAATGTACATTCGGTGAAGTGACACTTGATGCGGAACGGTTACGTAACGGAACAAAGATTGAGTTCCAGTTTGGTTGGCCAGTATGTGCTTATTTACCTTTTTCCTTTTTAGTGCCGACTACACTGAAAGTAAACCTTTTGCTTGAGTGGTCTTTTTTTGGGAAAAAGTTTTTAAAGTATGTGAAAGGATACATTCATCATTCAGTTTTGAGATGATATCCCATCGATTACTCCAACATGAATTATGGGAAGGAAGAGGTAAATCACATAAAGTTGAAGTGGAAGGTGTCGTTTGATGGTGGCGACCTTTTTTTATTGTGAAAATTCAAAAAGGATCTCATTTACTCCTGCATGAATATATGCCATGAACCTAAAATGTGCACTTGCCATACTTTTAATCTTTGAGTGTCATGAAGTTCATAAGCAACAGTTTCCATATATCAAAAATTTTAAAATACTGCAAATAATTTGATGACAGTGTAAAAAATGAAATGGTTTATAACCATTAGAAGATCATTAGTTATCGAGGAAATTGACTGGAATAGATGACAGTTGTGAACTGTTTTAATACACCGGATATGCAGTAAATTTTCGCCGCAATTTGTTTCATTGCAACAGGTACTTCCAATGAGACACCAATATAATTAGAGTTAAGAAATACTCCAATTTCTTCTTATGAGAAAATATGGATTGTTGACATTACTGCGTGAGACAACAATATCTTCCCAATAACCATTACTGTTTCAGATGGAATTACAACACGTTAGCTGTAAGGTGTTATGCATGTATTATGTTCTTTTCGTGCTTCCCTTCTTTTTATGAGGTTTTCGAGGGGTGCGGGATGTGACAGCAAAAACTGCTGCTCTTCCACGCTTCATCTATATCCTTTCAACATCACTATATCATACTAACCTCTTCCAAGGTTCTTTCTCACGGGTTTCTAAAAAATGCATTTATATGGTGCAAAAGTTTGGCAGAAATAGTATGACGGGCAAAAACAAAACTGGGAGGTGCAGACATCTGATATGCTTTGCATAAGTCTCATGAGAAGAAAACGTTTTACATATATTATGAGAGTGTCTAATGTATTTATATGTGTGAAAGTATGCTCAATCCTGTAAACCGCAAAAGTGTTGGCTTATTTTGGTGAATTGATTGGTCAATAAGTGCAACTTTTAGATTTATATGGAACTATTCGGTTAAATTAGTTTATTTTCTTTTGAGTGAGAATGGATGAATGGTCGAGGAACATGTTAATTCATAATGTTGAATGTTTTAATTTTAGGAATCGTTTACGTTAATAACGGAAGCATGGAGAACCACTGGAAGTACGTTTACTTTTTCATGATTTTTTAGAAAATTTTTCTATCAAATCTTTCTGTTTTTTAGTTACTCTTTTATCTCTGGGCTTTATATATGGAAAATCAGCAACAAGGTGTGAAATTATTTAGCTATGGAAGTGAGCAGTGCAACTGTTTATTCCGGATTAATTTACTAAGTCTCTACTTTTCCACCTCTTTATCAATTACGGCATCTTTTTGATGACCTTAGCTCAGTTAGTTATATCAGCAGTGAATCTTTGCGGTTCATTACTTCTTTTTCTGTTGTCAAATCTTAATCATCTATCTCTCTCCTCCGCTCCATTTTCATTTCCTTTCCCTTTGCTTTATGTACTTTCTAAGAGATTAGTGCGTACAGAGATAAACATACAGTTGTCCATGATATTAGCTCTCAATAACACTTAGAAATTAATGTCGCATTAAGGCATCTGAATGACCTAAGTGAACAATAAAATTTGTGACGCCATTTAGACTAGAATCAGTCCTTGACCTTTTGTGGACAAATTCCTGAAATTTCATGCTTCTAATTCCAGATTTGAAAAAGCTAATGTCTCATGATGGCTTTCAACGTGAAAGTATACCTTCGGGTAAAACTTGGACTGAAGAAACGCTTGTTGGTACAAATGGTTTTCGAATGAGGATCGCTTACAGGATAACATGTGCTAATGATTATTATGGACCACGATGTCTTACATTTTGTCAGCCGATGTCTAGTACTGTTGGTCATTTCCAGTGTACATCGAATGGGTCATTAGCATGTTCACCTGGCTGGGAAGGACCAAGCTGTGACATTGGTTCGTTTCACAATTACCTTGTAAAATTATGAATTCAGTAGACATAACATAACAAGTTTATTTATTATAGTGTAAATTACTTTCATTTACTAGTGCAAATTACTACAAATTGCACTACTGCAAATCTGTGAAGATGAAATTTGGAAATTTGGAAGGAACGGTTTTGAATCAAAAAATCGTTTATGTAGGTCCCAGGGACAAATCATCTTGTATAATTCCTTCTCATACCTACTATCCTTAACTAACCAAAATGATATAGCATAAGATTGCGTTTCACATCTCAAAATGCAGCATCCTTACTTTATGTTAGCAATGATTCCTTTTCGTTTTAATTGTTTTTACAATAAACAAAGTTTAGGATTGGTTTTCAAGCTTGAGCTTCACAATGAATTTAGTTTTATTCCAGTTTTTGGCAAACAGTACCCGAAATATTGATTGGTAAACAGTACCCAAATTAGAATCAAAAGCATTTGCACTGGATGCTATTGCTATTATTTACTCGCTTTCGTAGGAATGTAGATCATTGTTGATATGCATAATATAATTAAACGCACTTCTTTTTGGCTCTTCTGAATTTGAAGCATCTCTCAAGGGTATCTTACCCACCATTATATTCTTCGATTACCTCTCATAATTCTTTTTGTTTATTAACTGCACTAATGAGCAAATAACGAGGATCGTATCAACATTGAAGTTACTTTCTTTCATGCAAAAGCATTAGTTCTTAGAATTTTACTAAAGCTTTTCAGTGTCATGTACTAAACTACCTTATTTTTTCATCTGAAATTTGAGGTACTTTTCTGATTAGCAGATCCTCGCTATCATTAATGCGATCGTATTTTCTTGCTTTTTTCGAAGTAATTTGCCAGGGTGATATAGAATTAACTATCAATAGCTAATAGTTTATCTCAAATGTTAGAAGATATTAAAATTTATTCAAATAGGTGGAATTTAGTTAAAAGAAATAGCTGTTCTTCAACAAATTCTTAGTTCATAAATGTCATTTTAGTACAGTAGAAAACAAGCTAAGGTTTAAAGGTGCATGTGTTACATAATTTTGACGCAAGTAGTGTGAATAGTTAGCAATTAGTATTGCTTCGAAGGCCATCTTCCATTGTATTTGTTTCTTTCTTCCCTTTGATTTTTCATTCTAGCTTTTCTGACCATCTGCTCATCTGATCAGGAAAACGAGCCGGTTAATATTATATAAATGAATAAAAAAGACTGGTCACTACTGCCAGTACAGAATCGTTTGAGAGACAAAAGCGGATAAAAAACCCTTCCTCATATGTTTTCCGATTTGCAAACTTTGTGTTTTTTCTTCCAGTCTGATTCATGAAATATTTTAGCCAATCTGAATTACAATGTTTATTTTTCTTTACTTTTCTAAGCCTAGTATAATCATTAGTACAGCAAGAATAATGCAGTCCTTAATTTGGAACATCAAGAAATGTTTTTACTTCTAATCTAATAATTTCAAAAATAAAAAATAAAAAATAAACTAATACAGCAAGAACTTTCTTGGGTCCGTTTATCTTCGAATTAAAATCCCTTCATTCTTCAACTTTCTCAGTAAAGTTTTTTGCCATTTTAATAGACGAATTATGACCGAATTAAAATATGTCATCAGTTCTCACTTGTTTCGCACTAGGGTAATAGTCAAATAAGGGTTGAAAGTGCCACAGTTTTGATTAATGAAGAGATTGATGGTTGTTTGACTGAAAATTATTTTCAAATGCAGTAAACAATATGTTCAAGCTTCAGCACGCTGCGATAATTGCATCAATGGTGCCTGCGATCGACCTGATTTATGTCGCTGTAAAACTGGATGGACTGGACCAAACTGTGATCAAGTATGTTTTTTACAGGTTTTCGTAGGAATTCCAGAAAAAGAAGAAATAATGTAATCCAAAGACACAAGTGATTTTTCTTACTTAAATTTTTTCTGAATTCAAGAAATATTTAATGTTGAATGCTCATACTTGCAGTGTGTGAGATATCCGGGTTGTAAGCACGGCACCTGCAAAACGCCCAATCAGTGTATTTGTGATGAAGGCTGGGGAGGACACTTTTGCAATGAAGGTATTTCAAGGTTTACTGTAGCTCAAATCGTAACTTATAATTTTCAAACACACCAAACATTTTAGAATTTGATTATTGAAGTATTAGCTATTAGTAACTGAATTATTAAATTTAGCAAATATATTCATGAAGTGTTGGAAGTAGTGTTCAATTTAAAAATTTTGTAAACATATGCTCAGTATTTCCTATTAGTGCTCTTTTAATGGAGTTCAAAATAACAGTTGATTTTATGGTTTTAGAGAAGTACTTTATAGATTTGAATTACTGCACACGACATCATCCGTGCAGAAATAATGCGACATGTAGGAATACAGGTCATGGGCAGTATACATGCGAATGTCCAGATGGATATATAGGAACGGACTGTGAAACACGTGTACAGAACTGCTCACTACAGCCATGCTTAAATGGGGCTACTTGTACTGTATGTGTACTTTTATCTATAAATTTCAGGAATCAATTGTTTGAACAACAGCAGAAATTAATTTTGATTATGTGTTAGCCTGCTTTTGGGGATTTCAATATTATTTGTTAAATACTGTTTTGATTTTTTACCTTAAGGATATGCCTGGAAACACCTATATTTGTACCTGTTCAAAAGGCTTTACCGGTCGCTACTGTCAAGTTGCTGCTACCTCATGTTCAGATTCACCCTGTCAAAATGGTGCTACTTGTGTGGAAATTGGTGGAGCCTTCCTATGTACTTGTTTGCAAGGATGGACTGGTACTACCTGCGATATCGAGATCAACCCTTGTGATAAAGTCCATTGTTTTAACGGTCAATTTATTCCTATGGTTTCTGAAATTTTTTTTTTTGAAAAAAATCTTAACGGGTAAATATAACAACCATTCCAATGGTTAGGTTTAATACTACCTACCATGAACGAAATGCAACAGACTGACATAAGATTGCTGTCTTTCAAATCACAGTGATACGCGATACAGTTCAGGTTGCAGGTTAAGCATAGTATTTGTCGGTTAGTATTTATAGTCACAGCAGGGTGGAACGCTTGCTAGTGCTAGTTGGGTTGCACAAAGGTTTTCCGATGTGTTCGCCTGCTGAGTGTAGGAAGAGTGTATTGTTGTAAATGTTCATGCTTTTAACATTAAAAAAGCAATTAGTAACAAAATAAGTTTGTTGCTGGACCTGTTATTTGTGGAATTTTCCTAAAATTCCAATTTAAAAAAAAATTCGTGCTCTATGTTGTTTGGTTGATGAGAATTTGACAGAGTACTTCATTACATGGACCTCCCATACTATCAACCTACTGTTTTGTTTTCATTTTTGAATTAAAAAATCATGCTGAGCTGCCATATTGACCAAATTAACCTTGGTTTGATGGGGATATCGTATCGAAGTATTACCTTTATTTTCCTCATCATACTTTCTTTCCTTTTTAAAGTAATTTTCAACTTTTTTCTACCATCTTTGAATTGGAATTATGGGGGACACTATAGAATTTCCTTTCTTTCAAGGCCACTTATTCAATCCATTGTTGCGCTTTTTGGCAAAGTTGATTTAGCCAACCACTTCAAAACATGATTTAAATAACCGATGTGGACATTTACTAGTAACGACTAATTTTTAAATATGATGCGCACTTCAGGAGGGAAATGTATTAAAAAAAATGATGCTGAAGACTACGACTGTCTTTGTCCACTTGGTTTCACCGGAAGACACTGTGAGGAAAACTCCAATGAGTGTGCACAGGTAGATTTGATCACCTTGGTTGCTACTTTCAAAGAATTGTTTTAGTTCTCGTTTTTTCTTTTTACCTCGTTTTTTGTTATGTACCTCGTTTCCCCTTTCCTATTTCCGCTTTAAATTCTTTGAGGATTATTCAAAATCTAAATCGAGCAATAACACTCAAGAGTTTGCGAGCGTTTTTGCTTATCTTAAATTTCGCTCAAATTCGAAATGGATTTTGAATTTAAAATGGAGTACTTGTAGCTCAATCCATGCATGAACGGCGGACGTTGCATTGATGAAGTGAATAATTACAAATGCCAATGTCCAGATGGATATAGCGGTACATTATGTCAAGATTCGATCAGTGCTTGTTTAAATGAGCCCTGCATGAACGGTGGTCAATGTATTGACGTAGAAGGTGGAGGATACTATTGTAAATGTCGCATCGGATTTAGGGGAAGCAATTGTAAAATTGCTGAAATAGGATGTCATCGTAGTTCGTGCAGGTACATTCATGTTATAAGAAAAAAGCTCTTGTATTTTCTCGATTTTTCTTTAATGCTTTTTTTAAGATTAAAAGAAGATTTAGATTCAAGATGTTAACTTGTCACTAAATACTATTTATAAGTAGAGCGCTAAATTTCTTTCTCAATTCAAGTTTGTTTTACCTTATTAGTATCAGTCTTTCTCGCATTTGTAGCAACGGAGGTACCTGTGTCGACTCGTTTCAAGGATTTCATTGCCTATGTCCACCGTGTTTCTATGGCGAAAGTTGTTTACATCTTCAATCAGAGTGTCAACCACTTCAACACTATAATCGCACCAGAACTTTTGTCGTAAAAATCGAAAACGAACAACAGGTTATCATTTATTTTGAAAAAGTGCAAATAACCATAACTTAGGTGTTCTGTACTGAAGTTACATATTTAACAATAATTTTCAAAATTTTTAAATACGGTTAAATCTACATACAAGCTGTTAATTATTCAGAGTTTCATCCATATTATGTAAGTATAACCACACTGTTTTACTCCTAAATTTTATGTCACCGATATTTCAGACTTCAAATGGAGAGTTGAACTTCAGGGACATGTTACTCGTATTACTTTCTTCGTGTTGTATTCTGGCACTAATGTTGATTGTTATTATTTTTTACCGACAGAAAGTAGCAAAGAGAAATTCTTCACTAGATCCAACCTTCCAGAATGACCGGAATTCAAGAATACTTTCAAAATATTCCGAACAAAAGCCATGTTTGTCCATATGCACAAACTCGGATGCCGAAATCAGTTATTTTGAACAAGACGGGACAAACAAAATTCAGACAGTGAGTTTGTTTTTGGAACTTCGTACAATATTTGAACTTCTGATTCAGTCAGTTTTTGTAGTTTAATAAATTATTCATATAAAAATGGAAAGAATTTGTTAAACAGAATTTAATAAAACTGTAAAATAGAATTGTAGGGAGGATTAGATTAATAAAAATAAAGACATGTGTAATTGCATTTTTTTTTATCATTAGAAAGTCATAGTAAGGTCATTCATTGTCACTGTACGTTCAGATAAAAGAAACGACAATTTGAACAGATTTTTTTTTTATGTTTTAAATCTTTGTATTTATTTTCATTTTTCCTATTTCAACAATCTTCACTCTTACAAGGATTTGAAGAATGTCTAAATCCAGGCGTTAAATATTGTGTGGTGATGCTAATAATAAAAATGAAAAAAAAAAAGAAAGGCAGCATGAAAATTACACCAATTTGGTCTCCATGGAACTTTGCATGAACAGTAGCAATAATGCAAAAATTGTTGATGTATTAATTTAAATTGAAAATATTTTGTTCCTTTATTTACAGATATCTGGTAAAAAAAAGTTAGCAGCTCACCCAGGTTGTGAACATTTCGATTATAATGAACGCTATGCGGTCGAACCTACTGTCAACATGATGCTACCATCGTTAAAAAATATGGGATGCTGTAATAAGGTTGATTTTTTTAGTCTTCAATTTGGAGAAAACACTGAAGTTTCTTCTTGTTTGCATTAAAACACAGAACTAGTGAAGAAATTAGCTAAATTACTTTTTTTGTTATCTTCTACTGAGCTCCATACTAGGTGGATATACGTCATTCAAAACGTTTCGAACATTCATCTTTACCAACACAGTTATGTGAAGACGGTGGTAGTTACTATGAAGAAATTGATGGTGAATTATCAATACCGGAAGTGATGTCGCAACAAACAAATAACGAGTCACAATCAAATATCGTCAACCACCGGGTAACTCCGGATAATAATTCCAGACGGCAGATGCAAGATATCATTCATAAAGTGACCGATATACAAACTAATTTATAAGTTCCCTTTCTCAATCTCTTGCACAAATAATATGTTCATTTTTTATCTTTCAGTTCTTGAGCTTAAATTAGTGAGGAAAATACAGAACTATGACGTTGCGCTGAAGACAACTGGTTATTCAATAGGTAAAACTTACAATTTTGGAAAGAATTACGCATTAGATAATCTCGCTTAGCTAAGTAATTGCTTACTTACAATCGAATATACTATTTGTTTAAATGTGGTTTAATCTTTTTAATTATTTATATGGAGATCAATGATGTTGTGACTTTTTATGCTGCCACATGAAATTATAGTTTTATGTTGTTATTTCATTACTATTCACGTCAGTGTTACATGTTTGATGTTACTTTGACCTAATTGCTTATGTTCATTTTATTTGTATGGATCTCGTTCGTTTTCCAGCCAGTGTGCCTCAACTTAACTTAAATTGGTTGCGTGCAAATTTTTCAAATGGTATTTATGCGGATTTTTTTTTTAAATCTTAGTTCAGTTTATAATAAAAACTGGTGGTGGTTTGATATCTTTTAGAGACTAAATTTAAGTTCTGTAAACAAAGTTTCGGATTTATGAATTTAAAGTAAAAAGTCGATTTTCGTAAAATACCGTTTTGAAATAGATCTCTTGAAACTGTGATGGTTGTTAATTGGGTGGTTTTTACTGTGCATGTTAGCACTATTACTATCCTTTTATTTCACTTTTTCCCTTTTCCTCACAGTGCCTATCATATGGTTTTTTCTTTTTATAAAAATTTTCTTTTTTCTTTTTATTTATTATTTTCATTATGATTTGTTTTATTTCTGCATTGTCAAATTTTCCAATTTCTGAAACAAACCTATCTTTCATTGTAATGACCCATCTCGGAATTTTTCCATGATTGTATCTTATAGAAAAAATTCGAGAGTCATAAAGGTCCAAGACATCACTAAGCTATAGGGTCGGGTGGTTAAAGAAAAATTTATTAAATTCGGTAAAATATATGGGAGTGAATGGTATGAGCTCTTCATTTTTATATTAATCGATTTCCAAAAAACGATATAATATTTATAAACCAACTTCTTAGCCATAAATAAAATGTAAATAATGAATTTAATTGTGCATACGTTTTTATTTGTATTAATTTTAAGCAATCTTTCTTTAAACGCCTTTTTGCTATTGATACTTTGTGTCTTCTCAATTATAAAATGCCTTTGAATGGAAGAAAATTGAATGCTGTAGGTTGATTATTTTAGTTATATTATTGATAAATGATGTGATAATGGAATAGAGTAATAAAAGATATTGAGACTTTTGCATGATATTGCTTTGAAGTATATAAACCATAAAATAAAGTTCTTGTTGTGGCATTCAATTTTTCTTTTTGTTTCCAATACTTTTAGCTATCTTTATTGGCCACATTTCTAGGAATTGCTTTACTTGTAAATATCTTTTTCACTGTTGTCTATTAGAAGCATGTGGTTATTCTTTTCTTTTTTCTTACATTTCACTTGTTACTTTTATATAATTGTTCCAAATAATACGTATTTTTTTTTTTTTTTTTTTTTTTTG
This sequence comes from Wuchereria bancrofti, assembly GCA_005281725.1. NCBI lineage: Eukaryota > Metazoa > Nematoda > Chromadorea > Rhabditida > Onchocercidae > Wuchereria > Wuchereria bancrofti. The sequence continues at coordinate 4,925,197 of SSBO01000009.1, read as the reverse complement.
TTCTGACGTCCTAAATAATCATTGTGGAGGTTTGATGAATACTTTGAAGCCTCTACGATTCGTATTTTTTTTTCTACTCTTCCAGTAATGGTTTGAATTCAATTTTTAAATCACTAATAATTGTGTTGCATGAATTCCCATAGTATAAACACTCTAAGACCATTCGTTCATATGTTACACTTTTCTTTTAAATGACTAAACTGCGATTAACAATTTTGTGTTTAGTTAATTTTGGTAGGTAGGAGATGCATTGTAAATAGTTTAGTGAGTTAAAAAGTTTCGTTTCAGTTAATGTATTGTAGAAAAATCAGTAATTGCTGGGAGAAGTGTTTATGCACCCTGATAACTTCCATTCTTGAATTAATTATGTAGGTATTTCTGGGCATTGAAATGTAGTTGAGTTTTGGTTTTCACGTGCTTTATTTCCAATAGAAGTTGACTGTGAAACTGCAATATTTTAGTGAGTTAAAAAGTTTCGTTTCAGTTAATGTAATGTTGCGGTATAAATGGCTCCACCAGATGAAGGAATGGGTTTGTTGCCAAGTGCAGAATAAATTGTTAGTGGGAATTGTAGGACGGAAGTTTCTTTTTTGAGTACTTAGTAGGATTGCTTTGACGTTGCCGTTTTGATTGTTAACAATGAAAGAAATCTACGATTAATGTTTAGTGTAATACATGTGAAGGAACGATTCTCTCACACTTTTTCAAATAAATTACATCACTTAATGGTTGATAGTAAAGTTGTAAAGTGATAATGAGAAAATGTGATCTCAAGTTGGATTAAGAGTAGAAGGAGGGACGGAGTTGTTAGCTCTATGCAAGTTTGCTGTGGTACTTCTTACTTAATTTGTCCTGTTTGACTTATCATTAGCAAAAGAATTTTGTGGCAAAACTTTCCTAAACTCATAGTCATTGGAACAGGTTTCCGGCAATGCTATTCAGCAGACAAAACACATTTATAATATCTATAAAATTAGTTGAACAGTTAATGGTCGCGCATAATTTCAATTTACTATCATAAAAAGAATGGAATGATTTAATGCATGCTTCCAATAATCCTTCTATCCTTTTTATAAATTGGAAATATCTTGGAATTATTAATAAGTGTATTTTTATAAAGTTTGTGACATTTTTGGGATTTACAATCAAAAATTCCTAGAGTTTAAATGTATGTGTTCGTGCGAATGCTTTAATTTTAAATAATATTAATGAGGATTTAAAAGTTTGTTTGATATGAGTCGCTAGATTTGTTGAGAACAATTTTGTTCATTTAGCAAAAAGTTGAACGCTTCATCGAAATGCTAAAAAAGAGGTAGTGCTGTTGGTGACCAATAGCCGAGTGGTGGGTTGTAACATCGCTCCATCAGGCTATGGTTCGATGTTTACCCCGGTCGGTGATGAATAAGTTACCGCCCCAGACTGAATGTTGGTGTGGAATGGTATAGTTCTGTAGACCAGAGACCGAAGGGGAAATCCTTATGCAAGGCTTTACCGAACTTTTGATGATAAAGTTTATGATGATGGTACCGCTATCCTTAAGGAATTGTTGAGATTGTCTTTAAACTACGGAATCTGTGGACTGGAAGTAAATATCGGAAACTACTTTACTAAAATTTTTATTATTAAGGAATGATTGATGATGAAAGAGTGACTGAAAGAGAATTCATTCTGCAATAACTTACAAACTACACGGATTTCAGCGCAAAAGTGAATTAACATCTGTATGGCAAGTAATGATTGTTGCTCACATCTGTTCCTTATTTGCTTTCCAGTTGGATAAGGATGACCTCTCCATAGCAAGTAATGTTCAAAGATTTAGCGACAACGAAAAAGCATTTTGCTTCCAAAGGATAAATCAATCAGATTAGCACTAATCTAATTAAAAGGGGTCAAAAAACGGACAAAGGTTTAGAACTTTTTTAATGGTGTGTTAACAGCAAGCAACACCCTTGAAAATAAGCTTTGTATTATTCATACCGCTCGCTATGTAAATATAAGTTATGCCTTTGTACCGCCGTTAAATAAGCATAACATCCGAAAGAATGCATGCTTTGCTTTTAAATGCTTTTTGTGCCGGGAGAAAAGGATGCATATGTGGGACTTAATTAAACATTACATGAAAGCTTAATGATCAGTTTAGTTTAATTTCATATTTCCTCGATTCACCACTTCTTACTGAGACGGAAGGAAGTCGTCGAGCTGTTGAAGACAAATAACAGGGCGGCAGCGAAAAAAACTGCTAAAACATCTGCAATCGCAAATAACCAAAATACATTAAGCATCATGAAAAAAAAGTGTTTTCAAGATTAAAAAGCTTTTTTTAAATTCCGGTGTGAAAACTGAAATTTGAAATCGTAAAAAAAGACAGGAAACAAAAAGTGCTGAAAACAGTATCTCATTATCGAGTCCTCTCACAAGGACTCAATGTAATTCACACCTTCCGGTCAAAGCTAACTTTTCATTCCCACATGATTTTTAGCAGGAATTTTTGATATATTAGGGACTGTGCTAATCAGTGAAACTGTCAGGAATACCCGTTATACTATAAGGGATGTCCCGTTGCTTATGGAGCATAATTTTCATACTGGGAAAGTTGAGGAATTGGTAGGTAAAATTAATGGAGGAACACACGAGGACAAAAATCATCAGTAATTTTTTAACTAATTAAAAAGAATTAAATTTGCATGGTAGATAATATCGAATCTTCACAGATAACAATAGCATTAAAAAGTTCACTTCCTTACTTTTGACTCAAATAGAATTAAAAGAAAAAGAGGGTGGACAACTGTTCTAACGAATGCAAAACATCAGTTTCATATATTTACGCGTGCATATTTGCATATTTCCGCATCTATTTTTCCACAGTTCATTGATAACAACTAATTAAGGGATGGTAGTAATTAAGGTAATGTAGCGCTTGAAAATAAAAGAATCGCATCGCATTATTGATTTTGAACAGAAAAAAATATGGCTCTAAGCCGTGGATGGCATACCCCACACTTTAACAATACCTAAAATAAAGACATACATTCCGCTAAACTCTAAATTAGGGTTGACCTTAAGGTACTTCGGTAATGACCCTTTCCATTGAAGAGAAGTATGTTATGATCCGTGGGAGAGACAAAGAAAAGGGACCAGCTCACCTGCGGTTTACAGAAAATTATGGTAAACAAAATTATCAAATTTTTGACTGTAACTAATTTCATATAGTTATAAGAAGTCGATTTCTCCATCAGACTGAATCAGAGCAAAATTTCGATTGCTGAAAATATGTTTAAGACTTTTTTGAATGGAATTGGAGATTGAATAGAAATTTATAAATTAAGCGATAGTTTTTTTTTTAAATCCATTCATTGTGAACATCCAACAGCTTAAAAACAGGTATGACAGGAATCGCTAATTTATGATTAATAATGCAGATTAAGACTGAATAGCGGTTCTCTGGCAAACGGGAGTGTTGTAAACGATGATCGTAAAAAGGTCGTAAACAGTGCAACTGCAGTCTTCCTTTGAATGTAGCAACCACTTGCTGATTTACATAAACATATCCTAATCCATGTAAACATGATCCTTTGCTCTGTATCGTTTTAATGAGCATGGGTTATTGAGTGAAGAAGTAAGTAGTCTAGGGAAGTATTAGGAACATTTTGAATTATTTCTATACAATGTCTCGATGAGGAATTTTGTTGTATTATTGTACATATATTGCAAAACGAAATTATTTGTTCGGTTTTTTCTTTTTTAATTGCTGCTTTTCAACTAATTCATTTTTAGACCGTACGATGCGGCCTTTTTTGGGTAATTGACTTTACTGAATTTTGTAATGATTGCATGAAGTTTGACGATGTTGATTATATTGTGTATTTTGATGATATTGTAGAGGTTGTTGTTACTGCAATTGAGACTGTTCTTTCTGTTTCTGATATTGTTGCTGTAGTAGAACAGATTTCCTTGATTCATGAAAGGCCTTCATTTCTGATTGTTTCGTCATTTGCTCTGCTTCCATCATATGATTCCCATCCAATCGTTGCATATGTCTTCCATAGTTGGATAGTCTGATCGTTGCTTTGTGATCCCTTGAGATATCTGCTGCTAAACGAACATCTTTCACAGAAACCTATTCAATATGTTAGTCACAAACTATTAAGTTTAAATTAACAATTGAAATTTGAATTTGAAAGTCGAATTATGACAAAATCAATTACTAATGACAGGAAAAGAGAGGAAATAGAGACAATAAAACAGTTATACACTACCAAAATCTGTCAGTTTGGTTAAAGTACAACTAGAAATAAGACAAAAAACCTGTTTTTGATCATAAGGTATCTTCTTCGGTTTAATTAACTTATCCCGGTAATATTGAAGTGTTTCTTGATAAGCTACTTTGGCCCGGAAACGATATACTTGTAAATAATTAATTAGCAAGTCATCACATTTAGCAGATAGTGAATGTTACGAAATCACATTAAATAGCCTCGACATGACAAAAAATGACTCTAACATGAATAAGCCTGGCAATTTATTCCATTCAATTTTCTTTATTAATAGGCTTTGGAATTTTGATATCGTGATGATGCTCTAACAACCCGCTTCCGAATCAATTGAAGGCAGCGCAGCTGATCGTGCGTGACTCAGTGTCGAACGTCCCTTTTTTCGTGACCTCTAAATCGAACGATCGAATGCATCTCTTGAAGAAAAGCTCATCGAACCAATTTCTGAAGTGTAATGGACTTTCGATAAGTTCTAAACTTCTTAACATGAATCAGGAATGAAGTTAATGACTTTGAATAGAGAGCGTATCACTAATAGATTCTTGTGTATTGTAAAATCTCTCGCAATTAATTCACAAACAATTTCCTTTCAGAGTAATAGCCTACCTGAATAGTTTACGTTTGACCTTTGTCTTCGAAACACTATCTAACAATGATAAATTAATTTGGGATGGCCAAAAATTTATGGACGAATAGATGGATGAATTATTCAAATCATACTAATGTACTGTAAGAATATTTGGTAGTGCATATTTCTTCTAACATATGGTCACCATACTCTTTCCTTAGTATCATAGCTCCTAGAACTTTTATTTTCTTATTTTTCTTTACTAATCATGTTTTTCCTAAATAATTTACCAATCATGTAAATTTGCTGATCATAATTGTATGTAATTTTTATCTGTAAAATCTTCTATGCGTAACAGGTGGCATTCAGCGACTAACGGAAAAGCTTCAAAATTTAAAAGTTAAAACCTTGAAATAAACATTTATACCGAAAATGTTAATTATGATTATGTTTCTTTTCTGAGACCAGAATGGACAAGCATTCAAAGTTTCGAATTGGAAACAGATTTTGGATATCTTTACTGAGCAGATTTATACTTCTCTGAGACCAGAATGTAATACTAATTGCATGGTTTGCTTTAAAAACACAAGAGATTTACAGACAAATAACATTTTGGTTATTCCGGATAAAAAGAAATTTAGAGTCTCGGACGTGAAAAATCACATAACAAAGTAGGCAACATTATCACGGAAGAAATAAGACCAGTAATATTGACAGGTCAACTATGGTCACTAGTTTGACCAGTAATATTGACAGGTCAACTGTGGTCAATAATTGAAGAACAACGTCAAATCATAAATTTTGCAGCCTTTTCCGTTGGGCTGTTGAATGCAGAAGGTGAATGAGATGAAAGAGCTGGACGTTGAATCATAGGATTTTCGTTGTTTACCAGCCTTTTCGGAGAACTATTTGTGATGATTTGTGTAGGAGCAGTTGACTCTAAAACTTCGGAACATTATAAATGCTAGTGCTCAAGAAGAGATAAACATAAAGTCGGTTTATTAAATTTTAAGAAATAATATAAATAAGAAGGAATAAGGAGAGAGCACAAAAGCGTTTTCCAAAGTTCAATGACTCACTTCATACACGCATAAACCTGTCCTATAAATGACTTAGTTAGAATGATCCAGATCAAGCAATGATTATAAAGATTTTAAATTATTGTTCTTTCTCGAGGTTATTAAATTACTGTTTACCTAAGCCAACTTCAAAAACTGCAAAAACAGCTAGAATAAAATAATAAAGAAAATGGAATAAATGAACAAAAATTAAGCCGATAATAACTTCTTTCAGCCGTTCTAATAGTCTAATAATACTTACTTTGTGTCAGTAATAGTGGATTTCTTTCACTTTCCGTAGCATCTAACACTGTCACCATAGCATTTCGATCACTTTTTTTTTCAACAGTCTTTTTTTGGAGCAATTTCAGGTTGGAGTCATTGTCGAATTGAGTAAGATCTAAATCACCAAGCTGCTTATCTGAAAATCTCAATTTTCCAGTTTGAACCAGTGCTTAAGTTGGAAAAAGGGAATGATTTTGTATCAAAAAAAAAAAAATAAACAGCATAAATTCATCGCATAAGTACTGTTAACCACTATGTGACGAATCAAAGTGCAGTTTCTTAGTGCTAGCACTGGCATTATATTTCATTCATTTTCTGATATTTCACAGCACTGAGTCTTTTACTCTTCATATCTCAAGACGTGAAACATTAATTAGGGTGAAAACAGTTCAACATTAACAACAACGTTAGTCAACATAAGTTCAAAGTGATGCCTGTAGGTGGTGACCATATCGTGGCACTTGCTGGGAAAGAACTGCAACGCCGCATCTGCGGTTCAATGCCAAAATACGATTTCCATAATGCAAATATCAGCTCATTACCAAAAATAACACCAGAATGGAGTGTTATCATCCGTACCACAAACATCCCATCATTTTTTAAATACATATTTATGAATCGCTTCACATCTTCTTCGCTTTCTACAAATTAATAATACCGATCAGAATCAATACTACGATGAAATTATTTCTGAGTGATTTCATTCCATTTGAATATAAGAAGCTGTTATACACTGAAATGTCCAATCGACTTATGTACTCTAATAGTAAAATTCCTGAGAAAAGCACATAAAGGAATGCTGATTAAGCGTCGGCCTTCTGATCATTGGTTATATTAAAAAATATAGAATTTATTTTTGAAAATTCGTCTTCTTGAGTAATTAAAATTTCATTTAACTTAATAATATCAAACAGAAAACATTTGCTTCTCCACGAAATTTTGAAATCTAATCTATACTAAATACAAACCACTATTGTAATTAAGCAAATATTAACTGGACTAGTACTTAATGCTGAAAATAGCTGATCTAATAAACAATTAGAAGAAAATGAAACTAATTCTCAACTTTGCACACTCACCTTGAGCACCGAAAGGTAAATCACTCATTTCCAAATGACGAATAACAAAATTTCGATTAGGATAGGGCACTAAACATACAGCAATCCAGAACATCAGACTGCCAGCAGTAAAAATTATTAAAGCCAAGTACCTGTAGTTTTGAAGAAAAATACGGAACTGATAATATTTTGCGTAAATACTCTTGCTTAGTGTCAGTTTTATCTATCGAATTAACAAACATATAAAGTTGATAGTGATGGGATCTATGAAATAATTATTGTACTGTAACCATAGAGCAACATTCTTCTGAACAACCGAAAGCAAATCAGCTCTTATAGTGAAGTAATAAAACAAATATGTAACAATATAATTTTAACAACATACCAAAACCATAAAAATATAAAAATTTTTTCATTGAAAATATTAATAACAAGAACGCATTGTATGGTGTGCTCTTGAATATTTCCCATTACACGAACCTAAAAATAGTTATTTGAAAAAGGTGGTCAGCCTGAATGTATGCTTTCAACTGCTGTAGATAAGATAATGAATTTCAAAAATGTTTACATCAAAATCACATAGTGATACTCGTGGAAACATTCCCGATTGCTCCCACGTTGTACCGTTTAAAAGATCAAGTGCTGCTCCTAAACCATACCAGTTGTAACGGTCTGTCTCAAGAAACCTGAAAAATTATCATAGCACGCAATAGAAGTTTAAACTTACTGTTGCTGATGAGTTTGAGGGCTTGAAAATCTTATGAAATGTTTTTTATCCAAAATTTTTGTTCGACATATTTTTACCAAAACAAAGGAAATGCAAGTTTGCATTTCTTTCGACTAATAGAAATAACACAAGAATTAACTTCAATTCGTTTAAATTCTCAGTAATCACTAAGTTCACAAAGATGAAATCATATACAAAGCCAGTTTAGAAAATTATTATAAAATGACCATAATAAATCTATATTTGGAAAGCAATATAACCAACTTGTTCATGATTAGTAGTTGAACACAAGCGTTGGCTAGGTAAAGTAGTTTAGTAAGTACATATGTATAAGTGACAAATGAAGCTGTATAAGGTATGTTGAACACTTTTAAATACCGGTGAGGATGAATCTGCTTCTTCCGCAGTCTTCGATGAAACCTTAAAGCTCCCTAAACATATGAAATCTTAAGCATCCTTCATGAAAAGTTTTATTTGTGCTGTGACATCATTACAAAATGATTAATTTCAACAAAAGTTATCAATTAAGAAAAAAAATTTGTTTAAAACTTTGAGAGACTATTAAAGCACTTACATGTAAGTGCAGAGTAAGTGATTTAATATTGGCTTTCTTTATTTCTGGTTTGATGTTATTCGGATCAGAGGATAACTTCACAATTTCATGTAATTTAATACCTCAAATGAGTAAGAATTGTAGTATAACTCAAAACCATACTGTAGTGCTTTCTTTAAACTAATAATTATTACTTCGTAGGAAACTTTAACGCTGAAAACTTTCAAGTGTTGAAAATAAGTACCTCATACATACTTTATATCAAAAAAATGTCAATTATCCTAAGTTAATACATCCTGTTTGTATTCTCTTTAGTTCAAAATACGACAGGTTCCAGCGTATTTGTGGTACCAAATGATTCGTTTCTCCAATATCTAGATATGTTTATAATTAGCAAAAACATACCAGAATGTCCAGCCATATATTTCCACACCAGACTAGGCAATCGAAAGCAGGCTGCTTCAACTAATAAGAAAAATGGCACCCACTGGTAGTACGATATACGCCGTTGTTTTTTCTCCGTGGTTGGTACACCGGCAACTACTTCACGTATTGGTATATAATACGTATTTTGAGCCCAACAGTAGTTCTCTGCATACTACAAAAAATCATTGTTTTATTTCAATTGAAAATTAAACCTACTCAAATTTCAGATTTCGTAATTCATCAATAATTCACTAATTCGGACATGGATCACGACAACGTAAGTACCATTTAATGGTAGAAAATAGAAGAGGTCATAAAATTCTTTTCTGAATTCCCTGGATAGAGAAAAACTTCAATAACTTCCATGAGAATAAGTTTACAGACTATTTAACAAAAAAGACAGCAACTATTCGCGTATAGAAACAAGGAATCTTTGGAGTTTAGTAATGTCTTTGGAGTTTAAAATTTAGTAATGTCGCTTAGAACAGCATAGAATATAAATAATGATGTTACATATTGGGAATCATCATTTCCTAAAAATTAGAGGAGAAGGTCACAAATAGAAGGACGCAGCATAACGCACTGTAATAAGTTGTAATATGAATGCGTATATATATGTATATCCGTATGTATAATAAAATCTAAATGGAACCTTCTTTAGCTTTCCGTTATATCGTTAAAGAAGCTGTAAAATTTGATTAAAAGTAAAATGATAATATAAGAGTATTGAATACTAAAGAAATTTATAATTTTAGATAATCACCTGCGGCGTACATATGAGACTGGAATATTAAATTTAGATTTTCCAAGCAGCACATTAAAATTACACAGCTTATCGGTTCACACTACACTAGATCATCAATTCATCGAAATAATGCAAGTCTCATGCTATAAGGACAAAGAAGACATAAAAAATACTTTCTTGATGGAAAAGATGTGTTGAACATGATAACAAACTGCAAGCGTTAAAAAAGAGATCATGTTATCGTGTGCATAGTTAGCTAAATGAGAACAATGCAACATTTGTATCTGAGAAAAAACTAAATAGGGCATGATTATGAAATCTAATAGGCGAGAATTTAATCATCGCGAATAAGAAAGGAAGAGAAGTGAACATAAAAAGATTTTGAATTGTGAGAGTTTAATATCCTTTTTCTATTCTGAAAAATTTGCAAATCAGAACAATGCTTACCTGTTCCCACGATCCACTAAAGATATCAGGTACCAAACATTCCACCGGTTTTCCACTAAACTGCTAAAATGAGGACGAACTTGACAACTGAAGATTTGAAAAGCCTAACAACACAACACTTTCTAAATTCTTCTGCCACAATATAACATTCTTAAAGTCTGTTATGTAACATAAATAAAAACATTATAGTAAAAAAAAAAACCTTGATAATAATAAAACGTAAAATTACACTGGAAAGGGAAAACTTCCCGTCATATGCAACAATATATGGATTAATATCTAAGAAAGAAGATAAGTAAATGGGATAGTAAGGAGTACCAAAGAAAGCTTTTTATTTTAGTACCTAATGAATAAATTCCATCGCATTTAAATTGAATCTTATTTAAAAAGTATAGTGATAATTAAATTGCTAGTTCAATTATAATACAAAAAAAGGTTTACTTTGAAGCTAACAAGGATAGAGAATGCGATAAGAATGTTGGTAGTGAAATAGCTATGTAAACGATCGACAAAATCCCAATCATCTATGTCGCCAATATAGCGAATCATCGATAGTACAGCTGTTAATACCATCTTTCTTGGCTTTCTTCGTTGTCGAAAGTAACGATCAAAAACAAATCGACATTCTACAGTGTATGACGATAGCTTATGTGAACCAGTATCTGTTGCATATCTAAAATTGATACAATGGTTCGGTATTGCTTTTTGGTACAACGATGATTGATTAAAATGAAGTAGAACTAGAAAGGTCAACTTGCAAGTAAATTGCAGAAAATTTCTTACATACCAAGCAAAGCCAATAAATGCTGAGATTTTATTATATTAAGAAAAGAGGAGCATATATTCATATGACTGAAATGTCACTTGCCTAGAAATTAATTAAACCTAATGAGTTCCTCTAAATCCAAAAAATCTAACCAAACCAATCAAACCGTTGCGAGAAGCGCTAACGACCAACAATAACAACAACAAATTTCAAGCATACGTCGGACTTTTGGATCATGTGTTGAATGTGGTGTTTGAGAAAGTGATATATGTTGGCTCATTTTGAACAACTACTACTTGCTAGACTCGAACCTCAAGTTGCATCCTTCCTAGATTTAAATCTTACAAATACTCAGAAGTTGTATTATCATATTTAGCAAGACTATTTCTAAATCACTCATCAAATTTTTAGCAGAAACTATGTCAAACATAAGAGGGAACATTTTAACTTATTGTTTTTCCTTGGGATAAACTAATATTTGCTTTAATGAAAAAACAAGTGATACATTAACACATACACATCACTGATATGATAACCGCACAGACACAGGCAATCCAATCTGTGAAGAGTAATTTCATTCTAATTCTCAGAATGGTCAACAAAAATAATTTTTCTAATAATTTCACTACTAAATACTTTTCATCCTATAGTTACAATGAAAGTATGCTTCCGAAAGCACACAATGTGGACCATCAATACTTTTCTCAAAACACATTCAAAACAGGTAAGTTAGTTGAAATTATGTTTCCTCCTAAACAATATTGTACAATACATGTGCTAATACTTTCATTCCATCCTATTTGAGATCGAAGAAATATTTAACTGTACGATGACTCAGTGCATGACTGATAGATACATTGTCACTAATATGTCATTTTCTACGGGATTACTAAAGTACTGGTTCAAGGTAGCTAGACCAGAAATCCGAATCTAAAAATAGTAGACAGGTGCAAAGTACTACTGAGCAAGCTTGATTAACAGGAAGGTTTGCAGGTGATAGAGTGCGTCTGAATAGTTCTTAAACAAAATAACAGCTGAAAGCAAATGAAGATCCATTTCGAACACAGAAAAATGAATCATTCCACTTTTTATGATGCAACGAAAAGTGTACTCAGTGTGAAGAACTGGTTATTTCTCAATTCGATAGAACGCAGCAGACAACAACTTTAAAGCTCTGATTTAATACAAAATTTAAAATCATATAGGAAATACTATCTTTAATTCAATAGAATTTACAGTAAGTTTAAATCCAAAAACAGCACATTGGAATGATGAAACTATTGTTCACTTCTCACCGTGCAAAAAGAAGTTCAGTTTTATTTGGAATCGAATTTGTCCTACTTTTTATTTTCTGCCACTTCTAATAGCTCATTATACCATCCAGAATCCAAAGGTTGTTCAGAGGAAAGCAGCAGTTAACTTTTGCTATTTTCACATAGTGAACTTAAGCTGAAATATGTTGGTGCATTCATTTGGAAGCATTTGAGAATATATTATATTACGACAGGCAGTTTGATTAGTGTCGTGTTTAACCGATCAGTGCTTATACATAATAGATATATAATGAAGAATAATTTATCCTTTATATGAAGTCGACAAATAATACCGACAAAAATCAGTTGTCACAATAATGATACGATAATAACGATAACGTACTTTACGGAGCTTCTCCTGTTAGTTTTTTCGCAAATTTTTGCAATGCTGGTAGAATGACTTTTTCCTCCAAAATATTTATACCTTCAGTTTGTGGCAAATATAAATAAATGCACTAGATGCATTGTAAAACATAACTGCATTGTCATCAAAATAAATACCCATCATATTTAAGTAGCGCTCAGAGTCGAAATAAGTAACTGATTGGCCTCCCTAAATATTATGCGACTTTTTGACGAACCCAATTTTTCCAATATGCTCGGGATGGATTATTAAGCCACATCACCTTAATGATCCAATAGAAAGGGAAAAATCTCATCCGTTCGGCGTAAAAATCACTGAATGTGAAGGATGCAAATACTAACAAATACAGTAACAATGAAAATGCCCTATCCATCAGCTTCTTTTCCACAATCGAAAATGGAAGCAGTGTTTTTTCCTTCAATAACTTATCATTCTTTTTTTTAAATAAAATAGGGATAGAATGCATTTTTTGTTGAAGATATGGAATTTCTATAATTCCATCAGATCGATATAACTTGTTGCATGATTCATATAAATGAAAGGACTACGATCCTAAATATGGAAGTATATACCTGAATGCTAACTACTGTTGGATAAATAAAACAGATGATATTGCACAGGAGGCCACCTTCACTACCAGTAATCATATATACTACCAAAAAAACTGACAAGTCATAAACAAACTGAATGTGATCAATTAATGAATACAGTTATGCATAAAATCTAAAAAGAATGACTAGTTTCTATTATTTCTATTACAAAAGTGACTAGCTTCTATTATTATTTCCTATCCTGTGATGTGCGAAGATGGTACATTTTTAAAATTCCGAGTTTGAAAAGTCTCACTAAAATTTGAAATTTGAAATAAAAAGCCTGAAATTCCAATATATTTTCAAATTTTACTGAAACCTAGGTAAATTTTCAGTAATTATACATGTTCTCTTTTGACACCACTTTTTTCCTCTGCATTTTCACTTGAACTTCAAAATCCGGTGGCAAATTATACAATATTTTGAGCAGTTCCGGATGAATATCATTCACCGAACTTATTGCTGGCTTTCTCGACTTCCCCTAAAAGTAATAGAAAGAAGTTCAGGACAAATATACGAGCCAAACAGCATAACAGTCATGATAAGACCCTGCTTACATTACGCATAAGTCAAAAAGAAGACAATATTTAGAATAAAGAATGCATTTTATAGCCTTATAACTCCGTATGTGCAGATTTCAGTACTGGTTTTCAGATTATAATAAAAAACTCAAAATTTGTAATAAAACTTTTTTTTCCTAAGGCAAATGACACAGTTGGGAGAGTTGAAGATACTGAAAATATCATAAGTTAATTAGAATTCACAGAAGAACGGAACGCTGACAAATAAAAACAAATGTTCGCGGGATGAAAGTGAAGGTGGTATTGCCAAAGATAGAATGAGACGCCAAGTGAAGTCACCATTAATCAGTTATAGCTTCGCTGGTTCGTCCATCGTCTTCACTAAGTTTGCTTTTATGACTGCTAGGTGAACGCAATATTCTCAGAGACCGTCAAGAACTTAAAACTTTCCTTCTATTTTTTAAAATAAAAGCCTTAAGAGTAAAAAAAATCTCATTAATTTGCATTCATCTTTGGGAAGGATCGCTAAACTCATTCTGGTACCATGTAAGACTTTGAAGTGAGCCAAGAAAAGCAATCGGACTGTATTACGCTTTCCCAAGCGCTAATGTCCGCAGATGCACAGATGCAGTCCGCAGACATAGAAATCAAACTGTAATTCATTTTGCAGTATTGAAAAACATGCATGATGCATGTGTTGTTAACATGCTTATCAACATCAGCTATCACCAGATCTTCAAAAACTATAAAATACTTTCTAATAGCGAGAGGTACGACAGTGAGAAGAAGGAATCGCATGTAGTGTTAAGCTAGAAGTGCTGCCTGTCGCGAATGTCGATGATAACTTCTCTCGGGCGGGTAACAAAAGGGTGAGAGTTGTTTTGCCAAGTTCAACATTGTTATTTCTAACTTCAAGTAATGGTATGGTCATTATTTTAATAGAGATGGAAGAAGAGGGACAAAACGCTTACCGTATGACTACTCGTGGCATCACAAGGCACTACGTGGATTCACCAGTTTCGGGACACGTGGACAGCACCCCTAGCTCAATAAGTTTGTCACACATCTCCTCGTACGTCATCTTTATGGTTTTTCTTTGCAGAATTATGCCATTTTATAATTTAAAAGTGTTGTTACATGCATCTTGTCATCATTATTAAAAGACAGTATTTTCATTACATATCTAAGTTTTCATACAGTGGTTTTGTTCCATGATCAGCCTATGTCACAAGAAAATGTGCCCAACACTATAAGGAATTAGTCTGACTTTAAAATGCCAAGCTAACAGTTAGCTTAGTATTTTGATTAAAGATTTATTTTTTTTTTGATTAAAGACTTTAATATGAATAAAAATATGACAATGTTCTTTTTCATTATATTTAATGTTTCATGGTGACTTGTGTCCCACTTCAATTAAAGATGTATTGCTTGATGGAGTCTCTTTTACCGATTCCGTGTTTTAGGGAAGATGAGCAACAACATTCCGAATTTCATCTGGAATCGTCAGCAGACTCGCTGTTTCGAACACCATCGCTGAGCACACGTGGTCGAAAACGTCGGTCATATGAGGAAGGTGTCGCTGTACCGATTGAATCACCAACCACTGTTAGGATTTTTTTTTATTTCTTGTATTTCATATTACTAAAGTTTTCATAGCAAGTTGTTCTGAACAATTACGAGTTTTTATACGTTCAGAGCAGAAGAGGACGTCCTCGAGGCAGTACGCGACCTCGAGGTGTTGGTCGTCGGGCAAGCGGAACATATTCTCAGGAAGATGCCGATGAAAGCAGTTTGTTCAGTATGGTTAAAAGTGGCAAAAATTTGCATGTAATGAGTGTTTTTCATTGACAGTAGAATACCAAAAAAGAGGTTTTTTTGCTACATGATATAAAAGTCTTTTGGATGTACGAATAATAAAATAATGTAATTTTCGTCATAACTAAGGTTTTTAACTCATCAGTAACAAAAAGTGTCTTTGACTGTATGGCTGCGTAAATAAATTTCAGACTGTAATTGATAATTGGATCGAGGAATATGAAAGGCATCCGGATAATGCTCTTGTACAATTACAACAGTTTTTCATCTCGTGCTGTGGATGCAAGGGAATTATTTCATCCGTTATGCTACAAACTATGGAGTATAGGTGATTTTGCCATATTTTCTTTTTATGATTTAAATGAATAATAAATTTGGGTGAATTATAATTGTTCCTTAATCTATACTTGCCATGCATTATAATTTACATCTTTCAATAAGAGTGTAATCGACAACATTGATGTGGGTCATCACTTTTCATTCGTATTTCTTTAGTCAAACTATTCGTATTTATTTAGTTTTGCAATTTTAGTTTAAAAAAATTTTTTCAAATGGGATGCGATAAGAGTGAGGTTTGTGAAAAAAAGTGGTGAAATTTGTGGAAAAGAAATTATCCAATTGTTTTTAATTGTAGTGAAATAATTCGTCAAATGACCGATCAGTTTGATGAAGACACTGGTGACTATCCTTTGGTGATGCCAGGGCCTCTGTGGAAGAGATTCAAACAAACGCTTGCTGATTTTGTTTTAGTAACTTTTTCCCTTAACCATCCTTCAAGCTAGAAGAAAGCAACCTTTATTTAAAACTTTCTTGACTTTGGAGATATAGAAAAAAATAATTCTGTTCAGCTGTTTATAGATTTAAGTGGTGACCAGCGTATTTCGACATACACCTACATCCATAAGTTTGCATTAGAATAGTTTTTTTTTCAGAAAATAAACTTAAGCTTACTTTACGAGAAAATAATTTCTCATTAAGGAGATAAAACATTGTCCGGAAATTTGTTAATTTGAATTTATAGCTTCTGGTCAATAAATGCAAATCAAGTTATGTGTTCGACCAACGTCTCATGGATGGTGTTATCCAACTACTTACTGGTCTGGCTGACAGTCAAGTGCGAGCATTTCGACATACATCTACATTCATAGGTTTACATCTGATTAGTTTCTTTGAAGAAATATCTTTTCTGTTGTGTCTTATCACAACTTGGGCATCTCTGAGTGGTCGTAGTCGTACTTTTCGAAATTTTAAGCGATTTGATAATAACGAATTAACTAGGTATGTGTTTCAGCCATGAAATTATCATCTGCACTTGTAGATGTTGCTTTGGAGTTGGTGGATCTGAAAGCAAAGAATATAAGACAGGTGCATTGTTGTATAATCAGTTTTCACTTTTTTTTTCTTTTTTTTTTTTGCTTTTTTTATTAATTTTATTTTATAGGTTGAAACTGAAAAGGCGAAATTAAAAGCCGAAGGACCGAATAGCCGTCTTGATGTATTAATCAATAAAAAAGCTGAGGTTGGTTTTTTTATTAATTTTCAAAACCTTCCTTGGAGATATAGTGCTCAGTTCTTCCTTGGAGATATAGTGCTCAGTTTCAAGGTTTACTCAGTTCAAGATTTTATCTGTTTTGAATACTTGCCTTTCTTCAAAAGTAATTTTTAGGCGTGGAGTCGTCTATTCGATTCATTCACTTAGCGCTTATCTCGTTATATTGCACTCTCTTATTATCGCTAGTGTGAGAATCAATTTTTCCTTTTTTTTAGATTGATGATAAAACTGAAGATACCAGACAGATGCTAACCTACATTTTCAAAAGTGTCTTTGTGCATCGCTATCGGTGCGTGGAATTTACTTCTTGAGTTTTATTAAATTTTGACTCATAAATCTTCTGGTAATTTTAAAAAAAGAAAGCTTTAAAAACTTTTCCCTTGCAAGAGTAATTTGGGTTTTAAAGTATAATTTTTGTATTTGCTAAAATTTTGGAATTTTTTTACAAATTAGCGAGCATGTTTTAGTGATGTTGTACCTGATATCCGAAGTATCTGCATAAATGAACTTGGCCAGTGGATGTCGGTCTACCCAGATCATTTTCTTGAAGATTCATATCTCAAATATATTGGCTGGTCTTTATATGATAAGGTAAGAATATTGAAGTGATGTATTATGAGAATCATTGTTATCTATTCTGACCTTCATCTTCAGGTGAGCGATGTACGTTTAAAATGCATTTTGGCACTTCTTCCACTATATAGCCAACCGCATATGGCGCAGAAGTTGGAACTATTTACTAATAAGTTCAAAGATCGTCTTGTTACTATGGTCATGGATAAGGATAGTGATGTTGCAGTACGTGCATGTCAGTTACTGACAGAAATTTATCGTATCTATCCAGCGGCTTTAACATTAAAAGACTGTGTACCCATTTATGAGATGGTGTACTGCAATCATCGTGGTCTTGCTCAGGCTGCTGGGGAGTTTTTAAATACAAAAGTGAGTTTAAAAAAAATCTGCATACTTTTTTTTTGTAGCTTTCATAAATTGGAAATTAAAGGCGAAATTTTCTGTTCAATAGTTTAGGATCATAAAATTTTACTTATTGCAATCAGTGCACTCTATTTATGTTTGTCTAATAAGTAATGTGTCTTGGTAACTTCCAGGTATTTCAAAATTTGCAAGTGCTTGCACCAGAAAAAAATCGTGCCAATGACAGCGCAAAGCAGTTAATTATTGATCTGGTCCAGTTCTTTGTGGAAGGCGATGTTAGCGTGTTAACGCTTATAATTTTTTTTTTTAGTTTATTAAATGTTTAGAATTTATTCTTACTGCATCTTATCCATTGTAGTGTCATGATCATGCAGCCTATCTTGTTGATGCTCTTATTGACACCAACCCAATGATCAAAGACTGGAAAACAATGGCAGACTTGTTATTATCCGGTGAAGGTTGGTAACATTTCTTTTTTTTGACCGTAAAAAAGTGATATCTTAATCTTTAAAAAGGGGGAAAGAAGAGTTGAATTATAAGTTTGATAGAGTGAGAAACTTACTGATGATTATCGTTTTATACTGCGTCTCCTAACCTCTGAACCAAATTCATCTATTTTTAATATTTACTATAATTTTTGCTATAGTTATCATCATTTTAGCTGAAGGTTTCGAAAGTGAACTAATTGAAGTGTTGGTATGTTCTGTAAAACAAGCTGCTTCTGGTGAAAGTCCAATTGGACGAGCGCATATGTCGAGGAAGGGATCGGTTGTCAATAAAGATGTTCGCTTGTTGCAAGAGGATAGAGCTCGACTTTCAGAAGTGCTTATTCCTCAGTTGCCACAACTTCTTCAGCGTGTAAGTGTTCATAACGTGTATAACGAATCATTGATCGATATATTTGTAGGCGTGCTCCTCTTAATTTACTGCGACTCATGGCTGTATCTGAATCTGCAGCAACATGTTTTGTAAAACTTCGGTATTGGTTATTTGATTCTGCCTGCATTACCAGACATCTTTTTTAGTTTATAGCTGATCGAGACAAAGTGGCAAATCTAATCACTGTACCACTCCATTTTCAACTTGATATGTACATGGCTAGTAGACTGGAAAAGGTAAAAACTACTTTTTATTTTTTTTTTATTTTTCATGGTGCAGAATTCTTTTGTTTGAGATGCAAACCTGCTACTTCACTTTCCTGTTTTCCTTTTAGCATTTGGATGAGTTAATGAGTATTTTGGAAAGCATAGTTGAAAAACACGCAGATGATGAAATTCTTCAGTGCGTTGCAGAAATAATGTCTTACTTCACAACCAATGTTGCTGTAAGTCTTTTTATGCAAACACTTTTTGGCGTAGCTTTGGCGTAACTTTTGACATGGATTGAATTGAGACAATATCTAAATATTTTATTATCGCCGCTGCGGCTGTTCTGGTCTTTGGTGCACCACAATTATGAATGACAGTGTGTTGATTTCTGTTCGTTTTCACCATATCCTGAAATTTGGAGGATTTATTTCTAGTTGGAAGTGTTGTGCATCCTTGTTATATTCTTTCAACACTGGATTTCATTATAGTTAGCTCGAGCTAGAATAATGGTCTGGTAAATTTTAATTTTTCGGTGTTGCAGGTGGCACAGCATACAGAAACACACCATTTAAAAATGTTGGATGGTTTGGCTTTACAATTGCGACATTCTATACAGCATTTTCATCGAGAGCAAACAGTGGATGAAGAAGACGATGCAGCCATGCTTGCAGCTTTTCGTAAAATTACGGCTTTTGCAATGCATGTTTTCTATGTTTAATCTTTGCAAATTCTTACTTGTGTCAAGGGGAGAGGAGACGAAAGAATTTATTTTTTTTTAGGTTTGAAGATTTGAAAAAGTGGCAGTTGTGGGATGTCTCACTCAGTGTGCTGACAAATGCAGACGATAAACAAGTCTCACGGGATGTTGGCGAAAAAGCCGTTATTCTGCTGTTTGCTACTTTAAGCTGGGATATAAATCGTTTGGTTACTGAACAGGAGCCAAATAAAGCGGTTAAGTTCCAGATTATTTTTATTCTTTAACGTGTGATTTTGTTTCAGGTATGATTGAGAATATAAATAACTAAAGTGTGTGACTAAGGAAGCATTATGTGCAATCTAGTTCGTTTGTATCTAAAAAGTAAGTAATTGAGGAAACAATCGATGTTTTCAATACTTTATTTTCAGGAAGCAATAAAGAAATTGCGGAAGCATAGGGATCAGTTCACTGCATTGGTTACATCAATAATGATGAGTGGTGCATCGGGTGTTGAAAATGTCAGTGATTTTATCTCTTTTGTGTATATTCAATTAATGACAGTGTTGTCGGTTTGACCACTCATAAATTGAAGGCATTCTTGTGTTTTGTGGATGCTTTAATGATGTTCAATGGACTACCTGATAAAAGTTTGTCAATTGAGTTGAATAGAGATATTACGCGAGCACTTTCAATGTTTGTAGAGGATAACGTTTTTGTGGAGGAGAATGATGCAGGTAAAACATTTTGATCATTCTTAGCAATCACTTGTATAGTTTTAAAGGAACAAATTTAACTTTTGCTTAAGTGTTTGTATTGAAAAATTGAAGATATAGGGATAAAACATGGTTGTAAAATCTGTTAATGTTATTCTTAAAGTGTTCACTATGGTTTAAAATAGAATCATTTTGATGCTTTTTGGTTTATATTTGCTGATGATAATATTGATTTAGAACGATCTCTGGATCAACAGACACAAGTGGAACTGATGCACAAGCGGCGCAAAATATTAGTTCAATTTTGTAAGCTGATATTGCATGGTGTCCTTCCAATTTATGAAGCCTGCATAGTATTACAATTCTATACAAAGGTACTTGATTATTGGTTCTTTTTATCTTGACTGTTTATTTTGATTTCAAGCTCATATTCGCACAGTCTTATATATAATTATAGTTTTACACCGATTTTGGTGATATTTTAAAAACTTTACTCACAAAATGTCGTGATATGGACCGTTTGAGTTGTGCAAGAGCAGTAGCAACAGCGCTTTGTCATCACTATGAGGAAATCAAGGTATGATGCTCTAAATTTAGATGGTTTTACTTGGTTTTCTTTTCATTTCTCACTGTTTGCATTTTTAAATCACTAGTTATGAAGATTTTTTGTGAAATATTCCTTTTTTTTAACTTTCAGGTAATGATTTTGTCTTATTCTAAACTTTCCGTTTTAGCGTGCTTCCGAAGGGAATTGTATCGACCCAAATTCAGATGATTTTGCTTCTATTCGTGATCTGGCAAAACGTTTTTCCAGTCTCTTTGGTTCCGATCCAGTTAAAAGCCGTGAAGCTTTAGCTATTATTCATAAGTAAGTTGTCTAGACAATACTTATCTGTTACGTTTGCTAGCAATACCAAATCATTAAAGTCCAAAAAGTTTAGCGACTGAATTTTCAGGGATGGTATCGTGTTTGCTCTAAAAAACGATGAAAGCATAAATCGAGATATGCAGCATACAAATCTAAGCTTTCTCGAAATTTTGTGCGAATTCAGTAGCAGATTACTCCGACAGGACAAAATTTCTGTGTAAATCTTTGTAGTACAAAAAAAAAAAAAAGTCGCTAAAGAAATATATTCAAGAACTAAATAGCATTTGAAATATTGCGATATATATTCCAGGACACTGGAAAGTGTTTTGATCTATAACCGTCAATAATGGTAGATGGAGCCAGTAGAGTCGTTCTTAGATTAATTAAAGGAACAAGCTTTTGTTTCTGAGTTTCTATCTTAACTTTTGTCTGTTTTCAGTCTTCGATATTTGGAAAAACATGGTGAAATCTTTGCTAAAGAAGAACCTTATATAATTTATAAAGCCTCTTTACAAGTAAAATTTTAATATTCTGCATTACTTATATTTTATCATATTGTCTAAAGGCATGGAGGAGTGAATAGTCAGAAATTGATCCTATTAGTTCGTAAATTTGACAGTGTGCAAATTAAAACATTTAGCTATATAGTGGTAGAGTAAACGAGCAACTTGTAAAATAAAACTCGTGTTCATTTTACTTTACCACAGAATTAATAGTGAGATCATCTTGACTGTGTATATAGATAAAAATTTACCAAGAGGAGATGGGTAGTGTTTTGCCAAAAAAATTAACTTTTAGGAACGTAGTGACGACGTTTTGACTGTTCGTAATCTCGCTCTAAGGGGACGAAGCCGAGGTCGTGGACGAGGGAAGGGTACGCCAACGTATACACCAGCAGCATCTGTGTATGGAGGCGACGACTAATTTTAAAATCAAAGAAATTAATGAAAAGGCCATTTTCTTTTTTTTGTTAGTGAATTTTTTTAAATTGATGTCAAAGTACATTACTGTATGAAGAAAAATATGACTCTGTTTACTTCTATCAATAATTTTGTTCGTTTTAAGTGAGCTCCAAAAGTAGAAGCAGTATACAGCGTTTAATTCAGACATGAGCAGTCCTAAGTGTTATCTAAATCTTAGTAAACATATGCATTCATAAGTTATCGGTTCCACTACTTAATCTACCCAGTATCATAGTACAGGGATCCAGATCCAACTCCGCATGATATATGTAAATCGCTGTTTTGCATAAAGCCATTGCAAATATTTCATTATTGTTATTTTTGTTTATAACTTCGAAAATCATGTTCCCTGTGCAAGAGAAATTTTCCTCTTTGTTTTTATTTTTATTTAAATGTCATCATTGAGTACGTTTAGTTTAGATGTATATTTTGTTAAGTTTGATTCACTTAATTGGGTCCTTATGAAAGTAATTATCGGTTCGATCTATATTATTTAAAGGATGCCAGCAAACTTTTGCCCTAGTTGGAATGAATGATGATTAATGAAAACACTGCAGAATATGTCACTTGTGAATTATTGTCTAACATATATATATCAGGCGATGTTATGTAACTCCTCATCATTTGCCTCTAAGAATTGTACTTCCATGTGTGTTTTAGTATAACTGAAGATTTGAAATCTCGAGTATTGAAAAAAGGAACTTTCAACTCCATTAAAAATTGATTTTAAAGTCACTTTATTTCATAGCTTTTTGTATTTCCGGTTTTTATGAAGCAGAATTCCGTATTATTAATAGAGATAATCTAT
This sequence comes from Wuchereria bancrofti, assembly GCA_005281725.1. NCBI lineage: Eukaryota > Metazoa > Nematoda > Chromadorea > Rhabditida > Onchocercidae > Wuchereria > Wuchereria bancrofti. The sequence goes on along the minus strand of SSBO01000009.1, from coordinate 4,902,066 downwards.
AATATGGTGTTGCTTTATTCCATTATAGTTTGTCTTGAAAGTTTTAGCTTTCTGTGACAGAACATACTTTTCGTGTATGTTTAAATTTATATGTTAATGCGGATAGGCTGCGTACAGCATTATGTAGCATACAGAATAATGAGCGATTGGTGGATACAAGAAGGACTACGACAATTTATCACATTCTCGCACTTCTAGGTGGTTTGTATGTCCATTCATTTACGTCATGTCATGTAACTCCAGTCTTTCTGTCATTTACTGCGTGTCGGCAATTGCCTTGGCGATATGAAGAATGGATGTCAAACTAGGAGGACTCCATCATTTGTCCATGCTAAGCTAATTTTTTGATTCTCAAATTATTTGCCGAGATGATTTGTTTGATTTCATATGCAGTCTTGTGTAATCCAGTGGAACGTATGATCACTACAAATGCACTGTAGCTACGCTGTAACAGCATTAAGGTAGCGAAACATGTGGGGACAGGTTTATCAAAGTTTCTCTGCTCGAAAATGGCTGTAATATGCTTCGCTTGTGCCTTAATTAGTTATTTAACAAATACTGGTGAAAGAGCAAAATTTTCGGGAATTGCGAAACAAATCGAAAAGTGGAGAAGGTGCAAATAATGTGAGGTAATGGTAGGATGACGTCAATACTGTCACTGCACTGATAAGGAAATCCACCTGCTAGTGTTCTTCTGCCTCAGTCGTTGCAGATTATTCTTGCTAGCCAGCACGCCTCTGAAATTTGTCTCAAATCTGACCAACAGAAAGATAACTTCTTGATGTCTTTCAAATTATTGTTGTAGAATGGATAATTCAATTTTGATCACAATTTTTACGTACTTTGGCTAAATTGTCATGCCAATTTCTTTTATATCTGATGGGAAAAAAGTGGTGAACAAAGAATTGATTTGATGGGTCATAAATGTTCGTAATTTCTTTGCTTTTCTTTAAGTATATCTGAATGCATTAAAAGAGCTATTACAAAGACAAATATATTCTGCTTCTATTCTACCTTTATTTATCACTCAGCCTTATTCTGACCATCAATACTTTTTTCTGTCTTTATAAGAGAAAGGAATGGATAAAAAGGCTTTCTGTTTACTTAAAGTAGTTTTTCGATTTTGTAACCTTTTTAAAACATACAATTTCAGTGCTAGAAATAAGTTATAATGAAGAGTACATGGAAACATCAATTGATATTGCTGTTCAGGGAAATGTCCCGAAATATGCGGCCGGGATGGAACAGACATCCATTCTTCAATGTTTTCTTTTCTTTTTCATTTCAACTTCTCATTCTTTCTTATTAACTGTTGCTTGCTGCGGACTGATGTACTAATTGTTACTCCTCCGAGTATGCTACTGTTTTCTTCCACTATTATGGTTGTCACTTATGTGTTGTACTTATTCTGCGTCTATAGTTTAAAATAAGAAAATTTTTAAAATTTGAGAATTTCAGAAAATCATGGATTTATTGATTTTTGAACGTAAACGTGGAACTGTAAGGAATTGTAAAAGACCTGTATCTGTTCCGATTGGTAAATATTACGGGATATTGAAAGGTGAACAAGTTATAGTGTCAGATCTGAAAGCAGCAGATGATTTAAATGCATTTGGATGTTATGGTGAATTTTTGCAACGACGTGAACCACGTGTATCAGTGGAATGTTTTGAAAGTAATGCTGATCAACAACACCAGCAAGAAAGGTGTCATTTTAAGACCTTACCTCACTCATTGTTTTAGTCACAATAATCTGAGCAGTACGTTATCAGATTTATCTACCAATCAGGAAGCTTGAGCCTTTTTTAACGAAATCTTGATTATTTGTCGATGTGAAGCATACTGCCACTAGAACGCAAAAGAAATTTGTTATTTTAAATCTCTAGTTTTTTTCTTTAGTTTCCTTGTACCTTGAAAACTTCTCGAAACTTTAACTCCTGGTATTTGAGAAAATCGTGATTTTCTGGTTAATTTAAGACATCTGTAAATAACTTCTCTACTTGTTCCAACTTTTTTGTTGATTATTTTTACAATGCTACAACCGATTATTTCAATTCCTGTCTCCGTTTCTCTAGACTTAAAATTTTTGTTCTTTCTAGTTGAAATATCTTTCAATTCTGTTTTGAATTGTGCCTTCTAGTGTTATAAATTGGTGCTAGCTATTTCATTACTGGTACTGTTTTATTTCGACATGGACGGACGAAAATTCTTACTCATGCTTCCACACTTCGTAAAGTCAAATTGGCTGATAGCGTGCGCAGCACTGAGACCTTACCTTTTTTATTTAATCAAGATAACAGAGAAACAGTGTACACAACAGTTAAAAATTAAAATCTGTCACTGATTCTGTGTTTTGAAAATAAATCTCTCATGAAGTCCTGGTCACAGTGACTGATAACACAGTCTTTGCATTAATCATTAAATATTAATTTGTTTTCTACTCGTCATTAACACTCTTCCAAAGTTGTTTTATTTTTTATTCTTAGCAGTTCCTCTTTAAAATGTCCTTAAGTTTTAAAGGCTCTTCGGACGAAAACATTTCTTTATTTTTCTGTTTAGATAGAACTCATTGATCCAGACAAATAGTCTTTTTAGAGATTTGTCACAACCATTATTTCGTTAAAGTAATTTTTTTTTGTTAAAGCACAATCATTATTTGTTAAAACATATTTTTCTTATGGCTTACTGTTTTCCTGTCACCTTTTTCTTTTCCATTTAGTTTTGTCCCATTATCAAGCCAATTAACTGCTTTTAAACGGAAAATTGCTTCCCAATTCATGCATATTTAGCCAGATTTCAGTCATGCTATCTATTCATAGCTGTGGAATTATGCCATAATAGCTACCACCCTAACTTTTGTTTTATTTTTTTTTTTTTTTTTTTGTATTTTTTGATTTATAACTGACTAACATAACCGTCATCGATTAGATTCCAGGCTTTTCCTTTTCTTTCTCTCTCTCTGTCTCTTCCTTTCTATGAATTCATTAGTGATGAAAGGATGAAATTGGATACGGACATATATTTTATATTATGCTTTCGTAGTTGATTTGGTCCTCGGTCGATGAAGAACTTAATTGATCGGAATGATTTTATTGCATTTTCTTACCACATATGGAATTTAATGTAGAAAGAAGAATAGATTTTTATAAGAGATTCTAATCCACAACTTTTTAATACAACTTACTACGTTTGTACGATAACCAATATGTGTGTAAATTTGATAATAGGCTAAGTTTACAGGAGGGGAGTAGTACGTAAGGATCGATCATGGGCTATCTAATATCATTTATCAACCTTTTTGTCTTGTCATAGGCATCGCTTATCACTTATCAACTTTTTCATCTATTGTAGTCGTCTGCACAATTGCATTTGCCTGCTTATTTCTTCCCATTTCTTTCTTGTTTGTTTTTCACATTTAATCTGACTTATTCCATATCCATTATTTAAATGACATCATTTTGCATACCCATAAATGAACCTTTGTATTGCCTAATTAGGAAATTCAAAATTAACTTGTCGGAAAGGAGACTAATTGCGGAAGCGTATCGGACTAAATTTCGACTTTCTCTAAACCTAGACTATAGCATATTATTAGTTCATTCAAGCGACGAAAGGGTCCTGAAATTGTTGATAATGCTCAAACCTTGAGATAAATGATGATTGCGACGATAAATTTATTTACAGTACTACCAATTTTTGCTGAATTTAAACTAACATACATTGTGTTACCACTTTCTATTATTTCTATTATAGTTTGTTTTTCTGTTTCTGATTTTGGACAAGTATAGAATTCAATTCATTTCACTTCATCGTAATGAATTCCGTTTATCAATTTTGCATTTCTCTCTAGAAACGTATATTTCCCTTTTTTATATTCGATTTATTTTTGAATGTTTTAATTATATTTCCACTTTTCATCTTTGCTTCGTGATTGTGACAGTAGTTAATTGACGGTATTTTGCTTGCAAACTGACAACTGGAAATAAGATTATTTTACTCATCGGAAGTGCTGAACCGTAATTCGTTCCATATTTCTCAGTATTATTCATGACTTTCTTTTCAGTGGAATAAAATTGCTTCTCATACAGCACATCCTTCTTCCTATCTTTCATAAACCTTTCAAATGATTATTCTGTCAAGTAGTTCCGAAGGATTTTTCGGTTTTACTATGTGTGTTATTGAGTTGATGTATGTGCTTTTCGAAATTGGAAAACTTGAGACACTGAAGATTTTTATAGAAGCATTAATTTTTCTTGTTTACTTTCGGTAAATTTGTTTACTTTCTAATTCCGATAATTCTTGTTTACTTTCTGTTTTATTAGTGATCTCTAACCGAAGTAGAATGATTGTTGTGATACCTGATAGCCGCTTGTCAGAAATCAAAACTTGTTTGACAACAGATGATTTCTACTGTTGTTTAGCATTCATATTGTTGAATTGTTAATAGCATTATCCGGATCTCATTTAAAATTTGTTGAGTTTTGCCCATGAAAGTGTAGCAAGTCGTGAAAATTTGAATCATCTGTTTTTATGATACGTTAGACCCATGATCGGTCATTTTCTGAAATTTTTATTAGTGTTTTCTGAACCTTGACACAAAGTGGAAATAATAACTGTGCTTTCAGTTCGTTTTTGCGTAGACTAAAAAAAAAATCATTAAATCATATAAAAATATTTTTAATAGATAATAACCAAAACGACACAGTTCTTGATCTGAGCATATGGCTTTTGGAAAAATAGAGTTGCCGATACCATTGTCCAACAATTGCGAGGATAGTTATCCGACATTTGGTCTTTCAAATTTTTATCTGCTCATTTGTCTGCATCATTTTTCATTCAAAGTTATCTTCCATTCACTCCTCATGTTAATGTAGGTGTAGAAACAGCAGTGTCGTACTCACTCTGTCTCGGGAATATTTAGACGTTCTCTTCTCCACTACGATTAACCTTAGGAAAACATGAAAATGATTGTTGCATGTAATTATCATGAAAGGATTTGGCGCAATTGCCTTTTACAATATTTAGTTGTTCTAAGTGCTTTTTCTCTGATTGCTTTTAATTTCTTTTAAAACCCATTTTGGCTGACATTTAAGGCCTTTTTAAGCACTTCCCTATTTTGAAATATGATGTACTGGAATGATTCTTACAGAATCTTTCCCAGCTTCCTTATTTTTCCTCTATTTCCTTTCTACAGTTGATGATGCTAATGCTAACAATAGTCTCCCCCTATTATTTCAAATATGTTACTGTATAAAGCGACTTTTTCGACTTTTATAAAGCTTTTTTGATTGGAAGAATTTTTTTTTGGCTACTTATTTATTGTTTGTTGCTCAGAAAATACAGTTAGGATATTTCAGATCAGCTAAAATTTGGAAAAGGTTATGGCCAACTGATAACTCTCTTCGTCTCAGTATGGAGGAAGCAATGTATCTCAGTGCGGAAATCGGAGTCTTGCAAATATCTGCTGATAACGGACAGGAATGTATGCCGGATGTAGTCTGGAAGACATTCTTTGGTTGTTATGGAATTCGCTTTGTAAGACGCTATGCAACTTACCGGTATTTTAGACGTCAGGGTTGGGTCGTGCGATCTGGCCTTCATTGCGGGGTGGATTTCATGCTCTATCGTGATGGGCCTGAATATTATCATAGCAGCGCGGCGGTTCGAATAGTTTCTAAAGGAAGTAAACGTGATGCATCAGCCTTTATCGCACTTAACAGGGAGTTGAATAGCATAAAGAAGACATTGATAGAAGTAATAGTGGTTGTTCCTGAAGACTGTAATATTCAGAGCATCGATTCCATCCACTGTATTTCTGTTATGCACTCCAGCGCCCTGACATGGAAGACGTCTGATGATCGATGATTTTTTTTCTTCTCGCAAAATTAATTCCAAATTTTCCAAAGATCACACTTATGAACAAATAAGTGATCCATTTGAAAGTTATGAAAAAATAAAGATACATTTACTGATTTCTTAATTTTTTCTTGGATAGTATGCTGGATGATTTAAACATATCTTCATCCAGTGTTTTAAGGTTGTCTTAACTCTTTTAAAACTAGCCATCAAAAATAACCGAATCTGTATCAAAAACTCTTTCTTTTTAGTAATTGTCGCTTAAGTTCTTGTTATGAAGACCATTTAATTTCATTTGTGAGACTTAACAGTGTTTCTTTGACGATGATTACTTCTAATTTCTCAACTACTATCTTTGTAACGTTATTTCCAGCAACGTTGCTATTTGTTTTAGTGTATATGAAACAAATGAAAAGAATGCAGATATGTGTGTGTGTGTGTGTGTGTGTATGTGTGTGTGTGTGTGTGTGTGTATGTCATGGTGTAAAATCTGTTAAAGCCACTTTGCATCTTGCTTGCTTCTTGTCTTCTAAGTCAATCTTGCTTTGTTGAATACGACTGTGTCACACTGAATACACTGGGTACAGCTGTATACTATATCATATTCATTCATTTGTGTTATTTTAAAAAGTACAGTGATTTCCTGTTGTATAATTTTCATTGATCATAAAATCATTTACTAATTTTTCTCGTTGATTTCCGTTTGGCATTACAATTTCCCGAATTCGCTTTTTAATTTCAATTTTTATCCACTTGCTTAATTATATCTTCAGATTCATTTGTTGTATTATCTTTGGAGTAGGGTTTAGACTGTTATTTTAAGAAATAATTTTAATATTCGAGCCGTATATGTAGTTGTTTGGGTAAATTACATAAGAATTCGAGAAAATAGTTTCCATTTCAGTGCAATGAATGTGCGGGTGTAGGGTAATTTACGCTTGACATGGTCGGAAGAGAAGAGGCGCTGGCTTTCGATATTATATTTTTGATTTGGCATTGTTAAATTTCTGTCTAGTTTTGAAAGTAGGGGAAGAGTTATTTACTCCGTTCAGTGACCGGAAGACATTGTTGGCAATGGACGAAAGAGAAATCATCGTTGGGCCGCGTTAAATCGTGCATAGTTTTTATAATTGGTGTATGTATAGCATTTTTGTTGATTGTAATATTTCTCTGAGGTGTTGTCAAGGTGGGTGGGAGGGAAGGCAAAAGGATTGAATTTTTTGTTCTTTGAGTGGAACTGTCATACTTTTGAGCTCTTTTGTATTCAATGATATGTCAAAAAAGCATCTGCTGTCGCCATTTAATATGCAGTACAATTTGTTACCGTAAACTTGCTTTGAATTAAGAAGCTTCAGTCGAGGATGATTACAAAGATTTATGCTGTATGATAGAATTAAATTCTATAATAACAGAATGTGTTTTAAGTAATTCTAGTGTTTTTGATATATCTATTCTGTATTTCCACATTCTTTTCCACTTTACCATCTTTCCTGTTCAAAATCTATTACGTCTCCAAGCGTTCCTCCAATTTCTTTTGCAAATTAAGAAATATTAGCTGATTTTTTTTTAGAGATTACAAAAGGATAATTTTACAAAATGCCTTTGATCGATATGGCAGAAGCTGTAAGCCGTGGAGACATTATTGTCGACGAGGTAGATGCCCTGAATGCTGTAAATTCTGGGAAATTGAGTGAAATTGAAACTGCTCGATTTAGTCCATTGGTTATTGAACATTCACGACGACAAAGTAGCGGAAATGGCTCCGTAATTAATCATGCAGGTTGCTTTTTTCGAACTGGTGAAGTAGATTTTTATTTGTTATTTCGTTATTTCCATTCCTGTATCGCATACGTTTATGAGAAGCAGCTAGAAATCAATATTTATAGCTCGTTCAATTGTAAATATTAAACATTGATTTTGGCTCTAAACTTTCTGGAATAACTAAAGAAGCGTTAAGGCAAATGTTGCAGACATTCATCATTTGCATTTCGTATTCAGTGTTATTTGTTTACTGCTAACAGTTACGTTAACGAGTTTTAATTTCTTTTTCAGATCCATTACCACATTTAGATGGTATTGAGCTAGGAGATGCATATGGGGCTGCAGGAAGTGATGATGAACATACATGGAACAATGTATTGGTGGATGAAGTTGATTTCGTTCATGCTGTTGAACGGGGTCGTATTAATGGGAATGATTTACACATTATGGGCTGCCGAAGCAGTGGTTAGTTTAGAAAAAGAAACGATCTCAGTACGATGGTTTTGTCAAGATTGACAATTCAGAATTTCATATTTTATTCCAAAATTCGTTTGAATTTCCATACCAGTAATTCCAGTACAATACGAATGACTGATATTCGAACGAACTGTATTCAGTATACTCTTTCTTCACATACACTAATTTCATTTGAAAAGTGAACTGAGTTCAGAACTGGAAATCATATTTTATTTTGATATTATTAGATGATACCTGGATTCCCCAGCGTGTGGTAGATGATGCCGAGGAATTTGGTGATATTTCACATGATGAAAATGGTTGGAATAGAGTTTTGGTTGATGAAGTTGACATTCTTCATGCTGTCGAACAAGGATCCAGGATTGTTAACCGTAGTGAATGTCGTCTCAGTTATATACATCGGGGTATGTTTCAGATTTAGCAGTCGACAGTAAAGATACTTTGAGGCTTATGACAATACTTGAATCTCAGACGTAGATTTAAATTGCCGAGTCTACCTAACTAGATTTTCAAAATCTTCCTTATAAATTCTCGAAGTTTTCCCAAATGCTTCCGGAATATAGATATGACAGTATCACTTATCTGGGTCATCCGCACGTTAGTACTGGTTTGCTAGTTTAATTCGTCTTTTAAATATTATGTAATTAGTGTTGATAGATTTTTTATTTTTAACAGAAAATGGGACTGGGAGATCTGAAAGGAACAGTAACATAATTCAAAGAGAGGAATCAACAACGGTGAATGGGGAATCATCATTTGAAATTGATAGGACGATTGGTACTGGCCGTCCAGGTAGAGGCAAGCAGTAACTTTATCAAGTGCCTTATTTTATAACTTTTTCTCTTATTAGGTTTGTTGTTCGCTTATTCTGTTGTTATTCTTTTTTTGTGGGCATTAGCCATGTTTAAAAATTTTCACAATGTCTGACTTGTCCAGGCTTTGTTCATGTTTTCTTGAGGCGAGAAAACCTAACTTTAGTTTTTGTTTTAAGTATGATATTATGTGATGAGGCTGACATTCTACTTTATCCAGTTTAAAGCACATTTATTTGTCCGATCGCTGCTGTTTCATTTCACTCCTGAAGTTTATCAATGTTTTGTAAGCAGCCCTTTGTTTTCACATCTTATTCGTCTACCTGTTCTTTTTGGAATGTTATGTTAATCACTGCTAGATAATATTTAGTTGATGGAGAGTTCTGCTTCCGCGTTAATTATCTTTAACTGTATGGTAATTTGCGGTAATGAATACTAGCTAGTCGAGTTGAGAAGGAAGATGGAGAAATAGCGTGAGCTGACCATTAGGGGAGTGATTGATTATTGGATGTTGTGTTCGAAATCATGTTGACATACATGATTCATTGCTGTGGAAGCCTCATATAACTGTGGGTGTTGTTCCTACTTCTCATGGATGTTTTACACATCACCATGTATTGTTTTTAATTCTGCAAATGACGCAAATGAAATAATTAGTAAGTAAATCAGTGGGCACAAAATGCTAGATAGCTTAAGGAAAGGATGAAGCAACATCCATTTTGTCTGTATAAATGATTAGTTTTTTTTTAGCATTATTGTAAGTTGGCACAGCTCAAAATAGCTGTTTGTTTACTCGTTATCTAGTATGGTATTTGTTTTTGTAACCATCAGAAAATGTCTTTCACCTGAACTGCTGCGTAATTCAGGTTGGTTGCCTGAAATTTTCTCAACTTTCATGATTTGCTATCTTTCACTCGTTTTATAATTGTTACTGTTTTCGATAATTTTTCTCTAGATCAAATTTTTAAGTAGACATCATGGCAGTATACCACAGTGTATTTCTATAACTTCTGAAAGGAATTTTCAATAAGGTTTATTTAAGAAGTTTATAAGACTTGTTGTACTTATTTACTTTGAAAAAAACTGACTGAAGCGAATTTCTGTTTTTGGCAAACACTGAATGGAGTTTTTTCTATTTTTTATTAGATTCTTGAACTTTTTCATATTGATGGTTTATCAATGATATTAAAGTGGCTGTGCATGTTATGGTATTACGCGATATGCTTCTTATTTATTTTTCATGTTGGAATTTTGCATAATTTTGCCTAGATGAGTATTCAAACTTCTTTATTCTTATTTTGCTTACAGCAAAGGTTTTGGTCGTTTTGGGAGTTCGTTCATTCTTCAGATTTGTCCCAGTCTGTTTTGTTTTGTAAAAGCAGTCATTTGATCATTTATCTGTTGAGAGCATTGCATACTAATAATCTGCTGCGCTATGAATCAGTCAGTAAACTTTTCGTGGACCATATTGGCATTTGTTATCGCTGTCTTTGATCTTTTTCACTTTTTATTATTCTTACAGTAGTCATTTTAAATCTTTAGAATCATGGTGATTAATTTTGAACCAGGAACACTAATTAACAGAAAATGACTATACTCCAAATAATCAGTAATGGAGTTTTGACCATCTCCAAACTCTTAATTTCAAAGTTATTTGTCCTGATAGGAATTTCCAAAATAAATTGAATTTGATTAAACTGTAGCGCATATTTGGATTCGGAGAATTAATTTTGTTGCTCCCTAATTTATGAGACTGAGGTCTGGAAATAAATTATTGTACGCACTTTCTTAATTTATCATTAAGGAAAAATGAATATTTGAGAATATCCCACTTCTTAACGGAAGTAAAGATTAGGTGACATTTAGAGATTGTGTTGGCAGGATTTCTTCAAATATTGGCAACACTGTACAGGAGGCTTTTGGTTCGAAGTGTGCTTGGATTGGTTTGATTCAGCAATTGCAATTAATAATAAAATTGTGATATCAATTACAATTGATATCACAATTTGCATTTTGCTGATTAAATAAGAATATCAATAGATGATGATGCGTCGGACATTTTCTCGTCATCGGTTAGGATCTCGTCATGGAAACTTATTTTTGCTTCTTCAATATCCCCCGGCGAATCTTCAAGGATTTCTGTAGTCGTTTCTTACTAATATTTGAATTAGAATGGTATATTATCGTTTGTTTATGTTCTAATCAATTGCGGAGGAGGACTGCTGATTAACCACTTAAATCTTAGAAAATTTATAGAACAAAAAACTTTGTTTTTATTCGCCGTTAGTCGGAATTAAAAAGCTCTTCTATATTATACAGGGATTACTTACCTTTGTTAATAGATGCTATGTGACAGTCATCCTTGCTAACTCGTCCAATTTTAAGTGCATCGATGAAATCTACCTCATCCACTAATACTTCATCCCATCTCGTTGTTTCAAGTATGTTTTGTGCTGATTCCAATTTTCCACATGGGTCCGAAAGTTCTATTTGTGAAGTTTGGGTTTAGTTTTCTCAGATATTTGAACTACATTTCAAAATTTGCTAGGTTGCTTCGCACACCGAGAAATATTCTCGGAGGCCAAGAAATGAAAATGTGTAAGTTGTCTGATTGGTGGCGGCCATTCTATCGATTTCAGTTGAAGAATAGTAAGTTTGACTTCAGAATTGAGTTTTATTTTGCTGTGTTAATGTTCAGCAGAGATATTTTTTGATTTTCAGTTATTTGTAACATTTAATTGATAACTTAGCTAGCAGGCGGATTAAAGTTGGTCGACAGTCCGGCACATAGGTCTCCTTCAAAAGGCTATCAAGAAATGCCATTCTTATATTCCGATGTATAATGATAAAATGATGTGGTACTGATTAAATAACAAGCGCAAAAAGAAATAATAAGTAACATTATAGAGGATTAACATCAAGCTTAAGTAAATCTTGAAACTAAGCACTTCAGCAAGTTAGTTTAGAATTAAAAAGGTGCGAGTTTATACTTTTATGTGACTTAGAATATTCCTCCAAAATAGCACTAAATCGAGCACCATCACTTGCGCTAAGTCTCCCTTTCTCGACTGCTTCAATAACATCAATCTCATCTACCAATATGTCACCCCGAACCACTGCTTCTGCTAAGTCTGCCATCGACATCTAAGTTAGTTTAATAAATATCCATAGCATACCAAAAAAGAAAGTAACATGTTTTAAAATGGTGTATAATACAAGACTGACCCACCGATTCTGACAAATTTAGGACAAAAAATGAGAGATAAATGCTTTTCTTCTTTTTTTTTATGAGAAATTTGACAATAAATAAAATGAACTTCTTGAATTGGAAGGTATATTTATTTATACACCTTCTACAAATGGTTTAACTTAAAAAGATTATTTTGAGATTGATTGGATTAGGAAAGTGCAAGGAGTTCAATTTTCATCATATATTGAAGAATTACAGTGTCAAGTATTTTATAACATTGAAGTTTTCAGTTACCCAAAGTGTGGGATGCTCAAACATTGAATTTTTAAAATCCAGTGATCGCAGTTCAGATTGGTGAAATTAAGAATTCTCTTATTTTCATCTTTTTTCTTGCTTCTGGAATATTATTCTCATCGTTCTTTCTTGCTGCTAAATCACCATGAAGTTAATTTAAAGCAATAAAAGTTATTTCATACAGATTTTATATTTTGTACAAATATTTCGAAGAGATTAAGTTTTGATTCGAATTTATAATTCAATTTAACTCACTCTTGCTGGAATTGTTGCAACATAATTTTTTCTTTAATTATCTATTTGGAACCAGACTAGATATTGCAAAAACTGCAAGAAATAGATATTGTCAATTGAGAAATAGATACAAGAAATAGATATTATACTATTTCTTGAGGTTTTTTCAATTACATTTTCGGTCGTTTTATTGATATTGTAATTTTATTACTGCTTGAAATGGCATTTGTAAATTTGACTAAACCCTTTCCTAATCAGATTTTTAAAATTTTTGCCGAACTATTTTTTTATAAATATAAGAAAGTACAAAAATTTTACTTACTTTAGGGATTCCCTCGCATAATTATCAATTCACTGACGAATTATGTCGTTTTCTGAATGAAATCCGATGTTAATCCTTATTTGTAAAACATTTCCTGATATAACGTCATCAATTGCTTGCATTTTCTCATATCCATGGCAACGAAATAATCAGCAAAATGTCGTACGTCCATTGTTCACAATCTCTTAGCTTTGTTTTGTTTTTTCTTTCCAGCAAAATGTTATGAATTCGTTTGTAACAACATTTGTAGCATTGTAGCATATGATTGGGATTGCTTCCAAGACATATGACTTCTCCTTATGAATAACAAAGCACGTCCTCGGATAGATTCCACGACACCCACATCATTCTACTGCAGCCCTAAAAGTAAGTTACAAAATAAGTTTGATATTTGTGCTTTTTCAAAAGTCATCAGTTGAAAGCTGCTTGCAAATTGTTGCAGTTGAAACTTTATGACATAGAACTCAGTATATGTACTCCTATGATATAATACCAGCTTTGAGAAGCACACGCAAAGAGTTCATCCTCAAATGGGCTTCTCGACACCGAATTCATTTTACTATGTGCGCTCTTCATTTTTGAAAAAAAGTTTCGAAAAATTCCAGTAACTTTGATCTGATAAATTAAAGTGTTAACATTTTAGGAACTTAAGTGATTTTTTATGACTTCTACTATGTAAAATTAAGCACTAAATTAAGAATATACATTCCTCAGGTTATCATTACATACCATTCGCCCAAAGGAGATTTCAATTGCAGTCAGCGAAATTTAAACGACAAACTGGCAATAAGGTGATTTTATAAGATGACTTCTAAAATTTTTTCCTGATTATGTGCCCAATATTTTTATTAAAAAAAAAAAAGCTAAAATTAAGCGTAAGAAAATTTGAATCATTAAATACGAATTGGTCTACCAATCTCAAATATTTCATTTAAAAAATGCAATTTTAAAAGTTGGAGAACTTTACGGCAATTTTTTAAATTGATATGGTGAAACAGCTTAATTCCCGCTCAATAAGTGAACAGAGTTGTCAGCCGTCCTTATTTGTTTACAAGGCAGGACGCAAGCAGTAAGGATTCACCAATATCTTCAGCAAGTTCCAAAGCAGCACTTGCAAATACAAATCAATCAAATCGATCAGTAAGTTTACAATCCAGAAATAATCAATCACAACTACCCGGTCAACAGCTAAGTAAGGCAAACATTTTAACATTGTATCAGCCAACTTGATTGCGTTTCTTTTCTATTTTGAAAATTTTGATGAAAAGACACCCATAAGAATCTTCCAGGAAATGAAAAAAGTAGTAAGTGTGATTATCAATGTGATTATAATATTTTCATTTTCACTCTCATAATATCATTGGAGCAGGGCCGTTCTTACTTGAAAGAAGTAAAATTTAGACGAAGTATTCATTTTTTCATCATATTTTATCAAGAAATTAAAGAAGCTTAAAGTTTTACTACTCTAGTCGCACCTTTGAAGGCCTAGTTTTATAAACAATTTGCATATAAAGGACTGATGATTTAGTTTGTTAGACAACAAGTAATGATAAAGCATTACTGTAGATTGAAATTATATAAGAACACTTATAGAAATTAATTAATTTATCTGAGTCAAAAATCCGACCTCAAACATTAAAATTGGTTTATAACAATGGCGGCAAAAAAATGCAAGAAATATTGGATCAGTTCAAGAGTGAAATCCTTGATGATATCATCCAGTGTGGTGTTTACACGGACAGGTATAACTGTTATTCTCTTATTAATGAATCTATTTCTGTTAATAGTAAATAAAAATGTTGATGACAATGACTAGCACTACGCTTGCCTTAATCCTATACCAAAAAAGATGCCTGATGCTTCCCCTCATTTCAGTGTTATCCAGGATTGTATTTCAAGGAACGTGATGGAAAATTCAACTCTTCCAATGGTTTATTTGGCATTACTCTTCTTAAAAATTATATCTTCCAATTTTTAATACTATAAAATTGGCATAATATTTTCTTGGAATTTTGAGTAGTTAATTTTTTCCACGACGATAAAAAGGAATATTAATAGTTTCAAAGATTATGTTACATAAACCCTTGGCTACATCTAAATTTGAATAGATCAATTAACTGATAAATGAAAACTTGCAGGCGAATTTACTGGAAGCAATTACTGAATTACTCAGAGATATTGGTGTATTCAGCAACGAAATGAATACCATGACTTGGATAGCGAGTTCAGAAGTTGTTATAAATGATTAAATGTTCCAACTGTCATTAATTTCTTAGTTACAACAGCTTCTGAATGAATTTTGTAATTTATAAAAAATCATTAAATAATAATGTTCAGTACATTTCAGCCTACAAGTGATGGAGTGCTTGATTATGAGGACGAAGAGTTTGAGAGTGATGAAGGTGAATCTTTATCTATGATTCGATCTGTAGAAAGTGATTCAGATAAATTGACAAGAGAAGATAAGTCTCTAGCATCGAATTTCGGATCAGTATCGATCAGGACCACTGATTCATTGATTACATCAAGCAGTTCTTCTGTTACTGATACATCTCAT
Organism: Wuchereria bancrofti; assembly: GCA_005281725.1. Taxonomy (NCBI): domain Eukaryota; kingdom Metazoa; phylum Nematoda; class Chromadorea; order Rhabditida; family Onchocercidae; genus Wuchereria; species Wuchereria bancrofti. The sequence continues at coordinate 4,886,563 of SSBO01000009.1, read as the reverse complement.
TAAATGCACATGCAATGTATGGGAATTTATGCGTTCTCCGATAATATTCTTTATCAAACTGCATGCTGGATTTGCTGAACTCACAGTTTTTTAATTCAGTAACATTTCATAACACTTACTTTTGTTATGCATGCAGCACATGTGATAACTCATGAGCTTTTTGTGAATTGAGGAATGCATATTGTTGCGTAGTTATCATAAGATGAATAAATATTCGTTCATTACCTGAAATTGAAATTTCCAACAAAGAAGCTTCAAAGAAAGAAAATTAGCTGAATCTAATGATAATCTCTATCTTGATCAAACATTCTTTTTTTTCTGTTATTATCACATTCATTGGATGATTCTAAACCAATAAATGATAAGTGAAATATTGTATCCTTCGGTATACATTACATTGACATAAACCAAATATGCACAATAATGGCGGTTCTTTTATTAACAATTTTACAGAAATTTTGAGTATTCGTGAGGTAGAAAATATATATTTTTCACTGAAAAATGGAGAATATCTTCTGATGAGTTGCAAATGAAAGTATGATAGAGACATAGGAATGTGAAAGTATTATGTTGTACTGTATCATTCTTACAAGGAACAATATATTTTCTTTTCCACTGATACTTATTATAATCAGTGAGAGTCTTTTTGCTTATTATCAGACAGTAGTCATCATTGTTACTCTGTACCCAATTTAAATCATCAAAAGAATCATCAAAAAAAAATCTAAAAAGTAGCTTGTAAAACAGAATTTGGTGTTCAAATCAATATTTGAAAGATAAAATGGAATGTGTTTGGTATGGACGAGTAATACACAGATTTTTGACAACGAATTTGAAAGTGCCTTAAATGAGTCTCCTAAGTGCTTTAAGGGAACAATTCTTCCTTTAGATCAATACATGAAGATTAGTCTCTTTTGTTTTGGTTTATTCTCCATCTTTTCATTTTCCTTCTTCCTCTTTTTTCTCGACTTTCCTTCCAGAACTGATGTCAAGCATAATTTTACCACTGACTTTCGTCATTTGCATAGGTTTGTTGTTCGATATTTGAATTAATCATTGAGATTAATGATTAGGTCTCTAAACTGAATCATCAGAATTTATCATAAGTTACATTAACAATTCTGACTACCAGACATTTTTTTTATTTGATGCATAAAACTGACTACGAGACATTTTTTTATTTGATGCATAAACATCAAGGATAGGAAGGTAAAGTATCATTGGTGACAATGTGACAAGAGCTGCTTATACAACTAGCTTGAAATGAATTCCAGTCTTTTTCTTTGTTACTCACTAAATAATGGATCAAAATAAGTTTGAGTGAATTATTTATTTCTTTTGCATAAGCAGCTTTTATTGTCAGTGAATTAACTGTCAATTGTTCGATACTTCTAGATCTTGTTATTATCGGTTACTGTTACTTACCTTTGAAAAATACGGAAAGTGGTGAATTTGGTCTCAAAGACAAATATGGCATGCCGTGCTTATTGCTGAAATTCTCGGCTCAGTTATATAATTTCAACTTAAATACAAATATTGCTACTGAGGTAATGTGTGTTTCAAATGTTCGAAGTGCAGGTAGCGAAAAATATTAAAATCAAAATGAAAACTGAAAGAATCTAGAAAAATGACAAATAAATTTTTCTTTTTTTTTGAGATTATTTTTTGATAAATGCAGCAGAGCATGGAATTTACTTTTTGCATAAAAACTTTCATCTCTTCTTGATTGATCTAATAAATGATCATAAAATCAATCATACTGCATCAAATTGAAATTTTTGTTCAGGTACCCGAATTAACATCACCAGAAGTGAAATTGAGTGGATACTGTGGTGGTGATGACACAAACAACAGTAAAGTTGAATTTAAGGCAAGTTGGAAAAAAGAGGGACGGAGGAAGCAACTTATCTTATCCTTCGGAACGGTAAACTTAATATCTCTTTGAATGAATTTGCATGCAAAATATAAATCTCTTTTTAACTGACCTAATAAATGGCCACAAAAATAAAGAGGACAAAAAAAAATGTTTCTTTCAAGGCTTATGTGGAAGATCCAGTAAATCATCTAAAAATGCTTCAGTGGCAATTGAAAATGGTTACCTATTTTGAATCATATTCCAGTAAGTTAAATCCTTATGAAATCAGTTTTTGCTTTGTTTTTTGTAAACAGATTCTTTTTTTCTTGTTTTCAAATTTATTAGAGGAATCACACAAATTTTTGAAGGGAAGTCGGTCGAATTTTCATCGAAAGAAGTGATGATGAGTGCTCCGCTGAAGCAGAAATTTATTTGTCACGACAAACTAAATTTAACACTGACTAATAGACATTTCAAGGATTATATTCTCGAGCTGAATCCAGAAATTAGTGCGCAACCGTACGAAGTCACCCGCAAACATCCAAACCGTACGCTGTATTTTAGTATTTGTTAAGATCCATCATCATTAGTTCTCCTTAGCTCATAAATTGAAAAATTTTTCTGTTTAGTATTTATCTGCGGCAGTACACGACGACGAACGCTGGCGAAAAGTTTTGAGAGTCGGATGACAATTTTTTCTGGAATAGTCCTTTGCATAACATCGATTTCGCTAATGGTTGGATACAGTTTCCGGAGACAGTCACATCCCACTAGAAAGAAACTTTATGAATCACTCACTTAATTTTCTTATCCTTTTGTCATAAACATAGTTGCGGGATTTAATTTAAATTATATGGCTGTGAAGGGATGAAATTCAACTGCAGAGTAATTTAAATGATGCTTGTACCTTTTACAAAACATTAAGATCACAAGTAAGTATATATAATGATGTCTTATTTTGTTGACAGTTCATCATAGTAATATTTAATCTGATTTGTAATTTTTCCTTACAGCGGTTAGATAGCTTTTATTACAATTTACACCTTATTCACTGAGACCTCCCTCCCTAAAGCAATGCTTTATCGCATTTGTTGACATATCTTTCAACAAAGAAAGCACTAAATTTCATTACAAAAATATTTGAAAATTTATGACAGTGAAAGCATCAATGATAATTGCAGCATTCGAGAAAGATAACTTTTCAACAAAAAAGAAATTAATCAAGTCAGCAATGTAATCGAGTATCAACCACACATTAAAAAAGTAAATGCAATTTTAGCCTACTGACATACGTGGATTTTCAATTGAAAAACTTTCGTTTCGACTTACTTCCTCCCCTTTCACCTTCTTCTCTTGCGTTACCTATAATATAGATGTGTTTTATTTCTCGTACAAAATAAGTTTATTTGGTTTTTATTTAACTTAATCCATTAGCTCTAAAGAAAGACAAAATGATACAATATGAGGAGGTATTCCATTTCTTGTTGGATTCTAATCAACTTCAAAAAACATTTCTAAATATCCACTTTGTAAAGAATAAATAGGAAAAGTTGACAGAGGAGAAGGAAGTGAAAACCAGGAGCACATTACAAGAAAAAAGTATTAAAATTAATATTTTGAAATAAGTTTAAATATTCGGATGAAGAATTTTTCTTAATTGAGCCGATTTGTTTGTGCAATAAATAATGGCATTTTCGAGGATTTTTAAGCTTAAGAATTAATGACTTAGTTTTGGATATAATAAAAATTCTGAATCCGAATTTTTTTGATTTGGTAATTATTCAAAAGAATTTAAAATTTCGATGGTGAGTCCGAAAAAGTGAAAAATACCTTTGTCACGTGGAAATAACTGCCCGGTTCAGAGCCAGCAGGTCGTATCACGAGATCGGCTGTACTACGAGCTTCGCCGGCAATATTTTCAGCAAGACAAGTGAACTGCCCACTATCAGCTACTTCAACTCTAACAATAATCATGGAATGTACGCCATTACCTTCCTAAACAAAATCTTGCTGTTCACTAAGAGAATCCAAAGAATCTAAGACTTAGTCGCACACAAAACAGCAATTGTTCTGCAGTGTGCCTTCTCAACTTCGTCTTATAATCACTTGTAAGTTTTGTAATTCATTAAATCTAATCACAGTATTACTGCTACAGTAAAATAGAAGAAGAAACTGCGACTGACATCGATGAGGCGAACTTCATCACAATGTGGAATAACCAGACCATTCCTCATCCAAGTTATCGTCGGTACTGGATCACCAGTTACTTGAACGGTCCATTTCAATTCATCACCTTCTGCGACTTCTTCGCTAATTAATCGCTGTACGAAGTCAGGTGCCACAGTTTGTGCTAAAACGCATAGTGGGATTTAAAAAAATATATGAAAGCAGCTCCAGACATAAAAACAATTCAAGCGGTTTAGTACAGGACAGGTAGACAAAGTGCACTCAATTTATCTTTAAGATTGAATTATTTGTAAACAGTAGGGCCAAATAAATGAATTTAACAGAAGAAACATTTATTCTTTATAAGCGAGCTCCTGGCTATTTTGTTATCATTGGGATTGACGTTTAATGCTAGAATTACATCAGGAAATATACATTTATCAAATTGGATTTTAGGAAAATAAAGAACAATGCTACAACATACGCCTGACGACAAGTTGGGCACTTGATGTGGCGACACCGGATGAGTTCTTGGCGGTACACATATATTTGCCGGAATGTTCAAGCTGTGAAGTAGGAAAGGTCAGTGATACATGACCACCTATGTTGGAGAAAGTTAATTCAGGATTGGTGGTTTTAGATATTGGAACACCGTCTTTCTTCCAAGTAACTTCAGGACTAGGCCATCCTTAAAGTATTGCATAGACTACTAATGTATTAAAATCCAGACTAAAGACCAAGAATTTAAATCTGATGCTATGAACAGAAAGAACCAATATATGTAGTAATAAAAACGAATAATTTTTGCTCTTTGAATTTTGGAAGTTAAAATAATCATGATCTTTCAGCTTCACATATCTGTTTTGAGGCTGATGGTAGAAAGTAGAGAAATAACTCTACTCATTTTGAAAATTAAAAAAAAATGAAAAAATGTGGTATGGAATTCCCTTCTGTGACATTCCACGAAGTAGCCACGTTGCCTAATTGAGAATGAATTGAAATCTTAACATTTTGAGAGTACGTATAAACAGTTTTTGCTTTTTCTGCAATTTACTTGTAAATTATTAAAAATATCCATTGCATTCCTTTATTATTGCACCCCATATATTGTAATCATTATAAACCTTCTCTCCCCCATATAGAACCAAGTCTGTCCAGATAAGGTTTTGTCCTTTATAAGCTGAAATTCCTATACATTTGCAGAAACTGCTAAACTTTGTTATTAACAAAAAGGTGCATTGTCATTCTAAATTCACACTTCATAAATACATCCTTTCCTTTATGCATTTACATACTGGCACTGAAAACTATCTTATCTTCTGAATATTTTAGGTTGAGATAATCAAATGAGCGTAAATTTGCAGGAAAAGATCCAGAAATTTTTTACCGATGACAATGCCCTGGAACTTAGCTTCCTCACCGCAAGCAGCTACTGCAGACACCAAAGTCTGCGTAAAATGCGGCGGTCGACCAAGTTCTCGGCTCTCTTTAATATCGAAACGCTCCGACAAATTGTGCTAAAAGTGAAACACTGTGCATCACTAATAAAAGACATATAACGTACAAGCCAATAGTTCTCTCGTGAATTTGATTCGCTACAGGAAATTGATTATTTATCATTCATAAATACAAATACTGTCTAATCTAATCGAAATCAATATTGAATGAAGTAATGAACAATGATAGATTCTCAAATATGATGAAATAGGTCCAGTAATTAATTTTCTTTGAAAATGTGGCCTTAAATGATTGATTAAGAACGTCGAAAGTAACTACATTTTAAATAAAAAGCTCATGATCATAAAACACTATAAACATTATGAAATGGGTTCAATAAGAAATTGAATATTCAATAAATTTTGTGGACGGATTACTCCATCAGAAAATCTTAAAATGAAGTGAATCGGAAAAATTCAAAGCTAGGAGTGAGACCCAATAGTCCAGACTAATCTGAGATGGAAAAGCATTTAAAAACAATAGCAAAAACAGTCGTTAATATCAATTTTGTCTAAAAATATGTCAGCAAGTACAAAAATTTAACCTATTGGACGTCCGAAAGTTTAAACTGAATATGATTAATAAATTAACGAAATAAATGTTCTTACACTTACTCCAGATTCGTTTTTTTCTATCCTTTTATTCTAATAGCAGTTATGTAAATAAGAAAAATAATATTTCTAGACAAATGCCACCAACTTTGTTCAGACTTTGCTGATGGAATTAATTTAAAAAATATAAATCCACTTCAGGATTATTCTGAATCAAAAATTCAATAGTTTTCACATCAGTTCTACAAAAACTTCCACCATCAATTTCAAGAAATATCAATATCAAAATAAAGTTAAAACTGACATCTTCAAGAAGTTAGTCAAGAAAAGTTAAATGAGTTGAAAGAGTTGGTAAGGGTGATAAATGCATTCATAAATCTGAGCAAGTCATCATGAAATTTAGGGGTGAAGAAATAGTAAGCAGTCATCTGATTATTTTAACCAGCCATCTGATTATTTAAGTTTGAAAAAAATCAAACAATATATTGGGATCATAAATATAGAGAAAAGCAAAGAAAACAAAAATAATCCGACCTCATCATCGACGAAAGTGATAAAAGATACTTTCCATCGATCTATACTTACTGATGATTTTTCCAATTAAATTTCTTAATATATTTCGGAGTCAAATCTTACTTGCTGGGAATATATTGTTTGTAATTGTTGTTTTTTGGCTGGGGGAGGAGAAAGAAATCGTGTGGAATGTTGTTTGGCTACTAGGCGACGTTGCTCCTCTTCACGCATCCTCAAATTACCATTCACATACTCCAACTGGAAAGAAAAAACACTTGAAGTTTTAAATTTTCAATCAACTTCAAAATTTTTAATCCAAAGGCGAAATAGATCAGTTTGATAATTCAACTAATTGGTAATGCATATTGAATCTCGAATTTGATTCGTTAATATAAGCTCTAATTAATTCAAATTCAGTAAAAAAAAGCAGTATGGTGGAACATGGTTTATTCTTCATAGATTTGCAATGTCGCAGTGAAGTCACTATGACCACTCGTTAACGGTACATTTCTGGTTACAGTTTGCTAGAAGAATCATGCAATTTTTGAGCCATTTGGCTTTCATTTACCAGCATGTAGCACAGCATTCCCAATCAGGCTTTATATTGATATTTTTAATTGTTACTTCCAGAAAACGAAGCACTAAGATCAGCCAAAGGACAGAAAGAATATATGAGAAATCTTAAATGTAAGACTTCATGAGAAATTTCGAACAATTATAGAAAGTAACCAAAACTCTTGTTTAAATTCTTTTTTATAAGGCCATACAGCATAACAGCAACAAATGGTTTCTTAACCAGACAAGAAAAAAGATTAGTGATTGAGAATAACTGCTCATCGGACGTAACTTAACTGAACAAATATGTTTTACAGAATAGCCTTGTCATTCCTTAACTCAGAAATCAACTCAGAATAGCATTAAAATAAAATCTTAAGGGTAATATTTCATCTACAGCATACAAAATTTGTAAATAACAGCAGAAGTTCCTTTTACTGAAAGAATTTTTTCCAATAAAAAGAGAATATTGGAAGAATGAAAATAAATTTTCTAATAGTCCCCTTTCTCCTCTGTAATAATGCCATTACTTCAAACTTTTGCATTGCAAAAATTTCTGCTTTATTCTCGAGAAAAACTTAGTCTTTTTGAAAAAAAAAGAGACCTGTTGTGAGAAGTATTCATCGGGTACTCGTTGTTCGTACTCATAAGCACCATACTCTTCGGCTACATGAACATGCTACAGAAAACAGCAGCCAATTATAACCAACAAAAACAACGTTAAAAAAATTGGGAACTTTGATCTTATTTGCTTCTCATTTGTAAATTAAAAATGGTTTGTCCTTTCTATTTTGCCCAGAGGTTCAACAGAATTTTAAATGATGAAAGCATATTTTTAGTGAGGCAAATAAATTGTAAAATGTAAATTCTGGTCCTGCCACTAACCTCAAGTGTGGCAGGCTTGAGGGATCGCGGTAGCACACGCACCACAAATACAGATTCTGTTTCACCCCGTATGTTCTCTGCTGTCATCTTGTAAACACCAGCATGATCCGAACGAGCCGGCTCCAATATTGCCGAATAAGTGTCACCAATGTTTGACAACTAAAATATTCCTCAAATGAATTTTGACAAAATGTTAGAAGTAGCCATGAACTGAAAGTTAACTGATTCATAAAAACTGTAGAAAAGTTTTGAGTTCTGATTCAGATAAGTATCTGATACTGCAGTTACACATCAACACTTTGTTCAATTCGAGAAACATGATTATTCCGAAGAAAAATTGAAGGCCCAAAAAACGGAATTTAGTCTTTAATCCTTAGACTTGGAAAATATAGTTCAAAACAAGTACTTTTGAAAAAGATTTAAGAATTCTTAGAGTTAGGAGAGTAATACGCATATAGCAGTCAATACTGTGACATTTATAAGTAACAATCAATACGGTGACACGTACAAATAATATGCATGTAATATAACAATTATTAAGCGTATACAGTAAGCCAACACAATACATATTCAATACATATACAGTATGACTTCAGTGAAACGTTCGCAGCGTAAGAGCACGCCAATGGGTGTACAGTAACAGTCAATACGGTGACACGTATAAGTGACATGTATACAGTATGATCATAATAGTATAACAATCAGTACAATAATACGCATATAGTATTTTTTTCAGCACCATTGTTCTTAACTAATGTTAAACATGAAGTATCAGATGTTGAGAACAATATTCATGTAAATTCATTACTTCTGATTCCAGTCAAGTAAAAAAACTTAGGTGACAGTGAGATAATGCTTTCGCTTAACTAATCCCGTACTTTGTCTAAACAATTATCGTGATATATATAACTTACCGTGCAGAACTTCGAATTAACATTGATGATCTGATTGTTGAAATACCAACGCACTTTGGGGCGTGGGTTACCAATCATCAGACAATCCATTTTAAAATTTTCGCCTTCTTTGACAATATATTGGTTCTGGAATGGTCGAATGAATTCTGGAACAGTAGCGGTGGGACTGCACCCTGTAACATAAATTTTGATACATTTTTTAGAGAATTTTGTAAGATCATATTTGTAAAAGGATCCAAAAATTGATAATGAAATAAGATGTTTTACCGTTGCTTAACAAGCTCCTCACAAATTCTATTGGAAATGAGTTATGCCTAGGAAAAAAATACTACGGGAAGAGGGTCTCGACTTGATAGGGTAGTGAAACAATAATGCTGGACTGAAACAATAATGCTTGAATTTCTAAATTCAATATCTTTAATAATAGAGATGCAAAATAAAAAAAATTACCAATTTCGGTGACCAATTTTTCAGCGTATTCTTCAATTTCTGAATGATAACGATGTTTAGGTATGGGTGGTGGCGTCGGGGATGACATTATCGCGGAATCACTCCAAAAGCCTTCCGTCTGGAAAATCTAATTGATTTCTTTATTGTAGAAAAAGAAAAAATGGGACACATTTCTCCAGGTCTAATTAAATCAAATAGAAATTTAAGAGGATTCAAAAGCATAATCAAGAAATTGCTCACCATAGTTTGAACAACATTTGTTTCCTTCTGTTCCAATGATATCCGTCGAGATTCCACATTCAGTGTGGCGCCTGATCTTGCTTCGCCTGCCTTATTCTAAAAATAATTACTTGTTTTCATGTCCCATTCATTATACTTCCAATCTCTCTTTGTAATTTGACAGTGTCAATAAAAGAAGCTCCACTACTCTGTGCACAAAGGATATCTGTACCTTTGCAATAACAGTATACATCCCAGAATGTTTAGGAAGGGTATTTTCGATGACAACTCGATACCATCCATTGATATCGCTCTCCGTACGTGTATCGAGGGTTGTATGCAATGATTTGTCGCCATGTTTCCAATGAACCGTTGGTGGTGGTTCACCAAATACGCGTACCTAAGTAATACCAAGCATCTAAATATATATTGAATTTTCCTCTATCTTCTCTCTTTAAAATTTCAAAATTCGGAATCATAAGAAAAATTCACAAACTTCGAAAACAGTCCGTTCACCTTCCTGGACAACTTGATTGGTAAGTGGTGGTGCGAACGATGGTGTAATCAAGGAAAACTTTGGCTCTGAAGATGTTGAAGGTGGTATCATAATACTTCTTGGAGTCGATGGCGACTGCACTGTTAGACGGCAAAAGTTGGTAGCTTCACCTACAGTGTTCGTCGCTTTAACTGTATAAAGACCAGCATCACTCATCCTTGTATTCTTTACTTTCAATGAGCAGTGATCGCCTTCAAATCGAAGTTCAATATGTTCCGATTCCCTGATCGCTTCCTCGTCTTTATACCAAACCACCTGCAATGATTGATCAAATTTCTACTCCTAAATAATACTGATTTCAATTCTAGAAAAATTAAAAAGTGCAATCGTAATTTCAAGCCTAACTCTTTAGAAACTTGAATATACTCAAACAAATCCATTAAACTCATGTCAAAATATTCCAAGCGTAGTTCAAATAAAATGAGAAAGTGAGTAATATTCACTCCAAAAGCTCGTTTAGCACTATATATATTGACATAAGTAGGTGATGAATTACGTACAATGAGAAAGAATATATTACCAAATCATTGCAATATCACATTATGAATTTATACCTGCAATCATCTTCCACTCATCAGAAATGCAATTACTCCATTTGTTCGTTGCTGACAATTTGTCACTGTCAGCAGGTAGTCTAGTAAGTTAGAGATTTGCAAAAAGCCTTTATTTCCAACGAATTAGAAAAGATGGAACCTTTGGCTCGGGGATGGCTATAATAATGCAATCGAGAAAAGTGTCATCACCCTCGTTGACGGTAATATTGCGCAACTGTCGGATGAAACGCGGTTTGAATGATTCCTCCATTTCTCGCCCCATCTCGCTCCGAGCTATAAAACTTCTCGGAAAATCCGATAAAACAGTCGCTTTTCATCACTTTTTTGATAGAATTATAGCCAACAACAGTACAAATCTTGTAAACATTTAAATCATTTATTTTAGCATATGTTCAAATCTTTCCACTGCTCAATCTTATTGAAATATTTATTCCAAAACTCAGAAAAATGGAAAAACTGCAAAGAATTGAATCCATTTTTAAAGTTTTGAAGTTAATCTGCTATGACTTTATCTCAAAACTTTCATCCAATGATTTGATCTATAGAATTTCTTTATAATTTAAAATATAATTTAAAATGTTAAAAGGTAATTGGATATTTGAATGTTATTTTTGTACAGTAAAATAATCCAAAGAGATGTGAGAATTAAACTATGATTTTTCCTAATGAGAGTAGTAGTACTTATTTCATTATGCGCACTTTTCGAAACAACTTCGAAACTTACATTTGACAACGAGCTTTGCAGAAGATTCGGCTAAGCCCGCAACATTTTGAGCACGTACCGTGTAAACGGCCGTGTCTTCTATAAACGTTTCATCGATGGTCAAGGTAGCAACCCCATTGACAAAAGCAGTACGATAATCAATATTATCATTCACATCTCGACCATCCTAAAATGATAATGGAAAATCATAAAAAATAATGCTGATTCCAAAATATCTCCATTTTAAATCATCGTACATAATTCAAATGCAATATATAACAGAAACTCTACCAAAAGTTTTGTCTGACTACGATAAATCAGATTGAGATGATTTTTACATTACTGACCAATACAGAAATTTGTATTAAGAGAAAGAACATAACACACCTTAAACCAGTGTATTTCGGGTATTGGTTCACCTTTGATATAAGCTGTAAATTCGAATCTATCACCTTCATCGATTTGTGTATCACGTAAATGAAGTGTAATTTCTGGAGCTTTCGTCATTCCCCTACAGTAACATGGAAAGAAATTGAAGACTTGAAGTAAAATAAATAAAATGATGTAGTCACCATATACTATCTGGTCTGTTAAGTATTTCTGACAAATATTTATATGCATAGTTATTTCAATATTCAATAACTAATCGTCGAAGAGCCTCAGGAAGGCATTGTGTTCTATTTCGACAAACTTTCATAAATTCACTTTTTTCCTGTCTTTTGTCGTCATGACAGGACCCATTTAAAAGTTCTGATTAATAACAACAATAATTTTTTTATCAGAAAGCTGTCGAAAATTAAGTTCTTGAAATTCAAAAAGCAACGAACTTTGTCGTTTCAATTCGCTTTTCCACATCTCGAATTTTCTCGTTTAGTTGTATAAGCCGCTCCTCAATTTGTTCCTGACGCCTTTTCGTTGCCATCAATTTCTCAAACGTTTCTTCACCTATAAAAATGCTTCTTTATGTTAGGAAAAATAATCCTTTGCATTTTTTTTTTTCAAATCACTTTTTTTTTCACCTCTTTTCAAATCTTTCCTTATTTTTCTTTCAATTTTCTTTCATTTAAAACTAGGTCATATATTACGCAGTAACCTTACTTAAAAGCTATAATTTTACTCGTCAGAATTATCATTACCTTCAGTTTCTTTCAAAATTTGCTCAGTTTCTTCGATCTTTTGCTTTTGTTCTTGGAAACGTTCCTCAATTTCTTCAATTATTTTCATCACTTCTTCACGTTGTTCAATCACTGTTGCACTTTCTAGTTTCTCCTCTACAGTACGAAATATCTCTATCGTTTCCTTTTGCCAAATTTCGACCTTGGAAGAAAAAGAAACTCCCACTTTGAAACTTCGTTATTTTTCTTAAAAAGGATTAAATCAGATAGATTTTCTACAATAGTGCGTTCCACCTCATAAATTCACACCTCTTCAACAATTCGGATTATTTTCTGTTCCTCTACTCGCTTATCTTGCCATCGTTGCCAGGTTTCTTCGATCATTCTTTGTCGCTGTTCATGCTCATTCAGCACATTGCGCACTGAATTTATTGACTGCTCAACATCAAGTCTCGAATCCTTTACCTTTGCTGATTGAGCTGTATCAATAAACTGATTACCTGAAATATTTTGACAACACTCCTGAAGCCTTAAATTGATGATTTTAATGAAAAATTTCTTCTAATTAAGTGTACGAACTACATACATTATCAGTGGTCAGTTCTTCATGAATAATAAAAAATTGAATGTAGAAAGTTTAGTTTGTAGTAATAATAAAGATTTATTCCTTTTCCATATCCCTAGTAATGAGTAAAATGAACATTCTTTTATTATTAAAAGAAGCGGAAATCATATAAGTTTCAAGAGATTATTATAAACCTTGATGTTTTTCTTGCCTAATTGTTTCTTCGATCATACGAAATACTTCTTTCATTTGTATGAGCAATTTCTCGTTCATATAGGTACGGTTTGAACAAATCAAGGCATTCAAACTCTCAAATGAACTCTCGAGTTCTTTAGCAAATTTTTGCACCTGAAATACCAATTATTTTGTAATATCATCTATTTTGGGAAAATATAAGCTCAGATGAGTGTTAATCTCCTAGACAGAAATTATTCAATGACATATAAATAGCTGAACCAAATAAGAACTTCTGCGCTTAGTTTTCTAATTGTTTCCCTTCCATTTAATTATTTCTTTCAAGCAACCTCTCTAATTTTTCTGCAATTTCTCATTAAAAAATTTCACAATTTTTAACTCCTCGAACTTCGAATGAGTCTTATCCTGTTAATTGTATACTGAAATAGTTGTACAATTTCCCAACCTGCTGGAAAGCAGTGCCAAGGTTAACACGTTCATCCACCGCTTCTTTTAATGATTCGTATCGTTGCTTAAATTCTTCCAAACGCTGACGATCAACTGTGCCTAATTCATGGGTTTTGCTCCACAAACCGTTTAGCTCAAATCCTTTGTTCTATATAAAAAACACAGATCAAATCCTTTGTTCTATATAAAAAACACAGATCAAATCCTTTGTTCTATATAAAAAACACAGATCATCTGAATGGGAGTGGAAGTTAGTGTGGGGAATCAGAATAATTAATTCTATTAAAAAGGCTTCTTCCTTCGAATTTCGCAATATAAATTAAAAAAGAGCACAAATCTCACTCACGATAATATCAATGAACATATCCTTGTGAACTTTATGAAACTGAATGGCATCACTCAAACTGCAACCTAATCGGCCATTCACCGCAAATGATTGTTCTGTTTCAGTGAGCCATTTTTCGAAACGATATAACTGAAACGAACAATCTAATGAAAAATAAATGAATTTGTTTACTTTCTATTCATTATTTTATCGATCAAATTTTACTTTTCATTAAATTTTATGAACAAGCATTACTGGAATAACTAGCAAATCACCTGATCCTTCATCAATTCTTTACTTTCATCGATCCGTTCGTAAGCCAAATTCTCAATTTGTTTTAGTTTATTTTGTATATCATTTATGAATCGATTGACACGTCGATCAATATGAAAAATTTGTCGCCCGTCGTTAATTACCTTTTCCGCTTTTTGTCTTGCCAAAGGCGCCAATTCTCCAGCCATGGCTGCATTAGCATTACGCATATCCGTTTCCATTGCACTCAACTGATTCAACATCTAAATATATATTGTCGATAACTGTTTAGAAGAACTTTCTTTTCCTCATCTCCCTTCGAGTATTTAGTTCACTTGTTTAATCATGCTATATTTTATTATCAGCAATAGCATATGTCTAAGTACCATTAAGCAAATATCTTCTATAAATTAATTCTTCGAAGCATTAGATTTGTCACTATTAGTAGTCATTAATTAGTCAAATTAATTACCATTGGTAATTTACAATCGTGAACTGAGATCTGCAAATTCCAAATCTCAGAAAAAATTAATGGGAGCTTTATTTTAACTACTTTCGTTAACTTACTGTATTTGCAGCTGCAATCCATGCAATCACTTTATCATTTTCATCTTTTCTTTGCTTCAGTTCATGCATAAATGTGTCCAAATCGGTTTGCAATACCATGACTCGTTCGCGATGATTTGCGTTTGTGCCACCTCGATCAATAGCCAATATAATATCTTTTAATGCTTTGAGTTGTTTCTGAATATGTGACTATTATTCATTAGGAAAATCTCTTTTAATAAATAAACGACCTGTTACTTACGCAGTAAATATTTCATTTGCTTGTTGCATTTTAGATTCAAAAATCTGATCAAGAAATTTTCCCCCAAAAAAGCTCCCCTGTTCAACTTCCTTTAACAATAACCTAACAAAAAAGAATAAGTTTAAATGATTAATTTTTGAAAGACAGAACTCACTAGCACTTGCTGCATCAATGCATTGATGTTTTGTCCGTCATTGAGTTGCATTCGTGCCTGTTGAAGCCATTTTTCAATTTCTTCAATATGAGACAGAACTGCTCCACTTTCATTAATTTGCATTTCTAGTTTGGGTCGTTCGTTCTTCCAGGATTCTTCAAGCAATTCCCATTCTGTCGCCATCTGTGATTCAATATTAGAAGTATGAGTGAAAGGATAAAAATAGATGTAACTATCGCGCACAATAAATTGACGAATTCCTAAGCGCACTCAGTTCACTTTTTTCAGCAATAAGCACAATTTCTATCCTACTTAATTTGGTGCGTGAGTTGCTATCATGACTTATAAAATTTTGAAGTATTACTAGCAGCAGTAGCCAGACCGAAGATAAATAAGTATGAATGGATCCGAATTAACTCCAACAAATGTGAGTTCTACCAACGCAACCACAAAAAAAATAATGACAATGAACATGGAAAGCCCCACTAGTAATAATTTATTTATAAAATTATGGACTACACAAAATGTAGCAGCCAATATTGGTTCGCAGATAGCAAAGTAACAAATTTGAAAATTTTTTTGGTTGTACTTTCAAAAATAAATAAAGTCACTGAATGCCATGTGATCCATTGATTTAATTCAACTTTTAAACTAAATCTTTCCATTACAATTTTTTTCAAAATTATCTTCAAGAAATATGGAGGCCGATCATACCTTTAACATAGTTTTTTCGATCAGTAAGCAAGCTTGAGCAGTTTCTTGGACATTTTCTACATTATCAGCCATAGAGCCCAGTACTCGAATTTGTGTTATCACATCCGCTCCACTATCTACAGCTGATGCGGTTATATCGATCAGTTCTAAATTTAAGAAAGGACTTGACACGAGGTTAATCATTAAACTTTAACATTTTTTAAAAATTTAGTCAGGATTTTTGAATTGACTGGATTAGTCTTAATTCCTATGAAACCACTTTTCAATTTTGGCTTTTTGGTCTTTTAAAGAGCTATAACAGAAGTTGATACAGTTTCGATTCAAACAATTGAAACATCTGAATCGGCAAATTACAGAAAAGCCAATTCCAAAAATAAAACAATAACCATCGATGAGTTGTTGAATTTGTAACAAGATATTGCCTAGATCGTTGATATCCGGTCGCTGAATCGTTATGCGAAGCATATTTCCCACTTTCGAACTAATCTAAAGAAAGTAACAGCAATATGTCGTTTACTGATCAGAAGCAAATCCTTTAAAATCTGCGCATCACGTATCAAAAATTCAAATCACTGAAAAATAAATAAATACAAACTTCTTCATGGCGTTGTGCTAGTTCATAAAATCGCTTTGTCTCAGTAAGTAAAAATCCTCGCATGTGAAGTTGACGGTTCAATTCTTTCCAAGCTGTACCCAAACTTTCAGCCATCGCTTCATAAACATGAACATCGGGTTCCTTTTGCTGTATTACTAAATTATCTGCTCGAGCAAGCAATTCTTCCACCTGATCTTCTTTACTCTGAAAATTTGATTTAATTAATCAACTAATTAAGTTTTGCATTAGCACATAACTAGTGTGATTTGGCCAATTATTATTGTTGGGTCACTGCTTAATTCTGGATGTTCGTTAATTAGCCGTTTTTAAATGACATCATTTCCTGAAATCTTTGTTACTCCATGTTAAAAATGATCAACCAGACATAGTAAAATTTTTTGAGTTCAATGTAACCACTTGTCGTTTCTGCAACATATTTATAATAATGTCAAATAAAAGCACAAATTAGGACATTAATTACCACAGGATTCATTAAGCAAAAAGAGGTGAAAATAAAAGAGAATGATAACAATAAATATCTTAAGTCGATGCATTAGATCTTCATGGGTTGCTAGCAAAGCATCGGTTTCTTCCACATTTTCTCCAAGTTCAAGCATTCGCGGTTGCATTTCATCAATTCGAAGACATGCATATCCAACGCTCTGTAAATTATTTCTTTCATTTCATCTGATAAAAAACCACGATCATCAATATAGTAACAAAACCATAAGTGAACATTTTACGATGACATTTTTCATCCAAATCTCTTCCATAGCTATAATTGAAAAATGTCGCTCAAAAAATTGTAAAAAAAGGTAGCAAAATTAAAGTAGTATATAAAAGTTTATTTCTCTCCTCTTCCTCTAAAAAACAAAGAAAAAAGAAATAAGATGAAAATTCAATGATTTAGAGAAAGAAGTTGAGACGTCGACTAATAATAACCCTTCCACAGCTAGCAGAAGAACTTTGGAAAACAGACCATCAATTTTTGAAACAGGATACTATTGCATAGACTTGAAAAGACATATTGAAAATGATTTAATCAATCTAATCGGCAGAGATTCAAACAGACAGAGCAAAACTATATAAAGCTTCAAAAAAAAAAACATAGCAAAAAAACTATATTACATATATTACATTTCCGTTTCCTAGACTAATATTATTACTTAGAAAGTGTGAATTGTCCCCAGTTGAAGGCGCAAATCTTTTTAGTTTGATTTTCTTCCCTCTCCCTGTCCCATCGGTGGTAGAAAGTTAACGATTCCTTAACTATAACTTTTCTCAAATTATTTTCTAACGCTTCTATTTAATTTATGATTACTTAAATAAATGTAAATTCTCTCTAACTCGCTTATATAAGAAAAATTTATTAGTCATACGAGGCATCTTTCAGCTCCCGTTAATTTATTTACACACTTATTTGCGTAGTAATCTCTGGTTAAAGGCGTTTTGCTGTCTTTAGTTCAATGTATGATTATAAATTTCTCCACAAAAATTAAAGAATAAATAGGATCATAGTCAATAATGGAAAATAGGATAAGTTAACTTAAAGTAATAATTAGCACTGAGAATAACTATTAAATCTCAATTGCTAGCACTTTAGTAAGAACTCTGATCAATTGGAAATTGGAAAGCATCAGTTTACAGCGCGAAAGTTATAGACTTCTATTTTTAAAATTTTTGTAAAGTTACAAAAAATAAAAATATTTTTAAAATTACAACTTCTATTTTCTTTTTAAAAAATTAAATTACATTTAAAAAATGTAATTTAAAATTACAATTTAAAAAAAATTTTTTTTAAAAATTGTAATTTAAAATTACAAAAAACTAATACATTTTTTTTTAAAAAAAAAATAATGTATTAGTTTATTGAGTAGAGTGTGCTCGTTTATTGAATTTGTAGCCACTATATTTTACTTTTATTATAGTAATATTTTGTTATTTTTTTATGTGATTATTCATTGAAACTTCGTGCTCATTCATTTATATTAAAATAGAAAATGAAGAAAATACAATTGTAAGAGCACTATTAGTCCATTTTTAGTGCCCCAAACATAAAATAAACGAATTTTGGGCCTTTTTCTTTAATGGGTTATCAACTGTATAATTTATATAATGTTTGTAAATGCTTACTTTTATAAAATTTGTAAAGTCGTAAAAAAAATATTGTAAAGTTTGTATATGTTTACCATCGAAAGTACGAGATGCTTTTTTGATAAGACCGAAATGAATCAAATCTTAGAACCCGAAAAAGCAGAAAATGTAAGATATATACGAGATGTTCTTCACTACGACACACTAAAACATCTAATAATATGTAGTGATTTCAAATCCCAATGTTTCAAAGAATTAGTTTTAGTGTCAACGATAAGCTGATCACTATAAAATAAGGAAGTGAAATGAAAAGAACCTTAAGCAATGCGACAACAATTGTTGCTTTTTTGCCAGCATTTATTGCAATTGTACTGATTGTCGTAGTAGTTGGCTGATTTGAATCATCCATTCCGTTGCGCATTTTAATTGCAATTATTGAGGATTTCTCAACACTATACACGTTTCAAGTCGGAAATAACAAGAATGAATGAAGCAGAAATGCTATCCACGATGCTTCCTTTGTTTCACCACCCAAATTCTCGAGGAGATACGCTAGATCAAAAACACGACAACGTCGAATAATAAGCACAGAGACTGGAACACAGATATATACACACACTTAGACAGACAGACAGACACACTCACTTCGGTGAGCTCACAATTTCAGCCAAATGAGAAATATATCTCAGAATGATAGGATGCACTGATTTCACTTTTCAAATAGAGTGGGAAGCAGCCTTGCAGATGAGAGATAAGCTTTAAGGCTACAAACAGACATTAACACATTATCACATAGTGATCCCATCACTGTGTTTCCTATCATTATTATCCCCGTAGATCGAGCAGGAATAAGACAGAACAGTTTTAACTTATCATTAGCATTTCTCCCTCAACTATTTTCAAATGATTATCCCTAAACAACTGGCGGTTGTACCAAAAGCGCCCCCTACTATTACTATCCTACTATCCAAAGGACACATGTGTGTGTGTATATGTGCGTGTTTGTGTGTCTGTCCTAGAAATTTCATGCCAATATCATGATACTGTATTCTTAAAGACCTTATTGGCAGTCTTGGTCCATTTCGCTATCAGTCCGGGGAAATAATAAAAGCAATGAACTCAAAATATGTGGGTGGTGCAGGATGGTTCTAACCCTTCCTTACCATCAATTCGCTAGACCACCTCAACATTCATGTTGCAATTATTATAATAACTGTGATTATGCTACAAAAAAATCACCAGCTGTTATGTGTAGAAATGACAAGCTCGACAAGTCTATTTGAGAATTATGAACGACAATCTTTTCTTTTCGATTTTAAGAGTTTGATGAAATAATTCAAGTTGCCATTCTATTCTAAACAATTGCCTTATAACTTCATCCTTACTTGCAAAATAAAAGAGATAATCAAAGTAGATCACTATTCAAGAACAGTGAGACAACTTAAAGCGTAAAGGCACAGGTCATACAACATACAGCCGCCCAAAAGTGCCATTGTTACAGCAGATATTAGACCGTAGAACTAATGCTGTTGTAAAGTGTTGGAGAATCGTACAATCTTTAGATTGCAGCTTTTAAATGTTTCGGAGTATGCCGCTAATATATTTCAACTCTAAAATACAAATTGCAAATGCGACACTTGTAGGACTTTGTATACTCCAAACAAAGACAAAGTTATTTAAGATAAAGACCAACAGAACGCGCTTATTTTCTGCATACCTTAGTGTGACGACTTCCGTCGCTTAATCGAATCTTTAATTTCAAACTTTAATAAAGCTACGTCGTTCAAACGCATAAAAGCCGTAACACAAAAAATGTATCTTTATTGGAATAAACTTCATGAACACTTTATGCAATTCTGTAATATTCATTAGAAAGTTAATGAAAGAAGTCCACTATCATCTATATGGAGTGAAAAATACTACACAAGACAGAACTTTGTAACTATTTTTTAACACCAACTGGAGTTTTTTCTTTTAGTGGGTCGTATTTCGCAAAGTACAGCTCATCTTGAAGGCGCTGTGCCTTCCCACGCCTTTTGTGCAAAGACATATGTTCTGGAATTTGATGCACCAACATGGCTTTCCAAATTTCTGCTGCAAATTAGGGAATTCAGCATTTCATAAAGAGAATAAAAGTGAAGATCTTGTAAAAATTGGAATGTGTTAGTATCACAGAAGCATTTTAAAAAACAACTTGCTTATAAAAAATGAAAATCACGAATAATTTAACCAAAAAGAAGAAAGAGTGCACCATTAAAGGATGTGCAAACAGGGTATCAAAAAGAAATCATCTACGAATATATGACAGAAATAACATACGTGGAAACTTAGCTATATATATTGGGATCAGTACTGACATCCATAGAACGATATTTCTATTAAACGGACACAATTTCCACCACCAGCGAAATGGAAACGCTCGAAACTGTAACAAATTTAAAACATAGTGATATGGGGAGATCAAAGGAGGGGCATTTTTGAAAAGAAGTGCAACCGAATAAAAACATGATTCGAAAAAAGGAAAAGCAGCACATTTAACTGTTTTTAAGAGACATTTTCTAGAGATATCAAAGATGCTTATATATTTTAACTAGTAGCAAAAGTTCACTTTCATGACTTCTTCGCAATTTCAAGTGCAAGTACAGAGGTATTATTGATTTTTAAAGCAGAAATGAGTACGGTGACATAACCTTATATAATATAACAGTTCTATCGTTCTTGGTCTTTAATTCACAATTCCTTTTACCCAGTTTCTTGTTAATACTAATAAGTAATGTAGCAAAACTTACTCTTTCAGCAGGTGTACAGGGAATAGCCGATTGACGTGGGTGAATATCAGTAGCTGGAATAGGAGCATTAGGGCTAGCGATAACTTTGGCAAGACCAATAAATGTCTCACCCCACCATTTCGCCTCACGTACTAATTTATCCAGCATACCCACAGTGTAACGAAATTAGCAAATCCCAATAACGATATTCAATTTCGATATACCTTGATAAAACACTAATAAGAACAAGAGAGAGGACATTGGTCGTGAATAAAATAAGTGTACAGGCAAAAATAATATATTAAACGTGGCAAACATTACGCTTAAAACGAGCAATAAAATATTAAGTACTGAGCGAATAACAAATCCCGCCTTGTGCTTCTTCTCAGAACTATTTCCAGTCATCTTTGCAATGTCTCATATTCTCGTAAATGATCCCCGACAATTTAGTCCAGAAACCAACAAGGAAAGAACAAATCGATCAGTGCCAAATGCTTTCTCAGCAAATGTCTTACAACCCTCCCCTCCGAATTGCCGTATGTTTGAACTTTACAACGGTTCAAGGAAGCAAACGCAACAGGAACCTTCTAGAAGATTCGATGAGTAGTCCTGGTCAATTGAGGTGGGGGTGTGCGGAGCGTGGGGAGTATGAACTGGCATCCGGCAACAGTTCAGTTCCGGCTCGGCTCGGTGGATAGCTGATGTGATGGTAGTGCTGGTAATGTGGAATGTCACTTCTATTCTAAGTTTTCCTCAAATTGTTTTCAGGTTAAGCTTCAGAGCACATTATAATGGCTGCAGTTGATGCAATTGATATCACTCCTGAAAAGGTCACTTTTGATTTATTGAACTTTAAGGACTAATGTTCCTTTTCACTCATCGATGCTTCCATTATTAAACGTTATTTGTTTACTTGCTGAAAATTAATTCGGTTCTTTGAATTTGTTAATTTAATTTCCATATGTGATTGGAAAGTGATTTATTTTTCCAGCGTTGTTAGATGCTATTTATCTGTTTGTTTTTCAGAATGGCGGTGTTTTGAAAAAAGTATTAGTGGAAGGAAGAGGGGAACATCATCCTTCAAAAGGTGATAGCGTGTATGTGCATTATGTAGGAATTCTTGAAAATGGCGAGCAGTTCGATTCGAGCCGTGACCGTAACGAACCATTCAATTTCACCTTGGGCAACGGACAGGTAATATATGCGATTCCTCTGATATACACCATTTACTCAATTAATTTTACAGGAAAAATTGGCACTTTATCATTTCAGTTGGAAATCATTTGTTGCTTTCTCTGTTATTAATTCAAATTTATTCATGGCGATAGAGTATATGATATGAGGAATCATGCATGGTACCTTGCAGGTTATCAAAGGATGGGATCTTGGTGTTGCGACAATGAAAAAGGGCGAGAAATGTGATCTCATTTGTCGGGCTGATTACGCCTATGGCGAAAATGGTAGCCCACCAAAAATTCCTGGCGGTGCTACACTCAAATTTGAAGTAAGTGAATTCCTAATTTATTTGCATTTCATAATGTATTTGCATTTCAAATAATATTTGCTGTATAAATGATGTGAATATGATTGTGAAAGGAAAGAATTTATTATTTTAGATTGAATTACTGAGCTGGCAAGGGGAAGACATTTCGCCAGATCGAGATGGTACAATCACCCGATCAATCATTGTAGAGGGTGAGAAATACTCAAGTCCCACTGAAGGCTCAACTGTTAAAGGTTAGTTTTGTCTCTTTATATTTCCTGGTGGTTAAATTTGTTTACCTATATTTTCCAGATTAACTTTCTAAGTAATGCGTGTTTTCCTCGAAAGGGACTTTGTGTCCTATTCACAGTTTGAAGGATAGTTGCTGAGGGATCAGCGGCAGTGGATGAAGTCGGCATTTGTTTCAGTATGTGCCGTTGGTTCATACAATGGTCAAGTGTTCTACGATAAGGAAGTCAGCTTCATTTTGGGAGAAGGTTCTGAGGTAGCTGTTAAGAAATTCTTTATTTCCAGTTAACTTATTCTTTTCATTCATTTATGCAAATGATGATAATAGGCCGAGGATAAGCACTCAATGCAATGATCACATCCCACGAGAGCGATATACTGATGCTTTTTGTTTGTAAACAAAGTACTAAGTCCTATAAGCTCAGTGTTATGTGTGTTCAAAATAACTATTTTCAGGTGGGTCTACCAGAAGGTGTTGACCGCGCTCTCCGTCGATTCAACAAAGGTGAAAAGTCCATAATTCATCTCAAAGGCAACCGTTTCACTTTTGGTGCTACTCCGCCTTCAGAATATGGTTTACCGCCCCATGCTGAAATTGATTTCACTTTGTTCCTCAAGGAATATGAGAAGGTATTTTTCGGTATTATATCTGGATAAAATTTTTAAGCGTGAGACTTTTTAGATTAAATTCTGTGAATTTTATAAATGCTAGAAGATGCAAATTTCGTTTTTAGATAAAGGCATCATGGGAATTGACAGGTGAAGAGAAGCTTAATGCTGCAGAAGCTGCGAAAGAAAGGGGTACTATGTTTTTCAAACAAGGCAAGATGCGCCTTGCAGCCGCAAAATATATGCGCGTTATTGAGTTGTTGGAATATGAAAAATCATTAGAAAATGAAGCCAAAAGCAAACGGGATGCGCTGTTACTTGCTGGTTACCTTAACAGGTTCTTGCGTTCTGATTTTTTTTTTCTTTTTGTAGAACTGTTTCTTGAGGGTATCCAAGTTTTAAAAAGTCCGTATCCAATATCTTCTGATTTGAAGTTTCTACTTAACTCTTGTTTTCTTTGATTTAGCGCTCTCGTATACGCGAAGCAAGATGAAACAGTGGAATGTATAAAAAACTGTGACAAAGCACTTGAAGTTGACCCAAAGTGTGTGAAAGCGTTGTATCGAAAGGCTTTGGTAATTCTTCTAAATAAGATGTCACGTTAAAGAAATCCAAGCATTATTATTCGAATGCATTTGTTTCATCTACTCCACTTAGAATAGATTAACTTAAATTGTTTTATTTCAGGCACTTCAGGAGCAAAACGATGCTGATGAAGCAATTATTGAGTACAAAAAAGTGCTGGAATACGAACCTGACAACAAGGTTCTCTATCTGCAGTAGCACAGTGATCTCATTAGTTGTGAAATGTCATTTGTTCAGTGATATCATCATAACTCATAATTTTTAGGCAGCAGTAGCGCAAATAGTGGCATGTAAGAAAAAGCTGGCAGAGATTCGTGAGAAAGAGAAAAAGCGATATAAGGGAATGTTCGAAAGATTTGCTGCTAAAGAAAAGGTTGCGTTTAACTGCAACTTCGAGGTTTTTGGAAAGTTCAAACCGAATTAGGTTTATAGCATAGTTCATTTCAGGTTGAAACGAATGAAGATTTGGAAACAACACCAATGGGAACTGCAAGCCCAAAATCGGAAGTGGTGAATTGAGAAGTAATGGAGTTATTGGTTTTTACTGTTAAATTTGATCTATTTCACATGCGTTCCTTAAATTTTGAGCGTATTTGTTTCAAAATTATTGGTTACCGCTGTTCATTTCATCACTAATAAGTGTTAAATGTTCTTGTTTTGAGCAGATAAAAGCAGTTTTTATTAGTTTATGTTACATAAGAGGAATTAAAAAAAATTCTACAGAAAAGCTGTGGATGGAGTAAAGTGCTATAGGGTAAATTCAAGCATAAATTTTTCATGGCTGTTTTTTTCTCTTTAAATTATAGGCCATCCCAACTGTGCTGGGTGCATTCTTATTTGACATGCTAATGACACAGTAATAAATGCTTATCAGTATGATTGCTTCTACGTTTTGCGATGGTGGGGATATCATATTTTCACATTTCTTGGATTTTCATTAATCTCAGTAATTTTGCATTTGGGGCATGTTAGAAAACTTAAGACATATTTCACTGGTGGTATTGTTCACTATATTTAGTAAGAATCGAGAGTGGCTGTGAAGTATGTTAGCTATGACTGTATGGTTTGTTTTCCTAAAGTTTGTGCCATTTAATATGAGAACTCGTGATTGTTTTTGCGATAGCAAGGTTCTATGGATTTCAGGCCTGTTTTAATCACGTGAAGCAAAGTATATTACAAATGGACATGACAATATCATGTGAACATTTTCCATACTTGCTTCTAGGTTTGAAAGTTCTGCAGTCATAAATATTTACCCTTGTACTTGCTCTTGACTCTTCGAAAATAGCATAATTAGAAAAGAAATAAGACTGGTTTTATTCTAAATTGTAATCCATTTTACTTAGGGAAATCCTAATTTTGTTTTTTGATTTTTCCAAAATGCTTATGTGTACAATAATTCCATCACTGTTACCGGCCAGTGTTTTGCAATGCAATTGTGTTTCGAAACTTACTGACATACCAATTTCCATACAGTTCCACACGACTTTCCATCATCTGGTTCAATGTCTCATCTAATCTCCAATGTTTGACTAGATTCCTGAACTAGTTCATTTCATTTTCTTTTTAATTTTATTGTGCTAGTCATATTGAAATATCTAAAAGAACTCCTTTTTTAAATATTTCATTTCGGAGAAAAGATAACTGGTGGTCGTTTGATTGCGAAAGAATAGTTTTAAGTTTTATAGCCAATACTTCTTTAATTCTCCTCACTTACCGTAACACCGCGTTGAATCTTGAATCTTTTTTGAAGTTTAAGTGATAGGTTTTATGGATATTGTTGAGCAGCAATTTTGGAGCAAAATGTTAAAACAAAATATGACAGGCGAAGGGATAACAGTGCTATAATGATTAGTTGGATTGCAAAACTTTTCAACATTTTATAGGTTCCATTTCATCCTTTAAAAATTGTCAGCTAACTGACAAAATTTTCATCACTTATCAAATAAATTAGTTGTGCTTTTGTTGAGGTACCGATCTGCCAACTATCGAGCTAGTACTTTCGACATCTTAATATTCCAAGAGGTTTGAATAGTACTTCTCTGGGAACTGGGCAGAAAATGGTGCATAACGGAATCGCAATTTCTAAATGCAGAAATCAAATGCATATAACAGCAGCAGTAATTAGTAAATGAAATTGTTCATAACTAAATTTCCGACGTTTTTAGCTCTGCATGTTTCACAACCACATAATTTTGTTTCGAGAATAAGATCAATTAATTAGTGATATAATAGGCTATGTCCTGGTTCTCATTCAGTATTAGCTTGAAAATAATATCTTGTTGAATATCAGCAATAACAAATCTCAAGTCTTTCTTTAACACTGTAAAAGATATGTCGTTTTTTCCCATGCTTTCTCGGACTCATCTCACACACGTCGACATTCCGCTTGTAACGGAATTTCTATGGAGTAGTGAGGGGCGATCAGAAATCTTTAGAGATAATGAAATATTCTGTTTGATCTGAAGCTTTCCTTATTCATATCACTATCTCCAGTATTGGAAGGCACTGCTTTCAATATTGGAAGTCACAATAATGACAATCATATAATAAGGTGCAATTAATAGCTTTTATTTTTTACTTTTTGGAATATCTTCTAGAAATCGTGTAAAGTATTATCATAGCCGCGTAGCTGGAGTAAGTAAGCAGATAAGGGAATATTTGTCGAGCTGTCTAGATATCGGAAATAGTAGCAATCACGAGACAGAAATATGCGGATTTATAGACTAGTGTAAACAAATACTCAAATTATAGTGGAAGAAAAGTACTGCTCCGAAGAACCGGCCACTTTACCTGAGGTCTTAATTAATTTAGTATCTTTATTTTAGTATTTTTCTTTATTCTGTTAATTTTGTTTTTTTAATTTTATTTTCGGACTAGGTTTGTTGTTAAATGTTTATTAAAACTTAGATTTTTTTTTTCGAAGTTGTCTTCTGCTCTATGATTTTTAAACGGCAGTCTCAGCATGATGTCATCAAAGTAGTAAATGATGATATGAAAGTAGCTAACCTAGGTTTTCTAGTGTTTCAAGTACGAATGGAGTTTTTAACAATTTCTTTTTGTTTTCATCATTTTGCAGCAAATATCTGAGGTGTTTATAGCAAAATGATCCAACAAAACAGTTCTATGTGACACCGAAATAATATCGAGTTTCGTTGAATTTATTGGTTTTTCTATTGCTTGTTCTTTCTTCTTCCATCGTATTGCAGTCTCTTCTTTATTTTATGTTATGTATGAATGCTGAAGAATTGTTCAGAATTTGATCCGAAATCCGTGAACTTACTATCTATTTTTTCTAGTGTTTCAAGTACGAATGGAGTTTTTAACAATTTCTTTTTGTTTTTATCATTTTGCGGTAAACATCTGAGGTATCTATTTTTAAATAACTGGTGAAAGTTACAATTTATTCATTCCAATGTCCATTTGATCACTGATCATTTTAGATAGCTTTTCATTGCACTGAGATGTATAATAACACATTTTATGATATAAAATCAAGTCTTTAAAATCCGGAAGGGAGAAATCCTTGTTAATCGTCCTTCACTTCCCTCCAACTTACCTGTCCACGCGTTTCCAAAAACTCCGTTTTTTTATTTCCTCTCGTTATTTCTTCAGTTTTTGTCTCAGTTAAAAATCTTTGTTATTCTTTGTTGAACAATGGGTGATGATATTATGGTTAATAAATTGCTATCCTATTACGTGCCCAAAGAACACTCCAAAAACACAAAACGCCTTTGAGAGTAAAATAAAACATGTTGCTATTCGAGCAAAGCCCTCGCTTTTATACTTTTTTTTGATAATACAAGAAAGAGAATTCGAAAGAAGAAGCAGTCATTTATATGCAAATTAAGTGACATAAGTGTTTCTAGAAAAACAGTGATTGAATTTAAGGAATACCTCTACCCACACATTCCATTTGTTTGTCTCTACTTTTTTCTTTTATAAATCGGTTTTCGTAATGAGTTCATGGAGAATAAAGTAAAAAGGTTTTGCGTATCGGTTTATCCCTTTAATTTTAATTCGTCTTAGTCTACGTACAATTTTCTGTTTGATTCCTTCAATTAATTATAGAACAAAAGTTAAGTTCTAAATGAAGTGTTGCATCGCATTCCATTAAATACGCTATTTACAACGCATTAAGACGGAGGACTACATAGAGAAAACTGTCTCATTGCTCGTTTTTAAATTCATTCCACTTATGCGATGCGTTCACGGAATGTATTCACAGAGATTATGGATTTAAAAAAAAAAAAATTATTTCAGAGTTTAATTTCAGTTACTTTTACAGGTCCACTCGTTTGAATTCTTATTCAAAGTGCCATATCCGTTAATGTCACTTTCACATCTGTTCGTATGTTAATCCCACGTGTTTTATTTCATATAATTGATGCAATTACAATGAGTAGAAAAATCTGCCGGTATCAATTAATATAATTAAAGCAGTTAAGGTAAAATGCTTCATGTATGCCTGTTCACATGCATTACATTTCGATTTCGTACAGCAACATATCTGTCCTTTAATGTGTCGCTGCTCACATCCTTCTATCCCAGCTTTGCAAAATCCAAATTCTTTACTTCTGTCACAGTCCATTACCTGCAGTTGTTATTAAATTCATCGAGAAATTAAGCAACTGAATGGAATAACTATAAAATCAACCAATCTTTTTTATTCTTTAATAATGAGCAGGTATCTATAATAATATAATAACAGTCAGTGTTTGATAAAGCAGTAAATTGTTGAATCCGTAATGCAATCGGTAAATCGGTGAAGGTGAGAATGTATAAGTAATCTTCCAGTAAGCGCGTGATGAAATGGCTGTCAAGGATTTTCAGCAAAAATTCCAAAAGTTCTGTGGAACTATTCAGAAACTAACAGTGATATCGTTTGGCATCACTTGTTTGTAACAGAATTCGGTATTCGAATCGCACAGAGTTATTGTTACTTTGTTGTTGACACCTGAGTAGCACAATAAATTCTCACTTAAAGTTGAAATGCACAACTGCCATATAATTGCCAATACCAAGAATTTGGAACAAAAGCTGGAAGTTGGTCCAACTAAGGATTGAAAGGATAGAGATACTGTCACTGTAATGTTTAATGATAATTTTAAGTGATGAATACTATCATGGAATTGTCTGCAAATAAAACAATTCATTAATTCAAGGTAGTTTTGATAAATGTTTTTGTTCGCAATTAAGCTGATGGTTGATACCTGGCCATAATGAATATTCTTTGAATGAAGTGAATTTTATACCAATGGTAGATTGGTCTGGAAAAAAGGCGGTTAGCGTTCAGCAGAATGATTTGCAGAATCAAAACGGTTCCAATCAATACATTTCAAACATATTCGTGTTTTCCAGGCTATTCACTAATGACTGATCTAGAATAGTCAGAGAAGTATGAGGAATAAATGGACCTAACCGGTCAATAACCGATGTATGCCGGCAAATCAGATGTAAAAGGATACAATGGACGATTGACAAGTGAGGACTAAAAATGAAATTTATCTGTTTGTTAAACTCACTTATATATTTTGCATCCCTGTTTTGCCCGAAATAGCTATCACTGATAAATATGCAGATTTTATCATATGGGTGAATTAGTTTCATATTTAACAGCTGTATAAATGTACAGGTTTGGCATCACAACCAGATTGCTAAACACAGTTGATGTCATATTATCTTTCTTTCGTAAAATAATAGTAGTTCAATTGTAGATTATTATAGATTTGCATCTGGAAGTTGATCAGATCTATTGGTCTTACCAATAGATCTGATCATGACCTCCTGGATAGATACGTATAAATGTAATGGTAGGTATTATAGTTCTCTTTCTCATAGTGATATTACACGATTGTGATACCGCCAAGAATTTTGTTAGTTTTAATGACTTCCTTATTTACACAACAAATAATTATGGTTTGGCTGTCAAAATCAAAAACAAAGCTTTTTTACTCAAAGAAAAAAAAGTGGAATATTTGTTGTGCTTTTGAATTTCACCTTCGCTTTGTGACTTTGTTGGAAATATTTTGTTTCATGTCTGTTCAAATCTGTCAAAAAGTGGAGAGATCTTTTTTCAGCTCTCACGATTTACGTAGATGTACCTAGAAAGGTTATGTAAAGTAGAAGGAACGTGAAAGCGTTCTTTGCTATTTCACGCGTTAATGGGAGAAAGAGTCAATCATTGAAGCTGTTAATAGTCAATTTATTAAATTATCGGAATCAAATTACCAAGAATCGAAAATTATCAAATTATCGGAAAACGATCAAATTATCGGAATTAACAGATATTATGAAGTTACATAAATTCGAAAAATTGGAAAAACATAATTTCTGAACAATTTCTAAAGTTTTATTGATATTAAAATAGTATATTTAGTTGACAACGCTTAATTTCATATTTACATCGCACTATTTCTACCATTTTTTGTCTTTCTTTTTTAAATCTGTTTCTAGTCTCAGTTCCGGACTATTTCTGGATATTTCCTTTTCATGACTGGATATTGATGATATCTCTGTCTTGGTAAACGTTTCTGGTTTGTTGCTCTGATCAAGTGAGTCCGCTGAATCAATCGTTGCCGATTTTATTATTGAACTTGTTTTCCACAAAATTTTAGGAAAATAGAGAGCTTTTTTCTGCGATCTTTCCGGTGTTTCATTTGAAGTCAAAGGTAGCTTGAAATTATCAATTATTAAGAAATGTGGTGGGTTAACTAAATAATCAATCAATGACCTAATGTATTTTTCTCGGAAATTAATAAAAGATAGCAAGGCATAGCATTAAAATGGTGTTGCTTTCTTACTGAATTTATCAAATTTCTATTACATCTTCTAATAGTTATTAATTTTGATTTTGTCTACATGATAAATTGCCTATGAAAATCTGACGCAAACTAACAAGTTCTTGTGTTTTCACAAGTTCCAATTCACTATCCGTTTGCGTTCTCTCTGATCCCTCTTCTGCTGTGCTGTAATAATAATTTTTTGAAAATTAGTATAACATAATTCATATAACTTCGCTGTATTACTGAATTATGGCATACTCTTCAAAGTTAAATCTTCAAATCGTGAACAACAGTCGTATTCATTATATAAAAAGGGAGTTACGACTTAATTATTTACCATGCAAATTCTTCCCAATCAGTTATGTCAAATATTTTTTCATTAAATGTCACCTTGTTCCTGCAATGAATGCTTTTCTTTTCAGATGTTTACTAAACTTGGTGTTTTTATGAAAATTGGTCACAAAATTTATGTATGTTTTTAAACATATGTGTTTTTTTATTCCAGATAAGATATCCTCTATCCGACTATACATGCTCTTCACTTTTGTAGAAAGTAATTAAGGGAGATATAAAATTAAATATTTTTTGAGAGTAAGATTATCCGTAAAAATGTGGCTTTGGAGGACGTTGGATGGAAAAAATGAAACGTGCGATGATTTCGGCTCGCTTCTTTTCTTGCGTTCTTTTTCATTCGGCATCGATAATGCATTGGCAAGGAATGTGTTTTTGCGTAGTGTTTGACAATTGAAACCTTCGCGTTTCTCAAGTTCTTCGAGAGAAGCGTACGGATCGCACTGGGGTGTTTCGGTTGACTACAATTTCTAGATTTTTCATAATTTGAGAAAAATAGGGGATAAATTTAATAAATGAAAAAATTAGAATTTTCCTATATTTTTCCTACGAATATTTTCCCAAACAAAAACGAGAATTGCATTCTTCAAACTTTAACTTTTTTTAAAAATTTTGTTCATCAATTATCAAAGTAAAACCTTCATAAATGATTTCTGGCTAGATTCATTTATATCTTCCTGTAATGAATAATGTTTTCATTACTATTGGAAGTGAATTTATTGCCAGTACATACAAAAGACAAAAGTTCTCTCTTGCATCTTTAAACAAGAACTATAACAAACGGAACATTTAGAAATTAGCCTTAGCATTGCCATCTCAGGAAATAATAAATCATATTGCATACAGTGTTACAATTTATCCAGCTACTACAAATGTTCAACTTTGGGACACTTCTTTGAGAATAATTTAAAATAATATAAAATTGTAATTTATAAAATATATGCGAAGACGTCACTTTATTTAATTGCCGGATCATATCGTGACATACAAATAGTATTTCCTGTTCATTGTACATATAATTCTCCGAATTTGGTTCTTCCAGTTGCTATAGCAATAACTATTAACTTTTCATAAGATTGAGAACACTGATAATATTTAGAGAATGTAATAATTAGATGATACGCCAACCTTTTTAAAACCGAAAATCGATCAAGAGGAAAACAGAAGTGCATTTTTTATCACTACCAGTTTTAGATTTATATATTACCACTTCGTCATCCACTTCATCTTGATCGGCTTCGTTTTTAGACATGGATATGGGTTTTGGATAAAGTGTATCATCGTCCGTATCCGATTCACATTTTTGAACTCTGATATTTTGTTTACTGTCGTACTTATTATTTCCGCTTGCTTTTGACACTTTCTTTAATTCATTCAGCGAGAAAATCAGATCACCTAGAAGTATAGAGTAAACTTCGGAAATGCGTCACTTGCTGCTGGAGAAGAAACTTAAGAAATATCTGAAATGTTTCGTGAGAAAAAATCCCAATTAATAAAATACCTTTCTTTATAGGTAAGTCTTTCGCAGGCTCTTTGCATGAATGGATTCGATCTATAAGCGCTGAGTTGGGTTCGACGCCAAGCGCCTTAATGCATAGAAAATGAAATGAGTAATATGTAAACTGTGAATTAATCCCTAAAATTATAGCGCACCTATTGCAGTGTTAGCCATCATCAGAAGCCACAATTCTGGCAGAAGTTGCATGTTTCGCTATCATAAGTTTCGATTGGTCTTTGATCTGTTATTTTTTCAAGAGTAACGGAAGTAATTCAATAGTGACAAGAAATACATTACAGCAACCTTTTGTATTTCTTCAAATTGACTCTTCAGTTCTTCTTTGGATAATGGAATTCTGCTTCGTTGTATTCCCTTCCCAATTGTTCGGTTTTGCGGCGAATTTTTTGTTTTTAACTATCAAATATTGCTTATTTTATATAAACATTAGTGCAGAAATTTTTAGAATTAATGCAACGATTTGAAACTAAAAATATTAGTTGTAACTGTCTGCGATGGCAAATATAAATGATATCGATAACGGCGATATTCTAAAATAACGTTATTAACTCTAACCAATTCTTTCCTTCAGTTTATTAAAAAAAAAAAAAAAACGCTTGGCCTCATATTGTACCAAAGCATACGTAGTGTTCCTTTGATTTGTTTTATTTTTTAAATTGAAATATTATTTCTGCTAGCTCTTCCGTGCTATTGCATTCTATTTTTTTTATCACCAGGCTAGGACTGGTCGTGAAGATCTAACCAATTAATTAATGAAATTTCCTGCTACCAGTATAATTTTTGCTGATTCCAATTTTTTTTGACATGTTACGTTTAGTTTAGATTATGAACTCACTGGCGGTTTTTGTAGTATTGAGACTGGAGGTTGAGTCTCAAGCCTAACTTCTGATTTCTTTCTGCTGCATAAGCACATCGATCTTCAACAAGTTATTATATTTATTAAATGTTTCTCATCGATCATCATAATTATTTATGCGTTACGTCGCAAAATAATGCTTACATATAAGCTGGTTAGTTTTAACATCAAAAGTTTAACTTCCCCTTTTTCTTAATTTCAAATTGAATTTCAGTACTTTTCATGACAGCAAAGCATGATGGTTTGATAGTAAATCTATTGCTTTTTCAAAGAAAACTGAGAATTTATCATTATACTACAGTCCTTGAAGTTTAATTCGTAAAACCACAAGAAGTACTTTGAACGTGAAACTCGAGCTCTAAAAAGAAATCGAGACAGATTTAAACAGCAAATAGAAAAATGACAATGAAAATCAGAAAATAAACGTCTTTTATTTGAATTGAATGTTTGAATGTTTTATGCAAATTATAAAATTATATAAAGCAATGAACTTATAGCAGTACAGATTACAGTGAAAAGTACATGTTGAGTTGAAATTTAGTCCGATTTCGTTCATTCAAAGTATTAAGCTTTCCTTCTTTTTCTAACTTTCTCTTTTACTATCTTATATGATTAGTTAGTTTGTTTTTACATTCTCTTCTACTATCTGAGAATTATTACCATTTTCATTCTACTACATGAGGCTTATAACCAGCTTCTATTATTTCGGATCCAGAAATTAAGAATTTCAATCGTAGGCAGCCATTCTGTAACAAATTTCAAACACTTATTTTATCTGGAAAAACGAAAGAATTACGGAACAGAAAGTACAAAAGTTTTCAGTTAATTAAATGCAGGAATTAAAGTTTTTAATCTGGGCGGAAAACAAACGGATTGTATGTAGAATTCGCAAAACGTAAAAATTTAGTGAGAAAAGCTGAAAAGTAGCTAAAAATCTAAATTTCTATAACCTAAATTTTTATTCAAACATTCGCTTTGATCATCGGAAATTATTATATGCATGCAAGGTCAGTAATTAATCTTCTGGTATTTTTAAAATCATTTTCAAATTATATTAGGTTTTTATCAACTAAAGCGAAATAAATTTAATCTGAATTTCTACCAATTAAATACAATTCATTTCAGTCCGGTCGAGCAATTTCTCACATACGATGACCACTTTTTGTTAATCATTAAAGAGGAACATGAAGTAATGCATGCAAAAGTTCCTTCCTATATTGACCAACATTTGTTTATGAATTATTTTATTTCCAACAGTATTATTATTCAAGGAATAGAAGGTCTATTTTTCTAAAATCAAAATTTATTTGCATTGATTACATTAAATAAAATAGTCAAGCTTTGGAGTGGTAGTAATATGTGTAAGCTTATCAATATGCTCAAAATTCATAAATTGGATGAAAAACTTAACTTTTCTGTGATTTTCAATAAAACAAAGATTTAGCGAAGATTTGTATACAAAATCCTATTATGCTGAAACACTGAAATAAATCATATCACAATATTATTTTAGGCAATAAAAGGACAAATACCGGCAGAGTAATTTTGGACATGAAAATAGAATGAGCAGAATTACAGAGGTTACTAGAACAGCAACATATGTAACCAAGATTAGGAATTGTTTCACAAGCCTCAAATAAGCGATACGTTTGACATATAGATGATCCACTAGTACCATCACAGTACCTTGCCTGAAGAAATCTTTACATTCTACTTTCCAACATTTTATAACTATGTGAATTAAAAAGACGTTTTTTTTTTCTTAAATTGGGCTGCAAAAGCTTTCTTTTATCGTGATTGTCGAGTCATTTGTTGTTGCTTACACAATGAAACAAAATAATTCAGCAAATAATGAAATTTAGATGCAATGAGAAAGTGTTTTGGCAAGCATGTGTAATAATAGTGTTAATTTATGGAAACCATTGACTAATGAAATACTTAAAAACTCTAGGAAATTAAACAAACTAGATTAATACCGTATCAAAACCAAGTGAATGTTTGATGCAATTTATACTCGGACATTCAGTAATCTGCAGCTGACTTCCTGAATAGCATTGAATTGCTCCAGTAGCGGATAATGTCAACAAAATTAATAATAATATGTAGATTGTCATGCCTGAAATATCACTTTTAGCTAACTTTTACTTTTCATTGATTACAAAAACATGTTTGCGTTGTCGATAATTTTGTCATTATTCAGATAGATAAAGATTATGAAATTCATAATATAAGTAATGAATCGAAAAAGTAGAAGTAAATGACAATGAATAGTTTTGTTATATCTGAATCCAAATAAAAATTCAAAAAACAAAACGATAATGAAGTCATCTCAGAAAGTTTAACTGTCGGAAGAGTGGAACAGTCATTCATGAAACATTAAGTATCATCAATGTGAAAAAAGTGGGATGCGTTTCTCAGTTCATATTAAAATCTTCGGAGAAATACTACCATCAATTCTTTCTCAACTGACTAAGATTCGCTAAAACTTTAAGAGAAAACTTATGGTCAACCTATATCACATATACTTCTATTTACCTATTTGTCATCCAACTATACTTCTGTTTCGCATTAGTAATGATTGAAAGTACATTTGAGAGTAGCAAAATAACAAAGAGATAAGAAAGTTCAGAGTGACATCTGTCAAAATATAAAAATAAAAGGAACTGTTTGAGGTTGAAGTGTGATTTCATGATGAAATGTCAATCAACATAAATGTGAAGTTGGTGAGCCGAATGACCGAAAATGGGCCCACGCTAGCCGTATAATTATATAATTGTAGCTTATTAGCATTTCAAAATCTCTGCCACTCTAACAGTTATTCTACTTCGATATTTCGGAGTTTAGTGAAAGAAAACAAAAATAGAGAAAAATGCCTAAGACATCAAAAAATAATATGTAAAGGTCTGCATGCTGGCGATAAATAACATCTAACCTTAAGGAACCAAAGCAACCATAAGTAGAAATTATCAGCTTGTAATCTCAAATTATTTTTTCCACTGAAAATAATTGTATTTCGATTGAAATTGATCTCAGCAATAAATGCATGCAGTTGATCAGTGCTGCGGAATACCCTTTCAATATTCCTTCAATATTTCAAAAAGCAATAAAGTTCAACTCACTACTGCAATATTCACCTTTCATATATATATGAAAGCTCTATATGCATGTTAATAATCAGTTGTACTGCTTTATACAAGCGTATCTGATCATCGAAATTTTGGAAACCAAAGAGGAATTCTTCAAATCAGAGATGTGAGGAAGAAATCTGATTACAAATAGAAAATAATTTATGCAAATAGGAAGTGATGACTGTAAAATGAATAAATTCAAAGCCAACTGTTGTTGAGAGAACTGGGAAAATTCAAAATATTTAACATGAATTTTTTGAATTCATCATCATGCACTTAATGCAATATAATGTTATGAAATATTTCTTGATTTCAAATAAAATGAATTCATATTCTTCAAATTTCTGTCACTAAGCACACAATCCAGGATGTTTTACTATATGGTAATTTTCAGTTTAAATTTTCGTTAAAACAGTGGTCACAGTTTCAACTTGAACCTTAACATTTATTTTTTGTTAATAGTTGTAATGTGGGGAAAAAAGTTATTATTCTATGGGAGCAGAAAAGGGGTAAAAAAGATAAATGTTGAAGTTCAAGTTCAGTTTTTCATTATAAGTTTATAAAACGCTCAGAAGTATAATTTAATTAACACGTAGTAGTTATGGGTGTAAATGTGGGTTTGATTTTTATGAATTATATATAAACATTACTGGTGAATTGTGTTTGGAATCCAAATTTTATTTTTTAATCTGTTTTCGGCTGCTTTTTTATAATGCGAAATTTTGATATTCTAATAATATTCTAATAATATATATATATGTTCAATTCTAATAATATATAAAATCTCAGTAATCTTCACTGATATTTTTTTTTTGCTTCAACGAAATCTATTAATTAAGAAATTGTCATTTTTATTATTAAATGGCAAATGAAAGTGTTTGCTTTCACAGATATTTGTTCAAAAGTTTTGAAGATTTTGTTGGAATCTGTTTTTTTTCTTTTTTATTTGAATGTTTTGCTATTATGCTAATTTTTAGCATGAAATATTTGAACTAAGATATTTCATTATTTTGATCATTATTTATGTTTTTTCAAATGTCCACAAACACTTTAAAATGTTACCAAATGTCTATGAAAGATAAGGGAAAACAAAGGACTTAAACAAATGCGACTTCTGATATTAATATCATTCGAACTATAGCATTCGATAAGGGACAGAATAAATTCATCACTTCTAAAAAGCAACTTAACTTTTTAGAAAGTCATGATAAACAAGATGATAAGAGCGAAAGAATTAAATCATTAATAACATAGAGGAGGGTAAGACTTAAAGATGATCAATGAATCGAAATAGGAGAACCTGTAAAGTATTTGTGGGATAAATAATTCAATTGATCGATGGCAAATGCAGGTTTGATTTCTGCTGAAAAATCACTGGTGGCAATTCATGCCGAAATATCTTAGAAAAGTATAAGGTAAATAAGTTGTTTGTTTTCTTTTTAAAAATTGATTGACATTATTGACTTATTTCGAGTTATGAAGAAATCGATTTGCAGTAAAGGGTCCTCCTTCCTTGTGTTCCTAATTCCACAACACGTATTGGAAATTGTGTATGTTATGATGATAAACGAAGGATGAATTAACCAATTATCACATCTAATTTAACATTCGCAGCAAAAACCGGATCAAACTTGAAATGAAGAATGGGTGAGAAAAAAATAAGAATATGAGGTAAAATACAAATCTGAAGTAAAAATGGAAATCTGAACTGTATACCAATCTAAACACTTTTTTTAACAAGAAATAAAACCAGTCAATCTATGCACTAAAAGGAACAAACAAATTAAGTCAGTTAAAAATCTTCAGCAAACGATAATAAGCAGTCATTAAGAAGCATAAAAATCATAATTTTATCCATCGATAAAAGGATTATTTCAATATTTTTGTATTTCTGAAGATTAGTACTGTTAAAATAATTCATTTCAAATAACTGAAACGATTGAGTTATACTTGATCTGTTTAGTTTATAGTTTACAATCTATTAAACAGATTTTGTAGTAAGTTTTTTTCAATTTATTATCAGTAAATTGTAATTCATTCATAGATGATTTTGAATTTTTGAGCTCATAAATTTGCTCATTACTGGCTTGTTTTAAAGAAACTCAAAATCTAAATCTTTATTGTATAATTTGCCCGCAGAATAACTTTTATCTTCCCTACTGGTTTCTTTGAAAGAATCCCAAATCATTTCATTAACCAATGCACGACAGTATGCTTCCATCTTTCCTACAGGCCCAAATGCTGTCGAGTCTCACCAACTGTTCAATCATAATTTAGGATTTTTCTAGCTTAGTCATTATAGCCATTCAGTTATAATTAGAGCGACTGAGAACTTTAAATCTGAGATCTGAAATCCAGAAGTTTATAAACAATAATTAATTTTGCAATAACAACATTTTGGATGAGTGAAATGAGATTTACTTTGAATTTCCATTAGCAACCGTTGAGTCGGTCAAAGTGCCTATTTTATATTGGATAATAAATTGGCATCTCCAGCAAAATATCCAGTTGTGTCCGTTCTCAATTAAAAAGTCTTTTATCAATAAGATAAAATACTCGATGTCGTTTGCAAACCGTTGACTTTTCAAGTGGAAGAGTAAAGAATGAAAGAATTATTCAGCTCAATCCATTGTGAAAAGTTGCAGTAATTCGTAAGAATGCGATATTAATTAAGTAGGGTATGCAAAGTAGGTCCTCCTCACTTCAACGAATTCTCAATAACTACTCAAGATGGAGGGCATAGTCTTAGTTTTACATAAAATTATATTTTCACACTTCACTCTTCTCTTACCGTTTAATTTCCTTACCGAAAATACTGTCCAATCGACTGATTAAATGAAAATGACCCGGAACCGGTGGACAAAACCATAGATATGAACTCAGAAGTTCCACCAATTAAAGAATTTGCCGGTTCCAGTGGTCATGATTAAGTGCAGAAGTGCAGATATTCTTACATTATTGCGTGTTTTTAAGTTTCTGTTTGCTTCAGAAAGTTTTCAATTGTTAAGAAATGTACAATTTCAGTTCTTTTCTGCTTTTTATTCATTGACCAACTTCTCCTCTTTTTAGGTAATTCTTAAATGAATAATTAATCTTCCTAAGATTAGCGAAAAGGATTTGAATTTTAATCATTACAGAAGTAATGACGCCACTCCTTATTAGGAGACTCTTTTGAGCTTAACAAACATTAATTATTCAGTCTTTCCATTACTCGAAATTGTGAATATAAACAGCTTTGAATACTACCGAAATATGAATATTCACGGGATCTCTCCCCACAGTGAATCCTCGTGTCATTACGAATTGTTGATTTTACTTGGAAAAAAAAAAACTGCCAGAGGGACAAGTACGATAAGCCTGCATCAACTAGATAACACTTTCAAATGAAATGAATTGAAATGAACGTGCAACATTCAGAGATCCTTATATTATCATAGGTCTGGCAATCTATAATGGAGTATTATAAGCCTAGCAATCCGTAGTCAAGTATGATAGGCCTGGCAGTCCATATTTCAGTAAAATGAATCATTTTTCATTGGATCGGTATGTATTATACAGAGAACGGAGAGGGTAAAGGGACAGCAGAAGGAGAATGAGTACAGATTTCTTGATCACATTTTTTTTTGAGTACCAACGATAGGTGTTGTGTACACTACAATATATGAATGAAAGAATTGATGGAAGAGTGATGAGAGATTTCAAAAAAGTTTCACAAACAACAAATTGAAATGAAATGAAGCATGAAAACTACATTGCTGATCATAAAAGAAAGCCATTTCTTTGCTGATTACCGTTAACTATTCTTTCACTTTTTCCATTCTTTTCTTCGAACAATTACGACAAACATTTGTTGAAGATTTTTGAATGAATGTAATTTTTGTCAAATGCAATCAATCATCTCTCTAGAAGAGTAAAACCGTTGTTAAACTGCAAAAAAAGAAAAATCCTTTACTGGTGAATACAATTTTATTTAATTTCAATTTTAACGGTTTTTTGACCGAATTCAACTTTTGGATTACTATCAATTCCAATGCAAAAACGGTTTTTAGTGAATTATTTATTCAAGCCTAATTCTGATTCAGTATACATTTGAAATTCCTGATTTTTCCATACAATTATTCGGGGTTAATTACCCAGGATTAAATATAGCAACAACATATCTTAAAAGAAATAAATGACCTAACAGTTCCCTGTTAATCAATTTTATCCGTTTCAATGAGCGCATACTGGGAAGGATGGAATAAATTGCCTTAGTGAAGAGGGAAATGTTAGCAGTGTGATCTGGATTCGGGAATATAATTTGGGAATTGAATGATGAGAGACTAATAAATAAAATCAAATACAAAAAAGTAATTGTCAACAAATGAACAACATCCGCAATAATGAAACATATATCATCGCATCCTATCAGCAACAATTTATGATGTACACAAACAGTGCGAAATAATTTAATCACAGAATTACAGAGGAAATAAGCATTAATTTGCTGGGACAGATATCTGCCCTCTCTACAGTTGGATTATAATAATCCGAGCACTTACAACATTCCCCGCCAGTATCAACCGTTTCATTTCTAGCGATTTATGTCATCATACATAGAATATCTAGTTATTTAATGCGTACAACACAGAAGGAACTAAGCTAACTGTGCGCTTTCACCTCATAAATGAACTCAGTTGGTAACAGAGTTTTGAAAGAACTTTTCCGATAATTCAATTAATAGAAATCATTGATTCCAGCTTAAAATATCTCATTAACTGATTAACTGAAATAGTATAAAGGAAGTACGATATAAAGGGAGATATGAAGAAAAACGCTTTCAAAACTACTCTAACTTCACTGCATTACTTAACTTATCCGATTTATACTTCTTTCTCTGTATGTTCAACTAATTCTTATATGTCAATAATCCAATTCCAGTTAAATTCCCTTTTTAGGGACTTCAGGAATGTGAGCAGTGAAACCTTCGAACCAAAAGTGTTCTAACCAGGGAACTGCTCTTAATCAATAAGAGGACTTTTTTTTTTCGGCTACTTCAATTCTTATCCTAGAAAATACGTATTACGATGACTGGAAAGGATAAAAGGTATGAATTTAACTTTGCTTGATAACAAACCGTAAAATGAAAATATGAGCAACGACGGATAAATGGAATTATCGTTGGATGATTGCAGGCACTACTTATGTTAAAAGAGCATAGGAATAAGGTGGAAACGGTTGTGTCCTTGGAATCAAGATATACTCTTTTGTGTTCGCATAAAGGACATAGTTACAATACATCAAATTTATAATTACGCTTCTACAAACACAAACACTCATGGAGCTCTCGAAACCAATCAGCTGAATACATGAAAATCAGTGCTATACCAGCTCAATATAATATGGTTTCTACTAAATTACACTAATTATAATTCACTGCTACCAATAGAAAACTCAAGTTTCTCGATTACTTCGATTTCTTAGTATGTCAAAATTCCGTTTTGCATTGTACCTGTGGGTGTGTGTGTGTTACCAAAGAAATTGTGCGAAAAGATGAAAAGGAAATAAGGAAGTTGAAGAAGTGTAACTGCAACAAACATACTAAATAAATTTTATTAAGCTCTATACAGAAAGAGAAAAGAAAACGGGACAGGAAATATAAATTAAATCGAAATTTGTCAAGAAAAACATGCCAGAGACGAACTATATAATGGGAAAAATTGTCGACAGAATTACAAGTATTGATTTATAACAGACACTGTAACAAAACGTCAGATAATAATTTATCAAAAAAATTAACAGTGGAAAAATGAAAGCAAAATCAATGCAATTAAGAATTTAAACACTTTAATAAATCAATTAAAAATACCAATGCAAAAATACTACTTCACAGATTCTATTGGCACCTATATTAAGTCCAGTAATAATATAATTATAATAAAAACTAATACTTTTATTGGTAGAAGCCAATTTTTACGATTGTTTTGCTCGTATCAGTAGGTCGAAGCTTATATTCTGTATCTGCTATTGTGAATTTTTGATTATATATAAAATTGTTGATTCAATAAAACATTTAAATGTTGCCACCATTACTTTCAAATGTTTATGATAAAAATAACCATCATGGTGCAATAAATACACCGTAATACAAATAAATTAGGATATCCTAAATAGTTACACTTTTTGACTAGATTCTTTTCGACTATATTTCCCATCTAAGTTACTTATAAAACTGCTGCAACTATAATTTAATGCGAAAAAGAAAATATACTTCCAATATAAATAAATAATAACACTAACAAAAAATGAAATGATATCGATATGGCTTTCATACGGATAACTGAACCGTTCATCATTCAATGTAAACGTTTCGCAGAAATCGTGAACCTTCTGAAAAAAAGCCTTTGATTCTAAAGTATAATCTTTTTAAAAAAATTAAAACTAAATTCAATATGGTGATCATCACTACCTTGAAACTGGTTGTTTAATCTTTCTTACAAAGAACTCTACACTTCAATGGTTGTTTCTTTATTGGATAACAGCAACTCATTTTCTAATTACAAATGAAAGAACTTTTCAAGAGCAAGGATGCAGAAACAGTGGCGTTCTTGGATGCAAATCTTAACAAATTATGCATTCTTCAAACAGCAGTCAATATTAATGCGTGTAAAGTATGGAAAATTTTTTAGTACACTTTTTCTGAGCGAATATCGAATATCACTTGTCATACATTTTTATTCTGAAACAATTGACAACACTCAGTCTTCCAAGCAGAAACATTTCAGATCTTTTTATTCAATTTGTCTCAATCCTCTAATTTAATTCATCTTAAAAGAAAGAAAGTACCACTTCCACGAAAAGGCCATATTCTGTCTTACAACTTCATTGAATTTTTTAACTTCGAAAAAAAAAAAAACCAAAAGATCTGAAGCATTCGAATACAAATTATAGCATTCCAAGATTAGTAAGACTAAAAAGGACTAATATACAAATCTATACTTATACGCTGTCAACAACGACTACTAAATTAGATTGGTAGCAGTTTTTATCAATTGTAACAGCAATGTCAGCAAGGATACTAGTGCGAAAAAAACGATTGCGTAATGTCAGTGTGGTTACAGCAGCCATTTTATTACCATTATTTTCTTCAGATCCTTTCACTTCTACATTCAAATTTATATTTTTCAAACCAAATAAGTTAAATTCTTCGAGGATTTATGTGTCGAGACAGCATTATAAAACATTTCCTTAATGGTCCAATTAAGTTAAGAAATTAAGTTAAAAGTAAAAACATAACAAACACAGAACTGAACCGTACATGTTTGCTTATTATTGATAATTCATTGATAGTAATACTAATGTTGGTGGAAAAGAGTAGCGATATATAAGCTTATGTGCCTATTTCATAATATTT
Source organism: Wuchereria bancrofti (assembly GCA_005281725.1). Classification (NCBI taxonomy): domain Eukaryota; kingdom Metazoa; phylum Nematoda; class Chromadorea; order Rhabditida; family Onchocercidae; genus Wuchereria; species Wuchereria bancrofti. The sequence continues at coordinate 4,842,158 of SSBO01000009.1, read as the reverse complement.
TAACATACGTAAAAGACGAAAATTTTTGTACGGATCTAGCTCTTCACAATCAATTGTAAATACGATATAAAACTATTTCATTATCATTGATAATTTATTGGTAGTAATATTAATATTGATGAAAAACCTACTCAGTTGCTGTAATACACTCGATAATACAACGTTTTAGACCGCCACAAAGAATACGAATTGTCAAACTTCAACAAGTATACACCTCGTCCCGGATATACGTGACTACCAGCGTATACCTTAAAATACAGAATTATGAATTATGAACTATAACTGAAATTTGATAGTGGAACTGGAAAGACCAGGTGTTAACTAGAACATTAAGTCTACCATGAAATTTGTACTTCATCACCAAGCAATTATTAATCATTTATGAACAGAAAATTTACATTGCAATCATTTAAACAAATGATAAATTTGATCAAGCAAGTCGATCCTCGTTATATGTGCCAGAAAAAAAATTTTTCGCTGAGGATATCACTAAGAATCATGAAAGGGATGAATTTACTGTGAAACGGAACAATGAATATATTATTAAGTATCTAAATTTCAAGGTTAAATCCATGCTTTCGTTTTCTTTCGTTTCAAATCCTAATGAAAATAATGTGAACCTCTTCATGACAATCACGTCGATAAATGGGGACAATTTCATCGACATGTGGTTTGTTCTGATCCGTTTCTTTTTCCCTTACAGAACTACCGCTTTCTACGTCACTGGACCTTAGTTCTACTTGCAAAAACTCCTCGTCTGCCTCTTCATCAGACGATTCCGACACATGAACTGAGACCTTAAATAGTATATAAAAGTAATCATGCAGCTCCAGAAATAAGGGTTTGTTTTGAAGAGGCAAGAACCGCTGCAAAACATTTGTTCAGTAACAATGAATTCATTCAAAGAAATTTATTTTATTTTTCAGTACAGCTAGTAATGACGTTACGTATTCTTGACTTCATTACACAATAAAATTTGCATAACAGTGAATTACCTAATTTCCACGCAAAAACGATCGATGTTCAAATGGCCAAGCTACCTTCAAATATTTGAATCATTCAGAACAAACAAGTAATAAGGCTTATATCCTCAAACTCTAAAAATGCTCACACGATTTGTTTGAGAAATTGTCCATTCAAAAAAAACACCAAAACCAATATCGTAATGATCGGTTGCAAATTCCCAAAACAAACAACTGCCCTCCTCATGAGTTGGTACACGAACCTGCATCAGCGTGAGTTATGAGTTATAAGTAGAGATTTTGTTGGGTTCTTAATACCAGTTCCTTTTTTTTGGAAATTGAACATTGAGATATAAAAAAAACATTAAAACTTATTTACCTAAATGCCGTGCAGCTTATCGAAATTTATTTCCCACATTACCCAATACACTTCTACCCAAGCAACTAATTTTATGAACTGATGATGGCATGGGCGGTTATTTTTTTTCTTCGTATGCCGGTCAACATCTCCAAAAATAAGTAAATAAGTTGACCGAAAACAAATGGAACTTTCCAAAAATTTGCTTGAAATTTTAATATATAAAACTTACCGTTACTGTTTCACCATGTCCAACTTTAATGATGCTTTCACTACCTTCTTTCCTGATAGCAGTCTTGAATTCCATAATATCTTGACGATTCCACATTGATGCTGGTGCTATTGCAGGATTCGCTGGAAAATTCAACAATTAATGGAAACAATTCAACAACTATTAGACGATAAGCTTTTACTGTAGTAAACCATGCTGACTAATCTAGTAATTATAATAACTACAATTCCTTTCTATCGACACAACCTTGAAATGAAAAGTTACATCATGAACTTAACGAAAGATCCGGACGGCACTGAAACATAATCTATAATCCAGTATATTCACGAACGTTCTAGTGAATACAATTCGTGGTGGACGTTCAACAAAATTTTAGACCTTTAATAAATGAGCCAGGAAATCATAACAAAATCTCCTTATCATTTTAAATGATCTAGCAAGATAAAGAAACCTAGACAAACAATGTGATACACATAAGCATACTTAAGTACTGAAGACAATAAAGAGAAGTCGATGAAGAAAATCTCACATCAAAGACATTGCTTAAGCTATTTGAATACACTTTACCTATATTATTTTTCGTATGTTACAAAAAGCGTTTGCTATTTACATTTTTATTATGTTTTCTGTTTCTCATCTTTATTTCCCTTCATTACTTCAATTGTCAATACACGACGTATGACGCCATGCATGTGAAACATAGCAAAACCCATTATGAACGAAAATCGATGATCAAAAAAGGAACGAATTGTTGACCTAAAAAACAAAAGAAGTCAAACATCATTAACGCAACCGAATCTTACCTCCACTTGATGAATTATGGAAAATCGACCTTTCAACCTCTTTAGCAAATGCCATCATCCCCGTGAAATCCTTATTGCTACAAATAATTTTGTACCTTATCAGCCTAGTTAACCGAATTCACCTTCAGGGAAAGATCTATTACTCCCAGTCTGTTGCACTAGAATCGTCCCAAATGTACAAGTTATGATTAAAAGTGTATTTCATTTCAGTACAGTTAATGAATATTCTCGAATCAGCAACTACTGATGAGGAATGACAGTAAGTATACCGAAGCAGAAACAGAATCCGTTTCTTCAAGGTAGCCTGTTCTCATAATAATATCATTTCAACTTAACCTGTTCGTTTTTTTTTTTCAATATTCTTGGAAACTTTTTATTGCCAGACATAAGTTCCAATGAAGAAAAGAAAAAAAGGAAGGAATTCCAAATTGGTTCATGCTCTGTGTATTACGGCCTTGATTCACATCACCTACTGATAGTGTAAGCACGAAGCATGTCCGTTCCAAATAATGAAATGCATTAACACTGCCTTATTATGACCCATTTCTTCTTAGACATTCTTTCCAACGTGTTGCTCCAGCCAATTTAAGCTTTTGAATTGTTTTATTTATTTTTCAATTACTTCTATTTTTAAAATTATTTCTTGAAGTCAGCGAAATGTGCACCAGTTCTGAATTTCCCTTTTTCTGATCAGAACAGTTAGCATTATTTTGTTGCTGGATCCTAAATAACTTGTCTTAAACTTCGGGAAATGACATTACAACAAGATGACCTATCCTCCTTTACGAAATTCAATGTCCGATTCATCAATTTTTCCAAATAAAATGTTCACACTAACTCAATTTTTTCTCAACTGACAAAATAAAAAAGCGACACAGTAAGCAGCATGCAGTTTATCATTCAGAAATCCTAAATACTGCAAAAACTATTCAAACTTTCGAAGAACACAACTTAGAAATTAGATAGAAAGATTTTTTAAAAAGATGAATAACAAACAAGACAACCAGCATCGACAATAAATAAGAAAGCAGCTTACAGGAACAGAAGAAACCCATTTGACCATGAATTGAACATACTTCAATTGAAAAAGTGAAAATTGAAAAGTATAAGAAAAAGAAAATTACCCCCAAAAAGGAAGTCTCTCCAAGCTTCATTTACAATTACAAAAAAACTACATCATTTTCTTGCTCTTTCTTCTTCAAGATTTTACTACCTTTTTACCCAAATTTTAATCAGTATACATCCAACTACATGTTGTGCATGTGCATAAATCCGTAGAAAGGTGTACTCGAAAATTTTCCAACGATCCAAGCACTTTAAAATTTTAAAAATACAATAATTGGAAAAATAATATAATTATATTAACATAATAGAGAACAACGTAGTGAATGTTATAAGAAAATTTCAAATCAGAAGTAACTGCTTAACAAAATACAGAGTCTTTCTCGTAGGATCTTCTTCACTTAATAAGAATGCAAGTATTGAATTTTTTAAAGACGGATTCCTTGAAGTGGATTTGTTTCTAAGATTGATATTTTTGGCAAAGCTAACATATCTGCTATGGATGATAACTCGATTTATTTTTGTTAATATCTTTAAATATACAATAAGAAGGGAAAATGAACTAACAAGGTAAATCTTCACCGGCTTCTTCATCAGAAACATCCGAATTCTGATTTCGATTTCCACTTTTTTCACTATAAACTTTATTCTGCGCGCTATTTTGCCCATCCACACTTTTTGTTGAAGTAAACTCGCTGTCCGGAGATGCGCCAACTACCTTAGCTTGCTGCGCATATATTTGAGCCATGTATTGCTGATAGTGCTGCTCTTGCAGTTGTTTGATCAGTGCCTCTTGCTGCAATAATAATTATCATTTATTAAGAAATTTTTTTGGACTGGAATACTTTTTATACATCCTTTAGTTTTCTTTTTTCCTACAAAAATTTAAGAGATATGATCACCCTAAACAATATTTCACATTTGACTACTTGATAATAATATTGCCACTTCATTTTGTATACACTCTTCGGTTGCATTTTAAAATGTAAATGTCTTTTAATTGCAAGCTGAAGAAGTTGTAAGTAATGCTTGAAAAAAATGCAAAAGCTGAAAAAATTACATCTACTACTGAATGAATCTAAACTGCTGAACCTCATTTATAAAAGCTTTACAGCTTACTCTCAGAAAACTTTTCAAAACTCAAAATATATAACCAGTCCCGGCATTCGATGCGCTGTTTGACTTTTTTAAGGTATCCATTACTCATTACTAATTTCGTTTTTAAATTATCTTGAACCTCAACTTTTTATCACAACTACAATTTGTTTACAGTATTCTAGAATTTCATTTTTCTCAATTATTCAGGAATAAATGTGTACTTTCATTCGTTAGAAATATTTCCGGATTTCGTTTGACTTGTGAAATTGTTAAATAAAAATCACTTAGCCTTAACTTATGAGGAAAAAGCTATTGGAAATGAAAAATGAAAAAAGAAGAGACTGCAAATTAAAAATAGCTGACTTTAACAAGAAAAACAATGCTTGAGGTAATTTCTTTTATTTCTTGTTTGACATGTAATGTTTGTCTTGAAACAGGTCCTTTTAGCTATGTATCCACAAAGTGAGAATTAATAGCTGTTTTCTCTCAAGAAATCCGTATCAGAATTTCCAAAATTTAACATCGTTTAAGAAAATAAATTTGAATAAAAATAAGAAATAGAAGACAGTTGAATTCTCCGTCCAGGTTATAAATAAATAAAGTTTATTTCCAAATGAAATTTATTTATTTTTTAAGAGATGAAGGATGAACTAATTCCATATGTACATATTTTTTTATAACTGCGACATTTGTTGTTCTCCAAAACATGCATTTTTAAGGCAGATAAACTTAAGGCTACATAACTGACGAATGACATAATACCCAATTCTAATGGTTCATGATATTTCTAAATCGAGTCCACTTCATTCGAATCTGTACTGTTTGGTCTGTATTTATTCATTTACACTCTCAGGATAATAGCTCTCAAATAAATTTACATCAAGAAGCAATTAATCATTGACAAAGCAGATGAATTATTCTGAATTAGATACCACACTGTTTTCAAATGTCCACATCACCTGATTATCTATTTCCAACATCATCCTGTAGTCTTTCTAAATAAAGGTGTCTGTTTAGTACGATATAAGTACAAAATCAAGGACCATCCAAAGCATAATAAGCAATTTGAACTTTTCAAAAGATGAAAGGACGCACAAAAGACGTCATTCTCATCAGCACCATCATAACTATCAGTAGCAGTAGCGGTAATACCGCTAGCATTAGCATTAGCAGCAGCAGCAGCAACAGCAGTAGTAGTAATAGTAATAGCAGTAGCAATAGTAGCAGCAGCAACCACGTCAGTACCTATGATTGCTTCAAGTTAAGCCGAACAAACGTCAGGCAAGCTTATCTGCTAGTTTCATCCTCAAAACTATTTTCCACATCTCATTCTCATCAAAATCAACCTCTACCTCAACTCTATCAAAGACTTTAGCAGGTGGCAATCCCCATTTCGCTTATACTTTTTGTTGAAGCTTAATTGCTTCTTACAAATTCTAATACGGATATGTCATTCCTGGTCGATTAGAATCATTCCTGAAGTTAAAAAACAAACCTTGTGGCTATTATATAACATAGTATTAGCTGGCTAATCCTTTTCCACTCAACCAACATAGCATTACTTCGCTAATACTTATTTATTCCCCTTCTTAAAGCTATCAGAAAGGAAACAGTATAGATGAATGTTTGATCATGAAGAAAATCGGCAAAAATAAGCAAGTTTTTTGAGTGTTTCTTAAAAATACCGCAAAAATTTGCATAATTATTTCCAGAGAACCACAAGACATTGCCATAAAAAAATCATATTCAACTGTCCCGTACGTAATGCAATTTTTTATGCCACCAAATAGTACCTTGGAACTTTTTGAATAGAAATAATTCCCGAATTTCTACTTCAATTATCAATTTTCAAACTCTCATTCAAAAATTAAAAGCTCATAGAAAAAAATGAATAGGAGTTAGAGAGTCTAACATTTTGGAAAAAAATCATTTTCAAGTTTATTAATGTTGCTGACAAATTTGAAATGTCAATTTTAGGTAATTATAAAGTTTAGTTATTAACAATAAAATGGATAAGTTAGTAAACAAAAGGAATATCTAATCAAAAGGTCACTACTGATAACAAGCTGTTATTAATAGAGTAGAAATTATTTTGCAGAAGAAGAAAAGAAACGATGATCGACAAACTGCATGAAGATTGCCTCATATCCATATTCCAGAAATTAGACTTCGTTGATCGCGTACGTCTTGAAGTCGTGTGTCATAAATGGTTCGAAATACTACAGGTCCATTTTAAAGTTTACCAGTGCTACTATCAATTTTTTTCGCATAGGGATTCGAATAGAAAGGATAACTATATGAGAATTTTAATTAAAACAGAAAAAAAATTTGCGATCGTTTTACCTGGATAAAAAACTAACTATTGCGTAGGGGAATTTTAGACTAACATTTTTTCAATACTGAAAACTTCTCATTGAAAACAAATTTGAAGAACTTCACAGCAAACAAAAACGAATTTCATGGCAAATTACGTGGATAAATACAATATACTTTTGTTATAAAAGATAACATTAATATTCAAATCGATGGATAAAAAATGCTTCATTGTTGTGCAAATCATTAAACAAAATAATGCTTTCCAATTAACGCAACTTCATTCGAACCAAATTGTTTGGCAAATAAGCTTTTGTATTAAATTATTAATAATAAAGTGATAGCGTATCGAAATATTTTGCTTTTGCATCAAAAGAAAATATAACTATGATGTAACTAAACATTTGGCTGGCTTTAACACTTCAAGGCACATGTCTTAAGATTCAACTGTCTGCAAAAAACTAAAAAACAAACCTCATCATTATCTTTAAAGGTTGTTTTTGTTTTTCTTGTCTAATGCTGCTGAATGAAAAAGTCATATTTATTATGTGAACAAAGCCGATTAATACTTTGCAGAAGCAAGCAACTTATGCGAACATTAAAGAATTGAATATGGCTGATTTTTTAGTAAATAATTCCAGTGGATACTTTCAGCAGGTATATCTCTAATCTATCCTAAATTATTTTTATCCTTAGCTCTCCAGAGAACGAAATGAATGTGATAAATGTAATACACTTCCCCTACATAACATAAACATATATTCTATCAAGAAGCTCCGGCCTGGACTTTCAAACTCTTCAACTGAGAACAATCGATGACAATAGACTAAGGCCTGTTGTTATCGACAGACAACAAAGCACACTTCCAGTCTATTCATCTTTCGCCCGAAAACCTCATCCACTTATCTTTGAATTTAAAACTATTATTGTTAAATTATAGACAAAAATTAAATCATGACAGTGAATCACAAATGGAAAAAAGAGTTCACGATACACTTGTTTGTATAAGCAGAAATGCAAATTCACATATTTTACTGTCTTCCATTTTCCCGTAAGTTTTATTAACAGTCCAAATTCCAATTTTTCAGGAATTCATCTCATTCGCACCAACGGTTATTGGAGTGGTAAAACGTTGCGGACGTTATGTTCGGATGATCAGTTTTGGCCAACGATGGCTTAAAATCTCACAGCCCATTATTGACGCTATTGCCGAGTTCGTTTAATTTTTAAATACAACAAAAACATTTTAACCCATATTCGGTATGGAGATTGATATGCGATATTTTAAAGCTGTTTCCTAATTTAGTTATTGCACTCGTCTAACAGAACTTGATCTTGGCTGCATTATTTTGGATGCTGATATATCCGTCTTACTGGAGAAGACTGGCGAGAATCTGGAAACATTTTCATTGGAAGAAACTAGTTGGGTGAATAAAGATGATGGTGATAAGGTTTTAAGCATTATTTATTGATATGAAGAGAAGAACAAGAGAATTTCAATGGCTTACAACTCCGTTTTCACTTCCATTTCTTGAATCTGTATTAATTAAGATAATAATTGTTTCAACAATTGGAAATGAAAACAAGTGGCCATATTCAGGAAATAAAATAATTGTTGTAATTATTGATATATCTTAGGCAACAAATCTATCCGTTCTATTTCTTATATATATAAGTTATACCAACAACTTTCGGAAATGTTTTCAGGTGCAAGATTTCTTTCAGCGAATGAAAAGACTGAATAAAATCAATCTTAGACGAGCTTCATTTAAACTGAACAGACTTCACGAACTCCCTTCTTGTCTCAGGTAGGTTTTATCTAAATTCTTCAGAGAAGACTTAACTACATATTTTTGATTTCAAATTATGATAAATGAAGTGAAAACTTGCAGAAGCATTGAGATCAGTGGAACCAATTCACTTCCGGCAGAAATCTTAAATGCATTTCTCGCTCTACATCCAAACCTGATTGAGCTAGAATTAAGTCCACTGTCAGTAACAGATGATATGACTTTATCATATATCAGTGGTCTACCAGCACTACAATCTCTCCACATAGGATATATACAAAAAGAAGCTCAAGTTCTTCCAATGGAACCATTAGCATTTTGCAGTACTATTCAAAATCTACACATTCAGGTAAGTAATGATTTTCGACCGTGCCATAACCACAACCTAATAGTACAAGTCACAAAAAATAAGAACAATGAATTCCCAAGGTAATTTGCGATAACTTTAGAGAACTATCTCTATAAGTGAAAATTCTTCTTTTAAAAAATATTAATCAAATCGTCGATTTGGACAGAGTTTTGATATCAAGGAACGACATGAAGTTGTGTATTGGAAACAAAAAAACAAAACCAAAAATTACGTACAAAAGAAAAAAATTTAAATGAATGACAGATTTTAAATAAAAGAATCAGTTTCAGAACTGCACTGCTTTGACAGGGCAAAGTTTACGACTAATACTAGAAGGACTGGTGAACTTGCGATCACTGACAGTTATGAGTTGTTCAAAAGTGTTTGATTATTCTTCATTATCACAATGCCGTTTGCTAGATTCATTAAGTATCGGATACTCGCCCCATCTCTCTGATGAGGAGCTAATTCCACTAGCTGCGCACAAGAAGCTACGCTCGTTGACACTCAACAAGTGCTTCAATATCACCAACAGCTCTGTACTAACTATGATCAGAGAGTGCACACTGAACAATGTTAGCCCGTTAAGCCTGGCTACCTTCTCAGTTCCTTGTCACTGATTACTATGAAAAAAGAGAAAAAAGATTTCTACTGAACAATCTTTTCGTTGTTTGCTTTTACCTGAAAATGACAGTTTGATCGAAAACTCTTATTTAACTGTTACGAAATTCAGATTGCACTCATCAACTGCGATGGAATAACAGATGAAGTGCTTTACTCTTTAGCATCAATTCAGTATATCATTGAAACGATTTCTGTACAAGGATGTGCTTGCATTACCAGGTTTTACCATGAATTTTATTGGATTGAAAAAAATTTAATTTTCACTACGAACAAAGATTTTTATCATACCAACAAACCAATTGTATTTCTAATCCTATTCAAACTTTAAGCTAACTAGAACTTGAGCGTCAAAGGTTATGGTTGTTTCCTTTCAAGGACATAATTTCACCATTTATTACAGCAAAGGTGTAGCAGTTCTTGCACTAATGAAAAATATCACAAAACTACGAGAGCTCGATATTAGCTATAATAGAAACATTGATGATATGGCGATACTATCAATTCACAACGGACTTAAACTGAAAAAAAGAGAAAGTGAACAAAACTGTGGAAATGGGGACAAGAAAAACGAGATACAACAATCTCATACTTCCAATGACCTAGTATTTCTCTATCCATTCTTAATTAAAAATAAAAACTTTGGGGCGATAGAAAGTAAACAGATATCTCCTCAGTGATTATTTTATCAGTTTCAAAAAATGCATGCGAATAGACGCTAAAATAAGTGATGATTTGCAAGTCTCAATAAATAGTGTCGCTTAATTCCTTAAGAAAAAACGATGCCTAATATTAGAAGCACCAATATTAATAATAAGAAAAGTATTGTTTAACTGAGGTATTTATTGCTATCCAAATATTCCTTTCAGTTAACAATTTACATATTCAAAACAAGCGTTTCGTTCCGGATTGAATCTCACGTGAGTGATCTGATCAATTTATCAAATTAAACTTAATCAGCTACTTTTTGTGTATTCTTTAAAAGTCATTGAAAGCGCAGAGACATTTAAATCTATTCAACTTGCTTAAGGATTAAAATACCCAGGTAATGTAGAATGTAAAATGTTTTTGGATAATTTAGAATAATTTAACCGAAATTCCCGGTGTACCGTCAAGCTTCAACTACAATCTCAAATAACTTCCGTATCCTTAATAATATCTGAGATGTGTTTTCATCTTCAAATTATTTAAGATAAGCAGACTGGCCAAAATTCTATTTCTTACGCAAATCATTTTGAAAAATTATTTTCTTAAATATTTCTATAACATTACTTATTCCGTTACTGCTTGGTTTCATAGTGAATTTCTTAACGACATAGTGCAAAACTGAGCAAAGCGTTGTAACATTCGCAACTGATACTACTGCTATATGTTTTTCCTCTTTTGATAATCAACTGGTATTCATTTGTTTCAATGTACATCCATTATATTCTCTAAATTTCAGTATGCGGGTATTCAGTTATGACCTTCATTATTTGGTTTATTGTTTATCAGATAAAGGACAAAATGGTTATTTGTTCTAAGCCTATTTTACAAGAACATGTTAAAATCCACAAAGAAAATTTACTGAAGACAAGTTTTCCATTACTCATAATTCCACATCTAGATTCAAAGAATTTGAGAAATTCAAACTGCTGTAATATATCTGAATTATAAACACGAACCACAAAACAAATGCAGCTCAGTCACAATTATGCGTTCAGGAATATAAAGGTGCAAAATTAGCCTAGATAAAGTAATTCCAAACCTGGATAGGGTCGCCTACAAACTGTTGTTGAGCGTATGCCCGAAACTGATGATATGTTTGACGATTGAGAGCTTCCTGAATTTGTTGCCTGCAAAACAGAATATGTTAAATTGTTTTATGAATTAACATTTATGTAAAATGATTCCAGAAAAATGACAGTTGGATTTCATATCCCAAGATTCAAAAAACTAACCAGCACAGAGTCAAAAATTATTAGATAGAGTGAGATTAAATAGTACGTGAAATGAAGGAGAAAATCATTTCGCAATGAAGACTGTTGATCCAATGCTACTGTTTTACACACAAGTGGGAAGACTCAGAATTTTGAATGACACGAAACCCACCTTATTCTTGCTATCTGGACACACTCAGCTCGAATCAAGTAATTTCAAATTCAGTATTCAGGTGTCTAAACCCAAGATTTCCTTGTGGTAGAGTCAGTCAACGGATTGAGAATTAAACTTTCCTGAACATAGTGGTCAGCTGCAGCGTAAAAATTGTACAGTTTATATAATCAATAACAAAGATAAAGATCATACCGCTGTGCTTCAAATCTTTCCAAATCATTCACTGCTTGAGAAGCGTCAGACTGGACATTATCCTGCTGGTGTTCTTCACTGCAAACAAGCTTCACTCCAAAGCTTGAGCTTTTAGTTTATCGAATGAGAAAATAGAGCTTAAACAATCGTAGTTCCGAAAATGATACTTAAGAATTCGTATACCGCTCTCAATATGTGCAATCTCAACAACATGAAATAACAAATAAATCTGGAAATAAAACTACCTTTTGAGATTCATTTGTGACTGTAAATGTTCGTTGACAAAATCACGGAATGATGGACAAACAACATCGAGCAGCGTAATGAATGCTGACATTGCATCAGAAGTACTTAAGTTACCCAAATCTTTCCAAGCTTTTCTGAAATGTGAGATCTGATACCGAATGATGACTATAAGACATTCATTTGACAAACAAGAAATTATTCCTTACAAACTGAAAACAAACTATTTTTTTTTAGAAGTAATGTGGTTGCCTAACAAAAAGACACATAAACCATATTGACAATTAAAAAAAGAGAAAGTGATACCGTACTTCTGAGATTAGTTTGGTTCAATGTTTCTGATCTAGAGGCTATAGGATAAATAGCAGGTTATGAGATAAACAATCATAAAACGAAAATTATAAAATTCTGCAGCGAAAGAAAAGCACCAAGCTCAGAAAACTTCGAAAATTTCCCGAAATTTCGGCAGTAATCCGTTATTCTCAAGCTAGGGCCAGGATTATCAATCTACGAAATTTTAATTTGGCAGATTTCTAGAAGAAAACTGGGAATTTTTGTACGTGAATTAACTGAAGCATTCTTGGTTGTATATATAATTTGTGGAGTGACACAATGTGAGTTGACAATAGTGAACTGACGAAAGAGAAGTGGGGAGAAGGGTGAATGTTAACAAGTTTATGAATGATGTGAATTCGTCTGAAAAGGTTAAGAGAAAATCTTTAGTCTGTGACTGCTTTTTGGGATGAGCTGTTGATATGATGATGGGCCAACTTTCTTGTTTTCATGGGACTCCTCTAAACCGTCTGAATGTAAATCGAAACTGGTGAAAAGCAACGGTTAGAAGTCCTTCAAAATTGAGAGCTGTAGGAAGAAACAGGGAAAAATACGCCAAGAATATGATCAGGAGGGACATTAAAAAAGATGACACAACACATTGACAAATCACATATAGACTAATGACATGTTTTCAGAAAATGTAAAAAAAATTAAAAAAAGCATACAAAAATTTTAACTCAGCTCTTAAGTTAGTACTAACCTAAGTTTTACAAAAGGAAGAGAATGCTCAATGAAAATTTTAAAAAAATCCATAATACAGGCAGTAAGCAAGTTTGGTACCTATCGTTTTAAATCACTATATTACCTTTCTTCTAAAAAAATCCATAATACAAGCAGTAAGCAAGTTTGTACCTATCGTTTTAAATCACTGTTCCTTTCTTTGGTAGTTCAGAAACATGGGCTTTGCACAGATACAAAATACTTTTTAAATAGCAATAGAAATGTCAGTAAGAGCAAATTTACCAAGCCATACCTGCATTTTTTTATAAAGCTACAACTTTTTATGAAGCTATAGCTATAAATAAATTTTAGAGTAATCAGTTTGTCCTTTTTAAGTAATGTTAAAACTTCACTAACTTCCAACACATGGTGGGTATACTAGAAACCCAACATAACTGGTCCTCCAGAGATGGGTTAATTTTTCCATTCAAAGGTATCATCCCGCGCTGTTATTTCTTCTAAAAAAATGACAGACTTCTGAAAATGAGTTTCTGTTTAAGTAAAAAATATCTGGACCATTTGATATGGACTACTCACAAGCGACGTTACAAAAAATGAAGTGATAATATGTAGAATGTTCTAGGAAATGATAACTTCTAAAATGGATACATCTCAGCTCTAAGTTTGAAAAATAAAGAAAAACTGCCTCAATGTTTCTTTATCTAGACTAGTTTTCTTTCAAAGCTTAAATGCTGCTTGAATAAGATTTCCCCATGACATAGCAAATATTATTTTGAGGTTAGAATCGGTAATAAATGCGTCGTTGTATTTTAAACGGTGCTAAATAATTCAAAAAGATAATGCTGTTGACTTTCATGAGGCCTGAAACTACAATATTACATTTGGAGCGTTTTTACATTGTGTACGCGACTGGATTAAACGAAATAATTTGAATAACTTCTATCAGAGTTCAGAATGCGGAAACTGTGCATGAAACAAATATATCTTAATAAACCAACTTTTTAAAAAACTGAATTATGGGCATTACTAACAATTATCTATTTCATGTTTTTTGTCTATTTGCGAACTCGTTCTCACTAGATTGACAAGTCATCAGTATACACAATATTTTTAGTACTAAATTCTTTGCATCGACTGCAAGAATTTTTTTTTTTTTGTTACTCCAAGATTTCCAAAAATCTCAGCACAAAGAAGTACCATACCTACTTTAAAATATTTTCTTTCACCATATCAACATTATAAACAAACGTTCTTATCTAACAGAAAAGAATCATTTTTTGAAAACCATGTCACTGCGACTTGTCATGCATGATAGAAAATTTTTTAGAGCAACTTGTACAGAGAAACAAGTAAAACCCAAAGAAAATCTGAAGATTTTTCAAGAGAATGTTTGAGTTCTTGCAAAAAAAAATGAAGTGAAGCAGCAAGCAATATATTCCCAACTGAAGATTATAAAAAATGGGCAAGAACAGTATATGAAAAAAAGTAGAGAATAAAATTCAAAAATAATTTTCGCACACAACTGACAGCAGTAAACCTATTAAAAAAATGAAGTGAAGCAGCAAGCACACAAAACCTTTTCGAATGCATATAGAAGCGTGAATGGTTGCTTTATGTATATAAATGTATGAATAAATATATATTTTTCAGTTATTAACATGTAATATCCATATATACGCATGTATGTTTAGCTCTTCCACAAACAAGCCACAATCTCCATTTAAAACAGATTATCCACCAAGGAATTGAAATTTAATCAAAAAACAAGTCATTAGAGAGGTTCACTGAATGAAACACTACCGATTAATAAAAAAGCGCATTAAAACAATAAAGCTTCCACAATTCTGAATGTCAGCCGAAATTTCAATCAAGGAACATCTTTCAGATTTCTGAAATGTAACAGAATGAAATTCCATTCAAGAACTTCACCGTCCACACATTCAAACCGATTCAGCAGAAATTTTTTATCTTTCCCATGCTTCTCAAAGAATAAAGCAAATTGCAGAATTCATGCTGTTTGCATATAGACATTTGAAATGACTTTATGTTGTTTTTCAGAACGACATTTACTTTTTTTTCTTTTTTTTTGTAGAGCGGATTGTGTAGATATCCTATTGGACTAATTCTCAAAATGTTAAATTGAATAGCATATAACACATCCACAAATACAAATGTCCCTATCTAACAGAAAAGAATCATTGAAAACCAGTCACTGCGACTTGTCATGCATGGTAGGAAATTTTTTAGAGCAACTTGTATAGAAAAACAAGTAAAACCCAAAGGAAATTTGAAGATCAACAAATAGCTGCTAGGTATATTGAATTCCGCTGTTCATTTTGGAACAGACAATTCTACTTCAGGAATAGGCCTTAAAACCAATGCAAAAAGCTTATATACAAAAAGTATTCACAGAAACGGTGTCTGACAAGAACTTCTTGAAATTTTTACTAGCAGACTTACGTTCTATCGCTACCAACAAGGTCAAACCATCCAGAATCATCTGCAGCTGCATCATAAGGACCGTAGCGTACCTGCTTTGAATATGCCATGAATAGCAATCGTTTTTCGTAGGGTATCATAAGCTCACAACTGTGTTTTCTTCCTAAAAAAAGGTAAAGGTGTACAGTATAACGATATTCTTATATTATCATCCATGACAAAGCAAAAGAGATTCTAGAAGCATCCAATAAAATATTTTTGCATTGACTATTGTGGCAAAGAATAATAAAATCTCAACTGATACTATCAGTGGCAACTAAGGATATCATTTCTAGTAGGATACCTCGATAAAAAGATATGGCCAATTTGTATATATCTTCCAATGGCGCTCCAAATTTGTTCATAATTAAGTCGGTTTCTCCAATAGCCATATCACCGTCTCGTTCAGATGCCCGGTTCTCCATAAGTAACCTAAACAAATTTAAGAAGACTAAAAAGACAGGTGTATCAAGCGTCAAAAGCAAAATGAATGGACAATGATGTTTTGGTGCGGTAAAAAGTTGAAAAACAAATTCAGAGATTCACGACGAATAACTGACCAGATTATTAGCTTTATTTAAGCAAGCAAAAGTTATGTGAGTGAGAAGCACTATCGTGATCTTCACTTATCAATATTTCCTTTCATTTCAGTTTATCAAAAAATAATTTATGAAAAAAGTGGACGGATGGAACAATTTAATTTAAGAGTTTCAAATTCACCCCCTCCTCCTCTGTAAATCCACAACAGTGGGACAGAAGGAACACTATCACGCATAAGCACACTGGAAATAGAACAGAAGGATAGAGGTCGGCCAAGCCGTACAATACCGGCGTAGAATAGTGGCACGGATTATCATGGAATTCTTTTTTGCAGTGGCAGGTCGTTTTGTTCTCGCTTTTGTGGGAGACGTAAGGTAACAGAGTAGTTGGACAATGATCGCTTCTCACATTTGAGCCCACTTTTCTCCACAGGGTCATCCGTCCATTGCGAACTCTATTCCGGGGTGAAGAGACCTACTGATTGTAATTTCCCAATTAATTTTAATTTTTAAGGATGCATAGTCAGTCATCGGATGACCGCAAATTAGGAATTATGTCCGGAATTAAGGACGTAACATCAATGGCACAAACATTGCCTTCGAGCACCTCTACATCACGTTCGGTCGTTAGCCAGCAGAAATCGCTTCCAGACTCGCAAGCAGTTTTACTTGCCAGTGGTTCCGTTCCACCAGGCACCTCTCTCAGGTTATTTTTTATTCGCATAAAATACGAATTGATACCTTGCTTACATGAATTATGTGCACCTGCATAGCCTTGCATAGTCAAAGTCGAAGTAATCCTAGCCTATAGCAATCTCTATATTTAGTCATTTTTTAACTAATTTCAGAGATTTTGTGAATGATCTAGACAATTATGTGCCAACAATACCTGATGCTGTTACAATCCATTATATGAAGAAATGTGGAGTTGATTGTGCAGACTCACGGGTTATACGTTTATTCTCACTTGCAGCTCAAAAGTTTACTTCAGATATTATTTTGGATGCTATGCAGCAGGTATTTCTATTTTTTTATTCTTTGCACAAGTTAAGGAGAGATAAGGCGTCCTTTCCCCAGTTGTATAATATTTTTTTCTTGTCTTATCTTTTTCTACAAATGAAATTTTCCTTTTGCAATTAAAGAAACTATAGAAACAGTGAAAGTAATGTGTCATGAGTTTAATTGCACATGACATTGTTTTTTTACAAGAATTCTTAAATGGATGACATTGCTTAGCGTTTCATCGTTTAAACTTAATGCTTAGACAATTTTTGGTTATTTTAGGTTCTTTCAAACACTATTTCATGCATGTGTTAGTCGCTTTTACATTGTTCATTCCTCAGAAACTATTCAGGCACGCATGAAAGGGTTGGGACAAACAAAGAAAGGTACCAAAGAAACACGTTACACGTTGACTTCAGAACTATTGGAGCCGGTGCTTGCTGAATATGGTATCGAATTGAAAAGGCCGCCGTATTTTCAGTGACTGTCACTGAATTACTAAGAAATACATAAGCATAGAATTTGAGTTTTGCTGTGTATAATCTTTATGTATTTACTTTAATCATTTAATGTACATACCCCATGATTTTATTGTTCACTGGAACTGTGGAATCATTTTGAGCAGCTTCCTGTGATGCTCACCAGACACTCTTTTATATATAAACTCTTCTTTTTATCTCTTCCCATCACCCAGATACCTTTTAATATAAATACGGAAACCTTAGAATATGGCTTTTTTTTCAAATCCTAAAATAGGCTAAGTCGTGATTTCCAAAAAATTTTTAATATCCTTTGTCAATGAAACTGCCATTACTAGTAATATTTTTGGAAGTGTTTCTTCTGCATACTTCTTTGAAGGTATATTTTTGAGTAGTTTCTGTTGTAAAAAATTGAGTGCCATGAAAAAAATTAAAATTCTTAACTAAATGTGGTGTTTCTTGCAAACAGACTCATAAATTTCATGATTCAGAATACTGATAAGGATTTAATTTGCATGGATACAATGGGTGGATTGTTCTGGAAATAAAACCACGAAACCAGTTTTAGGAAACAACCATGAAGTCTAAAGTGTTTGTTTATAAATCATATAAAAATATGACCCATTTGGCGTGTCGATTTTGCAATGATGAATCCGCAGTTCACGTTGTTGATCCTCTGCTGGATTTACGTTATCGCTTTGAAGATATGAAGGGGCTTAAATGCATGACTGAAGCGAGGTGAGCTTAAAATTCAGCCGGAATGACTGATAAAATATATTGGTAAATTAATAGGGGATTGAGTTTTAATAGAGTAAGAAGTTGGAATTCGTAGGAGGATAGATCCTATTTAAAAAGTTTTATAATGACGTTTTATCATTGCAGTATTTTAAAGCATTCGTCGTCAAGTTTATGCGGAGTTTTGAAATTTTCATAATTTAATAAGTAGCAAATAACTAGTTTCTATTGCGATGCTGTGACAGTAGAAAAATGCAAACTATTTATGACTGGTCATCATTTTATATTCAGTCATCACAGTTCTGATATTTGATGAAAATACTTGTTGTTTCAGAGGATTGAAAGTTGATGTTGAAAGCGTTGCTGCAAATTATCATAGATGGTGGGATGTTTACACAAAGTGGCGTGATTCTACTGCTGAGGTTTTTATTCATTTACTAGTCCAAGTACCCAAATTTTCGGAAAATTCGTAATCTTATTTTTCATAATAATTTATTGAATACGAGATGAGATGGCATCAAATTAAAGTTTACATGTTTTTATGTACAATTTTATAAAACTGTTTAGTCGCAGGCAGAAAAGTTATCGCGTGACCGCGAATTAAGGCAGCGCATGCTGAACGAAAGTGAGGGATTGCTGGATGCTTTAAGGTTACCAAATGATTTATCGGCCAATACTGTGTGTGAAGTTACCGCTCCTTTGATCAATGAAGTTGATTATGAACAAAACAACAAGCATATATTTTTTTTGGAAAAAGCGGGTATGATAAAGGTATCATGTTCACTAATAGATTTTTAATATCTTTTACAATAGGGCTCTCTCATCCACTGAATTCTAAGTATGACTGAAAGTAAATTTAAGTTTGGAATATAAAGATTTTGGAATTTTTGTGCGGTTTTATTGACTTGGAAATCACATCAGAATAAATATAATTTTATTTTTTGCAGGTAGAACCTTCAATTTCAAATGCACATCTCATAGGACTCCCAGCAAGTTTGCAGTATTTTCTGCAAAAATTGTTCCGTGAAGAACTTACTGGGAATATCCTCAATGTAACAGTTATAATTTTTGACCAAAATTTATGTACCTTTTCACACTGATAAGGCTGTATCGTATAACCTCCTGTGTTGCCTCTGGAAGAGATTCTAAATTAACCAACAGACTTTTCTGTCAACCACTGATTAGTCTGTGGAACTAGCTAATCTTTATAGGTCATTCGTAACTATAATTCTTGCTCTATAGACCTCCTGCATTCATTATGCATACATAACTTCTTGAAACCCGACTTTCGCGTAAGAAATGGCTAAACGTTCTGACTTTTTTTTTTGAGTGCAATTTTTAGGTTTCTCCACCCTACTTTGTGCGTGGTGCAATAATCGATGGTGTGAATTTGTCGAAGGAGTCTTTCCCGCTATTTGCAACTGATGCGCATAAAAGATCTCTCTATTTAACAGGTATTTCCTTTATTTAATAATTAATCGGAATATTTTGTGCATACTATGTCTATTTTTTAATTTATCTACTTTTCACACTTTCACGAAGCATTGCAAGTTCCGCTACGAAGCAAAACTTGCAAAGACTTAATTTTATAAAAATGCTAGATGTTTCCGTATAATCTTTGCTGAAATAGGAGAACATTGCTGTACATGACACTTCAACTGTTTATAGCTTAAGCAATTCAGTACTTAATCTTATTAGCCCATTCAGTACCTTCATAAACCATTTCCAAACCAAATCAACAGAAATCCTTTATTTGGATTAGTTTCAATATTTTCTAAGCGATAAAATTTTAGTCAATTTTTTGAATGAGATAAGGAAAAAAAGATTTTTTATGGCTTATGCATAAACACCTACATCTTAAGCTAGTGATTTGAAGCTACTCAAAAGAAACACTTCATGAAACTGTGGTCGATTCTTGTGAGATGATAAATGATAAAATGCTTCAATTATCAAATTAAGTACAAGAAATAGTAATTTTAGGTCATAGCATCCCTTCGCTGGTTGCTTTGTTTGTGAAAAAATCCTTGACGAAGACGAATAGATGGCCTCTTCGTCTGCTAAGCAGCGGAGCTTCTTATAACATCCCAGGCAGCGTGCCATCTTCCATCCTTAATTTGAATAATATTTCGCAACGATTAAAGACAGTGCTGCTGTCACTGTGTAGAACGGATGAGGAAGAAAACAATGAATATAAATTTCTAACTAAATCAGTACAAGCTATTTTGGAAGACAAATTATCTCTAGAAATTGCTTCATCATTTGTTCCTGCTCATAAATTATTAAATTTCGAATCTGGTGCAACTGGCTTGTTAACTTCAACTGAAGTTGAGGCAACTGTTTTCTTAAAATATTTTTTCAAATTTTTAATTTTTACATCTGAAAGATAGTAGTTAAATATACTGAATTTGTTAATTTAAAAAAACTTAATTTTATTTGATTTATACATTACTCCGTCTTTCTGTGTATTTTTGTTCCGGTTAACGGAAGCATCATATATGCGGAGCTTTTGCATGGCTGTATTAACTTTCGTTAATATATGTTTTATAAATCAAAAATTTGTCATTTACCGTTCAAAGAAGTATCGAGGTTGTTTACTAACAAAATTTTCTAATATTCAGATAGCTCGTATTTCTACGATTGGTTCATATATCTCCCGTCGACTATGTATTTTGCTTGATTTGAAACCGAAAAGTGTTGATTTTGTGCGAATGGTTTTTGTTGACATTGATCTTACAAGGTATAGAAGACTGTTTTAAAAACATTACTTTTCGAACGAAAATTTGTAGTTTGTCAAAAGGTAAATTTTCTGTTTTATTCTGCTTTTTTCAGAATCGTTGCTTCATTGATCGAAAAATATGTGATATCTGGACAGTCTGTGCCAGAAAGCATCAATCCATTTCTTGCTCGCTCACTTATGCAGTTTTTAAATTCTCAGAAATCATGAAAGCATGGAAATTCTATCATGACATATGTTCCTTTAAGTTATTTGTCTTAATTTTCTTTACTGAATCTAGTTTTTCTGCTGTTTCTCAAGCGTCCTCCTTACAGTGAAAAAAGTGATCTTTCATTGTTAAAGATCAAGTGACGATTCTTGTTATATTTGATAATTTAGAAAAATCGAAGAAAGAACTGTGACCAAAATTCTGCATTGGAAATAAATATTCTTAGTTTTGTACATTTCGCCCATTTGAGAGATTCAGTGTTTGATTATATCATCTATGTGTGCATGTTCCTTCATGCAAGCTTAACCATGTAGTACTTAAGCTGTCTGTTACGTAATCAGATAGCTTTGCTATTCTGCTTTGTTTCGATTGGGATATTTATTTTCTTACAGATAATTCGATTTTTTTATTTTCTTTATTATCTACTGTTCAATCTTTTGTTTTGTTTACAAAATAAATTCGTGTGTATTTCATTTTTTGGTTCGATACAGACGAATTTTTGCTTTTATATGTTTCCTTTAATTGTAAACTTTTTTTACCTGTATTCATAAACTTTGTAATTCTTGATGACGTGCCCGCCTTATAATTACTTTGATGATAGCCGCAAGTTGAGTTATGTCTTACATCAAATTGTTTCGAGGTACAGAACTTTTATATTTGTGCTGAATTGTGCCAATACTTTTTCATAAGAATAGGAAATATGTTTGAAATTTCATCTCAATTTATTCTTGGTATTTTCATGAGACAAATGGAATCGTTTCATACGATAGAATGGATTTATGCCCCAGAAACCTTTCAAGAACGACATCAGCAGTGTGTTGATGGGCGTATTATACCGATGCGACGAAAAAGAATGGTGAAAGGATGTGCGATATTATATGAAAAGGTGTTTGAAGGAGTGTTTAGGCACTCCGATATGCGTTTATTTGAATTTATCGTGGCAAGGTCACTTCAAACTAAAGGAATTTTCTTTCTGCTCTATAATGCATGGAAATGATTCCTCAAACGACATTTAAGTTATGTTTTTTGTACATCTTCTGAGGTCCATCTGAAGATGGATGGTCGTATTTTTGTAGCTTTTTCTGCTTTCACTTATTTCATTCGCCTTTTTTCATTGATGTTTCCTTTTTGAAAAAGCTAATTTTTTCTTTCATTTTTTTTTTGCCATTCTTACCTTATTTATATCTTAAATCCAAATGAATACTACTGTGACTAAGTTTGCACGAAGTCAGAATTTTGTTGAAAGTATGGATTAAAGTGACATAACTACCGTCATGGGTTTTAAGATTGTTAATGTTCGAGGCTACCCATCAAACTGACATTTCTGTATGTTCTGGTCTTGAACCAACCGGTTCCAAGTGCGTTGCTTAACAGTTAAACTGTTTTTCTAATTCGTTTTCATTATAAACGCAATTTGTTCTCTTTCCGCGGTTATAACTCTTTCCTTGTCTTATAGATTGCATCATTTTTCTATAAGTGATCAATTAAGAGTGTTTCTATAAATGATCAATTAACATTGTGTTCTAATAAGAGTTCCTTATGGTCATCTTGTATCTGCCAGTATCTAACTTATGGTCACTCTTCCTTTCTCGAGTTAAATCATCGAGCTAGCTTATATTGACTGTATGATAAATAGATCAAATATAATTTCACCTGTCACTTGATGTGACTTCGAGTGTGCTGAAGTAATTATCCTAGTCAGCATTGCTTTGCATTTGTTGACATTTTGTTCTGGTTGTTTTTTTCTCCTTTAAAAAAGCGACATTTCAAGAACCAGTCCTATTGTATTGTTGTTTGGAGTTAAAGCACAGAGCGGTAAAACTGTTTGAGATGTAATAAATTGGTAGTAATCTTGAGATGACCTATTTGCATTTTTCTTCTTCGCTTTTCTTTATTGTTCTTCCCTTCAGTTTTTTCCTTTAATTTCAATTTTTTCCTTCTTTTTTTTGAGAATGTTATGTATTTCTTAATGTTTCTGCGACATCATTGATTGCTTTCCTTCTAAAATTTTTTACTCTTTATTCTTGAGTTTTCAAAATTCAGGATTTCAAGTACGATAAATGGGATACGAACAAAAGATTTAGTATAGAATTATGTGAAATAAATTGATGCGCCAAATACGAAAGGAGAGGAAAAGGAGCTAAGAATACGTGTCCCATGGGCAAGGTCATGCTTTGCAGAGAAATTGGAAGCTTTCTGACCATTCCATGAAATAGGTCTGCCTCGTTAGATCTCCAAAACACAGAAGATGTACGTGTCCTCATATGTCAACTTAAGGGCCTTAATTTAATTTAGAGCAGTTAGTAAACAATAAATCTAGGACCAAGTTCACTGTATTTAGTTTTAGTGGGATATACCGCATTGGAAGAATTTCATTTCACTATTGAAATTGCTTAACTGGTCAAAGTCAAAATTCAGTAAAAATTCCTATCAATCTTAGCCAAAGAGTGGTACTGGAAGGTAGTGTAGTATGTGATCATTCATAGTGTGCAAGCGGTCGGTCAAAGCTAACTCTGCTCTGAAATATTAGGGTGACATTTTCCTTTTCCTTCCAAAATGATATTCAACAAGAAGCTTTCTGTTTTTATTTTGGTCATTACTATTACTTAAATTCTTTAAATTGCATAACACGTCAATAACATGTGAATGAAGGCCTGCAAGAGTAATGGATGGATAAAGATTGTAATGAAGAGAAGAAGGATGAGCAGTGCATTCGCCGGTGACTATGTTGAAGTAATCTGCGCTGCAAAATTTCTTTTAGAGCTAAGTTACAGGCCTATGTTTTCATGAGAATTGCATACAACTTCAAACAGTTTTTGAATTGTTGGTGGCACGATATATAGGTGAAATATTCATTCAGCTTTTGAGTTTTTGCCAATAAACTGAAATATTTTCAATCGTTAAGAAGTCTGCAGTGCAAAGTTCTTGACAATTCCTATGTGTACTTTTAAAAGACTAAATTATTTTTTAGTTACATTTTCCCCATTCACAGTTGCGATTATGCTAGGAAAATTTCATGGAAAGCTGATGTGTCATCGAGAAAATCATCAATAAAAATGTAGGGTTCTTAAAACATTTTATTAAGCCTAAGGATTTTGAGAAATGACATATCAAAAGATGCAAAATCAAATTCACTGTCCTCTGCTGAAGTAATTAAAAAATCTAAAGGAAAGTCACAAAATAATTTGATAAATTCCCAAAACTTCAATCTTCAATATAGAACGCAAAGTATAGAAATCGGTATTTCCACTGAGTGAAAACAATAACAAATGAATTGTATGATTGAACGTTTTCGAGGCTTGACTTCATTTTTATCAGATCGAAAAAATTATAAACTTTTGGACCTTCATAAAAGTACCTAAAGTACTGGAAAATATGCCTTGGTAGTATCAGGTGGGTGGGTTTGAAATGTTTTGCCCAACAGTTCTTCCCAGAAGCTAATATTACTTCTTATGACTTTATTCAAATAGTTGAATAAAGGAGATGTTAGACAGTAATGAATGTGGAAGAGTGAGATGACCTTACTGACCTTACGAAGTACATAATAAGCAACTTCCTTTTTTTTGATATTTATCTTTTTAAATTTGATTAAAAAAGAAAAGAAATATAGGAGCTAGAACAAATGAGAAATGAAGGAAAGGAAAAAAAATAGATAATGTAGTGCTGATTGGTGCGGAATGCAGTTTGATATCTTTTCCATCGTCTTCCTTTCCATTCTAAAGAGGCATTTATGATTTCTGTGCTGATTCGTCTTTTATTTGCATGTCTGACAACAGGTCACATTTTAAATGTTCCTTCGCTTTCCAGTTATTTTTTCTCCTCCCAATCATTTCATCACGGAGATTTGCTGGATACTGAAGTAGAGGTGTATGAGATCACGAATTCCTTCTGCAGGTGTCATGTATATGTTTCATTAGAGGCATTCTTTAGAGTATTATTGCTATATCATTTCAGACAACTTCTTTCTTTTACAATTCCAACTCGCCATCTCCTTTTCCGAGAAGTTTCCTACCGTTTCATTAATGACCATTTAAGTCTTTTGAAACACTTCACATGCCATGCCGTATACCAAAATTGTTTCTTTGCCATTTTCATCTTCAATCAATTACCATTTTTTGCAATGATTTTTTATGAATTATCTTGTTAGAAATTTGTCACAAATATTCCGTATTTATAGCTGAGGTGCCGTAATTTATCCTAGTATTTTCATGCTATCATATATAAGCTTCAGGACACAAGATTACTGAGTTTAATTTTATCATTATAATTCCTTCTTTAACACAGCATTTTCACAAACATGATTTTATCACTCAGTTAAAGCTCTAGGTTATCATATATCAGTCCCATATCACTCAATTACTTAGTTTCCGTGAAACAAAAGATCATTAAATACTTATTTCAATTTCAGAGGATAAAAAGTAGCTGCGAACTTACAGCTTAGATAGTGTTTTCGAGAACATTTCGTTAGATACCAAAAGTGACCTTGAACTGATATTAGGTGTCCAGTAATACAGTAGTGGATTGATGATTGCTTCGCCTTTCGATTCTTGCCATCCGCAATTGGTGTTGATGTTGACGAGGCGGTGAGTAGATTGAAATGCATCGTAAGTCCTTCATGTCCCGGTTGTAGTAACAACAAGATGGATGCATCACACCTATCGCATGTTATGCTGTCCGTTGTCTTCACTCAGTAACTTGTCACAATTTTAGCGATCAAAAATTATATCAGTATGAAGTATGAAGTATATAGTGTTTTAAGTACGAAGTAGAAATTGTTTTTTTTTGAACTATTTCATATTAGCCTCATGGTAGCCATAACGATATGACAGTAAACTTTTTTTTTTATATCAGAAATAACTTCTAACTGCACAGTGTGCGTAAAACGTGTCTTTACGGATATGTATCGTCGCAGCGTTACCATGAATCCATAAAGTATAAGGGAAACATAGCTAATGCAAAGTGTATATCCGCTCAATTCATTACTTATCATTTACTTATTTCAACATTTGCTATCATTAATATCCATTAACTTTATTCCAATGAAAGCAGGAAGATGGCATTTGAATTAATCTCATCGGTCTTAATGATGTTTGATGATATCAGTTATGCACATTGTTTATCGAAGGAAAGAAGGAAAAGTAAGTTCCCTTAAGAGAGCAGACAAAGAGGTACTGTACTCAGAAGTGATGTATTTCCTCATAATCCTTCCTCTTCTAATGATGGCTCTCGAAAGATCGGTAGGAATGCAAAGAATGGCGAAGATGACAAAAACATGATTTATTGCAAATGAAATGGCGGTGAGTAGCGCATCGTTGATCCAAATTCCATGCAAGATAGAATGAATGAATGAATGAATGAATGAATGAATGAATGAATGAATGAATGAATGAATGAATGAATGAATGAGATATGGGTGGGCCTCTGCATGTATCAAATGTTTTCCATTAAAAGCATCCATCTATTTGTAATGTTAACCAATTTGATTATAACAAACCATTTTGGAAATGCTTCAAAATTATTTCTAAAATATTAATTACATGCTTTTACCAGAAATAATCGGAAAACGGCCAAAGTCGATTAAATCTCTAAACAACATCTTCCTGTATAGCTTTCCATTTTAGTGTTTCTTTTTGAAAATGTGGATTTAACAAACAGTCTTTCTTAGTCGATACGTATTACTAAGGCTTATCGTAGTAAAAATCTCATGTATCTGAAGTTTTTTATGTATTTTAGATGGTTTTCTCTACCAGTTAGCTAAAGTTACCGGAATACTGTTCTTTCATATCTTTTCTTAGTATTAAATATTTCTTTCCTCATTGCTATCATATTGCCGGAATGACTCATTAGATTGATACTACTTGACCTGGTATGTATTTGTATGCTTGTATTCGGATCTGTGTGTGATGATGTCAACTAAAGATTGTTGTTATCCAACTAAAGTAATAGGTGCTTCCTATTTAACATTAAATTTTTTTGCTGAAAATATCGTCTGATTACTTAGAAGTTTAATTCTAGACTTAAATTAAGCTCAAGTTTACCCTAATTTAAAACAGTCTCATTATTGGTTTATGACAGCTTTGAAAATGTTTCATCACTAGCATATGTAGTAGCAATGTTAAAAAACAAGGAAAAAAGATAATAAAAAGGGTAAGTATGAACTGAATTCAAAAACATCTCGAATTGAAGATCACAGAATAATTAAATTAAAAGAATTGAAAATAAACATACCATCAATCACATTAAGATCTATTCACTTGGGAAGTATTTTTCTATTTCCGGAAACACATTTTGTGATGGAATTGAAACATCGATCAAGAAAAAGGGAAAAGAAGATAACGGAAAAGTTGCACAACAACGTGGTTTTAAAGTTTCATCAATAAATCAGAGTTGAACGTTGGCTGCCAACTTTGTTCGTTTATGAAAAAAAGAAATTACCAGTGATACTGTGAAACTGTCGTTAACTATGTGTGTTAGCATATGTCATCAGTTAACAGCTACTGAAAATGGTTTTCGCTCCATCTGAAGCTTGGATATTGATGTTGAAATGAAGATGAGACTGGAGTCCTTCTCGAAGAACAAATGATTGAAAGGTGTTATCATCATTTGAATCTTCATTAGACAGGAGCAGGTTGAATCTTCTAGAAGCGCTCTTGTCCCATCTTCCCTTCATTGTCACATTCAGAAACACTCTCTCTAATCAGTTTATATTAAACTCATCAAATGCTCATTTAAGCGAATCTGTCCATGTATATTTACACATATATATATAAGCATCATACGGTGATGTTTGAAGGATTCCAAAAATTGTTTGCCTCTTTGGTAATTGTTCTTCCCTTCCTTGTAAATATATATGTGTTTGTGTGTGTATGTGTGTGTGTGTGTGTTTGTGTGCATGTTGTCTGTGCATAGCTGGAATTCCTTAGCATGGAAAACCGGCTCCCGAACTCTACTCTCTCTCTCGGAAATTTACAGATACTGAATGATTTTCTAAAGTTGTCTCCCGCAGCATTTCTTCTTTTCTCTCCCTATTCCCCGTGTTCTCTGGTTCATTTATTTGTTCTAAAAATTCCTGAAATTTTTCTATCTTACCGAAATAATCATTTCCATAAACTTTCTTCTTTGTGCAATTGCTTCGGAGTTAATAGCAATAATGTTGGCGAGCTGATCTTTAACATTAAAAATTTTTCATACACTATTTAAAATTGAAGACCTGAAATTGGTTGAGAAATGTGACAGGAACTGCTTATGCGTGATAAGTTTACTGTGATCAGCATACTTCTTAGAGAACTGTCAGAGAATTAGCTTGAAGTGATGTGAAGATTTTGGTGGATTAATCGGCAAGCCTTAACTGTTCATGAAAACGTATTAAATTATGTCTCATTTGTCATGAGCCGTTTTATTTTGCTTACATACTTTTTTCACTCAATCACATCAACCGATGACTTCTTTTTTTCTTAAAGTGGTCATCGATTAATTAAATGATTTTTTTGCTCCAAAAAATTTTCGACATTAGCCACAGCATTACTACTCATTTTTCGTGATGGAAAAGTCACTATTTTCCTGAAAATTCTGTTCTGTTAGCATTGTCTTGTTTGTCTTATCATGTTAATCTTGAAAAAAACACGTCTGGAAATGTACCAAAGTAAGAGTACTGCAAATTGCATTGCCCATTACTAAATGATATTTTAAACTGTACATGTATGATACGCTTAGGATGCTTCAACTTCATTTATTCTTTTGTTTGCTTCAACGGAAACGGGCCTTTTTTTAATAACTGGTTGAAACAAAAAAAAGGAAAAGAATTTCTTCGTTTATTCTAACCGTCAGCACGTAAATACTTCACACTGAATGTTCTATCGATTCATTCCATCTTTATTTTTCTCCTCCTTTTCTCATTTTTGATCATTATCAAAGAAATGTGTCGTGTGCTACTCTCCCCAAAATGTGTCATTCACGTATGTTATGATATGATATGAACTGACATGTTTGTATATACTTTTCTGTCTATTAAGGTGACATACCTTATCAGTTATATACGTATCCATTCGTGTATGTGTGCACATCTATGCGTGATTTCACTTCTTACTTCTTACTTTTATGTGGCTTATTGCCCTGCATTAAAAGCAGTAGTTAGTCTTGTTTTCTCGAATTTAACCTCCGTAATGTGAAAAACTATCCAAAAAATTTATAATTCCTTATGAAAATAAAGATAGGCTTCATTAAGTTCAGCGAATAACTTCAAGGTTATTTTTCTTTTTTGTTTCAAATTTTAATAGGTATTTTACAAGCGATGACTGACCTCTGACGGTTTGCGTTTTTTTTGCCATGGAATGATGTGATTCAATTTCATTTTTTAAACTTCCAACTTTTTCTTGTGAGATTAATGTTGTCATCATCTCTTCATTAAGCAAATGTTGTATTGCTGGCTACTTTTGTTGGAGCTAGTGCTAACGATTTATTCTTTTAATTGATTAAGCGTGCTACTTTTCATGCAGGACATTAAAAGTGAGGAGTTATTATGGATAATTTAAAGTGCGGGATTCATTTTTTCTAAATGGATATTTAGAATGGAATGATAAAATAATAATTGGACATTTCAAAAATGCAAGGTTAGGAGTGAAACTCGTGATTTTTCTACAGGTTAAATTATTGCTATTTCTCATAATCAAGACCGTCATTTAAAATTTGACAATTTAAAAAAATTTTTTTTTAACTATTAAAATCTAAATCTCCAAATCAGAATACGGTTTTGAAACAATGAGTAAAAGTATAGGAGTGTTTCAAGCGAGAAACCTGACACAGTGACTTCTACTTTAGTAAGGTATTTGTGAATTCATAGTCTTTCATTAATAATTTTGATGAAATTGGAGGGCATTCCATATCTGAGACTGATGCCCTTCTAATTAATTTATATCTTAACAAATTTTTATACATAATTTGGTTAGTTAATAAATTGCTAATCTATTAATGACCATGAATTATGGCCAACAGTGTCAATGTGCACAAAATACCATCTGTCTCCTCTTTCGACAAGAGACATTTTTGAAAGGATGTAATAATTATTTGTAATGAAACGTATTCATGCCATTATATACTTGATAACATTACTTTTTTAATTCATTTTGTTACCGTTAACGG
The DNA here is from genome assembly GCA_005281725.1 of Wuchereria bancrofti. NCBI lineage: Eukaryota > Metazoa > Nematoda > Chromadorea > Rhabditida > Onchocercidae > Wuchereria > Wuchereria bancrofti. The sequence goes on along the minus strand of SSBO01000009.1, from coordinate 4,811,711 downwards.
AATTTGTGTTTTCGGGAATTTTTTTTTAAGGGAATGTTAAAGTAAAATGATTCCGAACAGAAAAAAGGATATTTTTGCTCAAGGTCATGCGGTATTGCATACAAGAGAATGTGGGAGAGGGGACAAAAGGGAGGTAGACGGTGGTTCATTTGACCTCGAATAGCTATGGCGTACCCCCGAAATGAAATGTCATTTCCTTCCTGACCTGTCCCTTTGCTTTCTCCTCTTCCGTTCAGTTTTATTCCTTTCAAAATTAATTGCTAGTTATTTGTATTATTCAACAAAGTTATTTCTGAGTTTTTACGGATTCATTTTTTTGAATTCCTTTTCTGTATCCTTTTGATGATTTCAGCAGAGTTATCATTTCATATCACTACACCGAAAGCTATTTTTTTAATAGATAATAAATATGGACTTTTTAAGATATTTTCGTCCGTTCGTCCTCTTTATACGTCTTATACGCTTTCAAATTAAATTACTGATTCAAATCATTTTATCTTATTGATACTGAACACTTAATTACAGGCCTATTTCCTTGCACTTTAGTTTGATTCATCTTAGTGAATGAGGAATATCAGGAAGAGAAACAGTCGGCACGAGTTATCATAAATTACAACGATTCCTTAGAAGCGAGTTGACATCGAGAGATATTGCTTTAGATCAGGTAAGACTGCAACTATGTTTACAAAGCTACCTCTTGAAATGTTTGAAGTATTTCTATAGCTCTCCTCTTTCGAGAAGAATTCAATCTATTCGAAGTCCATCGATTTAAGTGAAGAATTAGCTGTTAGATGACACTGAATTTCAGATGTATTTTCTTTGAATCGAATCATAATGAGTAATGAAGAAATGGGAGCTTAATGAATAATTAATTCACATATTGTATGAAAAGTTCGCAGAAAATTGTTTTGATTGTTAATATTTTTCTTTCTTTCATTATTACCATTCTCAAAGTGTTTAAAAGTAGCATCGAAATTTTCGTCCTGTTATCTCTGAGGAAAATTGAAAGTATTGTATTATCGCGAATACTAAATGATTTAGGATGAAGTTATAAAAGTTACTTCTTAATTGTCATAGCTATTAGATACACACTATTTTTAGAAAGTATGCAATCTGTACTTTACGCATAAGGTAAATTTATTTATGGTATTTAAGGTAAAATATTTTGTAACTGCATTTATTTGCTGTTGAATGTTGAATAGACGTATATTTGCGTGATGGAGCTTCGTTTTGAGAAAGATCATGAAATTGTACAATTAGCGACCTGTTATTGTTTTAGTATAATAAAAACAAATCAAAAAAGTGATGACGGAAAGTGATGAAGTGAATTCATACCACGGTTCCAGTTCATGTTGTTCTTCTCGGATACCACCTTTAAGTGATTCCGAACAGCGTTTATCTGAGCCAGATGCACCAATCCATAATTCCGCGAATCTTAATCACTTCAACAGTGATCATGTAAAAGTTATCCCATCATTACGTACGACAATTCCATCTGGTTATAAATATCTTCAGGTTCAAACTCTTACAAAGGAGACGATTACACTTGCTGTACATGTTAGTGTTTTATTTTGCCATTATATTTGAAGAGCGCTATTGGCATAATAAAGAAATATGTGTGTACTTTCAAATTTTAACTGAAATTATTTTAGATTTCCATCCTGTAACTTATTAAATGTTCATAAAAAATGAATAGATTCACTTTCTGGGATATGAAAAATGTGGCTCATTTAAGTGACTTAGCTCGAGCCAATGTACTTTCAGTTATTTATGTTACTATCGATTTGATTATGATGTGTGATAAGAGAGAACTTTTGCCATAGTATGTCGTGAAGATAAAAAGATATATATGCCAAGGTATTTCTTCGTCAAGAGTTAATAGACTAAGTGAATCTAGTTTTTGACGATGATTTGATTTTTTAATTTGTTTCTGAGAAAAAGAATTTTCTTGTGAAAAGTAATCCTATATAAAAGGTGATAAGCAATAGCATTTTTTCATTTATTAGTGATACTTATTTGCAATGCATCCTATTGTTATTGCTGTTGAACAGCATTGTTGAAATAACTGGAATTAACTGTTGCATCAGAAAATGAATGCGTAAAAGCATTGGAGACAAATAGCTTCGTCCATCACTGATCGCTTTATATTAAAAATTTCTTTCATTAAGTATTTTTATCACTGATAGCAAACAGTCCGATCTCTTTGTTTGAGGATTCATCTGACCTAAAGTGTTGACAGCTTCAAATAAATCCCTGTTTTTTCGTTCTAACCTAATTTAAAACGAAATAATCTGTGAAAAATGGTTTTCAGATGAAATGTCGTGTGGAGGATGCATATTTATGTTGTTGTGCATATCTTGGTTTTGATGAAGAACGATTGTTTGGCTTGGCTCTCCGAACACCTTCTGAAGGCATTGGTGGTGACCGACCCAGAAATGAATATTTTTTTTTGGATCCAAGTCGGAAAATAGCAAAATATGCTCCGAAACAGTGGAAAATATCGCATGCATGGGTTGGTGAAAATTAAAATTATTAGGGAATGGATCAAACTGTAATTATCTGTACACCTTGATTAGTGCATATTTTTCTGTTTTTCGTCGAGATTTTGTGTTAGATGTGTTAATTATGTTTCGATGCTAGGGAACTTCTTTTCGACAGAATAGTCAACTCTAGAAATGTGAAACTATTACACTGATTTAAGTTTCTTTCCATGTACTCCCCGTTTGAAGCAGCTGTAATTCGTAGTCGTATTGCACTAACCCTCATTCAAGGCTTTGCCAATTTACCTGCAGTGGCACTATTCATCCTTACGATTTGCGTTCATAGTCGTATTTGACTTTTATCATCCATTTCAAAGTTGAATGCAATTTTTGTAGAAACTTGTAATAAATCAACACTGTTATATAACTTTTGCTAGAGAAATTTGACAATTAGTGAATGATATAAGAGTAAAGATTCATTTAATTTTAGAATACGGTTGTTGAAAGCCGCCCCTTTTTGGCTCTTCATCTTCGAGTACGCATATATGTGGACAAAGCGTATGTAATTGAGTGAGATGATTCATATATTACCTATTTGCAAACAATTCAAATATTTTTTGCTATTTGTAACACCTAATCATGCTTAGCCGTGTTCTAGGAGGGCAAGGAGCAATTTAATTAGGTTATAGGCCTCCACAAGTATAAATATTGTTTGTTGCAGTCGAAATAAGCAAGCAAAATTCATAAGATCATAATAAAAGTTCATAAGAAACAAATTTATGAAGTCGTTTTTTTTTAAAAAGGAAGAAATTACCTGTTACATTTCTAAGTAGATTTCATTGGTTTATAGTAAGGACATGCTGAAATAAGTAAAGGTCCGTAAGATCCGGAATCTAAAATATTTTTTTTTGCTTTTTTTCTTTTTTTTTCGCCTGCATTTATTGTAGTAACAAATAGAAATTTACAGATCCTCCACAACCCTCAGGCATTATTACCTGCAGCTACGCGAAAATCTCTTAGATCAGTGGTCAGGTCCAAATTCAGTTGCTGAAGAGCGCTGCTGGGAACTTGCCGCATTAGCACTGCATGCCGATGAAAATGGCAATGATCTGTTGTAATTATTTTCCTTTGATTTTTGTACTGTTTAACAAAATCCAGTCGAAACCAGACATTATGGTATCATTATGTCACTAAAAATGTCACTATAAAAAATTATCAAAAGCATTTAATCTTCAAAGAAGTAACTTATAATTTATGCACTAAAGTTTGGCTGTTTGCATATGTGAATATTTAATTTAAGTCACTCCGGTTGAATATCTTTCCAAACTGTTCAATTTTTTCAAAATCAGTATTTTGTTCGAGCATTGCTATCAATTAATGTTCGCTTAGGTTATTTTCATCTTCAGTATTTGTTTCAGATCTTTCCGAGCTGAGCGATATTTCCCGCTTTGGGTGGTGAATGTTCACGGTCTGGATTTTGTACGGCGTAACATACCTGCAGTACGCGAAGATCTCAAATCACGCTCAAGTAATGATGCAGTAATGGAATATTGCCAACAAGCTTCTCGGTGATCCTCTATCATCTTTCGCTTTTTTCTTAAATGATTAGAAATCGATATTGAATTTCAAAAGATTCATTGCATGATAATATGCTTGAATCCCATCGTTATCATCATATTTTGAAAAGAGTTATATAGCAAATGACAGTCAGTTTGCAATTTAATTTAACAAAAAAAAGTTGTAAAATTTAACAGACCACCGTTCGCGTTGAACTGTCATTTATATGGACTGCGAAGACATAAGATGGATACATTCGATAATGCTGTTATTGGTATTAACCCAAAGTAAGTCTTTTTTTGAAATAAATTGTCGTTAAAATCCCTCCTTTTTTGCTTATATTTCGATTTTTCAAATTATTAAACTTCCGGATATTTCTAGAGGAATCGAGACGTCAGACGTAGGCGATGATGGAGAGAGAATTCCGCTGCGTAAGCTACAATGGAATAGAATAGCAAAGTTAAGTTTTGATAGGCGGAAAGTAACAATAACTGGTGTGGATGGCGTTAGCTTGTCATTGTACGCGCAGTTTGAGGACAAAGCTCGTTATTTGCTAGAATTTTGCAAAGCTTTCCATCAAGCAACTTTGTTTATCAACAATCATTTTACATTTCGTCAGAATCGTTCCAGTGAGTTCTATTTATTAAACTAGTCGTCTATATAAATTTGTTAATTTCACAACATTTCCTTTCCGAAACGTTGGATTTTGAAATTTTATAGCTGTAAAATATTGGTTACACACAACGAAAAGGTTGTCATTTCAAGAATTCGATGAAATATTGTAAACCTCACTAAAATATATTTTTATATAAACTATGCATTTCACATATTCTCTTACTGCTTGGATTTTTTACATCTTAAATTGTTTGAGCTAAAAATATATTCAAATACTATGGTTAGATGTAATATTTACAAGTTCAACGGTATGTTATCTGTTTTGTTTAGCGAGCATAAATTCGCCGCTTTTCTGCAGCGATGATCGTTGCTTAGATGATGCACTCTACTCTCGACGTTCACTTAATTCACGTGCTTCCAGTAATAGCACATCGGGAGTCGTTTCCGACAAACTAGGAAGCGAAGCAGATAAAGGTGATTTTACTAATTTTGTGGTTTGGAAAAAGTTACTACGACTTTAAGGCGATAATTGTGGTAACCATGTAAACTAATTAGAATACTACTGAAGTTAATTTAAGCTAAATTCAAATTCGAGAGGAATGAAATACGCATTTAATTGACATAAACTACTGATTTAATTGGAATAAGTCCTTGTTTCATAGAATAGTGTTCTTAAGCTGAGAAGAATGCATTTGTAGATTGTGAATGGACAGATACATGCGGTGTCGCATCGGATTGTTCATGTGAGGAAATACAACCTTTTACGGTGGAAGATCTATCTGGAGAAATGCACAAGGCATCGATTCACGCAACTGCTGAAACTGTTGACAGTATCCAGGATGAAGCAACAAGTACAGAGATCGATATTATTGACATGGATCGTCCCAATACTTCCTCGTAAGCTTCTTTTTGTTGTAATTGCTACATTCAATGCATTGGTATCTTTCGGAATTTGCCAGCTGATGTTTCGATTGTTTCATCATCACCGTTGAGCTGAACAGTGTATAGGACTTCTACGTGAAACAATTAAGAAATAATTTGCAATAGTTTTACAGTGAAACAAAGCATATATTTTATACAAAGGATAAGTTGACAATATTGTTTTCTTGCATATGTAAAGATTTGTTGCTTCCATTTCAATTTCTTAACATGTCTGATTTATCTAATTTATGTTTCATTCAGTTTGTATTATTTGAGTTTAATTTAATTCAGTTCTTTTTTAAAAATGGCAAAATTTCTTTGTAATGGTAAACAAGACATTTATTTGAATTGGCAATGTGCAAAAAATTTTTGGTAATTTTTTTGAGTCGTCTTGTTTACTATTACAAAGAAATTTTGAAATAAGTTTGCGACAGGAGAAGTAAAGAAGCAAATTCATCAAAGAAGGTTGCTGAAACGACAGATAAAAGGACAATTTCCGCCTCGTGTTCCAGTTCTGTTAGAAGAAATGCAGCGTATGTAGAAGAAGTGAGTCTTACTTTAAAGTTAAGTTTTATTTAAAATAGATCAGTGTGACAGTTTTTCAGTATCTATTGGCAACCAAATTGTTAGCTTCCATTTATTTATCAGAAAGTCATGAATTCAGGAAGGCTGAAAGTTTTTATTATTCTGCGGTAAAAATTTTACAATGTTTGGATCTGCTCACTGTTGGTATGTGACTGAGCAAAAATTCAGACAGAGGATAAAGACATAGCGGAAAATGCAGATAACGTGCTGGGGCCCACCTTGAAGAAACAATCGTTCATAGACAGTGACGTAAATAGTGGCGCAGATAGTATTCCTATGCCAATAATCCAAGAAAAAGTAAATTCTTCTAGTCAAAAGGTTTGGTGAAGTTTATAACTTGTACTATTAGCTATTTCACTCTTGAAGTCTAATATAATAATGTTTATAGATGTTCGTCATGAAATGATGTTTTTGTAAAGTATGTTTAAAACATTTCTGAAACTTAGTTGTTTTTTTTATTCATTTCTTAGTGCATTTAATGAATCTTATTTTAGGATTATTGCGATGAAGTGGAGAAGACAGAATTAACAATGAATGTGGTCTTGAGACAACCTCCACAGTATAATGAAACGTTAGAAGCTTTTCACACACAAAATAAGCTTCAGATTCCTTGCCATCGATCAAATCCAAATTCAAACATAAAGCCAAGATGGATTACTGTGGCTGATGTCACTCCTTCCGGAACTACTGTTTCATGTCCACTTGGGACGTCTACTCATCTCACTTATTCTGAACCGAAACTACATTACCAGGTATTTTTCATTTCTGATAATAACTTTAAAAAAATGTTTTCTAATGCAACTTTAGGAAAAAGCAATATTCCATTCATTCTTCTAAAAGTACTAGTACAGTTACTGATGCCGCAGTTTTTCATTGGTTTCGCCTTTTCTGAGAAAGAGAGATGCTATTCTATAATGAGTTTGTTCCTTACAGATGTATACAAGATCGGGATCCCCGTTAGCGTCAATGCCTACTACTTCATATCAGCTGCCAGCAGTAGGATCATCACCACGTCCTTCACCCTCTTACACACCACCCATTATACGTACGGGTGCCAGTAGTGGCTTATTTCAAAAACGTCATGGACAACGTGTACCCTATGCTACAGCGGTTCGGGGAATTAGTCGTGTACAAAGCATGCCGGCACATAATTCTCAGCATTATGTTGATGATGTGAGTTCTTAGCTCTTTCGAAAATGTCGAATTCGAACAGTTGTCGAATTTTCAACAAATTTTTGTCAAATTTTATGTAGCTATGAGAAATTTTCTCAGAAATTTTGAAATTTTCGCTAGCTTTCGCTAAGCGAAGGATTCTTCAAGTTTATAAAATCGGAATAATTGAAGGATGAGTTCGCAATAGCGACTGCAGCAGCTTCAATTAAACATTCGCAATCAGCGCCGGGAACACGACTTTCTGTTTATACAAAACAGCCACCTCCTTATGAACATGCTATCTTGCAGGTATATATTTAAATTAAATTAGAAGCCTTAAGCGAGAAACTGATTGATCTGATTTGAAATACCCTTAAAAACAAGATATAATTCAAACCGTTTGACGTTAATCATATCGCAGGAAGAAATAACTCTGAATAGCTGTATTTTAGGGAATTTAAAAAGTTAAAAGGTTTTTATTTATAGCAAGCACGTGCACGTTATGCACAGAAGGGTGTAGTGATGTGCCAAACGCATCCCAATAGCGCACCAAAAGATTTCTTGTCTCAAAAACACTTATGTACCAGCGATCAGGAAGAAATGACTCTGAATAGCCGTATCCGGCAATATCCGATGATGAGAGCTCTGTGGCAGGAGCATCAGCAAGGTAAGCGAGAATGACATAAGCTCTTAATAGATGGATTTTTCTAAACTCGAAATAGAATTAAACGACTTTTTGCATAAATTAATCAATAAATCAAACTTTTCTTCAGGTTCTTGCGTTCAGCTAGCGACAAATGCAAACTCAACTTCTATTACTAGACTTGATGTACCATCAATATCCAACCCGATATTATCCTCATTCAATGCTGTGCTGGACGATGCCACAACAGCTGACTCACAGTTGCAACGACCATCTTCATGTCAGGAAGTTTCATCATCCGTCTTGGTTACAACATCATCACATCTTACCTCAACCACTTATAATTCTCGGCCAACGGCAGTGTACGCGACACGGCCATCCACTAGCTGGACACCGGTATATCATCGAGAACTTTATGTACCAGACCTTTCACCACCCTCTTGCTGTTACTATTCACCATTTGCTGCTGGTCGAAATCAAATGAGGTTAATGTTTTCATTTTCGTCACTTTCACCTTCTCGATTATTAAATATTATCATTAAACTCGATTAAATATTAAATCTTGTGAATACTATCAATGAATACCGTACCTTATTTTTCACGTACCTTATTTTAACTGTTTGGATTATACTCCAGTTCTAACTCTTATTAAACCTGCAAGCGATATCATAATATCACTGTATGCTAACCGTAAATTTCATGAAGTTCTTAAATTTTATAATACATTGATTCCGATTTCATTAAAGACTACACCAATGTAAATGAAAGAAATGGCTCGTGATGCCTCTCACTTTTGCGGTTAATGTTCTGATGGCTTGGCAGTTGTTTTGTTCCTGAGGTCCCTGTCTCTCCCCTTACTTTCTTCGACAGTAAAGATGTAAAGATGTGGTACAATTTGTATTACATTATAAAAGCAAATATAAGAGACGCAAGTAAAGGATTAGACTCTGAATTTGATTTTGACTGATTTCGAATTTTCATGCTAAGGAAGTCCTACCGTGAGTTCTTGCTTAGAAAAGTCTTTCTTTGGGAATCATTTTGGATGACAAAGTATTTCAGACTAAGCTCATGGTGATCTCCGCCAAGAGTTCTTGGCAGGGATTGCAGTGCTTGTAATCAACAAGCAAAAAAAGTACTACTTAGTCACATTGCCTTTTGCAATTGTTTTCGCACATTTGCAGAGCAGGACGAGCAGTCCGAGACAATGAGAAGTCGCAAAAGAGTGGATATACTTGTCCGCTGATACCAGTGTGTGAGGAGTGCATGCTTGTCTAAGTCAAACCTCGAGATCCAAAAAAAAAAATTAAATTTGCACATTTTCTCCATTCCATGGCTATTGCTGCTCTACATATATATTATTTACATTCAGTTGGATTATGTCACATTCGGTGTTGGATTTGCCACCGCCGCCGCCCTATCCGCCACCGCGATGTCCACCTTCACCTGCAGCAACAAACAATGCGCAAATGGTTGCTTGACTGGCGTGCGTACGATTTTACGCATTTTTAAAAAATTGCACTTTGTTTCATCGTTAGATTTTTTGGAAAGATGTGTAATTTTTACTTTAGATTCATCTTTTTACGGTTTATTATTTCTTAATTTAGTTGTTCAATTTATAGGAACAAGAAAATATCGAAATGAATAAGCCAACTTCATGTTTGTTCAGTATGGTTTCAACTTAGTGTGAAGGTTTAGTAAAGATTTGGTGTAAATTTGGATTCTCTCATTTCCTTCTTGACATTTCAATATAGCTATGATCGACGAGCTGCCTCATTCTGAGACCGTTTTTCGTACTAACAATTACTTGTTTATTTTGTTTATTTACTGCCGTATGTGGAGATCTTTCCCATCTTTTTCTTCTGAAAATAGATCACTGAATTTTTGATTCTAGCAGCAAGTTTATGAACTCAATTAGTACTGAAGTGAACTAACCACTCACTTAGTTTCAAACTTGCTACCATATTATTTTTAATCGTTGCATCGATAGATCACCACAGTGTTTTATAGCTAATAGCTTCTTTTCGATGGATGGATGTGAAATAAGTAGAAAGCGGCGGTGCAATCATCCTCTTTTATCATTACATCCATCCGTAGTACAAAGTTTAAAGTCGTGCCACTTATTTGATACTGCCATTATTCGTCAATGGTTAAATCGTCAGTATCTTCCTCTTTGAATGTACATTCCGCTTCCGCTTCTATTTCACTTCTTTCACTTTTCTTGTTCCTCTTCTCATTCCTTTCTTCAAATGCACTAATCATTTGAATAGAATTTTCAGGTGCGTAGAAATTTTGTTAATTTAATGGAATCAAACATGCATTTTAATCCATGTTTCTTTGATGTATATTTCTTTGATTTATGTTCTTTAATAATTTGTCTGTGATGTTCCCTTTATCAATCAAATTAAACTTATGATTAAATAATAAAATATTGCCATCGAAATTGCTATATTCTTTTCGTTTAATTTAATCAGTTCATTAAATCTAGCATGAGGAATCTATTTTTGCATCATTTTCTAGAGATAAGAGAAAAGAGGATGAAAGGGAACCATTTTTAGATTGAGAAGTTCAACTAGAGTTGTTTGATTAAACATTAACAAGAGATGGTAGTAAATAGCTTTGAAATGCTGCGATCAGATTCAGTGAGCAAACGAGGATTAGGTTGTGTATTAAAATACCTCGTCGGGGAGAACACGTTCGTCATCACATCTGATTATTAACTGGTTGTATCAAATTTGTTTGAATTCAAACTGGAGATTTCGTCGAACTACTAACGAAGGAAGAAGTTTTGTCAAGTGGAAAGTTTCATAGTTTTTGAATTTGAAACATGAATTATAAGTGGGTCATCAGATTTCTGTTGAAGCTTTGTGAATGTTTTGAATTGAAACATCAAAGTATAATTAAAATAGTAACCAATTCATTTTAATAGAAAGGAAATATGATGACAACGCGCTTGTTTCTCGAAAAGATAACTATTAAGAAACAAATGGCATATCTGCGTTCATTAATTTTTGTATTTTCTTCTTTTAAATTGAAATTGTCCTTACAACTAATTTCTATTTCCAATTTTTGATTGTAAATGTTTCGTTTGGATCTAGTAATTAATAATTTAGAAGAGGAACAAGAATCAGGAACAAGATCATAGCACCAACTTCACTTACTGTTAGTCTTATCTTCTTTTGTTTGTGTGTAAGCGTGCTTGACTTACTTTCATATATTGTTGCATTTAATTCACTAATGGAGACAGAAATTTTCATTCTTTAGTTCGATATTTCAGTTTTGTTTTCTTTTTCAAATCTAACACAGAATGTGTTATTCATAAGTTTTTACTGAGAGAGAATTTATTTTTTTCTCCTTTTCTTTATTGATCTGATTATTTAATATTTCGAAATATCTTGTGAATTTTTGAAAGGAAGATGTTAAAAAGTGACTGTGATATTGTTTGTTTGTTGACAATTCCGCAAGCCTTTTTTCATCTCCCAATGTGCAAAATCTGATGGAAAAAACTGAAGAAGGAAAACCTAAGAGTTTATGCTTCTTTACAAATTTCTCTTTATTAGTTTTAAAGCACTAACGATTTTACAAAGTAAAATTTTTGAAGGCAGTATCAAATATGAAGAGGAGATCAGCAAAAGGAGTTGATGTATCCGGGGATCTGATTAATCGACATATACTGCTAGGAAGTGGAAAAAAAATTCATGAAGTTGTTTTCAGGAGTGGAATGACGTTTTTATAGCGAATATCAGAATATTTAATAACACATTTCCTTTATAAAACCCTTAAAATATTAATTCAGAGTGGACATAGGAACTAAGGTAGTGACCATTTTATGCTTCTTTACAAATTAGATATTAGTATAATTAATATAGGGAAATCATGTCCTAAGCTATTAATATAGGTTTAGGACATGATTTTCCTTTATAGTAATTTCTAAATATGATTTGCTTTTGTATATGACACATTTCAATGCTTTTCACTTCATTCTATATTGATTTTATAGTTTTTAAATCAGTTTTTATATCCGCCCGTATTTATATTTCTTCATAATTCTTCCTTAGTTACTTTACTTTATTCAAGTCTTTTCCTGTATTTAACGTCAAACTTCAACTGTTCCATTACCGCATTGCTGCAGATTAAAAATTCTCTCCCAATAAGTAGAATTTTATGCAATGCATTCAAAATTTTTTGAATTCTAAAAAAATATGTTCAAATAGGGCTAGTTAAAGAAAAATTTAACTAAAAGTGTAAGGAGAAGCTATCAGCATAAGTAATAAATTTCTTAAAAAATAAGAAAAGCTTTCTATATTAGACTAAAGTTTATTGTACACAACACAGTCCTTCTCATATCCAGTTGAAAAGATTTTAATTGAAATTTCCAAAGAAGTGCTTGAAACTTCTTTTCTTAAATGTTCACTCACACACGCATAAGATGAAGTTTAAAGATTTAGAGAAAATCAAATGCACTGAACAAAACCATTTGGTCATTATCAATCATAATATGGTAATTGAGACTTTTGTTGCATTTTTTAATTGAAATACCAAATATTACACTCAATTTTCAAATTTCAACCTTTATTTCATTGTCGTAAATAAACGATCTAATCAAAATGACTAGTGACAAAAAGTAAACAAATAGTTGCATGTCAAATAAAAACATTGGTGATGAAACAAAATGGATTTTATCTTTCTGATATAATTATTGCAGATTCAAAGTATTTACTTTATTCATGGAACCAGTAAACATTATCCTGAACTGCCACAAAGTGTCATATTTTCTAATAAGATTTAGTTGATTCACAGTTCCATGTGTAACAATGGTTTAAATTAAAAAAGCGCAAAAGCCCAAGGGTTACGAAAAATTCTAGATCGCAATTCCAGAAACAGTAAGTGTAATCCTATTAAACTGAATAATTATTCTCCGGTGATGCTTCAGTAGGGACAAAAAAGAAAATTGGAATCGAGGGGAAGCAAAACCTATTCAAGAACCAAAAGTCAATTATACTCCATTCTAATAACATGAAAAGAATTCAACTGCTTGGTGCGTCATCTGACATTCCAAAGCTAGCAAAATTGAATTTGACTTTTTGCCTTACTTTTTTTTCAGAAGAACTAAAATATAAATAATAAAATAAGTTTGTTCCTGAATGAATTTAACTTTAAATATAGATTATACGGTTGGAAGGAGAAATTAATTTTGAAATGTGATAGCAGTTAAGATATTAAATTACCATTAGCATTCTTCTATTTAATCATCAACTGACTATTCCAACTAGTTGAAACAATACTTTTTGATACTTCTATACTTCATACTTTTATCTATAAGATAATAGCAACTAAATATGATGTTACTGTCGCCGCTGATAGTAACCAAATATACAGCTAACTGCAAAGAGTTTAATTTTAATGTTTGTTTTTATTCTGATGCTTACCGGACAACAAAATTTTATTTTAATCATTTTTCGAAGAAAATGAAACCTTAATTCAAGCATTGTTTAAACTGGAAAATAACTAAAATGGAAAATTACTAAAAAAGAATTTATGAAATTTGTCGAAATATCGCTCAAATAGAACCGATGAGTAACAGTAGCAACTTCATTTACGTAGTACCTTTTTAATGCAGAGGGATGCTAAATTTGAAAGAGTACGCCGCCATGATTTCTGCTTACTCTGAGAACAATTTTATTTTTGTAATTTGAGTAATTAAAATTTATACTATAACAGTTGCTAATATTATCTATCATATGGTTGGTGATTAGTTCTGATTCTGAAAAGAGGTACATGGCGTACAGCCGTCTGCAATCTTCTACCTGCTTTCGATTTCTCAACGTTTGCAAAATTTTTCATAAATCCAATAATTCTTAAAAATTCGTTTGACTTTTAATCAATACTAATTGTAAAACTTCTTACTTAGTCAGGTCAGAAAAGAAGTTGGCAGACAATATAATATTTTATGGCGAAATATCAAATAATATTTAATTGTTTATTTCGCATAAAATTTGTAGAGAATTGAATTCAATTCCATTGATTTTTTAAACTAATTAACTTGTTAAAAATTAAAACCATGATTTCCTTCGTTTTCTTCGCCAAAAAGATCATTATGAAATATAAATGTTTTTCTTTAGAAAAAGGAAATAATTCCAAGTTCTTGTTTAACCTTTTTGCATGAATTAAAGGTATGATAAAATTATACTGTAGTTTAAATAACAAAGCAGTCCATCCAGCAACTTATTGCAGGCAAAGAATATGCAGTTGATTGTCTAATACAACTAATTGCTAATGATTACTAGTTACAAAACTTCAAAACCACTATTAATGGTAAAATCATTGCAGGATGAAATAACATCGCTTCGAATGGATATTTTTTAGTTTTGAAATTTCTTTGTTTTCTTCTTTTATTTCTGGTAATAAATTTTAGTTGATCAGAATTAAAAGATCTTTTTCGAGTAATCTGTCATATTTTCAGTTTATCTGAATTTAATTTATAGATTTTTGGTTTGAAATTTCATCAGGTGTTGCCTAACATTCCAGAAATGAAATTTTAAAAGGTTCTTCAATCATTGCTTTGTTATTAGTAAGCTTTGAAATTTTTAAGAAGCAATTGTGCTTTTCTTCGTGTAATCAAGAACTCTGTTTTTTGTTCTTTGCTTTTTTTGCTTCACATAACGCGTTCAATGTTTTTAAGATGTAAAGAGTCTGGAGACAAATGATATTGAATTTCCTACGGTTGCTAACAGTTGGTACTGATAAATCATTTTTAGACATAGCAGCATAAAATAAGAGAATATATTTCTTGTTCATCGGGTATTAGTATGGCATGTGGTGACAATTCTTTATCATATTATCGTTCCTCATTCTTTAAGCTGTGAATTCCTCAATTTTTATCTTATTAAACGCTACTCGCATTTCTTTTTTTCTTTTGTTATTTTTAAATTGATCCATTAGGACCGAATAATGCTTAAAGTGTTATTACGCAAGATTCGTTGTTTCTCTACACGTAGGTGACTTTTGACTTTTTGCACAAATCTTTATATTTCGATCATTAATGGATGAGAAAATGTTGGTCGTAATACTAAAGTCTCAATAGAATGACTCTATTTTATCCATAGCGGCACTTTAAAATTTAACAGAAATATTCTATGCTTCTTTTCTTTACTTTCAGTTCTTATCAGCTGAAATATTAAATCGGAGATATATTTATACTGATATCCACATTGTTCCACTCCCAAACTGCGATTTTTTTTGCAATATGACAGATTTGTCTCATTCGTCTTATCGAAATTTAATCTAATACTAATTATTCTTTCTGATAGGACAATTCAGCTAGCGAAATGAATTACTTCGTTACGGTTAACCGTCAGTTAGTACAATATCACAAGCCGAATAACTTTTAAAGCAAACCACCATTCAATTTAAACGCTTTGACATCGACAGTTTTTGGTATTTGCCAATTTTTATCCAAAATCGTTGCATGGAAAAGTTCATTATCATCGGCTATTACTAATGGAAGCGGAAATATGATTCATACACTAACCTAATGCGGTTATATCTAAGGCTGATCCGAAAAAAGCTGAAAAAGAAGTGTATGATGATGTGTCCACTCTTTGTTTTGACATTTGCGAAGCGGTTATTGTTGTTGTTTCTCTCATATCTCCGCTCAAAGACAATATTTATTGACCTTTAAACTCCAGCAAAGATTAGAGGTGGTAAACAGGCGGGAAGGAGAGAGAGGAGAAAATGCTAATGTTTATTTAGTGAGTATCAGTGTCCCAGCAAAGATCAACTTCACGATTTTCTCCATCATCTTAGCTTTTCTCATTATTTTCTGCTTTTGCTATTTTATGATTAATTAAAGTTCGAGCTGGAAACTGTACTTCATTCATCTCTCACAACAAACTTCTAAAGTTTTTTGTTGCAGTATTTTCGGTGTTCCACTGTATGCACCACTTATTTTCTTATAAAATATTGCAACTCAGCGTTTAACTTAATTAATTAAACCTTCTTTTGTTTGATTAATTTATTTCTACTATGCCATCATGGAAACAACAATAATTACGATTGAAATAAAAGTTCGGCTAAAAGCTGTAGTTCACGAATAGCATGAATTACGAACATCTTTGGATCTTCAGAAATTATCAAATTTAAACAATCTGCTCTTGTAATAATTCCACTATTGATTTCCAAAATAATAAACTCAAACTTTTTATGTAATGAGAAATAATATGCCTTAATTTATCAGTATTTTTAAGCGTTTCAGTACTTAAATTACGTTTCAATTATTTGCTAGTCGAGTTTACGTTTTTAACGTTTATTTTTATCAATGTCAAATATTATCTTAACTTAGTGTTATAAAGGATTTCAGCTGTAATAAATGGTGATAATACTGGTGCCATCCTTGATATGGACAATCGTAGTATTCACTTGTGTCGCTGCGAGGCCTGTAAATTTTTTGCTTCATCAAGAGAATTTCTTCCATATAATTCTCTACAGTATATTGAATTAAGCATTGCTAAAAGATCCAATATTTATAAGAATCAAGGATGAGCAGGAATTGAATTTAATAACTTGATTTAATGATTTCATAATTTAAAATTTTCGAATCATAGGAAAACTAACATGATGTTTACTGTTTGAGAAAAAGCATTTGTAATAAATCTCGAATTCAGTGGTGTTATAAAATTATCAGTTTATCAAGAAGCCAAAAGGTCACTTATAAAAGAGGTTAGGAATTGTTCAGGAAAGTTATGGGAATGCATTTGATGTACAGGAAGCAAATGCAATGCAAAAAAAGATGGAAATATCAAGGAGAGGGCGACATTTGCAAATGAACTTAGAAACTTCAGAAGCTATTGGGAAAGTTGGCGGTGATGTACTCATAAGGTATTTAAAGCATATTTGCTTAATAGATTTTTTCTATTGGTTGTTTCAATCAAACTACAAGTCAGTTGAGTGAGCGATTAGTTGAATAAAGAGTAAATAAATGACTAATTAGCCGATTAAGCTTGTCATTATTTGAACTAATGTTAAATTAATAAACTGCAGAGAAAAGAGAAACTATGAACTACATGACTGGCTAACGCAAGAGCAGAAGCAAGAAATTCGAGCGGTTAGTTTAAAATGTATCTGGAAGGAAGTTTTCGCAGTGATAATAATAAAATCACTATCTTAAACGCTCGAAAGATGAATTCAGCATCATTATCTTAAATTTGAAAGATTGTAGAAAGGTTCAAACACAGATTTTTTGTGAATAAACAAAAAAGAAAAAAATTTTTTTCTTAGATGGAATCCGAGGGGATGCCTAAGAGCGAAATCGTGACCAGAATACTTGGATTTTTCTCTAAATTGTTACCTGAAGAGAAAGATAAATGGAATGAAGTGTACAAAAAACAATGTACTGAATGGATTGGGACGGTAAAGCAAATTTAACTGGAACTTCTGAAAATCTGTTTTTGAAATTTCAGCTCTTTGATGTTAAAAAATCAGTTTCTAGTAATGTGTTTGTGTTAAACGCAAAAGTAAATTTTATTTGTAATGAATAAAGCATTCAGGTTGCTAACGATAATGAGATAGCTGAGTTAGAAGCTTTAAGAAACAAAAAGAATGTCAAAGAATATGAAGCAAAATTAAGTGAGTATAAAAGTCGTCTACCAGAAAGTGAACGAGATCAGATCAACTTGTGGCAGGTACCTTTTTTAAAAAAAAAATAAATCTAAGAATGCTACCTAACGAAAACTGAACCACGGAGTGAATTGTTTTTTTTTTCCTTTATCAAAAAAAGCTTTCACTGTTTAAAATTAGAACTTACCAGGATGGTTGCAACAAGTTAAATAACTTGGATATTCAACAAGGTACGCATCATATGGCGTTTCGACGTGATCTATCACAAAACAAGGAAAATGTTCATCTTCTTTCTAATGAACAGATTGCTTTATTAGAGGATATGAGAGCTAGTGGAGCCAGCGAAGAGGACATAAGACGCAAAGTAAGTTTCATTTCTTTATTCATCTTTAATGCAAACACTTACATTAATTGCAGATAATTTACTTAGTAAATATTTTTGACAATATTATCTGATCTGCAATCATATTCATTCAACATTTTTATTTTAACATTTGGGGATTAAGATTAAATATATTTTGGGAAATAATATTCATCTTGTAATGGTCGTATAAATGATTATGGACTTTTTGCAGATGGAACAGTATTATTCGGCATTTCCAGAGCACAAAAGGAAGGAAGTAGATTATCAGTTCAAAGCGAAATGTATTCAATGGATACAAGATGTAGCAAGTTTTCATGAAATTCAATTGTTTCTCAATTCATTTGAGGTGAAATATTTGATTTTTAAAATTAGTAATTTCGAAGCGCAAGTTTGAAATTGGGATTCAAGGATCTAAATTTACAGAAATTTTGAACAAACTGAATGAATTTAAAAAATTTGAAACTGTAAATTATGCTAATCATTTACCCATATTATATTCTGTCTCTGGGCAACTTCTCCCCTAAATGTCATGAAACACAAAATATAATGACATTGCTATCATTGTTTCTATGCTGTAAATTAAAGTAAATTGCAGAGAAGAAATCGATTACTTTTCAACATCTTACTTGATGAATATTTCGACCGTCTGCCTAAGGAACAACAAAATAAAGAACAATATATTAAAGGTTATTAACGAAATGAAGAGTGTTTATTTAATTTGATACAATATTGAAAATTATCATTTCAAATTTTCTTTATCCAGAAAAGGTACGTTTTACAGATATATGTCGTGAAATGTGGAGAGAAGCAATGAATTCCAATCGTCGGAAGCGTTACGTGGATGAGAAATATAACGAATGGATATTATGGATGACCGATGAGCAGAAGCAAGAATTGCAACAGATGCGTGATAATGGGTCATCGTTTGATGAGATACACAAAAAAGTTAATGGACATTTTCTTAAACTTCCTGAAACGGTGCAGAAAGAACTCATAAACGGCTATAAGGTATAAGTAAAAAAATCCACTAAAAGATGATTCGGTTCAAAGTGGCTTCCCACTTTCACATTTATCTTCATTCTATATTTTCTCACTTCTAGGTAGTTCATAATAAGCATTTTAAAAGAGAGCGACTGTTCGTTACTTATATTTAGTCCATTTCTTTCTAAACTTTGTTCTGTTGGATCATTTGAAAGTCATTTGAAATAAAATGCCGATTTATTGATTCTACTCTTTTTTCTCTTCTTACAATTCTCTAGCTATGATTAGGATAGATAAAAGAAGGTCACAGAATGATATTTATTATAGCTCAAATTTCATTCAACTCAATTTTGTTCGAGATTGCAACGTCAAGCATAATCTGTTGCTGTTTTCTAGAAGAAGTGTAGGGAATACTTTGTGGCATTGGCAAGCAAAGACGAAATTGAAAAGTTAGAAGCAGTTCACAATGAAACCAATCATCTCGAACATGAAAAAATCATTAATGAAATTTTGCATCGACAACCACAAGATGTACGAGAGAAGGCATATAAATTTTATCAGGTAGATGATCATTTTACGTTTTTTTTTTTTGGAAAGAAGCTCTCCTGGATGTTATCTTTTCCGCACAGCTTGCATTATGAGCTTTCCTCTGATCGCGTACCCCAGTATTTCTTACAAAACAAGATTTATCAGTTCAGAAAATGATTACCATGCAATTGCTAGAAATACTAGAGCTTGAGAACACATCGATTAAGCCAGATTTTGAAATTTCAAAACGAATTTCATGGTAATAACTTCGATATAATTTCATTTACAGCCAATCTACTATTGTCTTTAAGCTAACAAAGTTTTAATCTGTAATTCTCTCAAATAAAAGACAAAAAAAGTGATCATAAATAAGTATTACTAATCCTATAAGGTCACTGACTTATACAGTGATGCGATATGAATAAATAATGGTTCGACAAATGTTGATAAAATATTTTCCTATTGCTGAGGTGTTATTAATTATGGCGACTCAAGCTTGGCCAAAAATGCTTGGTATGCCAATCAGTTAATTGTTACTTGCAGTGACATCAAACCCTTTGCAGTCTTTCTTGCATTTGCTTCCTTGTCTCTTTTTTATTGAGTGATTTATTTCTTCTTCACCCTATATTTGCTTATTCACTAAAACTACATGTCAGATCCTCGGCTTCGATCACTGGTGATCATAATTGTTTCGCAGTTTCGTCCTTTTATCTTATTACGTCTCACAGAAATATTTAGTAATATCTGGTGGCCATGATAAGGATAAAATTAAGAAGGAATGATGAACGAGTAGCAGCGCTTTCAGTTGTAGTTTATATTATCAAATTCTCTTAATTGTTTTCATTTTCAAGTTGCGATATTTACAGATATGTGATGATGTGTATCACAAACAGCCTAATCGATCAAAACGTGATATTGATAACCTAATGGAGAAACATTTGCGATGGCTTACACCTGAGCAGAAGGCAGAAATCAAGCAGATGAAAGCAAGCGGAGAATCACTGTCTTCAATTAAACAAAAGTATAATATTCATAGTACGAAAAATATTACTAAAAGATACACTCGCAAAAAAGTCGTAATGCTGACTTGCAATGGAAACTAGGATTTGCAAAAACAAACAAATTGGCAAATTACAAATTTAAAAGAAATTTTGAAATTGTAAAATTCGCCATATCTTTCGCATAAAACCTTTTGTTAAATTTAAAATTTTCAAATTCAGTCTTAAACGACTGTGAAAACAAAGATAGTTTGAGCCCATAACCTCCGGGAAACTATAATTTTGCATTACTCACTTTAGATTATTTTCTTCTCCTAGATTATTCTCCTATATCGCAATTATGGGAACTGATGAACAACTTCATACTGTTGAAAAAACTAAACAGTCTTGCTATGCTTGGCTCGAGAACGTCACTTCCGTCGAGGAAAGAATCGAACTGGAAAATTTACACCACACTGATCATTCTGCCTGCAAGTGGAAGGTACTTGCATACTCATGATACTCGTGATACATAACAATTAAAATTCTTTCAAGTTTAATTTTGATCTTAAAATGCTTTGTATCTAATCCATACACATTTGTGGTAACCAATTCCTCCCTAAAAGCAAAATTACAAAAAACCTCAAAATAGATTAATTCCTGTCCCGAATAAGAAAGTGTAATTTAGGTCCGAGAATACATCAAGCGTCTATCGCCGGAAAAGCAGAAAGAAGTAAGTAAAGATCTGGAAACTTGCGAACATATATGGTACAATCAAGACAACCACAGCAGTGGTCATGAACATCATCATCAGCATCGAGGAGCTCGATGGCTTCATCCGCAGATTTATACGGGAACGAATAGCCGAAGCAAACGAGATAACCATGAACATAATTTAGATGATTATTTCCGGACGCATCTAAGTTGGCTTACGGATGCCCAGAAAGATGAAATCAGGAAAATGAAAGAGGAAGGTAAACCAAAAATAGATATGCAGAAAAAGATCTTCGATTACTACGAAAATCTAACCGGTGACGGAAAGAAAGAAGCCGGTGAGAAACTTCGGGGAGGTTGCCGTGAATTATTGAGACAAATTGTTGGTGATGAGAAGATGGCTGAATTAAAACAGATGAAAGAATCAGGACTCGGTCAGGAAGAACTGATAGCTAAAGTCGATGAAATGCTGGGACATATTACTGATGAAGCCAAAAAGCAAAAAATTCATGAATATGGACCTTCATGCCGTAAAATCTATGAGGATCGATATAAGCGAGATAACCATGAGCATAGTTTAGATGATTATTTCCGGACGCATCTAAGTTGGCTTACGGATGCCCAGAAAGATGAAATCAGGAAAATGAAAGAGGAAGGTAAACCAAAAATAGATATGCAGAAAAAGATCTTTGATTACTACGAAAATCTAACCGGTGACGGAAAGAAAGAAGCCGGTGAGAAACTTCGGGGAGGTTGCCGTGAATTATTGAGACAAATTGTTGGTGATGAGAAGATGGCTGAATTAAAACAGATGAAAGAATCAGGACTCGGTCAGGAAGAACTGATAGCTAAAGTCGATGAAATGCTGGGACATATTACTGATGAAGCCAAGAAGCAAAAAATTCATGAATATGGACCTTCATGCCGTAAAATCTATGAGGATCGATATAAGCGAGATAACCATGAGCATAGTTTAGATGATTATTTCCGGACGCATCTAAGTTGGCTTACGGATGCCCAGAAAGATGAAATCAGGAAAATGAAAGAGGAAGGTAAACCAAAAATAGATATGCAGAAAAAGATCTTTGATTACTACGAAAATCTAACCGGTGACGGAAAGAAAGAAGCCGGTGAGAAACTTCGGGGAGGTTGCCGTGAATTATTGAGACAAATTGTTGGTGATGAGAAGATGGCTGAATTAAAACAGATGAAAGAATCAGGACTCGGTCAGGAAGAACTGATAGCTAAAGTCGATGAAATGCTGGGACATATTACTGATGAAGCCAAGAAGCAAAAAATTCATGAATATGGACCTTCATGCCGTAAAATCTATGAGGATCGATATAAGCGAGATAACCATGAGCATAGTTTAGATGATTATTTCCGGACGCATCTAAGTTGGCTTACGGATGCCCAGAAAGATGAAATCAGGAAAATGAAAGAGGAAGGTAAACCAAAAATAGATATGCAGAAAAAGATCTTTGATTACTACGAAAATCTAACCGGTGACGGAAAGAAAGAAGCCGGTGAGAAACTTCGGGGAGGTTGCCGTGAATTATTGAGACAAATTGTTGGTGATGAGAAGATGGCTGAATTAAAACAGATGAAAGAATCAGGACTCGGTCAGGAAGAACTGATAGCTAAAGTCGATGAAATGCTGGGACATATTACTGATGAAGCCAAGAAGCAAAAAATTCATGAATATGGACCTTCATGCCGTAAAATCTATGAGGATCGATATAAGCGAGATAACCATGAGCATAGTTTAGATGATTATTTCCGGACGCATCTAAGTTGGCTTACGGATGCCCAGAAAGATGAAATCAGGAAAATGAAAGAGGAAGGTAAACCAAAAATAGATATGCAGAAAAAGATCTTTGATTACTACGAAAATCTAACCGGTGACGGAAAGAAAGAAGCCGGTGAGAAACTTCGGGGAGGTTGCCGTGAATTATTGAGACAAATTGTTGGTGATGAGAAGATGGCTGAATTAAAACAGATGAAAGAATCAGGACTCGGTCAGGAAGAACTGATAGCTAAAGTCGATGAAATGCTGGGACATATTACTGATGAAGCCAAGAAGCAAAAAATTCATGAATATGGACCTTCATGCCGTAAAATCTTCGAAACGCCTGTGCTGCTGCGGAATAAAAGGGAGCAAATGAATAATGATAATATAAAGCAACACAGTGGTCCATACTTACAACGGCTTACTGACGAAGAGAAAGACGAAATTGGAAAAGCGACAGGAAGAAGCAGGTCAGAAGCCGAAATACTGAAAGCAATCTTTTCTTACTATCAGAACCTTCGTGGAAAAGAGAAGGAAATAGCTGGAGAGCGCCTAAAATTGGTTTGTGAAGAGGTCATCAGGAGTTTAGTGTACGAAAATCGATTAAGTGAACTACAAGCGTTGGAAGATAATGGTTCCACAGTGAGTGAAATGATGAAAATGTTGTCAGCTACGATAGATAAGTCAAAGTTCATACAAATCAGAGCATATCAAACTGCCTGTAATAGAATCTTCGACTCAGAACAGATAGTAAGAAAAAAGCGCGAACAAGAAAACCATTCATTAAATGATTATCTTGAAAAGAATTTAAAGTGGCTTTCGATGGATCAAAAGGAAGAATTGAGAGAAATGAAAAGGAATGATAAATCGAGGGCTGATATGATTGCTAAGGTGTTTCATTATTACGATGAATTATTGGGAGAAGCGAAAGAGCATGTCAGTGAATTGCTGAAAGACGGATGTCGGCAAATTTTAAAAGAAGTTATTGGTGAAGATCGTTACAAGGAATTGGCAAAACTAAAAGATTCAGGTGCAAATATGAATGATTTGAAAGGAAAAGCTGATGCAATGTTAGCTGAAATAGTAGATGAAGAAAAGAAAGAAAAAATTAAAATTTACGGATCCGGTTGCAAAAGAATTCTTGCAGCAGTAGATCATAAACATTCATTAGAGGATCATTTCAAAACGGATCTGAAGTGGCTTACGAAGGAACAAAAAGATGAAATATTGAAGATGAAAGAAGAAAACAAATCGAAAGTAGATATTCGTGGAAAAATATTGCATTTCTACAAAGGTTTAAATGAGGGAACTAAAAAGGAAAGGTCTGAATTCCTCAGCGGTGCATGTGACGAAATGATTGCGTACGTTTTCGGTGAAGAGAAAGCAGAAGAACTGAAGGAATTGAGGAAATCAGGTAGTGCTATCGATAAAATTAAGCGTAGGATGGATGTACTGATTGAAAGAATTGAGGATGATGAGATGAGAGCAAAAGCACGGGAATATAGTTCAATTTGTCGGAAGGTCTTTGTTGACAAACAACATAAACAAAATGAACATTCGCTGGCACATTACTTTCGTACACATCTGAAGTGGCTTTCTGGAGAGCAGAAGGAAGAAATCAAGCAAATGAAAGCTAACGGTTAATTTTTTTTTTTAGTTTCGTCCGTTGAATTTTCAATGTTGCAAGTAATTAATTCGGACAAAGTTATCAACGAAGTTATCATATCAAATTATTAATTCATCACAATAGATTTTTGTAGGTTTTTTAACCATTCAATTATAACTCCAAAAAATTTAAAATTAATTATTGTCTGTCATCCTTGTGTTATTGGCGTTTATTGATTGCAGGAAAAAGTCGTGAAGAAATCCAGTCCAAAATTTTTGAATTTTTTGAAAGTGCGAGCGGTGAAACAAAGAAATATGCTACTGAATCACTAATGGAAGGTTGCTACGAATTATTCAAAATGATTGGCGGTGAAGAGAAAGCTAATGAGTTATATGTTATGATACAAAGTGATTTAGCTGCCAAGAAGATCGAGGAGAAAATCACTTCAATTATCAATTCTGTAGATAATGAATCGAAGAAAGCTTATGCTAAAGCTTACCTAACGCCATGCATGCACCTCCACAATATCCGTATGACTAGACAGAAGCGAGGTTCATATTTACTTAATTCGTGCATTTAGTTAGATATTTAGAATAATTTTCCGTATCAGTAAAAAATAATGCTTATTAACTGGCTTATTCAAATGGATATTTTACACTTTAGAATTTGCAACCTTTCGAATATATGTGTATGCAAGAGATAATCCTTAAGCATTCTTTAAGAAATAGCGTATTTGGATGGATTTGTCACGAAATATGTAACTTAAAAGAATTTTTTTGGTATAATTAAAGTCTCAATGTATTATATTTTTCTACATCAATAAGAATTTTGTTTTGCAGAGAATGTTATTGCAGCAATGAAATGATAATCGGATCACGAATCTAACACCTTTCACGATCCTATGACCATTCTTTAAGGCTAAACTTTAGTCACTGCTTTCTTTATTACTACTTATTTCCTTTTTCTTAGTTCTTTCCTTTTTTTTTTTTTTTGTGAAGGAAAATCTGAGTTTTATTGCATCAATAAGCAATCATTATTACACAAACACTTCTAAAAAACGTCTTAAATATTTTCTACTACATGGAAACTTTTTTTTTTTTGTTCTTTTAGGAGTGTGGTGGTTGCTGTTATCATTGAAACTTTGTTGAGTAATAGTTCTGTTCGAAATTATTAATTTAAACAATGAAATATTTGACCATTTTTGTAAAATCCATGCATTTTCCATTAAATAAACATTTGTTACGGAACGGAATTGCTCTTATTATTTTATTGGTTTTGCTTTTCACGTCGGAAGTAAACATAGCTGGTAAAAATGATAATAAATTTCATTTCTTGCTTGAAGAAACCAGTGGGCAAAGCTTTGATATGTTTGTTAATAATCTGTAGCGTGTCAGTTGAAATGAATTTGAAACATTTAACTCTGAATTTAACTTTATTCATGTGACCATCCAATTTTATCCATAATACAGCAAAATGAATTAATAAATTGGACATAAAATATATAATTCCTTTCCCAAATGCAAAATGAAATTAGGAGGCATTTTTTACAATTTTCAGGAATTTTAATATCAAAATTTATTTACTATAGCAAAACTTAGTAGCTGACAGGTTTCAATTGGAACAATCGTTTTTTAGGATATAATTGCGGTAAGTAAGTAAGTTCAAATTCTTTTATTAAATTAGCTAACTTTGAAGCAAGGAATTACGTTCTAGTAACATTGATGGCAAATTCAAGTTCAAGATTTGATAATCCACACTTTACAATAAAGAAATAAAGTTTGTCAAAGATTTTGAGAAGAATTTTCTCGAGGAGCAGAAATTATGAATGGGAAGAAAGTTTGGAAGTGACTTTCATTTTCATTTGTAGGATAAGTGAGCGTCAGTTGTTCCATTGCAAAAGTTACTTGCAAATGTTGTCTGATATATTATATGCTTTTCCATAGAATCCCTGAGGCTTTCAGGAGGAACAGGCGGTAATATAACAGATGAACTAGAGCTCAAGCTCAAGCTCTTCCTACCTATTTCTACAAGTAATATTCACTCGTGGTATTATCAGCAACAATTGCCACCATGTGGCTTTTCCTTTTAAAATTCTCTTTTCTGTGCCTTTTTCCTAAATTTACTACGGTTGGTTTGTTTTTTGAAGTTTTCTGAATATTCAAATTTAAAGAATTTTAAAATTCAATTTATATGATATTATATTACGGGGCTCCGCAATGAAAAAATTGAACCAGAAATACCAATTTTTAAAATATTACTGCATTAATAAAACTAGTGTTATCAAAAGTTGTGCCAGAGATCTGTTTTGACAAATCATGTTTTGATGTAATACCCTCAGAAATTTGAATATCAAAGAAATACCTGAGGATTGCAGTATCAATCATCAGTTCTTTCATTCAGATGAATTATTTTACCAAGTAAGCTTTCTATCTAAATTAGTTATATGTATTTACTTGATAGATGCACTGTTTTATAATACAAAAAAAAATCATAAAATTGGAAAGCAAAAATACCATAAAACTTATTGGTACAATTTATTTTCCGCCAAAACTTTAAGTTTTGCAAATCTATTTTTCCCGCTTCAATTACTACCCTCTAATTGAGAGTTGAAATTATAAGAATGTTTTCAACCTGATGCGGTATAATTACTATAAATAGGTTAATACCATTTTAGACAACGTCAAAAAAGAAAAATACTTTCAGATATCTCCAATTTAAGATGCAAACTTAAAAATGAAACTTGCCAGTTTTCATCCACAAAATTTCTCATTTCCATTTTTGTACTTCCTCAAATTCTCACTATTTCAGGTCATTTTCTATTTTCTCTTTGTTTCTATTTAGCAGTCAAAATGTCTTGAGAAACAGAAATCATTTCAACAAAGCATGTTGCACAATTTGGATATTGAAATCCGATGTATTGTCTGTCGTACACGGATATCATTAATTTTGACACATCTATTTTGACGAAATATTCATTAAAATTTCAACAGCAAAGTTTTAACTAGTCAATTCCTGAGTGGGAAAAACAAAATCAATTCAAACTAGCACTTTGTAAAATTTTTAATAGAAAAATTGAACTAAAAGACAAACTTCAGGGCAGTTAAAAAAAATATTTTCTTCCAAAAATATTTTGCTGCCGCAAACGAAAAAAATTATTTTAACTTGACAGAAAGTTAATTTTTTGGTCAAGACATAAAATTTATCTTGGTCGAGATTCCACTGATTATTGTAAGAATTTGAAATTTCTGAAGTCATATTTTCATTTCTCGTTTTACATGATAAGAATGCGTTAATTAATGGTCTTCAGAACAATTGATAGTTGAATATCCGCCTCAATCATAAGTTTCGTAGATCACAAAGACTTTTTAGGTCATAAGAGGGGAGGTCTAGACTATACATTTACTGATTAATTTTTTAACTTTTTTTTCATTTTCATTGATTGCTTTGCAGTGATACTTGCTTCTAAGTTTGATTATTACCATCTTTGTGCTTTAAAAAATAATAATATTTCTTATATTATCAATATTGCTCAAACCCTTATATCATCAATATTGCTTTTTATTCTTCCTCAGTGATGCTCCATTTCATGGACCGGTGATATAAAAAAAGTTGAAAGATATATGACAGCAAATATTTGTTCTTTTAAAATTTTTCAATGGAAAAATTTAAATCTTCATTGAAAATATAAAGGCACATCTTACACTCAGATAAAATAGACTTTCTCAAGATCCAAAACTGATCATTATAGCTTCCAAATGAACTTCGAAGGATATCACTGGTGGCCCAAGATGACTATGTTGACAAATTCCTTACAGAAACTGAGCAGTCAAAACACTGGAAAAGACCGGTAATGATTAAAGGAAATGCTGAAGCGACGATTCAACGGATGGAACCTCTAAATTTCGAATCAGACGAAAGTTAGTTTTCCTGCCACTACTTTCTTCTTCTTACCTGATAATTGTTCAGGAAAAAGAGATACCGAACGCTGCAGAATAAAAAAGTGCGAAAATTAAGACTGCATTCATTTACTAGTGGTAATGCTTCAGTGTGCCGCGGTGTTAATGTCATCAAAAATCATTATGAACTGGTTTTAAGAGTTTCCCTTTTCTCACACCTAACTTCGCTTAAATTCTTTTTCAGGTGAAGATGTGGTGTTGGCTATTCTGGTTGACAGGCATACAAAGGAAAGAAAAAATATAAAATGGGAACGAGTTGGTAATTTAAATATGTGGAAGTGGTTGACCATAGAGCAGGTTTATATGCTAAATAAGCTATACAAAACAACAGGTGATATAAGATTGGTATTAGAAAAAACATATGCTCAACTACTTATGACCGATGGTGGATTGAGAGAATTGGTAAGCAACGAAGCAATTTTCAGATTTTAAAATTTGAACAGTGCTGTCTGGGAATTTTTATCACAGTAACTCATATAGAAGCAGAATTAAAGTGCTGCCTTTTGCATCTTTGATTAAGCGATCTTGTAAAAATGGCAGCAGAATAAATGATCAAGTTGTTATCTTTTGTTAAGACTTGACTTTCGCTGAGTTTCTGGAGAAAATGAAAAGAAAACAAAGAGAAAATTACCATTTTCCCGATTCTAAAGGAACATTTTTTAGATTAGCTTTGCAGCTTATTTTTGCATTATTTCTGGCAATTAATTCTAATATTATTTTCATAACTTTAATTGATTTCATAATGATTCATCTAATCTATTTTGCGATTTGATCTTATTAAGCACCAGAATTAGTATTGAATTGCACTGATGTTATATTCTACTTGTCACGATTATACTTCTCTTTTTAGGACTGAATGACAGTCCCTGCAAAAATTTAAACGGAAATTAAATGCAAAATTATGATAAGTAAAACTTTTTCTCATCAAGTTTGCTAAATGAGCAAAACTGTCCATTTTAATCGACAAAAACAGCAAGCGATTGATTCTCTATCGTTCAGTTGTGATTTAATTAATAATTGCGATTACCAATCCCAAACTGCCATTTCTAGGCAGTACGAAGTTTTCGAGAAACATGCAAAGAGCTATTACGAATAATATTGGGCGATCAAAATTATGATTTAGTTGTGGATATGTATGACTTTGGTCGAACAGGCGAAGAAATTAGAAGGAAACTGAATCAGTTTTATGTGCAATTGAGTGAAAGGAATAAAAAATATGCTAATATGGTAAACATTTCATTTGAATAGAGTACCGGAACCAAAAACAAGGTTTACAGGATTTTAAAGACTTTTTTGGCTCTTACTGCTTATTTTAAAGTGACTAGCAAATATTTCTTATCTATTGAAAGAGAAAAATGAAAATTCAATAAAAAATTTCAGATTGCTCCAACTTGCATGCTAGTCTATAATATTCATGGGTTATCATCAGTGCGATCTTCAAGGAAAATCAATGACGATAATTTATTCGTCAAACAAATGCATTGGTTTACGAGAGAACAAGTAAAGTTTAAAAATAAAAATTACTTATTTCAAATTCAAACATAATATGTCATCTAGGAGTTTGCACGGACGAATTTCAGGAAATCGAAATTGAAGCGATGCAGGCAGAAGGAGCAAGAAATGAAAATCTTTTAGCAAAAATTTTAGAGTATTACGAAAATCTCGATTCGTTAAGCCAAGAAAAAGTATCCGAGTAATGTTTTTTTAAAGAAATTAATGAATATTAAAAATCAATGGTATCAACTAAAGGTTAAAGTAGGTATTGTAAAAGTTAAAACGAAAGCAACTGAAAAGTTTCATTTTCTGTTCCATGATTGCTTGTTCAGTTTTGAAATTTTCAGAGAATTAAAGCAGTTTTGTCAAAATCGAATGGAACAACTTCTCGGAACTGACGGACTCGAAATACTTAAATCAACCTACAAAGAGTCAACATCTACAAAACTATTATTAACTAAATTTGCTCAGCTAATTGAAAATTTAACAAATGAAAACGAACGTATCGAAGCGAGCCAAGTAGGCCTTCTTTGTCAGAAGATATATGATGCTGAAAGTTTCGACTTTGGCGAATTAATGTCGTGGTTATCTCCTGACCAGGTTAGTTCTGTTAACATAAAACGGAAATTTAGGACTTCAATGTAAACACAACTTCTAAGAAAGCTTAAAAAAGTAAAATCTTAAACCAATTGTTTTAGCCTTATCTTACTACTATTAGATTTTTTCTCCACTGACAAACTTCAAGAAATGAGATTAATGTTTGAAATACCTTTATTTTTCAGAAGCTCGAACTAGGTCACTTAATTCAAGATCATGAAATAAGTGATGATGCCGTTTATGAACGCATTTTTGAATTTTATGAAAAAGCTGAACACAAGAAGAAAATGGATGCACGAAAGATCATCGAATCTAAATGTAAACGATTTGTTCGCCGGATGTTTGGCAATGAAATTGCTACTGTAAAATTTTACGGAAATATAAAATTTATTTTTTACAAAGGAACATAAATCAATTTTGCTATCATTCCATCTCTTTTCCTACTCTTTACTATTCATTTTGTTTCACGATTTGTTTGTGATTTTTGGCAAATTGTGAACTTTTCGGCAGAAGTTAGAAGATCATCGATTAGACAAAAATTTCACAGCACAAATGCTCAGTGCTGAGTTGGCAAGATATGCTGCTGAAATAAAGGATAAGAAAAACAGAATAAAAGCCGAGTAAGTCTTACTTTACATTTAAAAATTATTACGACATTTAAATGCCAAGTTAAACGACATTTAATTCTGAGTGATATTACTTTACTTCACTAATCCATCATCGCTAATCTATCATCCAGAAAATCCATTCCAATTTGCAATCGGATCTATTTTGGCTACAAAGGAGATTGTTTTTGCAATGGTCATTCGTCTGTTTGTGATCCATTCACTCACGAGTGCCTGAACTGTGCTGATAACACATACGGAATACAATGCGAAAAGTAAGCTAAGGAAGATGTCAGTCCTGATGCAGACTTTTGATGACAAAATTGAAGGACTAAATTCATAATCAAAATTTATTTGTTTTTTTTTCTGTCGAAGAATTAATTTTATTGCTTACCTGAACAGAAATTTGATTGCTTCGAAACAGTAAAATGATGGGGATAGATCAAGAGGTCTGTTATGGTTATTTATTTAAAATTAACATTGCGAGATCAAATTACATCATTATTACCTCCATCAACACATCAAGCATGTTGCTATTTTCGCGATCAAATATCTTTTTAGATGTTTAGATGGATTTGAAGGGAACGCTTTAATAGGTGAAATAGGATGCCTATCAGTTGAAAAGAGCAATGAGTTCACAGAATGTTTCTGCAACAATCATTCTACAGAGTGTGATGGAAACGGCGAATGTTTTGTAATAATTTCTATGCTTCATTTTTTGAGAGAGTTATACTATTTAATTGTTGACCATTATGATGGGTTCAGTTGAGCAGAACATTTTTGGAATAATTAAGTGAGTTATTTAGAGGACTTGTTCATAAAGAAGGAAAGATCAGAAAGACCAAACTGTCTGATAAAGTAATAAGAAGAAATTTCATCATTTGTAGTAGTTGAGTGCAACTGAAGTAACGATTGAGTTTAATACACTGTGAGAACTCGCATCTCCGATATATCTCGTTCAAATGAACTTTCCAACTTTCAAACAATAACTGCATTACTATAACTGATGGACTCTCGTTATAGTCCTGCTTGCATAACACAACTGGAAACCAATGTGAGAACTGTGCAGAAGGTTTTTACGGTGATGCGACACAAGGCACTGCTGAGGATTGTATTCCATGTCCATGCCCGTAAGTTTCTTTAGTCTAGAAGAAGCTAAAATATTCAGGAAATATCCAGTAAACAGTTGGTGGCTTTTGATTGTCCAGATCAGTTGACTCTCGCGGGAAATCGTTTTGAATTTCTGTATATGTCTCCTTCTGTTCATCGTTTTTTAGACAGTTTACTACTATTTATAGTATATTGTACTATGGGTATACTGTATTATGTGCATACTGTGTAGCGATACGGTACACATACAGAAGGATTGTCTCTTGTTTTCATTTCAAAACGTTGAAAATTTGTAGCAAAAGTGTCATGCCTCAAAGGATTAAGCTTTTTTTGTTTCAATACAAATAATGTATTTGAAGGGATGGCGGAGATTGTTTTATAAACGGTGATGCACTGGTGGAATGCCGAACTTGCCCCAACGGAACCTATGGCAGTACATGCGAATTACAGTTACAACCGGAAAAAAAACAAGAATCACTGAAATTATCATAGGAAAATGATTTGGTGCTACTCTTTTTGTGAATTTTTCTTTCTGAATTTCAGTTGCTTACATTTAATTGCTATATCTCATTTTCCATAATTTTTTTTGGTAAGAATGATCTTTTGCTTAAATCAATTTACAGCTAAATATACTGTATCTTTGAAAGAAGACAATATGACGAATAAATAGCCACTGCTTGCTTTAAAACTTTGCTCTCAATTGTAATTTGACTTGCTCATTACGAAAGAAAGTTTTTAAAAGAACTGAATTTTTAAGTTCCGGTTTAACATGAATCATTCTTTTTGAAAGCATGGAAATCATAGGAACATTAGTATTCAAAAAAGAATATTAATGATAAGCAATGTAAAAAAAATGTAATAAGATATGTAATAAGCAAAGATCATTAACATCTTAGCAATCAAATTCTGAACTAATAGTCAAGTCACAAATCTCAATCAAAAGCACAAAAGACTGATGAA
This sequence comes from Wuchereria bancrofti, assembly GCA_005281725.1. Classification (NCBI taxonomy): domain Eukaryota; kingdom Metazoa; phylum Nematoda; class Chromadorea; order Rhabditida; family Onchocercidae; genus Wuchereria; species Wuchereria bancrofti. Next base: position 4,778,465 of record SSBO01000009.1, on the reverse strand, counting down.
ATACTTTTTTTACAGAAATATTTTAATGGATGAAACAATTACTTAACAAAAATGTTTTTTCAATGAGACATGTATATGCGCTCTGGGAACTAAACAGAAATTTAAAAAATGATGGAAGGACATTTGCAATCTTCTGTAACATTTGTTGTATCGATATAAATAAGCTGGTTAACAGTGGGGATATCACGTATTCTGTAACATCCGTCTACTGCACCCTTACTTGGATTCTTGTAGAAGCACTGAGTCCATCCAGTGATTGAACTGAGATTTATCGGGCATCTGCAATTTGCTTAATTTAGATGCAAATAAATGTCAGCTTTAATTTTTGGAAATATATCAATATGAAAACGGAATATAAAAAGAAAAAAATAGTAACTACCGATAAATGTTGCAAGGCATTCTTTCAACCATTGTTGCCAAATTTTCAGGACAAGGCGGAAATTTACCGCGGGAACGTATAATACTTTTTTTATATACATGACGTGATCGAGAAGGCATTTTTGAATCGCTCATGCATGTTTCTGAGCATGCACTCCACTCACTCCATTGATACATACATGGCACTTCATTTTCTGATATTTTTGCTATCTGCTAAGTTTAGCTTTTTTCAGTAACTTTTATGAGGATTTAATAAAATTGTCTAGGCGCGATATACAATTGTGTTACTACTTCTTTCATGCTCATTTACGAAAGCATTTTCAGGAATTATTTCACTCGATGATAACTAGCTAATACTAATCTGTTGATTGCTGATTTAAATAGAACGGGATTTGTTTAAATATACCAGAATTCTGCTAATCATATATATCTGAATAAACAAAAACACTCTGGGTCTTCAAACTATAATTATCTGATCAATTAAATACTGGTATTAAATACAGAGGTTTAATTTAACTTAATTCTCTAATCTCATTCAATAAAAACTAGAAATATGTGAATTTAATTCAGATATAAGTTAATTATTAATCAAAAAATATCGTACTTACCATATTGTTGACGGTAAGTGTCTTAATCAGAAAGACTGTCATAGTTATAAATAAGCAGAGGCATAACAGAATTACCATAAAATTTACTGCAGTTAACATTCGCACGCGTGGATCACGCATAATTCGCTACGAGCAATAATAAAGTATGCAAAATATTAAACTTTGCCGAAAAGAAGATAGTCGTAATTAGTAATGATGTATTAATGATTATTTTAATGATGTAATTTTTTTGATTTTTTGATTTTGATTAGTGGCCTAACATCCAAATAATAGTAGAGCACTAATCAAAATAGTTGTACGAATTAAGCGGTTGTTATAAATTACAATTTTAAGCAAAATATTAGAATCATCAAACAGAGAGACAAAAGAGAAATTAAGCAGTTAATTAACAAGATTACCTTATATAGAGTGTATGGAAAGGATAGGGAAGAAGAAGCGACATCTTCCTCGATTTCAGTTACATCAGATAGCTAAAAAATCGTTTTTACTCAAATTTTGGAAATCTGAGCATTATTTTCGCACCAACAAGTATGTTTGGTCTGTAAGTATTTAATGAATTACGAATTGCAAAGTTACCTCCTGTGTTAAACATCCCTCTTTCATTTCAGGTTCATCATCAAGAGTCTTTTGTTCGGTTTCTTCCTGATGAGGAAGTATTGTCTTCTTATTAGAAAGCGCTGACTTCTGCGCATATCCATGTATGATTTTTGAACTAAACAGTTCACTTTCGTCTTCTGAAAATCTTCAAATGATCATGCCATTTATTATGAAATTCCATCCTTTTTGATTAAATTGACCTTTTTTTCTTATAATGTGAACAAAAAACTTTTTGTCAGATAGTTGTATTTATCATAATGATCTTTTTTTTTTCACTTTTAGCAACATTTTCTCAAATTCCCAACTTCCCATGTTCAATTTCTTTCAGCAAAAGCCATGCAAAACATGATTTTCATATTTAATACGAATATAACCAATAAACGCTACTTTCCTGCAACTCCTGTAAAGCAATTGGATCCATTTTAGAATCTGTCATTTTTCTGGAACAACTGATCAAAAGTAATGCTTTAGTTTATTTTCCATTCAATTTTATATTGCTTATTCAGAAAAATTGGCTATACATACGTCATGAATTTGCATAAAATCACTTTGAATTGTAAGCTTAAAAATTATGTAAATAACTTTAAAAAGCTATCGTTATACAAAAATTTTCTTTTTCCATCTGACGTAGATTCAGTTGAAAAGTAATTCAACATTACCCATATCCGAATAAGTTAAAAATCTGTTGCTGAACTGGTATAGAAATACTTATTGAATCTCTTATCCAAAAATTTCATGAAATCTTTCCAGTCTTTTTATTCTCTTTAATTGATATTAACAACATCAGTGATGATAGATCCATTTTCGACAACATATTTGTAGTTTTTATTGTTTTAGAAAATGTTCGACGGCCGTTTAAAACAAAAGTAATTTGAAAAACTTAAAATTGTAGACATAATTCTAAGAAGTTCGAAAGACAAAATTTACAGTTTTTTGAAATTTTACAGCAGCAAATTTTCAATTCATATCACTTGCAGATTCATTTGATCTCCTAATATTGCGAAGAAGACAAGACCAAAGTTCATTTCAAGTAATTCAAAACCAAGGTAGTTCTTCTGTTGCGAGTTTATTTAAACAAGACAAGAGATAGTGTCTCTTTCACAATGCAGTGTAAAATTGAGGCATGAAAAACAAATGTTTAAACAATGTAATCAGGACAGTCGCAATCACTAACAAGATTGTCGGTATCGATATATATAAGCTGATTTGTGGTAGGAAGATCGCGCATTCTGTAGCAACCTCCTGCTTCACGGATATTAGGATCTTTGTAGAAACATTGAGTCCAGGTAGTAAAGGAACTAAGATTTACTGGACATCTAAAGTACTTTCAATAAATTATTTGAGATAAGAAGTCGTTTTAATCTCTTCATCCAGTTGATTTGCTTTTGAGTCAATGTGAATAGTTTATTTACAATGATCTTATATGACTCTTAAAACCTTTTATAAAGATATGAAAATTTGTAGACATATAATTTCAAATCAATTTCAAATCAGTATTTTTAAAATATTGGAAAGTTTATATCAGTGTAAAAATTGGTACCTATAGACATTGCAAGGCATATATTCGGTCATTGTTTCCAAATTACTGGGACAACTAGGGAAACGACCACGAGCTTGGATAATGGTTTTGGTAAGGACATGTCGTGATCGAGAGGGTAGACGTGAAGAGGACGAGCATGTTTCGGAGCATAAGCTCCATTCACTCCATTGGTATAGACATGGCTGTTCTCGGTTGGAAATTTTTGCTATCTACGAAAGCTTTTACTTTTTTATTTCTTGCTTGCTTCTCTAACAGCATTGATTAATAGGTATAAACGAGAGGTCATCAAAATGACTAATTAAGTACAGTGAGAAACAATACCGTTTTGTTAACATCCACTATTTTAATAAGGAAGACCGCTGTAATGATAAGTATGGCGAAACATGTTACTGCTACTATAAGATTCAATGCAGTTAATGACCAGACGCGTGGATCGTTTAAAAGTTTCATGAATAGCTGCAAAGGATAATAGAACGAATATGACAAGATGAAAAAATATAAAATATTTATGCTAACACGATTTAACTCTTAGTTTAATTTAGCCCAAGCCTAATTTACTTTAATTCGACTTAATTTGAATGCAATGATTGAAGTAATGTAAATGATTAGTTATCGTGTTATTTATAATTTCACATTGCAGCGTTAAATATCATTTTATCGATTTGTAAAGCAGCAGCTAAAATCTATGGAGTGATTAAGACCTTCTTGGACAGCGATTTTGTGTGAGAGTAACCATAATTTTCTTCATCGGTCAAATCGGAAAGCTGGAAGAAGTCGTTTTAATCTCTTCATCCAGTCCATTTGCTATTTTTGAAAATTTCTTGATTTTTCTCTTTGAATATTTAAACGAAAATTAGCTTAATAATTGTTTTCAGCAGTATTTCATCCAGTTGTAACTAGTCGTAATGGATAATAGCAATGACAGCGTAAGATATCAATAAAAGTAGAATACCTTTCAAATTTAACTCTTTGCTCCTGATATGTTATCAATTCGTTGTAGCTAGTCATTTAATTTATATCTTAACTATAAAATGTTGTCAAAAATTTATCAGCAGGCAAGAATGCAAAAGAATAGACCCCGTCAGTAAGTTCGCCTTCTTGTATTTGAGGCCCTTCTTGAAGTGTGTCATCATTCAGTATCAGGCCAGGTGGATGTATTGCTGTTGGCTCCAGCAGTGCTGACCTTCGTGCATATGCTCGCATAATCGCTTTTGTGTACAATTTCTCTTCATTGTCTATTTCAACAGCAGAGATTATTTAAAGAAGGAAAAGAAAAAATGAATAATTACCCAACTTCCTTTATCCATTACTTATCTTCTGAGGTTCTTTTGTCTCAGCAAGGAACTTTTGACTGCCAAGGACTTTTTCATCCCTTTGCTTAGCTTTTTTCCCTGATCCTCAAAGTCCAAATTTATTTAACCCACTGCTGAAATAACAAAACATCTGAAGCAAAAAAAGTGAAACAACCATCTTGAGTTTTTGGCTCTCCTGAATCAGCTGGAGTGGTGTTGGTATTAAATTGCATTTTTTCCGGTTGCTATCAAAACAGACCGACAGAAAGAAATGCATTAACTTGAATAACTGATTTATCATGCCTCACATGATATTTTACAACAATTGATGAGAAATTCAATAAATTTCCATGACGAAAAAAATCAAAGAGGAAGGTGGACAAAGCTACCAATGCTATGAAGGCAGTTCTCATTTTGTTTTTAATTTACTTTTCTTATGAATGAGGAAGGATTTTTTTAGCAGAATTTTTCCCTGGTTTTGCTCTCATATTTTTTGCTTCATGTCCGATCTCTTCTCTGCTTCATTTTCTTTACTTTTCTTGTTTTCTCGATATTCCTGACTTCATTTACGGCGTTCTTTTCCACTCAGTTCAATTCCGCACCCTGTTTCTCTTTCTATTCAATTTCTCAAACATATCGGACAAAGATATCTCGAGCATGATTATTCTGCTTGTACATAAATCCTCCAATCGATAAGAAACCCAATTAAAACGGCGCCATATAAGAGCCTCGAGATATTAAATACCGCCAGCCATCAGGAAATAATCATTTTGGTTCGAGTCGCTGCTCAAATGCTATAGCGGCAAAGATGCACATTTGCCCTCATTCAGGAAACTTAGAGTGTATACTAGCCGCCCATATTGCCAGATACACTAAGCCAGATTGCAATCATATGTGTAATTGTTCACTAAAGTACTTTTTAGCTATACAACATAAATGAATACTTCCTTTTTTCTATAACTAAGCATGAAGTATTTGTAAATTCTGAAATGCATTTTCCTACTAGTTTCCTCAATAAGTATCGAGACTACTGGAATATAATGATTTTAAAAGCAAAAGGAAGAGTGACGTACTTTTGAGGAATGTGAAAGACATGAAAAGGGAATACAATATCGCTCCTAACCGAATCGAGTATATTGAGGATTGAAACTTCCAGTTTCAATCTTACACAACCAAAAAAGGAAATACCAAAGCAGATGAAAGTATTTTGCTGCCTCTCTTAAGTTCTCTCTACAAAGGACTCAAAAGTTTTGGTCTCTTCTTACCTTTGTAAAAAATAGAATTAATCTGTATATCCAAAAAAAGGAAATGATAAAACAATTAAAATATTTTATCGTCGCATATGAGCATCCTTGAAATATATTCTCATTTTCGTAGGATAAAAAATCTGATTTAGAATACATTTTTTCCTTTTTATTTTTCTTTGTTTAGTTTATTTATCTTTTTTTTTCATCACTTTTTTCTCAAAACCATCCAAATATTTATGGAAATTGCATAATTTTAGTAATTGTTCATTAAAAAGTTTTAAATCAGACATTTCATTTTTTTTCGCTCTACTGCTAATGATATTAAAAACGGTCTATCTGCTAGTTCAGTGCCTGTATAACTGCGATTTATTTTTTAAAAAGGGAAAACGGAAAGCGCTTCGAATTTGAAACTACGTCATTGAAAATCGACCTTAGGCTTGTATGTCTAAAAACCTTATCAGAGAAATATTTCATCTACAGTTGATGTTGAACATTCTAAAAATCGAATGTTTGGATACTAAGCTTTCATGGAATACGCATTTGAATTAGGTTTCCCTCATTTTACATTTTTTTGGGCATAAACTTTCTGCAAATGCCTACAATTATGCAAAAAGAGAAAAAACTGAATGTAAATTTTTGAAGTTTACTTTTGCTTTTGCTCATTTATAATGGATAAAGAATACAGAAAAATATGCAGATGCAACAGATCCAATGCAATAATATGGAGCAACATCCATCGACAAAGCAGGAAAATTTACGTCAGTCCTACGAAACTATCATCCGATACTGCGCAGATGACTGTAAACGCCCAGGATTAATTAAAACTCCTGAGAGAGCTGCCCAAGCTATGCTTTTCTTCACCAAAGGCTATGAAGACAACTTAGACGGTGAATTTGTTAGTCATACACTTTTGTTTCCCATATCATTTTCAACTTCTGCTTTAGCAAAATAATCACATGGTCTTTGAGATCTGACTTGCGCACAAAAGCATTCCAGTGGTAGGAAAATGCTGATAATTAAGTAGGATTTTGATAAGCTGATTTTGAAATGTCTTCAGTTTTTTACTCTGTCCAAAATTTTTCATAAAAGCAGAGTTATGTTAGTCCAGAAATAAACGTAGAAAATGTAGAATGATTAATTGCTAAGGCTTAAGAATAACAAATTTATGATTTAAAAATTTTTAAGAGCATGTAATTTTTTTGATCATTCTTTTTTTAGCTCATTTCAACTTACTTATAGATTTGATTAACGGAGCAGTGTTTAATGAAGATCATGATGACATGGTGATCGTTAAAGATATCGAAATTTTTTCCTTGTGTGAACATCACCTAGTACCTTTCATTGGTAAAGCACATATCGGTTACATACCAAACAAAAAAGTTTTGGGTCTCAGCAAGATCGCTCGTATCGTTGAAATGTTTAGCCGACGTTTACAAGGTACAAATTAATTCCAATAAATTTTAATTTATAATCAGTGTCAAATCTTCGAATTTTTAGATTGTAATGATAACTCATTTTTTTCAATTCATAGGTTGCTGACTTATCATCTGACCCTCTGCAATAAATTCATGCATTTTTGAAATGATTTCTTATACAATGGTGAGTATTATAAGAATGATAACAAAAATTTAGTGCAAGAACGATTAACAAAGCAAATAGCAACAGCATTAATCAAAGCTGTGCAACCATTTGGTGTTGGTGTTGTCATAGAAGCTAGGTTTGATTATCTTTGATATTTGCAGTAATTAATTGATTTTATTCTTGCTTTTCTGAAAAAAAATTCCAGAACAACTTAACAATTTAGACATCAAAATTGAAATCGGAGATAACTTTCATCTGCATTTTTAAGTATAAACAAACATATACCAAGACAACAAAAAGTAATTGTTTCTAGTCATATGTGCATGGTAATGCGCGGTATCCAGAAAATCAACGCCGTTACTATCACCAGCTGTATGATGGATGTTTTCCGAGAGGATTCTAAGACGAGAGAAGAATTCTTAAAACTAATCAGAACTTAATATCATCATATGCACACTACACAGATGAATAAAAGTTTAAAGATGAAGAATTGTATATTAGCTATAATGCCAATAGAAATTAACCTTACTTTATTTGATTTTTTATACTGTCCCATTATATGAATTAGAAAAAGTGTAATGGACAGCAGCACAATATTCATATAAGATATCAAAGAATGACAGGAATCATTTCAAATTCAAGAAACATTCATACAACTGGATGTAAAGTTCAGGTCCAGTGAATACATTTAGAAACGATGTTGACTTTATCTCTATTATGCCTTCCCAGAATTCCTTCTCATAGAAAGTATTCTCTCTGGCCAAAACAAACGGTATTTAAAGCCACCGGTAATAAAGGAACAGATAACACATTATGCAAAACAGCAACACTTGGTGGTATTTTGTTTTTTGCTTTGCAGCTCTTCTGGTCGGTATCTTCAGAATACTTTTATTTTCTGCTATACGCATTCTTGCTAGCTTCATGAAATTTGTGTCATTTAAACGGTTAATAAAACTCATTCTAAACGCCATGAGATGGAAGCAATCAGGGGAATCGACCTCAGCTCACGTTTTAAAATAAAAACTGCATTTTTAAATAAAAGTATAAAGACAAATGTTTCAAGTGGAGATTATATGGTATAGTATTGTATCGCATAGTATTGTGTCATATCGTACCGTATCCTCTCACTCTCAAGCTTTAGAAAAAAAATTTTCTACTCGATATTTGAAAATCTCAATTCTCATCATTTTCCAGTCCAACTGAGTACGCTTCTGCTTATTTATGCATTTATGTATGTATATGTATGTTTTCGATATTCCGATGCTAGTCAAAAATTTATGCATAATGAGTAGAATACCTACCGACATTCCGGATCGTAATGAGCTTTGTTTAAAAATTCTTATGTTTTATCTTTATTCATTTCTTTCGTCTACTGCTCTCTCCTGATAAACTTTTTGAGTGGAAATGAGAAATTTAGCCATAAAAAAAAATGTAAAAGTCCATCTTTCTGTCTCACTTAACGCACCATTTGTTATTGAATGCAGTATACATTCAAAACTGTCGCAAATGACATTGAAGTTGTAAATGAGTGATTGCAGAAGCTCTGCTCATCGTCAATTTTCTTAGCTAAGGAAATGACCGCTCATTCGCTTCATGTATTTCATCCCATTATTGGTCAGTTAACGTGCACATTGACAGTCACTTCATCTCTAACTAATTATATTTGCAAGGTAAGAACTGTTTACCAGTCTTCATTCATCAGATTCAGTGATCGCAACATGCAGTTATTTCCTGAAAAATTGATCAAATATATGCCAAACTATTTCATTTGATATATCCGCTGAGTAAGGCAATTCCGATCATCCTAAAAACGACTCTCTAAGGAATTTAGTGATGTCACATTAAAATTCATAATAGTGTTTTAGGTATCGAATAGCTTATTCGTAAGTAGAAAATGTAGTAAAATCAATAATCTTCGATTTCATGATTTATAATTTCTTACCACCTTCTTTATTATAATCTACAATTTAACTTTGGGACATAGCTCAGAATCTGAGTTGGAGCATCCTTTGGGTGAACCTGGCTTGGCATTTCGACATTTTTGTAACAGATGAAGAAGTCTGATCTTACAGTTCATCTTTCGATGTGTATAGAATAATAAAAAAATTGTTCAGAATTTTTGAAAATTTGAAGGAACATGTGGAATATGCATGATAATGTTGTTATCATAATGTTGTTCGACCAGCTTAATGGACACATGGTAAACAAGAGCTCAAGTACACTTCAAACGATCCGTTTAACCTTTGACATTGACTGGAATTACCAAATTTACTGTTTGATAAGAAGAATTCCCTACTGTATTTAATAAAGTACAAAAAATATGTTAGCCTCGGCTCTCTATTTCTTCAACCTTTTTCATTTGCAGACATTCAGACTATTTTCTGGATACTACTTTTTAAGTCTCTCTCATTTTCATATACTTATTAACGAGTAAAAAAGAAACTTTTTCAGAAAACTACTTCTACAGTACCTTTAGTTGTGAATATTGTCGCTTCGACCTTTATTGATCTCACTTCATGACTTGCGTTTTTTATTTCCCTTTGTACAGCCATCATGACTAATGATTACGTTCAGTATAAGAAAGACTAAGTAAGAGAAAGCTATGGCAATGGCTCATCGTCGTAAATTGTATCCATCTGAATTTTAGTCAGTTTTTTAAATCTGTTCTATGCCATCTTATATTTCATGCCAAGAAATTCAGCAGATGAATATTCGTCAATTTATTAAATTAATCAAATCCAAAATTATTTCGATCCTTTATGGCGTATACTTCGAAGTTACACCTTTAAAAAAGAATGAACAATGCTACTGTCAAAAAACAAGAAATGCAAGAATGATTTATTTCACATCACTGCATTTTTTACATTAATGTTAAAAACTTGTTTCATGCAAGAACCTAACTGTAACGAAATTTTTAACAATCAAATTAAATTAGCTTAATTCTTGCATAAAGTGCTCTCTTGGAATCAAATCTGACACCCCATTTCTAACAAAGAAAACATGAGAGGAGTATAATACAACATACTTATAATATGAGAAGAGAAATTATTTCACCTGAACAGCAACAAATATTTGCTTTATAAGAAGCTTAAAAAAATGGAAATTTCTTGGAAATATGGATAAAAGTGTGGATAATCACTCCTCAAAACAGCAACAAATAAATTTTTTATCTAAGAAAATTTTCAACAATTATAGCTGCTCAGCTTTTCCACTTCTTGTAAAGTATATACGTTAAACCACCAAAACCAACAACACAACCGATAAGCAATGTTATTTGAAGCGTTCGTTTGCGTGAAAAATCCTGGACAATAAATTCGTCCCATTCTTCCTGTAATGAAATATGATTATCTATTTGTATATATATTATAGCCGAAGACTGTTGGGAGATAAGCTGTTTCAACAGAATATAAGTCCTATTAATTTGAAGTTGAAGAGCGTTACCTGCATTGGCTATTATGTCCTAATTGAATAAAGTTTATTATCATCTGACAAAAAAAAAATGATAATTTGCAATAACCACAGATCAGCTAAACTGCCTTCATACGAATATGTTTCAATACAACCAAGGATTATGGAACATTAAAAAGATTATATAAAGCGAACAATACTTATAATATGAGAAGAGAAATTATTTCACCTGAACAGCAGCAAAACAATTCGATTCTGCTATATAGCAAACAATGCTGTCATTTACATCGACGTCTGGTGACAGTGACAAGACTGAAGACTCCGTTCCTATCTCGCTTCCGGATTCTGTTGACTTACAATCGTCCTTTGTTTCTGATTTTGATATCTGGAAATACGTTATCAAATTTCACTCAATTCACAATGCAGAAAAAATTGTGGATTTATAAGTATCAAAAGAATGAGTTGAAAGATCAAATACTGAAGAGAGAAAATGTAGACATTCAAAGTTTATTTGCCAGTTTCACAGATCCTATCACAGTTAATTTATCAGATGAATTTTTAAAGTGGTTTCTTAAGGAATGTAACCAACCCGTACAGATTTATCCGAATCAATTTCGTCATCACTCTGCCGTGAGCTATTTACTTGCAGCTGAATCATCTCTTCTACTAATATTTTAGGTGGGATTATAATATTAGTATTAGAACTGAACGAATGATTAGTTAACAAACATTCGGATGTTACTGCTACTTCAGAAATTTTCGTATCCATCATCTGCTCATTAGAGATTGAATCTGGAACAAACACTGCATTCAATTTTAAAAGAAAATTGCAGATTTGGAATAAAATTCAACTAATAAATCATCCACAAGTCATCTTATTGCAAGCTATTAGTGAGATGGAATGTAATGAATGTAATTAATAGTTTAATTGTTTCGTAAAGGACAGTGAATGAAAATTGTTTCTTTCGGAAACACTAGCAGTGATTAAATCCAAAATCAAAATCAACTTCATTCTGCTTGTAAATACTTTGTGGAATGCTCTCAACAAAATACTAAAAAACCAACAAAGACAAAAGAGAAAAACAAGATTTAAGCATTACCTGAGCCTTTCATCCTGCTGAAAGAATTATCAACATCATTAGAGTTACCAGTGTCGTTAAGTGATATAATATTATCGACGGATCTTCCAAAAGATGCCGATTCATTTAAATATTCGTTAATTACACTGACAAATTTAGGTGCACATTCTGAGTGCACAACTTTGTCTTCATCTGGTGATAATTTTTGTACACAACTCTTTTCCTGCATTTTTTCAAATTTAAGATCGTTCCATACATGTAAAATTAAGTGAATAACATTGCTTTCAAACTTTCAGCAATAATTTTATTTTTATTTTTTATATATTTTTTTACTTCAATAATAACTTTTTTATTGCTTTTCCTTTCCTAACACCCTAATAAATTTTAAATAAGAGCAAAACACCTCGTTCATTACAGCCGAATTGAAAAGAACTTCCACTTTCTGATGACTCGTCAAATTCCTAATCTGCTCCTCTGTCTTTATTTTCACCTTATCTGGTAATGTAATCACTTCCAAAACTTCTCCTTTTTTCATCGCTCTTTCAATTGTCAATTTTAGAACATTAATGGAGACGCATCCAGGAAGGGCAACACGTTTGAAACATTCTTTCCCGTCCGCAAAACTGAAATCTTCAAAATATGCAAAGTCATATGCAAACCAAGTACTCAGATAATCCAAATTATGATTCGATGATGTTTTGGTAAACTTTTTCTCACAGTAACGCCGTCTCATTGTTCTTTTTTCGATTTACTTATGGAAAGAATTACTTTACACTACTTTTATAGTTTTGAAAAACTGAATATATTAAAATAAAATAAAAAGAATCGCCTTGTTCGAACAAGAAGGAAACGAGTGTCGTGCAAGGAGCTCAGCTTCCCGTTAGAGTTGATTTCACTACCTACCAGAGCTGCGTGGGCATCTAAAAACGATAAAAGAAAGTCAAAAAGCAATGCTAAAAGCATGCAAGAATAACAGGTAATAAAAATTCATAAATTGACAATCACTAGTAAAGTTATCCTTATCATTTTTAACAGAAAAACATCTTTTCCTACTTTATTTTCCTATCACTTTTTATGAATTCAGCATTCAAATAAGATTATCTCGATACTACAGATGATGAACCTTTTTGATTTCTCTTAATATTTATAGATTGCTTAAGAATTTCTTTCACAGCCTCGCTAGTTACTAGATCCAGGGGTGTTTTTCCATTTTTCGCAGGCGATTTTGGATCAAAACCAGCACGTAAAAGTAGACCAACAATCTCCTGATGATTACGTCGTGCTGCCCAATGAAGAGCGGTCCTGAAACATGAAGTTGTCTTCACAAATAAACCACACCTACACAAACTTTAGTAAAAAGGATTCAGTAATTTGAGGATATTTGAGGAATTTGAGGATATAAGATATTTCTTTCATAACTATATTTCATAACTAATAAATTCGCTATAAAAGAGACAGAAACAATAAGTAATGATTAATTTATTATTAATTGAGACCATGATTTGGATGGCAATGTGAGTATATTCTAAACTGGTTAGGGTAAGTGCTATGCACTTACAACTAATTCAAGCTTTACTAAATCAAAATTAAGTTCACCAATTTTTAAAATCAAAATTAAGTTCACAAATCAATTTGAATGTAGCAAATTTACAATAAATGGTACTCTACATAATACCCACTTCATGTAATCATTACTACTCTCCTGTAAACAGTCACACACATAATTATATTCAAAAAGCATGTAAGCATGAATAATGTATTTCCCATGCAGCTTTTTAGCCAAGAATTTAATTTTAAAACATTCATTTATCGCTTTTATTCTTCTTCTTTTAAAGATCAGAAGTTAAACAATGGGGATACTTCTGAGGAGCAACCTTTTAAATAAAATAAAAATTCGACAACTAATAACGGAAATAGTCTGCAAAAAAATGTGACAATATAGAGTGGAAGGAGAAATGAAAACATTAGAAATTTGTGTCCTATGTAGTCACAGGTTTCATTGCGTGAAAGTAAAACTTTAATTTTCAACAGTCAGTCCGGTTGGAAATTATAATTCTAAGTACAAAAGGATTTTACAGTTCCTCAAGACCAATAACAACAGATTCACATTATAAGAGAGAAAATTTCGTTCAACTGAAGACATCATGAACAATAAAATGATTAATATTGCTAACAGCTGATATCAATCAAACGGCTATCTTCATAGAATAAAAAATTGATCAAAACAATATTTTTCGGAGAAAACCAATAAAGAAAAACATCGGAACAAACTAATATTTCACAAGCAAACAACAGACCATTGCTTCAGTATTTCAGTTTATTTCATAAAAATCAAAAAAAAAGGCTGCAAATGTAGAATTTAAATGACAAAAATTGATAGTAGAGAAAAAACAAGTAATATTTATAGATTGAAATCAAACCTCATCTAAATCTTTTATATTATAATCGAAATAAATGACTGTAATAAGATAGCTCACGTGTTTCTCAAATTTCAGCAAAGAATATTAGCATGGAACAAAAGAAAACATCATAAATAGCAAAAGAAATTTTTTGTTCTTATTTTTTCTTATCTATTTTCTCTCTTATTTTTTTTATAAAACACAATTCCTCTAGATTTCTTTGTTGACAATGCAAATACTTTCCTCTCCCAAAGAAATTACATATGTTAATTAGAACAGTTTAGTTTTCATCAAACAAGTTAATTAACGGATTAGATCTTCATCAAAAAGTTAATTAGCGGATTATAATAGTTTAATTTTCTTCTACTCATTCATGTCTAGTTGTTAACATTTTAAACCACATCAATTATGCGAACGTCAATCATCATCAAATGTAGAAGAATAGTGTGCAACTATCTGCTTGAAAATGTTTAGTAACAAACAGTTAGCAAGATACATAAACAAATACATAATTATTTGCTGAAAAAATTAATGAACAATTTTATTCTGTTTTAACCAAACCTCTGGTAGTATCAAAAGAATTCAGTATCTTTGAATAAACATACAGACAAGCCATTACAAACCTTTGATTCGCAACACCTTTGAATAAGCCACAAATTAGCTAGTGAGCTTTGCAACACAGAAAATAGTGGTGAACATTAATTACCTCTTGCAATTCTCAATGATACTTCAGCATTATATCATTCAGATGTTTCATGATGGACGTATACGATGGAAGTATATTACGAACTCAATGTGAATGTTGAAAATTTTACAACATGCAGTCGGAAACGAGTTACATTGACACTCGTAAACATTTAAGATAATTAAATTTAAATTAATGCCTACACACTAAGAAAGTTCACTACGTCCATATTTTTTTTTTTTGTAAAAATGTTTGTAAAAAACATCTCAAATATTCCAAAACAAAGTAGGTATAAGGTCAAATTAATCTTTGGTACCTAAGAAAAAAGTAAGGATGACAGCAATAATAGCCATAAAGGACACTGAAATAAGTCTTCATGAAATAAGAAGATGGAATGAAGCAATATATCACTTCCACTGAGTCTAATGTTAAATTTCTAAATTAGAGAAAAAAGTTATAGAAAAAGCATATATGTGGAAGTGTAAGAAGACAACAGATAAAGATATCCATGAAATTAAAAATTATTTTTAAGCTTTAGATAATGAACAAGAACATACCATCCGTTACCATGATGTTGAAAACTTATATCGATTTTCCCATTCTCCAGCATTGCTTTTGCTTGTTCCAAATCACCGAAACTGCAGACTTCCAAAAAATCCATCTGAATGCGACTATTTTCACTCTCAGCCATTTTCGACACTGGCTTTCTTCTTTCGCGAATAAATGTCTCCGACTGTAAAGAACAGGTAAAAGTGACTGATGTAAAATTTCAATGATATCAAGGACATCATTATGATGCATTTAATTTAATCGAGGCTCATACAATGTGTTCGTGCAGTTCGATGTATATAATGTGCACAGCGACTTCTAAAGAACCGAATAGATGCATGAATGTCAATTGTAGCAGTAATGTAGACAATTATTTTATAAAAGACTCTTTATTTAAGGAGATAAATTTAATCTCTCACTTACTTGTAAGAAAAGAAAAATATTCTTAGGAATCACGGAGAGTTCTCTGCAGGGCATTCATTTTTGAAATACCATAACCAACTAAATAACTATATTGGAGATTTCTTGAATATTGTAAACTTCATAAATAAACTGGAAGATAACATTAAAGGAAAGGCAAATACGCATTTACTTATACCAAGCATACCAAAAAGCAATAGGAGAGCCGCGAATTTTCAAAATCTCTTATAGAGTTCAACAGATTTGAGTTCAGGACTAATTGTGAAGACATTCATTTTCCTTTTTTTTCTCTAAATAAGCATCTAATTATTCTAGTAAAGATTACATAACTGGAGCTAACTACAATTATTCAAAGAGACTCCTTTGCTTTTTGGGCAGTATCCTTTGATATCCAAAGTGGCAGATTAGGAATAACGCAATCATATTTAGAGAATAGAAAACCATCAAAATATTACCACTTTCGTCTTGACGCGAAAAATGTGGTCAAATAGACCGAATGCAATCAACAACTCTGCATGCATGAACATGCACGCACATGCACGGACATACTTTAAAAATGAAAAGGTAGTTGATGTGTTAACGGACGAATGAGTTAAATAGATTAAGCAGCCGACGTAAACACAACTGTCGCTGGCTACGTTCGATTTGGTTCAATGAACTGGCAAATGGCCAGGAATGTCAGACTGATAATAAAATAAATCATAATGTTTTGTTAGTGAGGAATAAACGCTGAATGGAATACTCGGGCAGTTATACTCTCTGATGACATTTGAAAGATCGCGATAAATGAGTGTGACAAAGTAGGAGAAGAGAAGTTTGGAAGTACATCAGTGGAACAGGACAGGTATGCTGCACTACAGAAGTGAACAAAAATGACTCTATAATCGCGGATATGCAGGACCAAAAATTCCTATCAAACTAATTATGTACTTGCAAACTCGCAGCATTCACGTATAAACACGAAAAGCTTATTTTGTTTAAGGACTGCCAGATCATATCAAAAATCTTATTTCAATACGTATCTTTCTATTCGCGCCCTACTCTATCATCCACGTTTATGGCATATACAAGACTTCTCTACGTATCCGTGACAGTATATTCCTCATATATTAAACATACACAACGTAAAATTCAGCAATGTATTTTTTATACTATCCGTATAGAGCACATCAGATTAATCTGGAACCTGAAATCTTGTTGTATTAGGAAAAAACTCGATGAACCTGAATCTGAAGAATATCGTGGCAGTGATATTCTTGCTAAAATAACAATCTGCAAATTGATGAATATTGAAGTTACTGATAGCTCCTTATTATGTTTAGCATTTATTGGACTTAGTCTATCACTGAAGACGAACGTTTGATGATAATGAATTTCACTGGTAAAAAAAGATTTTTCAGGAAGCAATAAAAATGGCTGTCAACAGTTTAGATGACATATTCAACAATCACGTCACAAATAGTGATATGTTTTTGGAAGCCTCTTTCCAGTTCAGGTATGAACTGTAGACCGCGGACAGTTCAGCTGTTTAGCATTAACAATTGAAATGTTAATATTTGGTGTCACTGGTAGCTTCCATGGCTAAGCAATCGATCGGACTGATCAGTTGTTCCAGTCAAAGTTTATATGAAATGTAAATTAAACTATCATGATATCAAGTTTATAAGAGCAGCTTCATATGTGATGTTTATTCTTTTTCTTTGATACCTCTGTCCTGTGCTTGTGTGGTCTCATAATGCTTAGGGACTGTTACTCATTTTTGCAATTCATTTACTAACTGAATAATAATATTAAAGGTAATGTGGAGGTCATGCTTCGACTCACTCTTACTATTCGTTCTTCTGTTTCCTTTTCTATGCTCACCCGATTCTGGTCAGAAACTAAACCTTTTCGATGATGACTCAAGGTAACATCTGCGAATATAATTTGTTGGCAGAACTTGCATTTTCTTGAATATTTGTCTCCTATTTTGGATAAGAAATGGTATTTTCAAGTTTAAAATGCAATTTGCATACGCCATTTCCAGATCCCGTCTTGTAATGGTTGATGGTAATCTGTATTTTCATGCTGGGCGACAAAAAAACATATCGTTCATGGCTGGTACTGATGGCTCAATTTATTTTGGCGAGAAAAATCTCAACTTATTGCCAGAGTTGGTACGTTACTTCCTTCACAAAACACTTTATAAACTTTCTTCAGAGATTGGATTTGAATAATCCACAATCTCTAACATGTGACTTTCATTTTAGACTGAATTTGAAGTCGTGAAGGAGGAAGTGGACAAGACGAAGGTTTGCTATCTTCTTCATTACTATCTCATTCAAAAGCAGATTATTTCATATTCATAGCTAATTATTCCAGACCGATTTATTCGTTTAGGGTCGCGTTCATCAGCTCATAAAAATGGCTGATTTATTCAAACAACAGATTAAATTAAAAAGTGGCGATGTTGCAGCTCTGAACAGAAAAGTTAGTTAATCCTTCACACTTAAAATCAGATTTACAAACTCTTTATTGGCTTAAAAAACTCGAGGAAAGCTTTAATTAAATAGCAAATGATCAATTAGATCAATTACGTGTGCTCACTTCATCTACTATACAAGCGTTATGATGCAAACTACTTGTTTATACTTTGTGTTGACCAACTACTGATTTTCAAATACATCACTAATCTTTTATCACAATACGATATCAAAAAATCTGAAAATATTGCTTGACGAAATGTCTGCAACGAACAAAGATTCTGTTCAAACTCGGAAGAAGAAAAGAAAGAAACTGTCATTGTGAAAAGGATAAGTGGAAGGAATTGAATGAACGAAACTGGAATGAACATTTGTGAAGTGTGAATGTCTTTTTCTTACCACTTTCACATGAAAGTTTCTTGCTGAATAAGGAATTAATTAAATAAAATTCTAAATCACATAGAAAAAATCCTATATAATAAACAGAGGACTACACATAATTTCACTGTATTTTGTTGACCCTAATATATAGGACAATCAATTAAAAAATTAGTACAACGAAGTAAGTTTCCAATTACCTTGAAACTTCGCCACAGAATTTCATTATCTTTCGGCTTATTTCACTTGAAAATATTTTCATCAAAACTGAGAAAGTATTCGAACACTTTTATAACTGTATTATTCTTCCAGTAGTGGAATAATCACCTAACTATAGAACTTAAGTGAACTTTTTTGGCACAATAATCACTTATTCTTCTAAATTTCTAAACGCAGTCTGCATTTGTTCTAATAATTCATCATAATCTTTTTTAATTTTTTGCTCACCATCCTTGACTGGATCTTTGAATTTCATAGATGATAACTCGTACATAATATCACTCATGTGATCACGAATTATTGCCCAGGTAATCTTATTTTCAGCTTGTGCCGTTGATTCCACAGCATGTTTTGCTAGATCATAGAAAGCAATCATGTTTTTCAGCATTCCCACCGTTTTGTAGAATGGACAGAATCGGTCATAGGGTGTGTATCCGTTTTGTTGCAAGAAGTCGTCTTTGATCAACTTAGCTACTTCTAGGGTAATTTTGTCCGACTCAGCTAATGAAGCTTTACCCACTAATTGTACAATTTCGGACAAGTCCTCTTCTTCTTGAAGAATTTCCTTGCATGTTGTACGTAGGGCAACAAATTCTGGGAAATTTTTGTCATAGTATTCATCCAGTGCTCTCATATATTTGCTGTATGATATTAGCCAATTAATGGATGGAAAGTGTTTGCGCTGCGCCAGTTTCTTGTCTAACCCCCAGAACACTTGAACAATACCGAGGGTAGCCGAGGTAACTGGATCAGCAAAATCACCACCAGGTGGTGAAACAGCACCCACAATAGTGACCGATCCTTCACGTTCTGGACTTCCGAGGCATTTTACTTTACCGGCTCGCTCATAGAACGATGCCAAACGAGCAGCCAAATATGCCGGGTAGCCAGAATCGGCAGGCATTTCACCCAAACGACCAGAAATTTCACGAAGAGCCTCGGCCCACCGTGATGTAGAATCAGCCATCATTGAAACATTAAGACCCATGTCACGGAAATATTCAGCAAGCGTAATGCCGGTGTAAATCGATGCTTCGCGTGCAGCTACAGGCATATTTGATGTGTTAGCAACCAAAGTTGTACGCTTCATAATTGATGTAGTGACACCGTTGACTTCCATAGTCAGTTCTGGAAAGTCACGCAGTACTTCCGACATCTCATTACCTCGTTCACCACATCCAACATAAATGATGGCATCCGAATTGGAGAATTTGGATAGTGATTGTGAAATAACAGTTTTACCACAGCCGAATGCTCCTGGAACAGCGGTGGTACCACCTTGAACACAAGGGAACATTGCATCCAGAACACGTTGACCACACAGTAAGGGAAAGTTAGCTGCCAATTTTTCAGCACACGGACGTGGCTGGCGCACAGGCCAGATCTGAAGCATTGTGAATTTGGATTTTTCGCCAGCAAATTCAGTTTCCAACACAATGTCAGTAACGCGATATTCACCAGCTGCTGCTATATACGTAATTGTGCCACATGCTGTTGGTGGAAGCATTATTCGGTGGTTGATGAGAACGTTTTCACGCACAAAACCGATTGTATCACCACCCGTAATGTGATCACCAACAGTGAGCTTACGATTTGGTTCAAACTCCCAAACTGCATCACGTGAAAGCACGTTAACATTAACACCTTTGGG
Source organism: Wuchereria bancrofti (assembly GCA_005281725.1). NCBI lineage: Eukaryota > Metazoa > Nematoda > Chromadorea > Rhabditida > Onchocercidae > Wuchereria > Wuchereria bancrofti. The sequence goes on along the minus strand of SSBO01000009.1, from coordinate 4,757,972 downwards.
AATATAAATGGACTGGGTTAGTTCTAAAATATCTTTCAAGGGTCGCTGAATACCATCGAAAATGGAACCCATAATACCGGGTCCTAGTTCTACTGACAATGGTTTGCCGGTCCGAAGTACAGGATCACCTATTGCTACCGCTGAGGTATCTTCATAAACTTGAATCGTAGCATAGTCACCTTCCAAACGGATAATTTCACCAACCAATTCGGAATGCCCAACACGTACCAGCTCGTACATTGCTGAACCGGCCATTTTCTCGGCTGTTACGACAGGCCCAGAAACACCATAAACAAAGCCATAGGAGCTCTCTTCAGCATCTTCCATCAACTTAGTAGTCGGTGGCATTTTATTTTTCACGCTGAATTCCTGGAATGTGAATAGAGATATATATAATAGAAAAACTAAAATCGATATACAAAACCAAAGCAATTGTCTTCTGCATTTATAGAATTTATTATGCAAATAATCATTTAAAAAAACAAAAAAAAGATGTGCCAACACCAAGAATTTTAACTCAGCTGCTTTCTAAGCAAGTATATTTAAAAATAAAAGACTTGACAAAGTGTATAAGTTTCTCTATAATTCCATTTAGAACCAGGTAAGACATAACGTGCTCGTACGTGATTCATAATCGATAGCTATATAATATTATTTAAACGTTTAGTGTGAATGTTCTAAGGAATGATCAGTTTAATGTGAATGCAAGTAATTTCAAATATTAGAAATGTTCTCGGTAGTGTTTAATTAAACAATAAGAGGATGAAATGATTATATTTTTGATTAAATGGGGTAACGATGAAATTTCATAAACACAGACAGCAAATGTAAATAATCCCTCTAGTATTCGTTTACAATAGACTGAAGTTATATTTATAAGCTGTCTTTCTACTACAGTAACTTTCCAAACAATCATTTCTCTTTATTTCACAAACTGCAAACTATGATTCTGTAAGGCACGTTATTGATTCTAATCAGAACAGAAAAATAGGTTGAAGTCGGTCGGATACATTGAAGGAGAAAAAAATGGAGACGAAAATTAGTAATTAAGCGTTAATTTAGATGACTATTTGAGAAGAGATTAAACCTTTAGCGGTACAAGTGCTGTCCGGGATAATGAAGTGGTAAGATCTGATATGAGTGGCTATTAATAATAGTTCAGCTTAAAAATCCTCCTTGTGAAATAACTTCACTACACTGATAAATGCGCTATCTACTTAGCACAAAAACAAATTAAGAAAAATGGGTGACACAGCGACATCGTCATCAAATCAATGGTGACAACAACCACTACACTATACGACTGTTCTCTGTTCTTTTGGTTTTCAGACAATCGTCCCAGGATTGATCTTCAAATATTATAGCTGTAAATTATTTTAAAAAGTTTGAAAATTCGAGGTAGACGATATAACATTTTGCTCCAAATTTGCAACAAAAATAGATATTAGTAATACGAAAAAACTGAGGGAAGAAATACTATTGGAACTGAAAGAAAGATATATCGATTAGGCCCTGTTGTTGACTTCCACAGTGAGCTCGAAGCATATGACTATAGGGATGAGCAACTTCATATTTGGGAAACATGAAATATCGAGCAAACAAAGTTGACAGAGATTATTGTCGGTGAACTAAAATTAGTTCCTAATAACAGAAAAAAGTAGAATTCTCGAAGGGCGACACTTTTAAATCTTTAGATAGCCGATATCATAAAACGCCTGGAACTAAGCAATTCAAAAAAGAAAGACGGAAGCGGACGGAAATTTCGGAATTTGTTAACTGCACTAAAGTCTCATATAGCGCTGTTGGATAATCGTTTGAAGAAGGATGAATGTAGCGACAATCCATGCATGAATGGCGCAACGTGCATCGATCTGTACAACAAATTTATGTGCATATGTCCATCTCATTTTGAGGTATTTTTATGATTCTGGTCTGATATTCGGAATAAGCAGTTATTTCCTTAATGACTATGCAAAGGAAGACGGTCGTATATTTGCTGATGAATTAATTGTAAGACATATTTTTCTTTAGGCAAGTACTGGCCTCAAAAGATGTGGAAAAATTTTGCTTGCAACGAAAGTTTTCTAAATTTAAAGTCTAAGAAAACCTAAATTTGGATGCAAATTGTTAAACAATGCTGATATTTAGGGTGAAACATGTGAAAACCGTATAGACGAGTGCAGCATTTATCAAGGGACACCTGCTGGATGTCAAAATAACGCATCTTGCATCTTGAAACCGGATGGATTTCAGTGAGTACTTCAAGAAATTACGGAACTACAGACTGTTTTGCCTCATACTATGTCCGTAAATAGTGAAATCGACATTTTTGGTTATGCATTTATATCGCATTCTGCAAACTACCATGATGTCTACAAGCGCTGCTATTCCAAAAAGTTTTACCTTTACAAAATTGTTTTAACCGAAGAGCGAGCACTGACGTAAACATAAGCGACTGAACCAGATGTCAAGACAAATTTTTTGATTTAAATTTAGGTTACTTAGTGGAATCCTTCTTTGTCATAAAATCTTTTATTTTGGTATGGTTTTTTTAAGTTGTTTATGTCAAGAAGGCTTTCACGGTACTCTGTGTCAGTTGCGAGCAACAGCATGTGAATTTTCACTGGATTTATGTGGCCCAGCTGGACACTGCATACCAACTCAACCAGATCCAGAAACCAATGAAGTAGGTACTAACTAACAGTTTCAACGTTGGGTAATTTCCTGAATAAATTAAAGATTTTAGTAATTCGGACAGACAGTACAAGAACGACAGTAAATATGTAAATGAAGTAGAATTTTCTAAAACCTGATTTTTCCTATATTAAGCCTGGTTACCGTTGTCTTTGTGAGTGGGGCTATCGTTCGTCCGCTGATAAAAACAATCCAGTTTGTGAAGACGTAAATGAGTGTGAGTCAAATCCATGTTATCCAGGAACAACTTGTATCAATTTACCTGGTTCCTTTAAGTGTGATGGTTGTCCACCGGGCATGACAGGTAATGAATTTGCAAGTCACAAACAATTACAACAAGAATCCGGTCTACTGATGATAGTGTATTTTCATGCATTTATTTCTATCAGTTACGAAATAGAATAGTCTTCACAGATATAATTTTACAAGTGCAAAAAATAAAAAAAATTGACGTCTTTGTGTTTTTTTACAGCACGTAATGAGATATAGGAATCCATCGGAAGTAATAAAGTTTGAGTCAGAATACATCATAATAGATAAATATAGCTGATGGTACTGTAAACAATTTCTGAATTATCGTAAACTCGTAACAGTGACTGTGGTAGTGAACATCAGTAATCAGTAACCTAGATAAAATGATGATAATTCTATATATGTTACTGTTAGAAGTTAGTTTATCTGCAACAGTGCTTTTAAGAAAAACCAAATCGACAGAAATTGAAATTAAATAATTATACAAACAATAAGCTGAAGTCAGTGATAATTAGGGAATGGGATGATTTGTTTGGATGTTGATGAATGCGCAAGTGAGAACCTGGAAACTTGTTCCAAGGATCCACCAGTGAAATGTATCAATACTATTGGCTCCTATGAATGTGCACCATGTCCTCCCGGTTTGTTCTGTAGCATTTTTCATAAATAGTTGGTAGTATACTGCACTATAGAGTTTAAATTATCGTAATTTAAGTGAAATTTGTATCATTCAACTAATATGTATGCCCACAACATCGTATTATTGTCATAGTTATAGGCTATAAGGGTGATGGTCACATTTGTAAGAAACAGAGCCCATGTGAGTTATCTCCATGTCATCCAAAGGCCAAGTGTTATAATATGGGCATGAGCTCATTAAATGAGGAAGGTTTCCGTTGTGAATGTCCTCCTGGAATGATTGGTGACGGAATCGGTACTGAGGGTTGTTACCACTCGAATGTTACGCTTTGCCGAACTGACACATGCTATAACCAAGGAACGTGCCAGGTTAGAATGTTCAAACTTTTGAAACCAAGTTAAAGTGTAAAGAAATATACTCATTTATTTCAAAATTGCACTGTTCGGAATATTTGATAAAAGTGTGAGAGGAAGTGCAAATTTTAAAAACTTCTTTATTAATCGAAAATGTTTTCTTTAAACTATTTTTTAAATATGAAATTTGAGAAACGACCGTGTATACATATAAATTCTATTTCAGATAATCTCTGAGGAAGCATATAAATGTCATTGTAAATGGGGTTACGTTGGCAAACGCTGCGAACTAGCCACTGCTTGTTTAAGTAATATATGTCGAAGTCGTGGTGAATGTCTAGTTAAAAAAGATGGTTCATTTGAATGTCTATGCTTAAGGGGTTATTATGGTCCAACATGCGAATATGAGGAAGATGGTTTGTTTTCTAACAAAGTTCAATTCGGTTCTTTTTATTTTGGAGGTTTACATGCTCAGACTTAATATTTTAGGTTGTGGTGGTCACATAACAAATGAGACGGGTGTAATCAAATATCCGGACTGGACATGGTATCACTTTGGTCGCAACAAAACATGTGAATGGATCATTATAGTTAACGAATTAAATAAAGTATGTTCTATGTTTTTTACAGCCACCAGTGTTTTACATATGATAGATTAAAATTTTCTTACTTGTAGCTAAAGAACATTACATGTTTAGATAACTAAAATTGTTGTCTATTCAAATGACTTGTGCAAAAAAGAAAAAAAGACACGAAAATGCTTTAAGGTGATCGAGATAAACTTCACAAGTTTTCACTTGCCAACTAGACCGGCAACATGTGCCACGGCTGACGCAAACGTTACCTTACGCGATGGAGAACATGCAAACAGCCCATTAGTTGGTGTATTTTGTGGTCCAAGAGGATCTACCACGGTGAGTTATCCTTTGTTTTATCTTTTAATATCTGAATTTTAATTTAAAAAGCTTTTCTTTTGTTCTCTTACTTTATCCTTTGTTTTGTCATATATTTGTTACTTTTTAAGGTCCCAGTTTCTCGTCCAATTTATTTTTCATCGAATAAGGCATACATTGCGTTTGTTTCTGGTAAAAGTAGTATTGGAATTGGTAACTTTGCACTGCACTGGAGGACTGTTGAAAAAAGTTGGTTATTTTTATTACTATATGTCAGTCCAACTTATTTCCTAGATTTTTCTCTGCCAAGATTTTATTTACGGAAATTTTGAAGAATGTGGTGAACGAATCTATAGCGACAATGGTCAAATATCACTGTATGGTTATAAAAGAAACGAAGTTTGCCAATGGCATGTTTCTGTTAATCCAAAAACGCATATTGAAATTACCGTGGAACCGATGAAACTTGCATCAGGCGATATTCGAAATTGTTCAGTCAACTCGCTGGAGGTGAATTATCATTTTCTTTACTATCTTATTTTCAATTTGCTAAAATTTTATTGTTTGACAAAGTTTAAACTAATTTGAAATTTAGCTCTTTGATGGTCTAGAAATTGACGAAACCGAACGTATATTGCATCTATGCAGTAGTGAGGCTACACGAACTTTGGTGCGCACTACACTGCCGTACTTTACAGCTTACTTCAGGAGCAATTATCCCGCTGATTTCCCAGAAGAACATTGTGAGCTTTTAATTGCTGTCCACTATCTAGGAAATTAGTCTATTTTTAAAAATAATGCATACTCATAAATTTCTTTTTCAGGTGATGGTGACTCTCTCTGTAGTCGTGGTTTCACTATACGTTATAGAACTATTAAACGTATGTCTATCAAATAGTTCATTGTTTAAGTCCTATTATTTCTTACGAAATTTCTTGCTTCGGATAAAAAAATGATTCAGTAACACAAAGCTGGAACCATTTATCATTCAATTTTCAGTTGACAAAGACTGTGGAGGTACAATTTTACCTGATGCCGATGATGTCTTTGAAGGTTATATTCAGTCACCAAATTATGGTTTTAATTATTTCCCAAATTTGGATTGCCTGTGGCTCCTTGACGCTTCAGCTGTCGTTAATGTAAGTTCAGTAAGTAACTTTTTACCATGTATAATTTGGTCTGAAAAATTATGTAAACATTAAGAAATATCAGTCAAATACTAATTCTTTCCAGGTCTACGATGCAAAAGTGATAAAAGTGGAAATTGTTGATTTGGATATACCCTCTGCTCCTGCAAGATCTATCAAGGGTAAATTCAGCTGTACTTATATTTATATACATAAACTTATTTCATAATTATCTTTTTCTTTTTCGTTTTTAATTTGATTAATATTTATTTTGGTCATTTGGAACACAGTTGTAACGAATTCCAGAAACGTCTCATTTTCGCCTTTCGTTTTCGGAAACAACCGCTCCAACTCAACGCTTATTGAATCTTCTAAGACCGTGTCGCTTTGATCATATTACTGTAAGCATTCAAAATTATGGTAACTCATTTTATATGTTTCTCAGTAATTTATTTGATTTTCATGGTTTCACAGCAGTTTTCTAGTAGACATCTTCTTATGGCTATGACCATTTTTGGGATAACTTTTAATAAAATGTTTTTCTTCTACTTCTTTTTCAAATGGAACGGTTAGCTTAACAAGAACGCCTCCTCTGCTCAGATTGAGATCTTTTCGGTCGTGAATACTGAGCACGTAGATCTCTCAGCAAGAAGTTTTGGTAGATGCTTAATTTTTAACTGAGAAAACTGGAAAAATATGTGACCTGTATTTCAAGAACAAGTAGAGGAGGGAAAGCGTGGCTACGGCAACTAGTTTACGAATCAAGTAAGCTAGTGATGACTCAAGGACTCAAAAAACAATACATAAAAGTGTTCACGTCTTGATATGAGATAAATAACTCTTTTGAGAATTATCAGGCTTTATTGACACCAGGAATTTCTTCCTTTTTTCATTCTGGAAGAAAAAGAACATAGAAATGACTTGCTCGCTTATTAAGTGAAGTGAAGCGGAATATGTATAATTCAGTTGTTTAATTAGCTTTGTGGCAATTTTTACTGTGTACTTCAATAGATGACACTCAGTTTTAAGTACATTACAGTTCAGAAATGGTGAAGATGTATCACATCCTATACTCGGACGTTACTGTAACAGTAAACGACCCGAAGGTCCGATCATATCATCAGGACCAAAAATGGTTATACAGTTCCACTCGAATCAGTCCATTAACGGAAAGGGATTTAAGATTCATTATTCTGCGGGTACACTTTAATTTTATTCTATGCAATTTATGAATGTGATAGTGAGCAAAAAATAGCTAGCATCTCGGTCTAATTGTTGATTAGGACTTCGTGTTTTAGCTGCCTGAACGTTAAATTATTGGTAGGCTATTTTTCAGCTAGTCAGAAGAAACTTGTCTCTGTAAATTAAAAAAATAATTTTCAGCATGCGAGAAACATTTTACATCACCGAATGGAACCATTCAGAGTTCTAATTATCCGCATGGCAGTGCCCAACCATTTAAATGCATCTATGTTATTGATGCCGAAAAAACGAAAGCGATAAGACTGAAATTTAGTTTCATTGGGCTAAATACGGATATTAAGACATGCTTTTATGATGTCGCTAAACATAATCTATTGGAAGACTATGTCGAAGTTAGTTTTGCCACAAATTATTTGGATTCATTTGAACGAAATCAAATTAAAACAAATCCGGAAGAATTATCCGGAGGTTTTGCTGATAGCTTTGTCCTTCTTGATTTTACTCACTAACTTCATTTGAATAAAAGCAAATATCACACAACAACAGCAAAAATACCAAATCCGTGCTATGTGAATGTATATTTACTGATAGTTGAATATATGGTGGTATCACTGGCAGAAATATTTGAAAAGAAACATAAATCTTATAAGAAGCGATCAGTCGTAGACCCATTTCTTGAATAGCTTAGAATGGATGTGCCTGCATTTTTACGATTCTAGACTTTTCTGACCAGATCGTGACTAATGGTTAAGTATGCATAAAACAGTCCAAATGTACTTGATATGAGTAAAAAAAGTTTCGAATTTTGGGTCTTTTGAGTAATGGTGTGCTTACAGTCTTTATAAAAAACCAACTTGGTTCAAATTATCACTTCTACATGTTATCAGTGGTTTATTCAAAATACTTCGAAAGCTAAAATTTTTCAGGTTAAAGTTTTAAAGATATTTTACAATTTTGTTGCATCATTCAGTTATTTATAAATTTAAAAAACATTTAGTTCTCTGGTGGCCATGATTCACACGATCAGATCAATAAACGATACGTTTGCGCACGATATCCGTTCGTTGCACCTGACGGCGAAATGGTATATTTTTTTTCAGATTTCTTACAAATCTCATAGCATTCATGTCCATCAGTTTTTCAGGTAACAAGTGCCTCAAGGCCACTTAGAATCACATTGAGTTCAAGCGGTATTAGCAATAAAGGCATACTTTTCTTATACGAGCAATTTGATGTCGGTAAGATATTTGCACTTGGTAAACTTGTATATATAAATATATTAATATGTTAAATTACTTGTTAAATCACTTTTCCCTAATTTCCTAACTAGCTTAAAATATAAATTTATGAAAAAATAATGCCTGTTGAATTATGTTGCGATTCAAAATGAGCATGCCGGCAGCGCATTTTCTGTTTCATTGAAGGTTGCGGTGGCATATTTGAGGGAGAATCAGGCCAAATAACAAGTCCGAATTATCCGGAAAAGTATCTGGCGCATATGTACTGTATATATGTGATTAACACACCGGTATATTTAACTTTCCTTAACTCAATTTTCGAAATATGATTGAATATTTTGAACAAAATTTTCGAAAGATTTCCATAATTTGATGTCATTTAAAGGATAAACGAATTCGGCTAACATTTGGAGTGTTTGAATTAGAAGTTGTACCGAGTCGAGAGGACTGCTCTTTTGACAGCATCGAAATATATGACACTTATGTAAATGATGATGATCATAGCGAATTACATGGAAGGTATGCAATTTTTCATAAAAACTTAAATAGTGATCAAAACTTACTTAGTTAACCTAAAAATATGATTGTCATAACCTTACTGAATCGTTATTTAATTTGATAAAACCTTGTATCTTTTCATGTCTACACAAAAACAATTCTTTTGAGATTCTGTGGCACTCTACTTCCGCCTCCAATTTTATCTAGCGGAAATCGACTAACCATTGTATTCAAAAGTGATCGATCAGTTAATGGTGCTGGTTTTATGGCCAAATGGCAAGTTGTTGATGATAAGGTAGGTAATATTGTATGGTTCATCTATCTTTTATAATTGCTCCAGAATAATCGTCTTTTTTCGATTTATTTTTAACGGAAATTTATCTGACTTTTTCAAATAAAATTTTTTTTGAATTTTTGCTTTTTGATGATACCACAGAAAACCCATTTAGTGAAATCAGTTCAGTTATATCCACTGATTCTGTGGGAGCGTATAATTTTCATATTTACAGATTGACTGCCACAGAACATACACAGCTACAAGCGGTAGAATAGTAATTCACGCTGAGACGGAGATGAAATTTGTGCAGTGTGACTATCAAATTGCGGTAGGTCAATTGATGCCGTTTTTGAAGACTTGATTTTCATTTCAACAAATATCAATACAAAAAAAACGTTCTTTTTTGGAATATGTATCTTCATAATTATAGTTGCAATCCTCGAAACGAATTCTTCTTCGGTTTGAAAATTTGTCAGCTCCTTGCGACGAAGGAACATTGATGCTAAGGTAGTGAAACAATTTCACTAAATTTTATCATTTATGAAGACTGTTTTGAAAGTTAGTACTATAAATTTGTGTACCTTTTTTATCTGAAAATTTTATTCTAAATCTGAAATAAATAACTTAAGAAATCTTTATTTAACTTCTTTATTATCATTACTTAAGAAATGGAGTGAATGAACAATCTCCTGGGTTTGGTGGACTCTTCCGAGATTCCGAAATATGTGATGATCATCCCGTTAGAGAACTGCGTTCTCAAGGCAATCGTGTTTTTATGCGTCTGACGACAAGAAATGCACCTTCAGTGATTTTCAACATTTACTACCAGCAGATTGATTCTGGCTAGTCATTGTTTTAATTTTTGACAAAAATTTTAAAATGCAGCAGCATTTTCTATGATTTTTCTGCATTTTGGCTTGAACAAGCTCAGTTAAAGTATTTTATCTTTTGAAATAACATGATCAGAAACTTTGCAGAGTGTGGTGGACGTTTAGTTGGTTTCAATGGTGCCTTATCAGCTCCACAGTATCCGTTGAAAGATTCGCGAACCCTGAATTGTGATTGGCACATTCATGTTGCAGCAGGTTTTAATATGCATAAAGGAAAAAATCTGAAATTTTATTTGAACATTTCAAAATCTTCGTATGTTTTACAGGTAATCGAGTGCGTTTCACCATTGTAGTGCTTGATGATTTGAATTCAGCTGATTCCAATGGCTTTTGTTCTTCATTTGCTCCAAATTATATTGATGTTTGTTATATTTTTTGTTTCCAATATAGTGGTATATTGGAATAGGAAATTTCTGTAAATTTTAATTATAGTTTGATGGGAAGTAATTACTCTTTAAAAAAGGTCAAATCTGGGAAGTTTTAAACCAGATTTATACTAATTGATGATGGTACATTAAGGTTGCTGAAGGTTCTTCGGCATCTGCACGCATACTAAGGCGTTATTGCAAAAAAGAGATTTCGTTGTCATCTGTTGATTCTGAGAAAAACGAATTAACAATTCGATATCGTCAGCATGGTGGCACTCATTTTGGTTCACTTTTTGGGTTTCTCGCACATTATACTACTGGTTAGGTTTCTAAAATCATTTATTAGCTTCAGTTACATTGAAGCAACTTCAGTAGTCCGAATGTTCATATAGTTGCAGTTGTTTTGCGTCGGTGCAAAGTATATCTGGAAATAATTTATGCTGATTGTTTTGGAAATACTGCTTTTTAGTTTTCAGAGGTGTATTTACAAAATACAATATAACGAGCAAGGTTCTTAATGCATATTACTTTATGTGACTACTATTAATTGTATAGCAATTACTATCTTAAGTGTGAAATATTCCAAGGAGATTTATAATATTACAGTATGCAATGAAATTTTGTTGTTTGGTCAACATGGTATCCTTCAAAGTCCAGGTTATCCAGAACGAACTCTTGAAAATCGTTTCTGCAAATGGCGGATACAGACGACGAAAGGGAATCGGATACGACTGATGTTCCATTTTTTTAGGATTACAGAATCAAATACTCGTTTTACATCAACTTGTCTTATCAATTATCTTGAAGTAAATTTTTCGTTCAGTTTGATAGTTCCAAGAATCTTTACTAAATTGAAGCATTACACTTATTTGTACTCTTGATTTAAATTTGTTAAAGTGTTTAGAAAGAAACGAGGTTAGAATTTTTTACCAGTTTTGTTGGATAAGCGCAGACCAAGTGCACTTGCTGAACAAGTTAATTCAACTTTTAAACTGTTTTTCCATACTCGGAATAGAAATGTTTCCAAAAGTTCTTATTTGAGAAATTTGCTTTTTCAATCATTTTCTTCAGTCGGAAAATGTATTTCGGATTACCATTTGACTTCACATTATCATTAAATGAGATCAAAACTTTTAAAATGTTACGTAATTTAAAAGTTGGTGTTGGAAATTTCAATTATCATTTTTAGTTTGGTGAAAATCAGATACTAGAATCCTCAGTAACAATTGATGGTCAGCAAAACCACACAAAAACAATGCGAAAATTCTGTGACCATATCGGCAAACCGGTTTGGATTTTAACAGAAAATGAAGTAGTTGATATTATATTTTCTTCAAAAACTGAACCCGAGAATCATTTCTGGCTTTCATGGTCAAATGAAGGTATTTTTAAAATTAAATATCGATCGTTTTATAATTGAGATTTTAATTTTCCTTCAATTACATGTTAATTGTTTGTAATAATCAAAGTGGTTTAACGACCGTGCTAACTATTAATATGTTCAGTTCATATTTTTAATATTATTTTGGGTTGGGGATATGTGAATAGTTTAAGTACTTAAAATAGGAAGATAAAAAGCTGAAAACAACTCTAAATAAAGCAAGAACTCAAAACAATTTGCAAAGTTCTTTAGGTTGTGGTGGTGACATTACTTCACCAACAAATGTAATTGTTCATGCCGAAAAACTAGCAAATAATTCAAAAATCTATGAATGCATATGGAAAATAGTTGCACCGATCGGAATGCGAGTGCTGTTTTATATCAAGAAACTGTCAGTATTTGAAATTGCTGAAGGTTGTAATGAAGATGATAGCGAACATTTCAGCGGCCTTGCTGTAAGTACAGCCAATATTATGTTTTAATTAATCAGACAAGAAATAAGTCCGGAAAAGATGCTAGTTTGAGATAATCAAATAGAAGAATAAGGAAACGGAGAACAAAGGATGAGGTGTAGTAGGAAATGAACTTTTATTTCGGTTCATCATCAAGTTATAGCAAGATATATGATGTTCCTGAGTTAATTTTTTTCATTTTCAAAATTCTTTAATTTTTTAAATTCACATCAATTTACAAAAGTGAGTTTTACTCGACATTCCAGTTTTACTCTGGTACAAGCAATGCAACTGGTTTCGCTCAAAAAGTTCTTTGTTCGAGCAGAGAGGAAGACAATTATACGTCACATACGAATGAATTACTTGTAAAATTCAAAATCCCTAGCAAATTAGCTAAACCAGATGTGAAAAAACGTATCATGACCGGGAAAGTATCGTTCATACCTGCAAAAGCAGGTGATGAATGTGGAGCTGTCATCGAGAGTAAGAAATTTTTTACTATAATAATAACAGTTGAGAAAATTTGATGTAATTCAAGAATTGTTATGCTCTGCAAATAAAACAAACGTACGAGAGAGAACGATGTTTTTGGCAATGCCAACTATCGTTATTGTTGGCTTAATTTTTCGATTTTGAAATTGCTGTTTATCTTGTCATGGTCAACAATAAATATTGAGGTGGCAAATCTCATTTCAATATTTGCAGTGTTTTTTCTTCATGCGTGGGAATAAGGCACTTAGTGTTAACAGTATCATATAAAACAGAAAGAAGAAAGCAAACTTTATAGTGAAATGGAACGAAACAATCCAATTACATTCACCAAATTATCCAAATCTTTATCCAAAATCGATTGAATGTATTTGGTTGATAAAAGCGCCAAATGGCTACTCGATTCGGTTTAATTTGACGCATTACACGGTTTTAAGTTACCATCCTCAACGACTTGATGTAAAAACATGGCGTTCAAATTTTGCTACAAATGTTACGTAAGTTTTCCTCACAAAGATATTTCATTGTCGACTTTTTTCATTATCAACTTTTATCCCTTCATCCTGGCAAAATATTCCAAAAATTTTTCATAATGTTTTTCATATTTTCCATATTTTTTCACATTGTTAATGTTTTTCATATTGTTAATATGTCAAAATGTTCGACATAGCATTTTAGTTGAATATTTGGTTTCGTATTTAATTCTCTTTGTTTATTTATTTGTGCTTATTTAGGTGCCAAAACTCTCAAGGTATCCTTGAAGGATCTGTAACATTTTATAATGGCAATAATACGTATGTTCATTTTTTTATATTTTACTTAAAATAAATTTTGTTACCTATTGTTCTTCGAGCGCTTCTGTTGTTTACTAATCTACAAACATCCGCAGTAAAATGTAATTTACTGATTTTGTCACATAAAATTAAATTTAGTTTGTTTTTCACTTCGTAATTATTGATGAAAACAGTAAAAATTTTACTATTTAAAATAAGTTTACAGTAATATGGAAATATTGGAACGTTTCTGTCACAACTTGAAGCAACCGAAAGTTGTTATATCAACAACCGAACAGGTTGCAAGTTTCTACATATTATATTTTTGTATGCTATTGAAATTTTTGATTGCAAAATAATTGTATTTATTGTATTTTAGGCACTAGTTACTTTCCAAGGCGGTCCTTATGAACGGGCTTATTTATCGGGGGACGATGAACGGGCTCACAATATCGGTTTTGTGTTGTACATATCTTTAGTATGTGGTGGTACGCTATATGCCGGGAATGAACTCAAGACATTCCAGCTATATGTGGTCAAGGAGGACGAATGCAAACTTCTTATTAAAGCTGAAGGTTTTCAGGGTTTGAAAAAATAAATTCAAACGAAATTATAACTCTAATTTTATTTAATATAGTATACTTTAAAATAAAATTCTTTTTTTACAGATGGACAACGCATATATTTTCGTCTCGATCAAATACGTTTTAACAAACATAGGGCTTCCAAAGCACGCAGTAAATCTATCGCTACTGTTGTCATTTATGATGGCATACAAGAGGACTCATCCATTCTCGGAATGTAATTCCTCCATTCTCTCGTTATTATTATAATTTTTATCATATTCGGTTATGGTTCTTGAAATAAGTATTTTAAGACTATTACAATTTTAAAATAATAAACTTAACCATTGTTTGTATTTTATTAAACAGAAAATTTCTCATCATAATTTTTCATAAGAAGACAACTTTATAGTCAATACATGTGGAAAAGCTTTTGAAATTAAGCAGTTTATTACAGATGAGTGAAAAATCCATGAGAATGTTTTTCTTACTGACCTTGCCGTAAATCAACTCCCACTGGTGTAACAATTTGATCCTCATTACGAAAGGCCTTTCTTCTCTAATCTATCTCTTTAGATTATTTTTTTTTCAACAGAATTGCGCTGATGAACTTAATTGCTATAGATTACTAATATGATTTTAACTGCTCTGAAAAATAATACAACTTTAACCGAGAATGTTCTTGCTTTTTGTTTTGTTTAAAATTAATTTGTTTAAAATTAATGTAAAAATTTTTTACATGCTTCAAGGTATCATCTTGAGTGCAATCCTTCAAGCTCAGAACAAATATCACGCGCGTGTGCTAATAGGGAATTACGCTCTACAGGCAGTATTCTCAGCGTATATTTAAAAGGATTAAATACAATGCATTTAGAGCATATTCACTTCTCATATTCAACTCAGATCGAAAGTTCGTTCCTTTTACTTTACATTTAATGAAACATTTGTTGTTTGTTGAAAATGCAGTATAATTAAAAGATGTTGAGGTTGTGGAGGGACCATTCATTCTATCGCTGGAGTCATATATTATCCGTTCATTGAAAATGATTTTGAATGTGAATGGTTCATCAACAACACAGAAGGAAATAAAGTGGAGCTCGAAATTTTGTATTTCTTTTCTTTTTTTCTTTAAACGTTAATATTTCCTTTATTGTATGTTTTTTTATGTTCTTTATTTCATCATATGTTTAGTTTTATCTTTGATAGATTGCGTAATTCTAGTCAAACGAGCTTTGAAGCTTGCAAATAAGAAATAGAATAAGCAGAATGAGAATCAAAAATTTTGAGCGGCAATCTAGGTTTTTGAAGGATCCAAATTAAATTTTTCAGCAAGTTGAAATTACCTTTTTCGGAATATTGTGCAGAATCTTACTTGGAAGTTCGTGAGAACAATAGCAGCGGAAAAATTGTGACAAGAGCTTGTTCTTTTGAAGATGTAATGCCAACGATGATTGTAAGTCAATTTGTTGAAGTTTAGCACAATTTTCAAAAAATATGTTTCGCGTGAATTGTTTGAGAATAGCTTTGGTCAAAATCCTAGAAAAAAACCTTTTAAGTAATAGTACATTTCAAAACATTTCACTTTAATACGATTTTTCACCAATATTAAAAGTGTTCTGATTTGGTTTTTTTGTCTACTGTACTCATTATTTATCAGAAATCACAAATCATTTCAAAGTGATTTTCTGTCTCCTTCAATCCCTGCTGTTATAATATTATTGTTTCACAGTGATGGTTTAAAATACCTCGATTATTATTCTTTGTGAACATGTTAGAGATATATCCAACTACAGAATCTCAAATTTCCTAATTTTTAACTAAAATGGAAAAGAAGTGAATGAATTTTTAATCTTATTTCACTCATCTGAAAACATGTGACGTCAAAGTAATGTATTTTTAGAGCCGAGCATTTTGGATAAGATTAAGATATAGTGGCAGTGAGGATGACAGCAGTGATATCGAGCCATTAAAGCCGGAATTAATGATTAAATTTAAAAAGGGTCATTATTTAATTCATATTTTATTTCTATCGCTAGAAAACTTTTATTTATATAGAATTTGTTTGGAGAACTGTTTTGTGATACATGCTTTTGTGCATTATCATGAGAAATCAATGGATCAATTTAATAATAGTCCTTTTTCAATAGTACTGCTGGCATATTCAAAGAATGATACTTCAGCCAAGTCGTAATAACTGTTGTGACATATGCTACTATTGTTGTCAAAAAATGCTTATTAGTTTTACGCTTTGCGAGTATGAATTTACTGGTTTTGTAGTTTTTGGTGGAATGACAAATGACGGAGTGGTAAGTTCACCTATAGCCGAAGATTGGCAATCGATGCACTTTACACCACTTGAATGGACATTAATTGGTGAGGACGATCACTGGTTAAGAATTTCAATTAAAAGTATTGATATACCCGATGAACGAGATGAAAATAATCTTGATATCGAACAGAGGGATTCATTGAAAGGACTTGTTGTAAGTGATTTGATATCCTTGATAAAGTCAGGTATATAGTCATTTCAGTTTCTCTTAATGATATGAGATTTTTTGCTCCCAGTAATGTTTCCATTGATTTATTCCTTACTTTGTTCATTTGCTGACTATTAACGAATGAAAGAATATTACAGTTCAATGAAGGGATTTGCATATTGAACGGTGAGAACGATGGATGTGGACGAGTGGAATTTGTTCATGCGGGATACATACCACCAAATGGTATTGGCACAAATTTTTATCATAATTTCTCCATTTGAGGTCCTATTTAAATATTTGATTTTTTGTAATAATTTTCAGATTTCTTCATTAAGTCGCATTTGGCCACGGTCTTATTCAATGCTCCACCTGGAAGCTCATTTCGATTTGTTTGGGAAAATATTCCACTTACTATGGTTAATGCTTCACTTCCAAAAGCAAACCAGGGAATTAATGGAAATTTTATGCGGGGTTAGTTTTTTAATTTTGAAATAGCTTCATTTGATTTCTTGGTAGGGTACTAAGTCTTTTCATTCACTGGCTGATGTTTTAAACATTGTTATATATTTTAAATATACATTGGCTGATGTTTTAAATATTTTTTTAAAAAATGCTTTCAAAAACTGTTGTTTTTTTTTTTCAAAAACTAAAGCCAATTGCTTTCAAAAACTATTAAAGAATTCACTTGCGGTGGCATCCTTACGGCAACATTTGATCCGCAATATCTTACAAATCCTGGTGGGATGTCTACAGATGGTAAATTCACAACCATCCTTCCACTCACATCAACTATAGAAGTATGGCGATCCATTAATATGTACCGTCTCTCGAGATGTTAGTTTGCTACAATTTTCAATTTCTACTCGTACTTTTCTATACAATTAAAAATTTCGGTATTGTCTTTCGGATATTTGCATTCTGTCACAAATTTAACACAGTTTGTGATAGAATGTAAACGTCACTAATTTGCACAGTGAAACGATGTGTTTATTATTGTCCTAATCTATTTCATGTTTTTTTTTTCCAATTTTGTTATTCAAATTAGTTTTGTGTATCTCTTCTGATCATAAATTTAGATTGTATAACTTTCAACTAATATAGGGCGTGGGGGTTACGGTAATAATTTAAAATGCCGATGGACGATAATTAGGCCAATGTTTGCTGGTGTCATGCTTAAAATAATTTCGATGGATCTTGAGGAACATATTGATTGTCGCTTTGACTATATTGCCATTTCATCAGATCTAAGCGGTGTTAGTTATGATGATGGTCAACTTGTGTAAGTTTTGACATTATTTTAAAAACTTCTTATTAGAAAATTTTTTTTTTTCTTTAATTCTCCCGAGAATTTTATGCGATGATTTGCAGTGGCAATGTTGTCAAGTTTTGCAAACACAAAGATGTGGGAACGGAAGAACTGTTCAGTTCGGAAGAAGCGATAACAATCTTTTTTATGACGGATCGGAATAGAGGTGGTCGAGGATTTGTTATTGAATACAAATTGGGTAAGTTTGATAGTGTCGAATTTCACTTTTACTCTGAAATGTTATCACTACTTTTATAGATTTCATCGTTTGTTTCTGTAATTTTTGTTGCAGTTTTACAAACCAAATTAATCGTTTGAATTTTTATTGGTTTTGAAATTCTTTTTGTCTAATTAGAATTATGTGTTTCACAAACTGAATATGTTTCAGTTTGTCAGTCGTTTGATTACATACCAATAGCTCTGAGTGTTTTTGATCGGATTATACAAAGTCCAAATTATCCAAATGAATACAATAAGAATTTGTCATGCTCATGGTCAATTATGCTAGAAAGTAGTCGACCAATTTTGGCTAAATTTCTTACTATGGATATTGAGGAAAGTCCGTCATGTAAAAAGGATGGCATCACTTTGGTAAAATTTCCTTTTGTTCTACTGAACTTCTCATTATAGTGAATATACAAAGAACGTTTTTAGAGATATTTCCCATTGCATCGATTTTTTCTAATTCCTGTGGAAAATTGGATCTTTTTAGCACTCTAGTCCTATCTATGCGGATGGGAGTGCCAATGATAGATTATGTGGCAGTCTATCTGGATGGAATAAAACTTTTTCAAATGGAAGAGTTTTTATTGGTTTCACAACCGATTCAAATACTACGGGAAAAGTTGTTTCTATTTGCTATTTTAAACTTTTTACCAATTTCCTTTTGTGAGAGGCAGAAGGATTTCTTTCTTCTATTCTGGCTTGTTTATATTCTCTTGGGCTACTTTTCATCCTTTTGTATTTAGGTTTTCATTTAAATTAAAAAAAAATGTGTGTGTATTTCTAAATTATACTGGAATGTTTTCAAAAGTACAGGGTTTTCAATTGCAACTGAAGGAGCAAATTCATGGCTGTAGTTCAGATAGACTTATTCTTACTGAAGGCGATCTTCCAAAAGTGCTCACTTCGCCAGGATTTCCGAAAAGTATGCATATGTGTTCTTTTTCTGGTATAGTGTACTATAATATCATATTGGAAGTAAATCTCTTAATTCAAATTTAGAGCGGCATTGCCCATTTCTAAAAGTATTGTTAGAAAATGGTAGGTGAATGTTTGAAAAACTACTTTGCAGCGTCACCGAATTCTTTGGATTGTATTTGGACAATCAGCGCACCCAGCGGACATCGCATAAAATTCACTGTTGATCCAATCAGTTTCAATCTTGAAGACAGTTCGGTGGAGGATGTGTATGTATATCGATCGAAAGATTTCTAAATTGATTTTAAATTTGATTGAAGTTGTTAACTAATATAATCTCAAGAAAGTGATGACAACATTTTGCCTTCCAAAACTAATTCTAGAATTTAGTGTCTCGAGACGACAAAAAGTGGAAATTAGAGAATAAAGATGCTTCTCTTGCTCTTGTCTTTCTCTTGCTTCAAAATTTATCAAATGATTGGTAAAATTTTAGGTGTTCTGGTAATTACTTGGAGATTCGGGATGGACCTTCAAAGTTATCACCGTTAGTTGGACGATACTGTGGAAAAGAACCACCAAGTACTATTTTCAGTACTGGATCCTATTTGAACATTCAGTATCAGACAGATTCATTTGTTCATTTTTCGGGTTGGAATGCTACTTATGAAATCGGTACAGTTTTTCAAAAACAAAGAATTTTATGAGGCACTCTTAGTGTTCATCAGGACCAGGATTTTACCACTTATCTAGAAATTCAAAGTGAAAATTTTTAAGTAAAAATTGAATTGAAATTTGAAAAGTGCAGTCTTTTTAATGTTAGTATTAACTTCACTGACTTCAGTTTAATAATCACGAAGGATTTTACGTTGGGCTTATTTCTTGTTTACGTTACTTTCAGCATCATGTGGTGGTAGTGTAGTTATTCCTATGAATGGAAGTCGTGTGATTATTAGTCCAAATTATCCCGAACCTTATCCAAGTCAAGCAACTTGTGATTGGACGGTTGTAGCTCCTCGAGGACACTACGTCAATGCAACGTAACAATTTAAACACTGGTTTAATGTTGTGAGGGCAATTAGATCATAATTTATGGATGAGGTCATCGTTATTTAATCTATAGGTTCGATCATCTATGGATTTTATTTACTGAAAATTGCACAGAGGACAGTATTGCTCTACGAGAACGTGATAATGCTGGTAAATCTTATTGTTCTTATCTTTATTTGAATTGAAGATTAATGTGTCCGTTCATTACTTTAAATTTTCTTGTCTTTTTTCTGAACGCACTTATTTTAAAACGAAAAATCAATATACAGGATCCAAACAATATACAGGATCTTTAGGTGAATACATTCTGAAACCAGTATGTGTATTCAACGCAGTACGTGGTAGACATTTTACGTCATCTCAGAATATTATGGTTGTTTCATTCCGATCAAATAATACTGTGGGTCGATCGAGTCGCTTGTTTTGCTTGGAAAAGAAATGTGGTTTCCATCTCAGTTTAGTCCCCAGCAAAATAGGTACTAGTTTTATTTACATTAATCTTTATTTGTGTCGATGTCTAACATTAATTATGAAGTTCCGTTACAGAATGTGGAGGAGATGTAAATGATGACTCTGGTTATATTACCACTCCGGGTTATCCGAATCAGCTTCAGACACATATAATGTGTGACTGGACATTTCGAGCAGGAATAGGCTTCCGTTATGTTTTTGATTTCGCATTCGTCAAACACGAGGTGAATTTTTGATTGATTTTTAATTTGGTGAAACTTTGACGTTCAGATTTTTTCAAGAAAAATAAGCTTATTTTGCAAAGCGTATTTTTCTTATATAATCTTATAAGCGGATGATAGTTTATTTAACTATTTCACCTAGATTGTCGTTTCTATCACTTGTTTTTTCTTTTTCCATTCTGTGATTTACCAAGAATAAGGAATAAAGTCATCTGCTTCAATTTTATGATTCCTGTTCACTGTTTTTTTTAACATATTTTTTAAGAATTTCTACCAGACCAAATACAACGAAGTTGGCTGTTATCCGGATATTTATATTGCTAACGGTCTGAACAGGCCAATGGATTACAATGGTTTTGTAGATCATATTTTTTGTTCTAATGAAACCCAATTTGTATCGACGGCAGATTTAATCACGATACGTTTTAATGATAGAGCTGCTATGTACGAAAAGCAAAATATGAAGGAACGTGGAATACCGTCGGAGAAAATTTATGCTCCATTTCGAATTGCCTACTTAAAGGTACTGTTCTATTATTAACCATGCAATCGTATATATAAATGAATTGCATCAGTTATTAAAAATTAATTAGCGAGCTTAAACCTTTTCCATTTCGACTGGTCTTCGACTGGCAATATGCGGTATTCAATATCTTGTTAACATTTTAAACTTTTAAAATTAATGCTTCCACTTTCTGAATCCATCAACTTCGAGTTCCTGCTACATCATTCATTTTGTTGAAATATAAGGTGACAGTCAATTATTGGACAAATAAACCCAATGAAATATTATCCAATGAAAGAAATATTATGTTTTGTGGATTTTTGTAAACAACTAGTTATGCACGGGAACTTAAATTTTGCTATATTTTCGAATTTTTATTAAGTAATTTCGCTTTCAGGTACCAGCTGAATTCGATGAAAACGCATGTATGTATCACGTGAAACGGAATAAAACAATTGAACTGAGAAGTGTAAAAGTTTCGAGATATCCGGTCGCCACATCACCTGATATCGGTCTTTATTTTTTCATTCAAAATATCGGACTGCTTCATTTTGTCGGACGCTGTTCAGATGTTCTGATGACTACTTTGTTTCATCGGAAGGGTGGAAATTTTTTAAAATGATTTGTTCAAAGATGATGAAATTGAGTTTGGATTTTTATGTTAAAAGGAAAATTCCTTATCATTAATTTCAGATTACTGTCACTTACTCATAGAACGACAATTTCTAGCAGGCACTACAGTGCTACGTTTCAAAAATTTTTCCTCCTCTGAAAATTCATTTTGGAAACCTAATAGCAGATGCTTGGACACTGAAAGCTATGTACTTGTAACAGGTGATTAATTTCCTAATCTTAGTTATATTTTGCTGTACATGATTTTGTCGTTATTCGCCGTAATTTGCTGTTTTTAAATTGCTTAGAAGTTTGTGGATTTAATGTTTTTACGTAAATACTAATAGCATTTTACATAATTCAGTACTCTAAGTTTGTAAAAAATGAGGATCACGAAATTAAAGAAATATTTCAGCGCTCGGTAATGAACCATGGCCTTTCGAAGCACGCTTTTGCGATGGATCCTTTAAAAAAACTGCTAATTTCACAGTGGCACTACCACATAGAAGTTTCGATATTCATGTTTTCCAAAGACTGCATTTGTCATCAATCTCCTTCAATCTCACCGTCCAGTTCTTACGTAACTTTTGAAACTGTGAAATGACCAATTAATTTTATTATCATTATCAATGGCACAAAATTTCTGCCTTTCATATGATGTGCCTCCATTGCTTCACGATTTCATAAAAATATTACAGCTTGCGGTGGTTTGATTCAAGGCCCAGAATCGGGTATTTTAACAAGTCCTGGTTTTTATGGAAAGGAAAACAGCACTTACGAACCTGATACCCAATGCGTTTGGAGTTTGAAAGCTCCTGAAGGACAAATTGTTAAGGTTAGACTTTAACATTTGTGGAAAGAAGCTGATATTTTATGTGGCAACTTAAGTTGATTATAACGAAGTATGCGGAAATATACTGACAGCAGAAAAAGTGTGATAGCTTAGACTTAGTTTGAGTCTTTTAATAATTTTGGCCTAGTTTTCAGGTTTTGATAAGGCATTGGGAGACTGTTTGATAAGTTAAAATCAGATATGTTTTTAGATTAAAATAACTGATATGGATTTGGAATATAATGTGGAATGCAAACACGATTTCTTGAAATTGTTTGAAGGTAATTGTGATATTTTAATAAAGAGGAAGGCTTTTTTATCATTTTCTTCAGCAAAAAGTGAAATTATTGCCTTGCTCTGCAGAGAAACTAGCGATTACAACAAAACAGAACAATAAAACAAAACACATTTTCTGAGCGTGAAAGTGAGTTATTTTAGGAGGTGGTACTGATGCATCATTGGTACATGTGTACTGCAATAATCCACAAGATGAACCAATACAAGATCGATTTAGAGAAGTGAAATCAAGAGGACGCTATCTAACACTTTATTTTCTCACGGATATGTCTATTGAGCGAAGAGGATTTCGTCTAGAATACAGTTTTTCTGGCTTTGAGGATGGTAGGTTTGTTTTGTGTTTATATGAATTTTTTTTAACAGTAGTAATATTTACACACGTATATTTTTGTCTGCTTGTAAACTATTATTTTGCAGAATGTGGATTTACAACAAACCGCATGACAGGTACTGTGATAAGCCCAAGAAATCCACAAGATTACCCTAATCATATATACTGTTTTTGGGATATTTCGGTACCGTTTGGCTACCACGTGGCACTGTACTTCCATCGCTTTGACGTACAACAATCAGATGATTGCAGCAAAGATTACATTAAGGTTGTTATTTTAAAGCTTAAAATTTCATCAGTTTATTTCTATCCAGGTTTTGTAAAGTAAAGCGCAGTATTAATCTTAATCATCACTGAGACAAGGCGCTTTCGGTTATGAAACTGTGACACTGTGTCTGTATCGGAGATTTTCTTCACAAAGATTCAGTATGATTTTATTATCGAATTTTTCCTCAGTACAAAATAAAGAATCATGACACGCCATAGCACTACTTGAGTTTCATTTTACTTAATCATAATCAAATTTTTTATTTTGTATTGACAGTTACAATTACTTCAGTTTAAAACTTCTTTTTATGAAATTTAAATATTTTACCTTAGATAAGCCAGGAACATCACTCAAGGGCTATAGCACCAGTTGGAGGATATTACTTCCTGTTTGACCATGAAGAAGAGCTGAAGAAGATTTGTGGATACGAAACACCTCCTGTATTTCATTCGGAAAGTAATCGTATCAAAATCGAATTCAAGTCGGATGACAAAATAACAGGAAAAGGGTTCAATATAACATGGAAATCAGGTTCTGAAATCGTTTCACGTTGTTTTTTTTAAAATAATGATGCCAGATTAGGAATCTGTATAAGATATGAAAGATGAAGGAATTTGTTCCAAATGTGGGACCACTATAAGATATCAGTCAATTATTTCTATGTAATTATGTAGAGTATAAGAATAAGTGAAAGAAAAGAAAAACAAATGAAATTAAATTTAAGTTTCGATTTTGAACACATCTTATACATCTCTTTACTTACATCAACCAATATATTCATATTGCTTATCTGTTATCATCACATTATTGTGATTGAATATTTTAGAGTGTGGTACTACTTTTCGATTGAATCATGGTGTAGTTACATCACCCCATTACCCGCGTTTTTACCCAAATGAAGACATGGAATGTGATTATTTGATAGAGCCGGAGTACGATGGCACACTCATAATCACATTAAGGATTCTTGACCTGGAGCTTGATCCGTATATTTGTGAGTTCATTCTATTTTATTTCAAAGTTTTTCTCTTTTTTTTCACGCTAGCTATCAGCATTGACAGTTTTATTTGCTCTGCATCAAATTATTTGATAGAGCCTTATTTTATTGTACAAAAAAAACCTTATTCTAATATTCAGTATTCAGTGTTATTTAAATTTTTTGAAATATTTCAATATTTAGTATATATTGTGCATATGTATATGCGTATTGTGACTGCTATTTCCCCTTAATCATAGTATCGAGAAGGCTTTCAGTTGATAAATCAGTTGTTAAAAAGTGAAACTTAGGAAATATATTTATTATCTGACAGACATAATAGTAGACTTATAATTAGGCTGAAAATTCTTGACTGGGAGTAGTACAAATAGTCAATACATGCTTGTATTGAGATTTTTTGCCAAACTTTAAAATTTTCAGACGATTACAATCGACAGCCATGCAATACAGATTTCCTGGAGCTAAGAGATATTTCAGCAAAACGTGTTATTGATACATTTTGTGCTAATAGTGGTACCAGCGGTGAAATAGCGCCCATATCTGTTAAAGTAAGCTCGATTTCTTTGTTGAAAGCTTCCCGACTACGTATATTTAGCTTTACTGTAAAATAGTAAAAGAATATGTAAAAATTCAGGAAGTTTTATAAATAGTGGAGCACTACAAAAATTCATGCAATGAAATAAAGATCAGTTTTTTGAATGAAATACGAAAATTTTTCCAGCTACTTTTAATGTAAATTTTTTCACTTATAAAATCACATGTGTGTTTAGAACATTTTTGAAACTTTCTTTTGTTGAACGGTTGATCAAGAAAAATTTTTTGATAGAAAGTAAAGAAATTTTAGGGACCAGTAGGTGTTCGTTTCGTGTCAAATACATCAGTGTTTGAGGATCTTCTTAACCGTCGTAAACATCGCCGTGGTTTCAAAATATCGTATGCTTTGTCAAGTAAATAATTCCATTATGACTTTCAAAAGATCAGTTGATTGCTTTAAAACACAATTATTGCTTTTTACTAATGTCTCACCGGCATCAAAAAGGTCAGAGGGTATTGATATTGAAAAAAAATATGTTGTTATCTTTACTTTTTACTTCACGAATCAGTTCGATTTACTTTATAGAATGCGGCGGCGAAATTAACTTTAAAGAAGAGACAGAACTGATGTCAATAGTTATTTCGTCGCCTGGTTTCCCTTTGCCGTATCATCACAATCTCGATTGTGTTTGGAACATATCTGCTCCGGAAAAAAGGGTTATTAGCATTAAGCAAGTTTTATTTAGAAAATTTTTTCTACTTAGTCTATAAGTTATTAGTTTGTTGAGCAAGTTTTGATACATTAATAAAGTCATATAGGACTATTTTATTCGCAATTTTCTCAAGTGAAAGAAACAGTAACATCCGCTAACTTCTGTTAATGAGCAGATATCCTTATGAATTTTGGCTGCTTAATAAATTTCACTTACCATCAATAAATTCGCTAAACCATGCTTTTGACAGTTAATCTACCATCCAGATGAAGTGACACATAGCCTTCAGACACACACATTTGGATTTGGAGGAATCATCCGACTGTTTATTTGATTTTGTGGAGTTCTTCGATGGTTCACAAATTACCAATGCAACTAGCATGGGTAAATTCTGTGGCGCAGTCGTCCCTTCCAATCAACTGTCAACAACTGGCCGATTCCTGGTTGTAAGATTTTATTCGGATAGAAGTGCCAGTAAAGGAGGATTCAGAATTATTGCAACTGCATCTCTTGGTATGTTTTTTCTCTCTGTCTTTATTTTTTTGACGAGAGAATTACTTCAGTGAGGTGGACAGTTATTTGATGCAAAACAGTTACTTTTAAAACAAGATGTATGCTATGTATATAGAATATTGGTAGAGGAAAGAAAAGTGAATTGATGACAATAAAAATTCTTTTTTGAAGAATGAATATTATTTATAGTGATTTCTTGCATATATTATTAGATGCTGGAACGACTGTCACCGAAAATATTTAACCAGTTATTTTCTAGTTGCATTGTAGAACTCTGTGTATTTAAAATGTAGGTATTTCTACTTCTGGATTTATAAAAAAATTTCTGTTAGTTTAGGTCCAGATGGAGGATGTGGTGGAGAGATCAGTGTTGATAGTACGTATGAGCTCATAGCACCTTTGAATCCAAAAACAGGCCAGTACTACAATTTTTTGCGCTGTGGTTGGACATTGAAGGCACCGACAGGAAAAATTCTGGAAATGCGACTAAAAGATTTAGAATTGGAAGCGCCTGATGCGGAAACAGGACGTTGCTATGATTACATTGCGGTATAAATATTTGTTATGAATGCCTTAAAAGTTATAGTATCACTCTGCTTGATCCTCTTCTAGATTCGTTATCTCAGTTTTAAAAAAAATCTCAAAAATTTCAGGTTTATGACGGTTACAAGACGATTTCCCCTATGCTACTATCAAACACATGCAAAATTGTGGAACAGCTTCCTTTGATTATGAGAAGCTCTTATCGTGTCCTGCACATTTATTTCGAGTCAGATTCCGACAAAACATTCAAAGGATTTACGATGGAATTCAAAACTATTACAGGTATGTTTTTCAGTTCTCGAAAAACATGTCGCCCATATTTTGCTTTATTTTAAAATCATTGCTCGTCCATATTAAAAAGTGAAGTATTAGTTTACAACAATGTTGAACTTACTATGTTTTACGTTTGTGGAGTTTTCAAATGAGCAGTTGTATTACAGTTTTTGATTACGAGTGAAATTCTGACATTTCAAATTTTGTTTCGGTTTCACTTATTAATTCAAGAAAATTGAGAAATACAATCATTATAGCACCATGTGGAGGTCGGAGAACTGCTGCCACTGAGCCTTCTGAACTTCAATATGAAAGTGAAAAAAGTAAGATATATGTGTTGTTACATTAGCATAATTACACTGCTTTTTTTCGCCTTTTTAATAGATATTTGATACTTTTTAAAGATTTCGATTACTGTTCAATGAGAAATGAGTAATTTAAGGTCTAAGGATTGTTTGAATCTTGTGGTACATATGATTCGAGATACTGGAAATAAGAGGCAAAATATGTTTGGATTTATAAAAGCGAACATTTATACCAGGGGCAGCATTAATGAACCTGAGACCATGCAATTTTGTAGTTTACAGCTTTTGCAAATTTCAGTGCTTACGCGAATATTCCCTAAACATGAACGTTGTCGCTGGATAATCTATTCAAAGGAGCGAATGCCCCTACGAGTTGACTTTAGGTTCAATATTTCGTAATATTTCTGTAAACTTTGGTAATTTTTCAAATTCGCTGTTTCCAAAAAATTCTGAATATTGGATCTCATTTATTTACTTACATGCTTAATATGGTTTATTATTTTTTAGCCAGTTCTCATTTCCTTCTATAACACCCGATTGTACCGACGAATACATGGAAATACGTGATGCTGGCACACCTTCTGATTGTCATCATCCTGCTTGTCGTGACACTAGTAACAGACTGCAGACTGTTAGACTTTGTGGTAGTACGCTCCCGGCTGATTTCATTTCAGGGACAAGTGTTATTCAGGTAAAAACACATCACTTGAAAAAGAAGTGATGACATTATAGCTTTTATAAAGGTATCTTTGAATACAATGAAAGTTCTTATTGTCATGGTTAATTATACGTCAAGCATGACATTTAAATACTAAAATTTGTTTTCTTTTCCAAATTTTTTGTTAAAGAAAATATTTAGTAAGTTCAGATAACAACATCGGCAATTCTGCAGAGCGAACATACCGCCAGATTTCGCCTCTCTTATCAAACGCTTAATTGTTAGTTCTTATGCCAGCTTTGGTTGCAAAATCTCTCTAAAATTTTATTTATGAATCTCGGAAATTCCTAAGAATGTTTTAAACTGACATCATAATAGGACATTGGTTTGTTTATTTAAGAAAGCATATTAAGAGAAAGGAAAAGAGAGAGAAATGAAAGGAGACTGCATGACAAACGTAT
Source organism: Wuchereria bancrofti (assembly GCA_005281725.1). Classification (NCBI taxonomy): domain Eukaryota; kingdom Metazoa; phylum Nematoda; class Chromadorea; order Rhabditida; family Onchocercidae; genus Wuchereria; species Wuchereria bancrofti. The sequence goes on along the minus strand of SSBO01000009.1, from coordinate 4,729,374 downwards.
TTTTCAAGAGTCGTTTATCGTAATATGTGTTACATGATTGTAAACTAATTTTTGCAGCATGTAATCGAGTAATTGCCACTCAGGAATCGATGACCGGTCATATAACGAGTCCAAACTATCCAAATCCTTATGACCATAATAGCTCCTGCTATACCACCTTAACGGCTTTAACCGGCTATCAGATATTTTTAGTTTTTAAAGATTTCAAGCTAGAAAAAGTTCGCCGATCGTTTAATGGTCAACTGTCTACTTCTATCCGGGAAATGTTTGTCTTTGCTTGCTTCCAATCATGTCATTTCGTATTATTTCTCATTTCCAGTGCAAAATTAAGTTTTCGATAAATTTTGCTAAGACATCTTCATATATAAACGTTCGTAATCATTTATGGAATTGGTAAAAAGTGTTCAGGTTAACCGGTGAAAGAAGTTTTGGACCATTTCAAAATGTAATTGATCAGTATAGTGGCCTTTACAGCAATGAATTCTGTGAATATGATTATGTCGAGGTGAAGTACTGTTACTTCCCAATATTTTGACCTGAAGTTGCATAATTACAACCCACAGAAGCCAGTACATTAAAAGTTCCACCTTTATTTCTATGTCACAAAATTTGACGAATTAAAATTGACTTCGAAAATTGATGCCACCGCAATGTTTTTTCGTAATGAGTCTGAATATTTTCTAGAAGTTTTCTGTGTTCATGATCCATTAAAGTATATATTGGTTCCCTAACACAGATAATTGATTCCTTCGAAAATCGAACAGAACGATATTGCGATTATAAACTTCCGCCCAGCTTTCTCAGCTCTAGTAACATGTTAGAAATTTATTTCAAAAGTGATAGTACAATGGCACCTGGAGGATATGATGCCTACTATTATACTGTTCGACCATCAGGTTCGAGATTTTACGTTTTAATTGCCATCCAGAATAACACATTTCAAATTCCACTATTAAATTCAACCCTGAATTGTAATCAACAAGTTTTATAGAAAGTCTATCATTTGTGTACTACGATTTTGGTATCATAAGTGAGCCGCAAGGTGCAGTAACAAATGTTGGCTATCCAGGATATAAGAATCGACAGAGAATGAGGTATTTTATAAATCTTCAAATAGTCTGCAGATGTAGTGAGTAGAGAATTTCCTCACAAGTATAGGCTTTCCTAATTTTTTTCCGTTCTTTTTTAGTAATCTCAACGTTGAATTCCATTTTTTGTAATAATTTTAACAATCTAAATAAGTAATTTATAAGTAATTATAAAGACTCTATATACAAGTAGTTATAAGTAATTATAAGAGTTTATAAGTAATCATAAGGACTAAATAAGTAATTTAATTCCCCCATCATTATATGCATAAATTGTAACGTAACTGGATTGAAATGGTTCTTTGAGATCGTATGTTCCGCAGTATCTGATGAGTAGTTGCGCCACAAATAGGGGAATGTTCTGTTGCTTGCTTGCATTTTGTTAATGATATTGTTGCATTTTAATGATATAGCTGACCGTATACTATTATGTGTCTTTGAAAAACAATACTACAGGTGGAGGATCGATCCACCGAATGGTCACAAATGTAAATTAATTCTCTTAACGATGGATTTTGGAAAAAACATTAATGGTGAATGCACTGAAGGTGATCATCTAGTGCTGGGTGAGATCAGATCTGAAGGATCCGAAAATACACCGCTCAGTTATCTTCCGTGCAGAGATGCTGTAAGATTTTGTTGTTTAATAATCATTGTGTTTGACTTAATATTTTGAACATTTAAATTAAAAATTAAAGTTCAAAAATTGCAAAGCCTTCCTATTGGTTATACGCAGTATATTAGAAACGAGAGGGAAATTAAATTAGATGCAAGAGGGGAGGAAGGATAAGTGAGTGGTATTATGCAAAGTTGAAGAAGAAAATTATATTATGGAAGTTCAATCAGCTTGCTCTCTAATATCAAAATAAATTAAAATGAGTGACTAGGTTGTTAGATGTGAATATGAAGATATTTTATATTCAAGTGATGTTTCTTCCAGGTGACCTTACCGAAAGAGATACCCGTTGAGCCCGGTACTTCAACTCTTCTTGAATTTTATACCGATGATGATACAGCGGATAATGGTGATGGATTCAGGATCGAATGGATTTGCGAGAATTATTACATTATGCAAGTGTGATTTTAATATTTAATTGCTACTTGCTGTTGTGCTTTTTTGTGATGTCATGTTGATCCCCCAATGATAGAAGTGATATAATATCGTCAGTTTAAATGTTGTTCAACTTACTGTTCTTGCATATCTTTTAAACTACTCGTGTGAAAATGTTAAAGTGCACACATTGATAGTAAATTACAATTATACAATCGAGCAAACTGGAATTGAACCAAACAATAAAACAAGAACAGAGAACTAGCAAAAACTCATCCAGTTGTCTCACTACTTGTGGACGGAATAACTTAACAGCTAGTGGTACCACGGCTTTCTGATATATCTAAGGGCTCAAGTAGTACTCCAACTTCCTCCCCTCAAGATTAGGACTAAGATAAAGCGAAAATGTACCAAAGCTCAATAAAGGATGAATGTGGTCGATCTGCTAAAAGAAGCATATGTTTTACAACATATATTATATATATATATATATTAAAAAACATTAAAATCTATTCCAAAAATAAACCAATCTGACAGAACAGAACTGATCAGGAACCCGAAGATACCAGATGCTGTACCAAGGTTTCGCCAAAAGATATCATTGAGATATGTTTGCACAGCGGGCTGGAGATAGTGACGCAAGGATACACGATGGTGGTTCTTCAACATTTTTGTCCTGACTTAATCTGTCCAATTCGTTCTCTTCCGGAATCAAAATTTTCACTTTTCAGCTCTCAAGTCATTTTATCTGCAGTTTTGTTCAGTTCTTGTCTCATCAATTTTCTTTGTTCGTTTCTTGATAGCAAAACTAAAAAACAAAACAAATACATTTTCTTAGTTCTTTTCAACTCTATTTGTATTGTTTTAGATGATTCACTATTATTCCATAACTGTCGTGGACTTCTAAAAATTTAATTTGTCTATTCATGACAGTTATGACAATTTCATAATTGTGTCATTGTCTTGGCAATATCATAGCCTGTTGGTAATTTTTCTACAATGAATGATTGTGTAAAGTTTTTCTTTTCATGAAAAATAAAAATTTTCTGAGCATTGATAGTGGTATGCTCCGATCTCAAAAATTGCATCCTTTTTAATTTTGTCAATATTTGCAAGTAGTTGCGATTAAGTAATTTTGGTTTGAAAATGATGATTGTGTTCACTAAGAACAAACCCCGAGTGATTCTTTTGATACTTATTGTTCATGACACCAAAATCGCAGAAAATTATTTTTGTTACTTCGTGTTCGTTGTAAATCATTGTTTGACTTTTCTAGGAGACATTCGGTTATTCACATAAATGCTTGAGTTGATTGTATTATGAGTTAAAAATGTTCTTTACAGTGATTTGTTTTATTAAGCTAAAGGGTTTTTATCATTCCTTTCGATTTTATCCGTATGTCGCTGATATTTGGTTAATATAGCAGGTTCACGATTTGTTGTGTTTTTGTCGCTTTTGCATAGTGTTATTTGCTGCAATTAATTTTTAGATTGTTGGAAGACAAGAATTACCGATTTATTTTAATGACTAATATTAATCTTTGAAGATGTCATTCCCGCAGAATACATCAAATGCAGTGCTCGTTGATTTCTTGAAAAGTAAGCGTCAAATAATAAGTGACTATATTTGATAGTGCTAGCAGTTGTGATACTTTCATGAGAATCGAGCTTCTAGATTAATATGGTCAATATTCCCTACATTAATCTAATTTACGTCTGGCTATGTATATAATATAACTGACAAGAGGTCCACAGAATTCGTATCAAGCAGTATTTGTATGATATTAGCTTTGATTAAAACTCTTTTGGCATATACTACTGACCATTTATTGATCAGTATTACTGAAAAGCTTGATTATGATTCTATATCTTTTTAGAAGTGGGGCATATCAAAGACGATAGAGTGTAGCAGGTAATGCTGAGTGTTGATCGGGCTGACTTTTGTCCACAGAATTCGTATCAAGATTGCCCCCCAACAGATTGGATACAATGCAACTATTAGCGCTCCTCATATGGTAAGTATTCTATGTACACTTTCGTTTTGCTATAGTTATAGTTCAACATTACGTAAAATAATAAATATTGGCGATATACCGTAATTTCATGATGTGCCATCAGTTCAGTTACAAAATAGTGAGATTTATTGATCACTGAGTTTGCATCTTTTTTCTATTTCAGTTTTTTTTTGCGCTGTTGAAGTTTTACAACAAAAACTTTTTCAAATTATTTTTCCTTTTGTAGTTTTCAGCACGCTTTAGCTTTAGCTTTAGAACTTTTGAATGGCCATTTGAGGGATGGCACATGGTACTGCATATTGGCTCCGGTTATTGTATTGGTTTGGTTTCGGTTACTTAGCGGTTTGCATGGCACTTATGGTAAGTGTTGTCGTTCTTCACAATAAGGAATTCAAATATAAAAAACATGTAACTTTAACTTTGTGAAATTCCAATGTTTATACTCAAAACAAATTAGGTTTCTGTCTGCAAAACCCTAAAGTTTCATGATTTTCGCTGTGAAATGCTTAAAACTATGAATTATTATAAGTTTCTGTTTGTTATTACTTTGTTACACATACGCTACAACCAATCGATTTTGAGGTTGGTAGGAGAGGAAGAGTGATTGGCATTGATCACATCAAAGAACTTGTAGATCTTTCGATCAGTAACATTAATAAGCATCATAGCGATCTGTTTATGGATGTGCGAATAACAATGGTTACAGGCGATGGTCGTAGTGGATACAGAGCTAGTGCTGCATATATAGCTATTCATGTTGGTGCTGCTGCACCGAAACTTCCCGATATAGTAAGTTGATTGTCATATATTCAGTTTATATGCGAAATTCGCTTTGGTTTATTTTGTCACCAGACTCATTTTTAAAGGAAAATGTTGTTCATATTTGGTGAGGTAACTATTTTTAATTGTAATAAAATTGATTAGCTTGAAGACTCTCATTTTGAGAGATCCGCATATAATATGCTCTAACTGCTTTCAACGGAAGTGTGCGTTAGATTCCTTATTGCTTATTATGAATTGGAACGTATCTACAGAAGCTCAAGCACACCACGAATACACAGCTTCATGTTAGGCTAGGTGGTTCATTCTAGTTACCTCTGATTATTTCAGATGTACCAACAAAAACTGAAAGATTTAGAACTTTCAGTTGGTGGATCAGCTTGCTCCAGGTGGTTGGATGATCATTCCAATAGGTAAAGTTTTCAGTGATCGGCATTTTGTTCAGGTTGATAAAGATTTAAATGGTAATGTAGAAATTGAAGAATTATTTGATGTTCTCTTTGTCCCTCTTACAGACAGAAAATATCAACTTGGCCATTTGAATTAGATAACTTCCTTTATAAGTTTGATTAACAGTGTATGTTCCGTATAGATGGATTAATTGGATTGTAATTACTGGATAAAAGCCATTGGCGATTCAATAGATTTTTTGGGAGGCATCCAGGCTTTATCAAGTTTTATTTCTATTATGTTAAGTTGTATGCTCTATGACTTCTTAAGATTACATGCTAATTCATTTATCTTTTCAGCTTTGTTTTCATCTAATTCTTCAACCTTTCAGCTCAGTGATTCCCTTAATTAAATTATTGAATTAAATTATTGTGTATTGATGTATTGATGTGCTGGTGTGTCGATCTTTCACTACTTGTACTTAAATATTTTTATAATTAACCGATCTACTTTTATGACAACTGTAATTAAAAACTGATGAATCTTCAAAGTGGTGTTTAGTTCCCGTTAACCGCAAATAAATTCTATTCTCTTCTCTTTTTAAGTGTTGTAATCATGTTTTCGGTACCGTTTCTGAAGACACTGACTATTTCGCAGATGTTCTTACTAAGTTTCTCGAAGATCATTTCTATTTTATCAAATGTTAGAAAATAAAGTTCTCAGATTTTCTTTCTCTCCAGATGACTGAGTTGTCAGTACAGATGTTTTACTTATAAGCAATTACATATTCGAAATTGAAATGTTAAGTTCTGAAATATTTCTCAATTAGGAGATTTATGTTAAGTAGAAACTTGAAGCAGTCAGTTTTGTGATGCGTCATGGACTAAGCTTTCGGTTGATGCATATAAAGTAACTGTTAACAGGAGAGGAATGATAGTGATCCATGCGAAGTCTTTTTTTTATAGTCTGTCGTGAGACGAATCTGTGAAGAGCAGAGACTGAACAATATTGGCACTACTTTTGAAAAGAAGTATGGCATGGCGTTCGCACGGTGAATCAAATGCCTCACTGGTAGAGAATTTACGTAGTTAGTTGTTTGAAGTTATTTTTGAAATAAAATTTGGGAAATGAAGAGTTATGTTGACTAGTTATTAACTTTTCGCTGTTTGTGCTGAACATTTATGATGCCGTATGCATTGGGTATGAACCATTTTCGATTTATTATTCAAGGTCATCACAAAACACGGCACTTTTGCTTCACTGATTCACATGAAACTGTTAGATTTCGAAATTGGGAAGTTAAGGGATTTGGCCATTACAAGGAGATCTGAGTTAAAATGAAGTGTAGAAACTACCACAGACAAATTACAACAAATGTATTTGCAGGGAATGGCTTATTCAAGGATGAGCGAGTTAAGATGACAATGTTGAGGGTTGATCGAGCTGATTTTTGTCCTCGAAATCCGTATCTGGACAATCCGGAACCAATCGGTTGTAATGCAACAATAAGTGCTCCTCACATGGTTGGTTTGTCTTTCATCAGGTATCAAATGAATTGTAATAGAAGATAAAATAAGAAGTCATATTATAACAAGAGTCCATATTTCCGTTTCGAACTATCGTAAATGAGGGATCATAGTCGTTTGTTGAAATATTCATTATAACCAAATGATAAAAGTCAAAGTTAATGCTCAGACAGTTTATGTTGTGCTTATTTTCTGATATATTAATTTTTTCTTTACCTTACTACTTGCTGAAATCACTTAATATATTAGTATGTGTTCAGCATGCTGCTGCGCTTGAACGACTCAAAGATCATTTGACGGAAGGTGATAAAGCACTTGATATTGGTTCCGGTTCTGGTTATCTAACAACATGCATGGCATATATGGTGATGATGTTAATGAGTTTTGAAGTTTCTAGTTATTAGGATGAATATTTTGATTTAGATTTTAGGGACTTGTTGGTACTTATCATTTCTTAGATAGACAAATACGTTATCATTGTTGTTGTGCTATCATCACTTCTTTTAAGTCTTGGCTTTGTAACTAGGTTAGAAAAATTCAGTATCTTATAAATGGTATAGTGTTTGTTTCCAGGTTGGTGCAAGTGGTAAAGTCGTTGGAGTGGAGCACATTAGACAGCTAGTGGATTTATCAATCACAAATATCAAAAAAAATCACGCGAATCTTCTAGAAGGAAGAGTACTAATGGTTGAAGGTGATGGGCGCAAAGGCTACCCACAGTACGCACCTTATAAGGCAATTCATGTCGGAGCTGCGGCACCAAATGTTCCTGATGAGGTATTTTTACATCTCGCGTGATTTGGCAATTTGTCTAAATCGATAATAAAGCACTGCTTTATTTGGTTCCATATTTCTGCTTTTACTTATTTTCTGATAGTTGTATTGCTTTAACCAAAGTAGCTGACTTACGAACTAATTAATTAGCATAACTTCATGCTATTTCGCCGATACTTCTTTGTTACTAATGGGAGATTTCATTTCAGTTATTGAGTCAGCTAGCTGCAGGAGGACGAATGTTGATACCGGTTGGTGCAGCACATAGTGATCAGCGCTTTTTACAAGTGGATAAAGACGGTAAAGGTAAAGTTACGGTGAACGATCTGATGGGTGTAATTTACGTGCCGCTCACTAACAAAGAGAACCAAATTGGACGGGATCAATAACAAATTCTTTTTTTAGTCCGTAGTTTGTCAAGTCCTGCAGAGCTATTAGAAAAGATATATATGTGGTTTGGAGGATAAAACAACGCCTTCCCTGGAAAGTCATTAACAGTATTGATTTTTGCTCTATAGATGCTTTGTGAGATTTTGGGAGATCCTGACTTGTAATTTATCTGCATAAAACGTGTTACTTCGCACGGTGTGACAGTAGAAGTATATATATATATATATATGAATGTATTTATTGCTTATGCCAAAGTTGTCTTTATATCATCGGATACCTATGTAATCTATGTTAGCTTATACATATTATTAGGGTTTACTTTCTGTTCGTTGAGTGTATGGGACTGAGTGCAATATAACTGACAAGATGAATGACTTCAGTTACCTCCAAAAACAAACTGGAAACTAAGATTTCATTTCCTGAATGAAGATAAATCTGTAAATTTAACTGGAAAGTTTTTAGTCCAGGAACTGTACTTTAGTTTTCCTAAAGATTTACTTCAACCGTTAAGTACCGATAACGTCCTTGCCTGAGCGGCATTTGCTCAAATTCATCCAGAATTAAAAAAAATATCGGTCATTGGAAACAAATTAGCTGGACTAATATAATTTTTGTACATCAGATTATGCTTATATTACTTCTCACATAGTGAAGTCTAAGCACTGTGAATGCAACAGATGGGGTTGAGCTGGTCATACTATTTGCTATAGTTTCCCTTATTGTCATGACTGGTCATTTCCGGAAATTTTTGTAGTCTTCAGTCTTCACCTTTTCCTTTCTCGCAATCTGGATCTTTTTTTGTCCTCTTCCCTTTCTTGCTAAGCTATTTAGAATCTGCAGTTGCTGTTTGTATCGATTTTTGCTTGTCAAATTATTTTAAAGGCTGTTTTCCAAATGTTTCTAGGTATACAGTAATTACAAGCCACTATTTCTCATGTTATTTGCTGGTAAAAAAACGCCTTCTGGAAACAGATTTGTTATTGCATAACATAACCAAAGAATCATCATTTCATACATGGTTGCTATGCTCTTGGCACTTCGTGCCATTCGACGAAAATATTCGTCAACTGTCCTCCTGTTAACTTGAATGCAACCGTTTTCACTGTTCCAGTATCGCGTATAAACGATTCAGATACTCAGCAAATAACTAATATATACTTTTTACATAATTTTGTTGTAAACTTTTTAAAACACCAGGAAAGATAAGCAAAACAATTGTCAGCCAGTAATTAAAAATGAGCCCGTATTACTAACTAGAAGACAGCAAGTCGTATCAAACAAATCCACTGATTTCTGAAGGAAAAATGAAGAATTTACACTTATTTTACTGCATGCATACATATGAAATAGTGCGAATTAAGTCGAGATCATACGTTGCTTCAGTCAGTTTCGATTGAGAGAGCAAAATGCATCAAAAAGCTTGCGAGATTTTCTTGGCAATCTGAAAGAAGGTACTGTTTTAAAGCATGAGAAGGAATTCTCTGGTGTCATAATCAAACCAGATAACCTTAATTAATTTTCTGCTAGTAACTTACAAGAACAAGTGAGGTGAAAAAGACGATTCAGTGTCCATGCTTATATTTCTTCCATTTCCTCGTCCTCACATTTCTTCACATCGCGAGGTCGTACAAATACCCCATGATTATTTTGGCAATTGAAATATCTGCACATTTGCAAATTAGATAGAAAAATTTCGCTTAGGATATCGGAATTACGTGATTTTCAGAAAATTTTTGAAAAACTTCGAATTTAAACTCCGGAAATGCCATATTTCCGAAACTTTATTCTAATATATAACAGTAGAAAAAATGGGAAGTGTGGACGAGTTAAACAGAAAACGTTAAACAGATTTGTTTAAGATTTTGAAAATGAAAAAGACAACTCAGTTCAAGATAGAAGGGTGTGTCAGTTTCTCTGCAGGAAACCAATTTGCACATTGCTAAAGAGAATAAAATACCAACCTTTCACCATCAATACTTCCGTCATGCTTACCAAACGGTTCATCATATGTGACACCAATCCAACAACCATCTTTAAATTTTGTTGATCCTATGTAGGATACGATTCCTTTTCGCTCTTTCTGATTCGATACATGTACCACACAACGATCGCCAATCTTGAACTTATATTATCAAAGCCACTTCGTTTTTTTTACTTGAAATTTCAGATATACTTCTGATATACAGATATGCTTTTCTTTATTCATCAGTCGTTGGACTCATCCACATTTATGACGTTCATATAACATGTATTCTAATGTAATATTCAGCTACGAAACATGCCATAAAAGAAACATATGAGAAACACGTAACTCACATGATTTTACTTTTACTAAACAGTGCAGACCGCTAGTGCATTTATTAATAAAGATGATTCCTCAATATCAACTAGAATGAATGAAGTGTGGAAAACCTTGAACTGCTTTGCTTCGTTTTCGGCTGCAGCAAGTGCATTACACTTCATTTTCAAACGTCGCTTCCACGCACGCACCGAGTCTAAATAAAAATGGTGGTAACTTCAACGAGAGTTGTTTTTTCCGACCACAACAAAAATAAAAACTGGTCACCTTCACGGTCGTTATACTTTTCCTCAGGTATCGTGTATTTTTCAACTGCCGAAGCATTTTCATAATTGACAGGATTGCCAGCAGATGTGTACGTAACATGAATTTTCATCCCAGAAAATAATAGTTATGAGAGGTTGTCAAGAAACAAAAGAATTTGATATAATCAATTCCGGTAAACAGGGTATGAAAAAAGGAAAATTTTCTTCCTTTCGAAAACTGCAGTAAATATACGCTGACATACCATCTGTTACGCCTAATTTCTCTAGTGTAGCCTGATCATCAGTCAACGATGATATAAATTCCCCATTCCTGTCACGCAATTCTGTTCGCATGCACTCAGTCGAACCACCAACAACTAACACTAATTTTTCCTGAAAAGAAGAATGCAATAGGATCCTAAAGATAAAATTTTGTAAAGACTCCCTTTAGAAAGGAATTCTCCACAAGGAATTCCAGCATGTAATATATATATCATAATGCAATTTAACCGTTTATTTCCGATTTTGATTCTGGAATTACTCAAGATATGAAATGATTCTACACAAAGTGCCTGCATTGTATGACGGTCGGTCTAAGAAATGGAACCACGTGAAAACAACGAAATCGTTTTTATCACGGATATGGTCTCCCTTGTCGTGTAGTCAAGCTACCCAGATAATCAGTTTTTGAAAATAAGAAGCAAGACGAACTTTCAGTTCGAGAAGGGTTATAGAAGAAGGATATCGCTTCTCGTATGGGTACTGTCGTGAGTCAGAAGTAACTGTCAGGTTAATGACTTTAGTTGCCATTTTAAGTTCTGAAAAAGGTATAACTGGGTTCTCCATGGAATCGCTTTAGAATCACTCTGCCGAATATGCATGTTGAAAATTGACCCTATGAAATGTGCTTCACTGAGGTGATGCAAATCATCTGAGAAACTTTACTACAAACAAGAGGAATATTAACATTGAAGACAACACACTGAAAGATTTTTTCTCTTTGTCTTCCTATAAAATGTGAATGATGGAAAATCGCAAGAAAAGGTCAACATTGTCCAATGGCCAGTGCAACCTCACCGTCATGACAATAGAAAAGGAGATAACTTGAAATATTGTTGAACTGAAGAGAACAACAGGGGAAATTAATACCATAGCAGGAAGAGAGTGCTGAGGAGACAAAGAAAGAGCACGAAATCCGACATTAAAATCTAAGTCAACAACTGTGCAAGGGATGTCCCTCGTCTTCGTCAGTTTCAATAATTCAGCTCTTTCCCTGCTCTCCTTTCGCACACTATCGATCAAATGCCTTTTCCTTCTTCTTCTGACGTAGATGGACAGGTAAACTAGGTGAGGGATGGAATATAGAATTGCTTGGTAAGATGTATTTTGGTGCTAGATAGAGATGAGCTCAATTACAGCGATATCACACAAGACAAGTGATAAATTAAAGGTTCTGATATGCACGGTGAGAATTGGCCACCAATATTTATTATTGGAAGTAGTTTCTTCAGTACTAATAACCAAATGTGTGGTTTTCCTTGTAAACCCATTGATCTGCAAGGAAGAAAATTCCATTGAAAGGGAAAAACGATGTTGAGTTGTAGTTTAGAGAGATAATAACATTGGTGGATAAAGTGATCCCCTAGCTAAAGACCTGACCTGCAAGCGATTGACAGTGGTTGGATCAGCCAAAAAGTCCTTGTATAGTGAAGTCCACGTAAGGGCAAGGCGGGACTCTGTGAAAAGCTTACGTTCCTAATTTTTGGTGAATGCCGTTTGGTTGTTGGTAATATTTGTAGTATTTTAAACGCATACATTTTGAGAGCCAGAGAAATAATTGCGCTTGGGATAGGAGTGTCTGAGATGACCGACAAATGGTTTTGAAATTATCTAAAAGTTGGTATGAAACGATATTGTTTCGTTTTGATGGATTCTAAAATAAACTTAAGATGTGTTTTATTTTACTGTAGACGGTTCAGATTTCGAATCATTTATTTTTGAATACACTATCGTTCACTTTGTGATGTTGAAAGAAGCAGTAGATAATGAGTCAAAATCTGTCGTATGAATTCCAAGGCCGTTTTCTTGTAAGTATCGTCTCATCAGATTTCAATAAGCAGACATTTGCGATGATCGGTGAGTCACCCTAAAGATCGTTCGCGCAGTATTGTGCATCTCTAGATATATCTCTCTAGATACTGTCGTCCGTTTATAGTGACCTTTAGTCTGTCTTGTTCAGTGTCATGATGACCAACTGATGTGTGGCAGAGAGAAGCGTTCGAAGTCTCTTCATGCATTTTCAGAGATAGTAACACTTATCATCCGCTCTTGAATTTCTGCAAAAATGCTTGTGGGTTTTCATTTTAGCTGCCTTTTGTATTTGTGGTTCAGAGAAGATCGTTTAAATTGGTCAAAGGTTAGAAATGCCTTCCAGCTGGAATTCAAATACCATTCAGAATCTCATTCGACAGAGTAATATTGACGGGGTTAGGTTAGGTGAAAGCAAGCAGTAGCTACTCTCCTACATCACTTCTCAGTTCATCATTACTCCATTAGATGTTCCTCTTAATGAAATACTTACGTTTACTTTGTTATATCACCGAACGTAAATAATAGTAAATAGTAGTCTCTGATGATAGGAGAAAGTGAACATTCAATTCATCCAATAACGTCTTTCCACCAAATCCACTGAAATTGTGGGTTAATTTATCAATGGATAGATGTATAGGTGGATGGACACATATGTATACATACATACATACATACATACACATACATACACACACACACACACAACACATCGTTGAACTTCTCCGTTCATTTAATTTCCCACCCTTGTCGTTTAACTCTCTCCTCCAGCCTTATCAGCGTCAATCTTTCATTTGTTATTACCAACCATGCTAACACTTTTCGTACTCTTTTATCACCATCTTCCTCGTCCATTCCTCTCTCCACACCACATATTGTTGGAGAGAGCAAGAATATGATGATGCCATGAATACGCTGGTTGTGTCTCCGAAGTGGTAAATTGATTGAGGATGCTTTGTCATTTGTCTGACGGCACTTTTGAAAGATTATTGGTAGAGAGAAATGGAATAATGGAATAGATAAACAAAATGTCCATTTCCAATACTGTCATTGATAGTGTTTGTAATTGTCAGTGTTAGTCATATTTTCAAATATAAATGTGGTTAAAGTTGTTGCAAATTCTTTGAGTTTCATATTTCACCTTTGTTCTCATCTATGTTTCAATTTTGTTAATTTTTCCTCCGGCACAAGTCATTGCAGGAGTTCAGTTTAATGTCACCTGCATTCTATAATCAAGTTTGCAGATTTTGTATAGACGATCTTTTGCTGTTGCTCAGTCATCACTTTAAGCAGCTGAAAAATGATCCTGTTAGTTGCACTCTCACAATCTAGCTATTCATCATCTTCAGATGGATGGAAGCTTGATGATCGAGCATGTGACGTCTCCTCGACTTCAGTGTCCTTGTTGAATAGCACTACTTATGTCCGTTCGTTCCCTTCTTCTGGTAACAGCAGTTCGTCTATCGAGCTGGAACAATCGTGGTTCGTTCTTTCTCGAGTCCCTTTTTTGCAAATAAAAACCACTGTGCTTTCTTCATTGTTGGGAGGAGGGTGGATCAGGAAGTTTTGACCGATCTATAGCTATGCTTTTTCATTTGCAGTGTAGACTATTCTGCGTTGGAAATGGACTCGGAAGATGATGGTTGTTTGAACAGCTCATATATTCATTCCGATGGATCTTCCAGTTTTGATGCAAGGTTTTTTTTTTTCGAATTATTTCAAGTGCATATTTTCCCTATCAATTCTTCCAGAACGGACGTGGATGATTGCGGCAAACTTCGAATATTTCTATTTGGGCAATTTTTTTTGTTATTGTTCGTCCCGTTCACCTGGTTTCTTTTTTCAGCTCAATTTTGTCGTTGATGGGCGAGTCGGTTAGTTTGAACGAACGTCGGCGAGCAATTCTCGATCTTTCTATCTCTAAAATTCAGACAATGAACGCGTCAAACGTTGCAGTATCGCTGCGCAAGTCACTACTTATCTACAATACTATGAAATCTCTGCAGGTTCATTTTTATGTAATTTGTTTGGTGTTATGATGTTGGAGACTCAGTACAATTCTAGCAACAAATGATTATTTAAAATTTATTATTATTATTTATTAATTTAATATTGTCATTATTTATTTGTTATTACTAATTATTGTTAACTATTATTAATTACTATTAATTAATTATATTGTTGAATAGTGTCAAGTTCATTTAAAAACGGTTCAGTATTGTGAGTTTGTTTATAGCGAGATCTTGATACATGTGACGTTTTTTTGTGCGATAGTCTGACAGAGAGAGAAAACGAAGTAATCGATAATGATGTGGAAATGTTGGAGACAAATGAATTTGAAGACGGAAACTGGGAAGAGCACATCCCGGATTTCAGTTGTAGTATCAGCAGCGACAATAATCCGTGCAGTTTGGGTTATGATTGGCCATGGGGAACTCTGGTTAATACAAGTAAAGATACGGTGCAGGTATAGTATATTGTCCAACATGATGTTTATGCCTTTTTGAACTTATTACTAGTATCAAATAAGTTCCGTGACTAGTATAAGTAGAAGCGATTAAGAATGATCGCTCTTCCTTTTGTTCTTTTTGAATAAATCTTATTTCTCATATGCGGAAAAAGCTTGTTGAAGAATATCTGATGTTATTGATAAAGGTAGCTGATAAGCATTAGGATTATTAAATTTTTCGACAATTGTTGGTTAAAGATTTCGATGCATAAGTAGTTGATGTTATAGTCGCTTATTAAAACTTTAGGTGATATTTCCTCTCTCATTTGTATTTAAACATTGTCCTGGATATATTTCATGAAATTGCTTTCCATTGAAGTTTGATGAGGCATGTAAATATTGACATTGGATATGTCACTTTTTATTTTGTATTTCATTTTTAAGGACTCTAAAATGCCAAAAATTTTATTCGGAATCTCGCACTACAAGGTGATTTGGTAAATTATTAAAAACATAAATTTCAGGGTTCGGAAAAATGTGATCATAACTTGTTTACTTTGACGAGCAATAGCGACTTGTTTAGTACGGGAAACATCTGGAGCAGTTCGGAGTCAACAGATTCGTCTGCATTCGTCGACGATTATTTGGAGATGTTGTGTGCTTGGGAAGATGAAAATTACAATCCACTCACTAACTGCAGTCTCACACGAGCAGAAATAAAGAACATGTTTCACTTGCCTTCATATCATCTGAACAATCAGTTAGTCTCTCAGGCTTGAATTCTTCATTTGGTTCCACATGCATGGTTTTTGGAAATTGGTTATATTGATAGGTTGTATTGATCTTTCTCATTTCTAAACTTCCTAGATTTCATTGTATTTGGTCCCATTTTCCAGCTGAGGAGCTGATTCCGTTGTTCTCTTGGAGTAAATACTGTCCAGTGAACATTTTTTTATAGTTTTGATTTATTATAAACTCGTATCGTTACTCTATTCCCTGCTTATTGCAACCTCGCTGTTGTACATTGATTTACAGGTTGTTAAGATCTCGTTTGCAGAATCGGGAGTGATTGGCGGATAAGTAGGTAAATGATGAAAAGCATTTTTTTTTCCCTCAGGAAAAAGTTTTTTTTATATGGAATTTTAAAGCACACATATTATGCAGTACCGATCTATGCACATCGATGCTTCGACTTGCATTTTTGTTGTGTTTGAAATCAGTTCTATCCTGTTCTCTTACCTTCCCGTGATATAAAATTTTTGGGGATTTTCAATTTCAATGAATATCTGTTTTCTCTCTTTCTTTAATTTGAAAGTTAAGTTTAGACATACTTCCGTTTCTCACCTTTTCTGTCATTAGGTTTCCCTTGTGGCTTTGTATCTCTTTTCGTTTCCTCAAGTTTGTTCATTAGACCTGTAGAAAAGTCTTTGTAAAAAGACGGGATCAAATGGCTGACTGGTTATGCTGCTACCACCGAGGATTCTTTCCTTCTCATTTCAGAGATCACACTAGTTTTTTTTTTGGGGTGAAGTTTTTGTAGTTAGTGTAACAAAGCATCATACAAGCTCACTTCAGTTCTTCATATTTTTCTATTGCTTCATAACACTGCTTTACACAATTTTATTTATTTAGATCGTTTTATCTTCCACAATCATAATTTAACATTTTTAGTTCACAAATTTTTCTGTTTCATTCATTTCCATTATTATTTTTTATCAAAAATATAGACATTACTATGGAAGAAGGTTTTAAAATATTTGTCCATATTTTAGGATTTCTCTGATTCAGAAAGTGCGTTTGCTTAAAGCGTTGAATGCTGAGTACATTTTAACTAATTATTACGGTATTTTGCGTAATGCTGTTTAATGAGTACTAAGTAGCATGAGATAAGCTTTTGACTTCGTTTGATGTTTCACTGTGCGTTCCAATGCAGTAAAATTCTGTTTAACTAGATGAAAGGCTGGGAATTTTCTTTACTGTTTTAGTAAAAAATTGAAAAATTAGTTTTTATTGGTGGGCATCTTATTAGCTGTGTTTATTAAACTGCTTGTTCTACTGCTCCGTTGAAAATGTATTTTGCTCTACGCATTTTATTTGCTTTTTTATTTCTTAAAGTTAGACACGTTATAAGAGTCTTCATCTTTCATGGTTCTAATTTCTTGTGGAAATGTGGGATTTAGCAAAAACATCTCGATTAAACTGAACATATTCCTTGTCATCTATGCATGCATTTGTAGTGTAGGATGAACTTTGATTTAGGTTATTCTCATCCTTTGCAGTCATTGTGTTTTGTCCAGGAACTTTATTTTGTCCATCGAAATTCTTACTTCTTCGAACTTTAATAATCGGATCCAAATCTCCACTTAATTATTTATTTGTAGCAATAAAACGAGTTATGGTGCAGCTTTATTATACATTCATTTTCCATTAATTTATTCATTTTATTTTTCTATTCTAGGTTTGTTTTATTCTATATATTATATTGTTTTACAAAGTGAGTGTTATCAGTTCATTTTCCATCTGGTGTCGAAATTAGCTTTTGTGGTTTGGAATGAAAATTTTGTTTATTTACTCTTCATCAATCCCATCAGGATTGTCAAAGAGGATCCCTTTTCCTAAGTTTCTCTTTGTTTTATGGCCACATATGCAGTAGATAACTTACTAAATAATCATTGTGATATCGTATGTGTTCTGAGATGTATAATGGTAAAATACTCAATGTATGTATGAGTTTGCTGCACTAATAATGCATTTAAGTCCTCATTATTGCTTGTAGTAAAATATTTTGCATTCATCGATGGTTTTTTCATTAACTTGTTCAATTAATATTTTGGAACACAACTTCAAAGAAAACCATTTCTTCCACTATTACTGTGAATTCTCTACTGTTTATCCCTTTTGAGTCTAAGCCTTGCCTACAGGGGTCAAAGTCATGTATATATCCTTTTATATTTTTCTGTCAGATTCGGGTGTACTGATGTCTCGTTCTCTCTTTAAATTCTTTATTTTCTGATCATTAATTTAAGCGTTAAATTCTGATCATTAATTTAAGCGTTAAATTCTGATCATTAATTTAAGCGTCTTATACATTACTTTTTTATCCAATATTTTTTGAATCTTGAGGAAACTTTGAAATAGCTCCAGTTCAAATCTATACTTTTAGCAAGATAGATAAAAAGTGAGGGAGTTTGTCGTCCACTACTAGTGAGTCTTCGTAGCGCGTAAGTCCGTACTGTCGGTGTATAATTGTAAAGTTGTAATAGAATGGGGAAGCTTTTTTATTGTTGTTGTTATTCTTAGTTGAAACTTGGTTCTCTTTTTTTTTTCAATGTACTCGTTTTAATTAGACGTCATTTGACTTCCTAATGACTTCCTTATTGTTTTAATATTCTTTTGACATCCATATTGTATTCAATGTAGTTGTGGGTTCTTTCGTCCTTCCTACTGTGTTTCAAATGTCGATTGGTCACACTAGTTTGCACTTTACTTTCAGAAAGGGATAATATTTCCTTATGTATTCCTGTATCATACATATATTTATAAGTACTTCTAGGTAATATTACTGAACTCCAAATTTACAAATAATTTTCTGTCGCATTGTACATTCAGTTGTGAAGTCTATTAAATTCAACTTTTCATTCTAACCTCTCGTTAATTCCAATTGAAAAAGGATCTATTATCTTGGCCTTTGTTAATTAATGTTTATTATTTTTGCATTAATTAATTGTATACATTTTTCTTTGTAATTTTCACTTTTTGAATGAGAGTAAAACAGTTTTGAAATAGCTGGTTCCGTTTGTGTATAACACGCAACAGTATGAAATCTCACCAGTATTTCTAGTCATAAAATGTCATTTGTAAGGTGGGGATGGGAGGGGGTTAGTGTTTGATTGGGTCTGCGAAGAATTGAATTTAGTTTTTAGTCCTTCTGAAACGATCGATGTTTTTTCATCGACAGATTGCTAGACATTATTTCTGGTAGAATGGTTTATGACTTTCTTATCATTGATTTGGATGATGAGGTGTAAAACAGCGATGCAGTTGAAATGCTTCGTTTTGTTGATGTTTCAGGCGGAAGAGGGGTTTGTGGGCAACTTCATTGCACATTTGGGTTCACTTGGTTAAGGCATTAGTCCACCAGTGGTACCGTCCCTTTTTGGGGTGAGATTGGTGTCAGCTTATGTTATTCTTTTGGTAGTGTAGAGCAGAAGCGGTAGTAAAAGTAGGCCTATAGAGCTGAACCGTTAAGTGCATTTGGACCTATTATCTTCCTTCAGCAGATGTATATTTCTTGTTTAAATGCAAATTCACGTAAAGCAAAAATGTTGAGTTTTTGGTTGTAGACTGGAGATGTCTGTATACATTCATGTATGTTAACACTGTGTTGCAGCGTAATTCTTCATCAGTTGATTTGTTGAAGGAAGGTTAAACTAGTTGAGCAGTACCATATACCTGTTCTAAACTTTTCGTTGGTCGCACTCTTTAGTATAGCGCAGTCACCTTGAACTTTGATCTTTCGAATAAAAAATTTGCTTGCTGATAAAAATTGTTGGGGAAGGCTCATAAAATCCATAATAAAATGCTTCACAACTACTGAAGTCATTCCATTTTCAACTCAGTTCAATGCTTTTTCCAGGAAACTTACCTTTTTCTAAATACAAAAAGGATGTCACGTTACGATATTGTCTTATATGGTGCCAGCGGTTTCACTGGGGCCTACGTTCTTAAATTATTGATTGAAGAACAGAAACAGCACAATGTGAGCTTTGCTATAGCAGGGCGTAGTGAAGCTCGGCTAAAGAAACTGCTCGAAAATATAAGTCAAGAATTGGGTAAGACATTTTGTGAAAACTTCCTACTCTTCCAGCAAAATGTTAATGATACCCAAAATTTTTTCTACATCATGTCGATTAAAAAGATTAACAGTTCATTAATTTTTCAAAAATTATCTCAATTTTGGATTAGAAACATTAGGTATGCTAAGATAGTTCGATTGCCTTCGAATAAAAGTAAGAAGAAGGGAAAAGAAAATTTTTTTCTTATGAAAAAGTGTGAAAGCCTGTGGTATATGAGATGATAACCTTTAGGCAAAGATCTGCAAAATGTTTCTATAATTACTGCCAACAGTTATGATGAATCTACACTGGCAGCAATGGCGAATCAAGCAAAAGTCATCATAAATGTCGTTGGTCCTGTAAGTTGCATTGTATCATTTAACAGTTTTTTAATCGCCATGGCTTCTTGAAATGAGCGATAGAAACTTCAGCACAGTCATTTTACATACTTCGAGCTGTAATTTTTTTCATTCTATATTTTTATATTTTCAAGTAATTTTCTTTTGTTGCAGTATCGATTGTATGGAGAAGCAGTTGTAAAGGCTGCTGTGGAAAATGGTGCTAGCTATGTAGACATTTCGGGGGAACCTGCGGTAATAATTTTTATACTTGAAGTTTGAATTTTATTCTTCAAAAATTGAATTTTATTGGGAACATTTTTCATACTGTTTAATTAACTTTTGTGAATTTACCTGATTTTATTGTAGTTCTTGGAGTCGATGCAAATGAAATATGGTAATATTGCTCAAGAAAAAGGTCTATATGTTGTTGGCGCATGTGGTTGGGATAGTATTCCTTGTGATTTGGGTGTTAATTTCCTGAAAGAGAAATTCAACGGTCAACTGAATCATGTTGAAACATTCGTACAACTAAATACAGGACCTGCGGTATGATACCTTGCATTCATTCACATTATTCGTTTTGCCCTCAAATGATGAAAAGCTTATAATCGTATCGTTAAACTTCGTCTTTTTGAATTTTGACTTATTACTTTTTAACTTTTGATCTCACCAAGGTTATTTTATTACATTTTAATGTCATGTATGCAAATGTAAATATGTTTTACTTAAGGAATAAAAGGAATAAATTTTTAGGGTTATTCATTCAATGCAGGCACATATCGCACTTTAGTTTTGGGCATGGCAAACATGATGACTGATGGCTTGGGTAAAATAAGACGAAGTATCATGCCAGAACGGTTACCAAGAAGCTCGTTCCGAGCACCGAAGAGGTTTGATACGCAATATATCAAAATCAAATCAAAGCATTATGTGTTTGTTGTTATCTGTTTTAATTGCGTTTATTTTTCAGAGGAACTTTTTGGTTTAATGAGAAGGTTGATGGGTGGTGTCTTCCGTTTTACGGATCAGATAAAAGTGTCGTTACTCGATCTCAATATTTTGACTATAAGCTCCGCACTGTTTTACCAGTAAGTGATTTCCTTTCTTCCTTCTTTCCATTGGCAACATTTTTGACGAAACTATGGTGAATTCAAAGGGCTTGCTTATTCCAGTGTTTAATTTTGAATGAAAACACATTTCTGGGATATAACATGTGGTGAATCATGCAGATATTTTGCATAGTAGGAAATATGCTTTTTTTCTGGAATTTTGCTTTTCACAATGGATTTTTTGCATTCATTAGATACTGCCATTACTAAGGAACTTAGGGAGAACATGTTTTACTCCGATAGCAGTATTATTTGTTGCTAACGCAGCAATGTAGTAAGGAAAAATTGAATTCTGCATATTTAAAAGTGGAGACAGGAAAATTACCGTTCTTTGCGCGTATATTCTTCAAAAGTAATTTATCTGTTTATTTATTTATTTTCTTTTTGTTGCAACGAGCCATCCAAAGTTCCTTCCGCACATTTTAGTTGTCTATGATTTTGAAGCAAAATTTGCAGAACAAGGAACAGTGAAAGTTTATTTTATAGCAGTATTGAAGATATTTTTTTGCTATTTGTTGCAACAAGTAGCGAGCAGTTTATCAATAGTACTTTTTTATTATGTATTATTGATTGTGAAAGGGAATTTAATACTTTTTCCTCCTTCTTTTCTTTTGGAATTTAGTGCTTTTTTCTTTTTTTTTTGTGTTATATTTTTCGGACACAAGAAAGATAAAAAAAGTTTTGAGAAAAATAAAGTAAAGCGGGTAACGATAAAATGTTTAGTTTACAATGGAAATTAGCATATTGAAAAGTAGATATCTAATAGTATAATTTATAAAGCTATGAATAAAAAGGAAGAAGTTCCAAATCTGAAATGACATCGATTTGCGATTCTTTGACAATGTCTGGTGTTACTGCTTACTTAGCTGGGAAAGTACTATAGCAGGATGTAGTATTGGATGTGGTGTTTTCGGAATGAAAGAGAAAACATTGCGTTTTGTATCTCTCAACGCATTGAACATTTCTATTATAAATTGGCAGAGAAAGGAAATCGAGATGTGGGCTGGGATAATTCAATAGCGGAGAAAAGTGAAAAGGATGGGAGTAAGTTGTACTGTTTAATAATATTATTAGTAATTATATGGCTTGGAATGACTATCATCGATTGAAGGATATAGGAAATGAGGATTGAAAATAGCCTCTAAAGATTGTGAATTTTATATGAAAAAAATGACGAAATAAAAGAAATTGGATCCCATTCTCTTCTAGAAATTTATTCAAAAATTTCGGATAAATTTCCAGAAGAATATATATATATATATATATATATATATATAGACTTGTATTTGGGAATTTGGACTTTTTTTTCGAGTTCAACTTTTTTCCTTTGATATTCTGGATGTGTGAAACTAGAAAGTGCACTACCGATTTTTATCAGTAGCAGAGCTTGTCGTAGTGAAAACTTATTAACTAAGTTTTACAGGTTACTATTTATGCAGATCAATATTAAATATCAAAAGCAATAATTGCTGAGATTATAACAAAAAAAAAAACACACACACAATCATGATCAAACGAGCTACCGATATATGTATGTATTTATATCTGTCAATTGCAGATAGCTGAAGAATGCAACTGACACAATCAAAACTGCAATAATTAACAATTATTAGCCTTCTGTTATTGTTATGTGGTTTTAGTTAATGCAGTATTTAACTTCGAAATTCACTGTAGCCCGTTTCAGGTCCAAGTGGAAACATTTATTCGAATCAAATCGTTTATTTGGGCTTGTCTACTTTCTCTATGGCTTGTCGTTTTTTCTGCTGCTGCCAAAATGTCATTTATGAAAAATTTTTTGCTGGCATACCCAGGACTATGCAGTTTTGGCATGTTCAAGGATTCGGGACCTACAGCTGAACAGGAAAAACCAATTTCCAGACTTGACTTTTGACATTTTCAATATTAAATTCAATTACTGCCTTTTAAAAATTAATCAGTAACAATTATTTAACAATTTTTTACTTATTGTAATATGTAGTTAATCTCGTACGTAGTAGCCTAGTGAATGTTCGTGAGAAGAGGATATGGTAATACAACGTTTTGAATTTCAGGTTAAGCAAGCATCGTTTACTTACTGGTTCTTTGGTACTGGTTGGGCAGAAAGGCATAGCTCTTTTGATGAGTACACGGTTAAACCAACTAAACAGGTAGCGAAATTGAATTCTGCAGTATCGTTTTGCTTTGTGTATCCAAGCAGAAAAGTATCCCCTTTCGTGGTTTGTCAAGAATTAGATTTTCCGGACACTTAAGGAGCGACCATGTGATTTTTTGCAGATGGTAGCTCGTTGCGTCGGTCCGGATGCCGGATACATTTCAACCTCGGGCTGTGTGTTAGCTGCTGCGCTGTCGTTGCTCAATGATGCTGATAAACTTCCACGAGGGTTGGTTTTTTTAATGTAAAGTGAAGGATGGCCACTGTCAAGTAGATTTAAAAAGGAAATAGAATATCTCGTCTTCATGCTACACTTCTCTAAATCGGACGCTACTCACATAACGTGACGCAACAGCGTCGCTCAAAAAAAGGAATGCCTTTTTTTGAAGTGGTAGAATATTTTAAAAATTTAAGAGATGGGGTTTCATGCAAATTATTCGGAGTTCAGGCCTAATATATAATGTGAACTGTTTTTGACCTTTTTTGGTTTTACAAAATCTAATTTCGCCGGTTTGAATTTTTTGTGTAGCTAAACGATTGGAATCAGAATATTTTGCAGAGGTGTATACACATCAGCGGCAGCATTCAAAGACACAGGGATTTATGGTCGTCTCGAAAGATATGGTGTTCGATTTGAAATTATTGACGAGCTTCATTGATTCATTTCTATGCATTTTTTCAACTTATTTGTTATCATGACATCACTTGTTCATCAATATTTTTTTACTCTTTTTCGATGATAAACCGTTAAAACTGATCAACGCCGTGTCAAATTAAAGGAATGTTATAGATCAAAAGCAATTGGATAGATAGTCGCAAATTTGAATAGTTCAAATTGTTTTAAATCCAGTTTAGACTATTTCATGCAAATATGAAACTTGAAGCATGAAGATGAATTGGTCTTGGATGTTTCGACAGACAACACTAAACTAATCCAACATCTTGCTTAGATCTGAATATTTCCTCAGATTAGTCGCATGCACTTTGATTATCAACCTGATTACCCTAATTTATGACTATCCCTTAACCTTAATCTATCGAGTAAATTCTGTTAACTCTCAAATAGGCTAATCCGCGTTATTTTTATCAATCAGTTAAACCGCTAGCTGTAAACTGGTTCCATATGAGTTTTTCGGTTTTTTTTTTTAATTCTATCATGAACCTTAATGCTTCACGCGACTTTATGTTTAAAACATGTTTTTGACTAGGTGATAACTATTCGCAAATTCTTTTCGGATCACGAGTTTGCAGCTCAAAGCATGATCCATGATAGACGCGTGGACGCAGAGATGGAAACAAATCCTCGATGACTGAATTCAATAAGCACGCCTGTATCCCACGTAGACATTGTGAGATGACTGGAAGGTCCTGCTTGAAACCGCACTTTTGTAACCCTTAAGGCGAAAATGCTCTAGATGAAATGGAATTAAATTTGATTTGTTTATAGATGAGATGGAATAATAATCTAGTTATTAGAGAGTCTGGTTATTTATTAGAAGATCTTCGTTTTTTCAATTGAATTAATATGTGTTCTGAAGGGGTTCTAAGTAGTCTCAATAATATAAATCCTTTTCAGATAAGTTTAACTACATTTACCTTCAGAAGTTTAAATAATAAAATTGTAATTCACTTACAACTTTTAAGCTCATCTGGATCTTTTAAACGGCCTTTTTCATTAATCATTTCCACTGCTGGTGCACACTTTGTACTCGGTACGCGTGAACCGCTCACCCCTAAAATTTTGAATGATATTAAGATTTATTTTGTTGGGATAAATGGTGCGAAATTTTTGCTCAGTACTAGTTGTTCCATTGAAACAATTCATTTGCAACTGAAGTTGAAAATCAATCGAACTAAAAAAGAGGCAGAAGAAACACAAACTTTTTGGGTCGAGCATAGTATCAACCTTTCCTTTAAACTGATCTCTTGGACGTGAATCGAAAAAATTTATCTAAAAAAAATTGAAATCGTAAAAATTCCTGTACGTATTAGTTAAGAGAAAGAAGCTGTGTTCCACTGTATGCCATGAACATTGCACAGAGATGACTGTGATAAAGATGTTAAATCATCAACTATCTAATCACCGTGATACATCTATCTAACATCCAAGATTAGCTAAAAATTTTCCTCCTTAAAAACTACGACTGCTCTTCTGCTACTAAAAAATCTTCTTGAAAAAGTTCTTTTTAAACCTGATCAGCTTTGTCAAACATGTTCATTCCATTAGAATCCTTCTCGATAAGCTGTTCATATGTTATAATGTAATCTGGGCAAAGGTCTGCTCTCCAGTTACCTGGCTTTAAATGTGATATTTGAATTTTGTAAATTTAAAAAAAAAAAAGATGCTTTTCACAATAAATATTCAGCAGTAGTTTTTCATTGTAGAAATGGAACTGTTTTCTGGATTTCTTTAAGTAGTAGACTTCGCTTTAATGGAACTCAAAATTCATTTCACCACAGTAAAATTCACAGTGACTTGCTGCACTTCTCCAGTAATTTCACCGCCATCATCTTCCCATGCTGTTAAGCCACCATCTAAGACAGAAACAGCTCCATGACCATAGTACTGCAAAAAAAACTGCATGGAGATCTCAAACCTACAAGTACATAAAACATCAGGTTAATGAAGAAGACGGATTATATCAATAATTATTGATATAATTTATGATGATGATAACTAATAATAAATAATAACAATCGGTAACAACTAATTGTAAAAATAATTAAAAATTAAAAATATTAATAGTGGCTATTGCATAGAGCAAAAGAAATGAAATATTATGCAATCTATAGATTATTGTTCCCAAACACTTCCATTTCTCAGTAAGTTTTGACTCAGACCTTAAATAGCCAGGAAATGCGACACGGAACCATCATGCCAGCAATGCGTTGTCTACCATATAAGACGATATGGTCCGACCGATTGATACCCAATAAGCGAGCATATTTCTGAAACATTTCTGGTGGATACATGGCATACGGTTCATAAAGACCAGGATAGGTAGCTATGTTAAGATCCATATGGACCGCTTGTGGGATGTGCTTTTCCAAATAGTCGCGATATTGTCTGAAATCAGAAACTGAAATATTACAAGAATATATACACTACGTATGTCTTAGTTGATTCCACAACATTCAATGCTAACTGATTCAGTACTTCGTATTTATTCCCATCATTTCCTCGAACCTTCCATATTTAGTTTTCATGAAGTCATCATAATTTCGCAGTTGAAAATCTACCCCACAATCCAATAATCGATAACCACCACCGTTTTTGAAGCTACCTTTCTGAAATAAACCATTTAATAATGTCTTCTATCGTTGATAAATAAGGTAGTAATTTCTTATTTATTAAAACTTTGAGATAATATACCTTTAGAAGGTCAGCAACCACTGATGTACTAATAAAATTTTTTAGTTTCATCTCGCACTCTTACTTCTCTTTGAAGAAAACATGAATTAGAGGTGGTTTGGAGTCCTGCAAACATGATCGTGAAGTTTAGAAAAACATAGGAACAAGCTGAATATATCGTAAATCACGCTGGTCTAAATATATGTGTGATTCGTACAATTATTAATTACCGTTTTTCCTCGCCCAGATGAACAACAGCTCTACGTATATCATGACGTCCGTGTTAGCAACACTTAACTGATTCCTACGTAAATTTGGCATAGTCATAACGCAATTTTAAAGATCTCAATTTCAACGTCTGGATATCTACAAATTTCATATATTTTTAAAAAAACAGTTAATGTGGAAGAAAATAAAACGTAAAGCAAGAACCAAAATTAGGACCTTCTAGACGTGAATCATCGAAATGATTGGTTGTCATCAACCGATGCTCGTCCTGTAGGTGAGCCTTGGTCGCGGGATGTGTCTATATGTGCGGAATGGTGAAACTTTGACAAAAACGACGAGAAATGTTTGTGCAGAAACGATGATCAAAGTAACAGTGACACTGATGACAACACAGATGTTAATTATGTCGAGAACGTGTTATGTGCACTCCTTTCAATTGTCCATTCATATCAAGAAATCCGGAAATCCTACATGTCACACTCGCTACTGTGCAAATAGTTGTTCCTGCTAATTAAATAAATCGTGTCCAGTTCTCGGTATCACTTAGTTTCTTGACAATATTTATTAATTTTCATTCAAAAATATCACGGAACAACTTGTATGATAGTCGACCTTAACGAAGTCAGTATTTTAGAGTCGTAAAGTGGTAAAATGATAAGTAGTGGTTGACCTGATAAGACATGATTTAAGTGTTTCATAATATTGGTGTGTAATATTGATGAAGAACTTCCATATCTTTTCCGGCTTGCAATAACTTAATCATTTTATGAAAGATTGGGGTGTCAGTAGCCTGAAGTGCTTTGCCGTTAAAATTTTAATTTTACTAATTATTGCTGTTCTCATTCTTGAAAACATCCAAATTCCAATATGTTTAATTTCGACGAATAACTTTGGATATCGCACATATAGCGCATTATGTTCTTGTCCATCTTTACTCTTTAGCAATAGTACGTAATCTACAACAAAAACCATTTTATGATGTTAATAGCTGTAAAGTGATATGATGTTGCTCTTGAAGTTGCTCTTGAATCATTTTGCACCAAATATTGTTTCAATGTTGTAGTAAATAATGTTCAAAGCACTTATGAGATGAGAATTTTTTGTTTTCAGGTTAACAGTTCATCTTTCTGAGGATATTTATCTCATTCCCAAGTCCATTTTAAAACGTATGTAGCATTCTGATACCATGTCACAAAACCATCTTTGTGATTTCTCAGCTTTTCTTCACTGAGAGACCTTTGCATATGTGAAAGACTAGAATTGTAAATGTTAGCATTGCAGAATCTTTCTGAAACAGAAGCGAAAGAAGCTTAGAAATTTGAGAAATGACAGTGGCAATGTACAATACTTGTGCATCCCCATGAATATCGCTATGATATATATAGAATTATGGAAGACTTCATCCAACAGTTTTAATGGAATTAAGAACTTCAGTACTACAATATGCTGGAACTGCAAAAACACGATGCAACCAAATTAGCACTTAATAGATCAGCTACTGTTATGTAATGGCAAACGTTAGCGTTTTCATTACGAAAATTGCAAATTAGACACGAGTCAGACGTAGGTGGTGTCAATTCCGAAGCATGCAAAAAGTTTTGCTGTTGCAACAAGCTTAGTGAAATGAAGGAAGGATGAAGCTAGGTAAAGACATCAATTTTGTTCATGAAGCTGATGAAGATTAAAATTTTACCAGTGACAAAAGCAAATGCGAGTTCCAAGTAAGGCTAGTGATATACATTGATATCAACAGGTTCAGAATATCAATTCAATTCAATATTGGTGCTGTGGGAACATATGCTGATTATCCATTGAAGATTTTTAAAACTGTTAGCAAAGTTGTACTTTCTCTGTTGACCAGTTTTCACCTTTTTTTTTTTATTAAATAAATTCGAAAGATGCTCCACAACTGCAGATATTTTACTTACAAAGTAAATCATATGTATTTGACTTGTAGAAGAAATGCAATCTTCCTAATAGTGTCCCATGGTCTAAAGATCAAGTGCATTCGCACAAGTGTGCCCTTGTTTTTGCTAGAATAATATCGCAAGAGAAAGTACTGAGGAGATGTATTATGCTACAAATTGTTTCATGTATAAATAAAGTGAGTGACCAAGGACAATAATTAAGTAGCTATGATGTTCAGAGTGGTCAAGATAATCATTCTACCGATTACAGTGCTAATATCGATCCGAGAACAATTTAAGTTTTCAGGTTCCTAAATAATTGCGCAAGACTTCTGTGAGAACACTTTCCAGAGCATCTGAATTATCTTATTCAAATGGAAAACAGAAAGCATACAAACTGTAGTGACTGCAATTTAGATCTCCATAAACAATCCGATTTACGAAATTACTAGTGGCAGAAATAATTTCGTTTGTAAATTATCGTAACAATGAAACCTTAGTTGAGAAAATTATTTTTACTATTTTCTGAAATTTCCGGGAGCAAGAAAAAGTGTGATAAAAGAACCGTCGTTAACACATTTGCCCACTGAAGAAGAGATCGTAAAATGAGAGGAAGATGTTCTCTCTTCTGACATTAGCTACTCATTCTAGTATCTTTGGTCTGAAAGGAAAGGAATACACAGACGCGTTATGCAACTGGAAAATTGTCGTTATCACAGCATTGGCGCTCTTTGTAGTAACTTTATTTTAAGCTGCTGCGTCATCTATCAAAACAATTCCGCTTCATTAGAATAGTAGCTAGTGAGAAATATCATAAAATCCTCTCAAATATAATATCATATCTAATAATAGCAACATTACTCTTTTAACTACTGATAGGCTCAACATTTAATCTAAAGTTTCATTGAAATTGAAAAAATCAAAAATTTTCATATTAGATGGATGAACCATTGTCAGTTTAACAGCACACTCTCAAGTTGGCATAAAAGTTTCTAAGCGGTAACTATTAGTTATTGTTTAGGAAATTGTTAGTGGTGAATAGGAGCTGAAGAGCATGCGATGTTAGATTCATGGCTTAAACACGAGTCGTTTAATGTTTATATTTACTCGCAGGTACGGATGAAAAAATTGAATTCAGTTAACATTAAAGTTTCTGTCTACTAGTTCAATTTTAAATCAAACATTTTACTAGAATTAATCGACCTTCTGAATTAGAGTTGCTACTATCGACTTGTTTATCAACCAAAGACGTGATGAAAAAGATGCTGCAAATTCATAAAGCTGTTTGTCGCAATTCAACATAAATTTCGAATTTACAGTATATCAGTCTGTAACTTGAAAATTAATTCAAAACTGCTTATCGATTATTAGAATAATTTTTTCCGATTTTTTAGTTGTTGCAAATGGTGGTTGTAATGACAGTAGTGGTAATGTGCGCATTAAGAAAGAGTGAAGAGAAAAATTTAACAAAAGCATCGAAAATTGTTTCTATGCCTGAAGTAAATCAAAAAATTTCCCGCAAAAGTAGTAAATAATTTGAGGAAATTAAAAATTAATACAAGCCGAGCCGAGTGCATACACAAGAAATGGTATGAAAGTTTTTTACTTCGACAACAAATTTGAGTATTTGAAATTTTTCGTTCTTAAAGAATGACAAAATATAATGAAAAAGAGAAAGGTATAGGTACGGAAGTTCAAATTAGACTTGTCCGAGAAACAGCAGCAAGAAGTGGACGTAGATTTGGATGCACAGCTTGACGATATTGGATGCGAGACACTAGCAGCAGCAGCAGCAGCAGCAGCAGAAGGAACACCAGAAGTGATTTCCACCGATGCTCTGCAGGTCGTCGTTTAAATCAAAATTCTTGACACTTCTTCGATTCCTATGTATCTGCTCGCTTCCCATTATCTCAGTTACCTCCTTGATATCTTTTGCAAGTGATGTGGACCGACCTTTCTTCTTTCTCATTCCTGATAAATAGAACAAGATTGAAGAGACGTTTCAGCTTGCTTTTCAAATGACCATGATCCAGCAACATTAACACAAGGCCAGAATCCATCACACACAACTTTTAAGGGTTAGATCTTATGACTAAAAGCTATTTAATAGGGAATAATCTGTTCCTCTGACCTCTTTGACTCAATATGTTTCTGCTTTCTCTAAAGTTCCCGCTATATGCATGTCATTGTGTAGAGTGATGAATTGCAACCTCCAATTTGCAACTTTTAACTTATTTACTCTTCCAGCATCTTTTCTTCTTTTCTCTGTCTACAATTAACAACGAATAGCAGAGAATGGTGGCCAAGAAACAAGCCAAGTCACAAAACTACTTTTAGGAAACTAAACGGAAAGATGAAGGATATAAAGAAGAAGCCAAAAAAGAAGAATCAACACAAGGCAGTTTGAAAAAGCACAGGAAACCAAGAAGAAGCATACACGGCCAATCAGGCTCGAAAATTACAAAAGAATTGCAAGAGAAGCAATGGGAACAACCTACTGGAGAAAATGAAGTATCGTTTTACGTGTCATGTCATATCGTCATCTGCGGACAGCAAGGAGAAAGAAATAACATTATATTTAACTTTGTTCAGAGTACTTGCGGTAATGTCTCACAAATGTCATTTGTAATAATTTTGATCAGTAAATGAACGGACATATATACACATTGATTCATCCTTATTATATAATTAAGGTGCAGTTATGAAAGATCATTTAATTGTATTTGCTGCACAAGATAATATTAACTTTCTGAACAGAGTGTCAATCCAGCAATTCAAATAGATCAGAATAAGCCGAGAACCAATCCAACACAGACAGAAGCCTCGAAATCGATCAAAATATGATATAATCTGCACATGTATGCTATGCTAATTTCCATTGTTCATGTTAAATTTGATGAATGAATCCAAATGCTGCGACAACCATAATTTTTGTTTTATCCTTCTTTAGAGTTTTATTTACGTCTACAATAGATATCCATATGAAACCTGAATTAAAATTGCTCCATGTAGAAGTACTAATATTGTTAGTCTGTTGCTAGTTGCTTATACTTATTTAGATTATCAGATCACTTTATGCTGTTAATATATGAAATTTTCACTAAGAAAAAATTCATATTCAAGCTGGGCTTAACATTTTTATATTAAACGTGCAATTCTGCAACAATTATTCTAAGTAGCATTTTTAGCAGAAAAAAAACGCTTTTCACAGTGCAAGAATAGCTACTAAGGGATTACGTAACAATATTGTGATTAGTTTAAGAAATTTGAAGTCGAGTCACGAGCTGATGGATAATGGTCTTTAAGTAGGCTTTAAATTAATCGTGATGCTTAAAGTAATACTTTTTAAATTTGTCATCAAAATATTGTTACGTAATCCTTTACTTAGCTTCTATTTGAACAGTTCTGAAGCTTTCAAGCAACAGATCTTCAGCACTTCATCAATTAACAGCAATAAGTTTTTCATAAAATCACAAGTGATAAAATTCTAAAAAATAAAAAATTGTCAACACTGCAGTTCCTACATGAGAATTCAGAAGACAGAGCCAGATGTCTGAAAAACCGAAATAAATTTGTGTTAAGTCTATGAAGCTAAAGATTGTTTTATTTGAATAAACCTTAAATAAATGTTTGAATTAAGAAATTCTTATCCAACACTCATCTACATTGTTTGTAACTTTATAGTTTGTTAACAAAAATATGTTTACTGTTAAAATTTTCCAGCCTGAAAGGCCAGACTGTTAACATAACTTGTTAACAGTTGTCAGTTCTTTGTTCAACTAACGGCCTTTCTTCTAAACCAAATCTACTTGCAATGTCTAAAAATTGTAGAGCCTTTCCAATTTGACATTCACTCTTATGAGCAACTGATATAATGTTAAAGTACAACTTTTACTGATAAAGAGTGAAGATCATCCGATGAGGACAGCTCTCTTTACTCACAGTAA
Organism: Wuchereria bancrofti; assembly: GCA_005281725.1. Lineage (NCBI taxonomy): Eukaryota > Metazoa > Nematoda > Chromadorea > Rhabditida > Onchocercidae > Wuchereria > Wuchereria bancrofti. The sequence goes on along the minus strand of SSBO01000009.1, from coordinate 4,696,409 downwards.
TGCTACTTTTGTTTACTCACAGTAATGCTACTTTTGTTGTAAACTACCCTACTCCATATACAGAGGACAGAGGGTAACTTTAACGTCTTCGCAATCGATGTTCCGGGACATATGCGCTTTCTCTTCTCCTCCATATCTAATTCATCAATTCCTCTAATATTGTTCCATAACTTCGACCAATGGTATCTTTATCTCAGTAAAATATAGGTTGCCTTTTCTCAAACATCGCCTTTTCTGCAAAGTACTACCTATTTGGCTCTACAAAATGCTCCACTCAGACTTTATTTCACGACACCAGGTAGCTTCAGAAATTATGAAAGTGATATCATTAATCCTTTTAGTATATACCAAAATCAAGTGATTATAATCAACTAGAATATTTTCCATTCAATTATTAGGAAGTTTTTTCTTTCTAGTAACTAGTGTCAATCACTATTTAATAAGAACTGGGAGTTTTGATAAATTGCTCTATTAATCATCGACCATGAGACATGAAGTTATTTGAAATGACGTATAGACTTATTTTGCATAATATAAACTTAACTTGCATAACCAAGTAAACTTTACGATCATTTCGTAATGTCGGCTTACTTTCAATATCAATGCTGCAAATGCTGCCCGTAGATTTCCAGAACATAAAAGCATTACTTCTTACGGAAATCGAACACGTACCAATTTTAGTTAACTCTATTTTTGTCTCAACCATCCATCTCAGATTATTGCTATTTCTAATTTCCATTTCAGGCATTGTCTCAGTTTGCCTTGATAATTTCACGCAGATTAGAAATCAAATGTTGTCAAGTATTTTAGATGAGAGATCATTTAACAAATGGGAAAGTTACTCATTTGCATGATGCAAAAGGACTTGATGTTGCACTCGTTAGTAAACTACTTCAAATTCTGCAGAAAGAAATATATAGAATGTCCCATGGAACAACGAAATTACTTGGTCTGTTAACAAACAAATTGGTATGAAAGTTTAGGAACATTTTTAAAAATGAGAAAACTAATTAATTTCGTTATTTATAAGAAGAATTGTTTTATTGTTATAAAATTATTTTTTGTAAGGAAAACCAGTATGTAATATTACAGCCACTAAAGTTATTGCGACTTCAAACTTCAACTGAATACTTACTATCTACTGTTGGTGACGAGGTGAAAATGACATTTGCAATAATAACTACCGCAAAATAATCATCTGCTTCCTGTTTGAATGCATAAATTCATGCATGTCAGTGTCAAAACAAGAAGTAAGAATCTCCCTAGTTCACTAAATTGCTTAATTTTTTGGTATAGAAATGAAAAAAAGAGTAGAAATGTGAACAATGATGCTATACAATAATAGTTTCATATTGAGCAACTGATGCTGATTCCAATGATTTGCTTTCTGATATTGCCTTTGATAACGACATCTTTTTCACGCATAAATGAGCAGGCGTACGTAAATACTGCTTAAAATATGTCTGAAAATACCAAAATTGAATTTTTTGAACTATATAATCTATAGTCGAATTTTAGTTAAATTCAAACTCAAAGGAAGTTAAGTTACCTGCTCTGCATCAAAATCAATTTTTATAGGAGGCAGTGAATATTTGGGATGAAGATAATCGCTTAGTGGTGGTGATCGAACGTTGTATGATGAATACCTCCTGTCCAACTTTTTCGTTGATTCAAAAAATCGATGCGCATATTCTACTGATAATCTAAAAAGTACCAACACTCCGCAAATGTGAAACCGGAACGCATAAATCAAGTCTATTCACACTAACCAAAACTGTAATCTCAAGCATTAAGTAATAAGTTGAAAACTGACGAGCTAGAAATGGACGATTCAACATCGCCATATTTGGTGCTCCGCCTTGGTGACTTTACGGCGCAAAACGGAATTTCCTTCCTTGGATGAAACATCATTGGTATCAGAGTACACCATCCCATGAAGAATACGATTAGTAGAACAGTGTAAATGAAGAGCACTGATATTGTAATTAAAAGCAGCATACAAACGTTGATAACCCTAATGACATCCCTGCCATCCAACCATATGCTTCGTTCTGATCTTCTTACAATACCACTACTTTTATCTCTTAATTCACTGAAATAAACTTTTGTTTCGTTACGTATTTAATGATCACCTAACGATATTATTTAGATCATTCGGACTTTTAAAGGACCTCCGTTAAAAATATATATCACGGGGCATGCGATTTCTTCCTAATCAATGAAATTAAATTTCAATATCAAAGTAGTATACCATACAGTGAAGAAAAAAGCTGTTTATTCAACAAAGAATAGATAAGTGTGAACAAATTTCGTTACACAGACACATTCCTGACAGACTGGAGATAAAAAGCTCATATTATTTATTCAATCTCATAATCAGTGAGATAACTTCTCTGCATCAACATACAAAATAATACTTATGTTGATATTTATTCACTTCTTCATTTCTTCGCCATTCATCGTAATACTGGCTGTTTCTAGAGAAAACAAGTATTTGTACTTTTAATAAGAATTCATACAAGCAAGTGAAAATGATGTTTTGATTAAAAAACATTTCTAACAAAACCGATCAAAGAAGAGCTCAGCAGTTAATAAGGAACTCGGAATTAAATTTGGCAAGAATACTACTACCACTGTTACCTGTTAGCTGAAAGGAAAAGTATAGCTTAAATTCTTCCCTTACTATCAGTTCTTTTTTTAGTTAAAGAAATTTTATCACTTGCAAAAAAATGTAAACTGATAACGATTATTGGAGCCGATGTTAGTATCTAAAAACATCTTAATTAGAACAATGTCGATTATTAGCAAAATGCTACATTTCTGTTATTGTCATGGAAGGAATTCACATTTCAATCGTTTCATGAAAAATATTGAATAAACGAATGATTACTGCTTACAGCTTGTTTACGTTGAAAAGTACTTAATCTAATACCACCATGAATGTTTCTCATTAAATAAATCTCCTTGACAATTTATTTTAATTCGTAGAATAGGAAGAACATCCACTCTTTTCTCGTTTCGTCAGGTTTTTTTTTTGCACCAAACGAAGGATATTATCATATGGATGGGATTTTTCTCGAAAAAAATTAAGATCAGTGAACAAGAAAAAAGCGGACAAACGATGGAAATATGAGAAAAGATGGAATAAAAAGGTCGAAAACGAAGATTGCAAGATTGATAACTGCTCCACTGTCATATGGGGGCACCAAATTTTGAATTCTCACTTTTATTTCCTAATTATTGGCTTAGTCTTGAACTGTAAAATAAGACTTAAAAGGCAGTAACCTTCATCTTTTTCCCCCGAAATAATTTCTTATCAGGTATCTGCACACAATCACTGCCAATGCTGATAGAAAGAAATGATAATTAATAAGCATTTATGAGAATGTTTGAAAATGTTTAAAAATTTATGTGATGTAAAACAACTGTGATATATGCAAGTAAATTTCTCCACTTATTTATTTTTCTAATTTTTCTACGTTTTATGTTTTTGAAATGAAATTTGGAATGGCAGAAATTATTACAAAAATTCAATATGATAATCAGAACATTTTACAGGGTCAAAAAATACTACAACATGAAAATTTTGGTGGTTTTCTGAATATTTAATGCATAGGAATGGAAAAGAATTTCATCCATTTGATATTCCTCACTTTATTGTTATTGATTATATCACCATGTAAACAATTTCTCTCCATTTATTTTAACCATTTGGTAAAGCGGTAAAGTCATTGAGATGATAAAAGACGTCAAATAACAATGAAATATATATTTGAAAACACTTATAGTCCTTCTAAATATATTCTAGCTAAATATATTCGTTTTATTTCAAGCTGTGCTATTACCATCTGAACAGACACAAAAATTCTAAAATTTAAAAACATTCTTAAAATGTTTTTTAAGTTGCAAAATAATTCACATGAACGAGTTAAGAGTAACAATTAATTGCTAGTCTTTGCTGCAGAAAAAAAGGAACTGGTAATATTTCCAAAACTTTGAATTGAAAAATTAACTAATCTGTGATAATTTCCTGAAGTAACATCATTAGACAACAGTTCATTAATTTAATGATGGCTGTATGTGCAGAACCGACTGATGAAATAAATTCAAGTAAAAAATGAAGAGCTATAAAACACAACGTAATCTCAAACAACAACTTATAAACATTTTCATAAATTTTTCATCGATTTCAAAAACAATTTGCTACAACTTCCATGACTTAAAAGAAACTTTTTAAATTCTTTGAACTTCCTTGAATTTTAAGTCCAACTTCGATGACCGAGTTATTCATCTAATCGGTATTACAATCCCCATTTCAAGTCTTGACTGGTGTTTAGTGACGTCGAGCACAAAACAGTGCATCAAGAGTAATTGATGGTTAACAGATACGCTTATGATGGAAAATACTGATGGAAATATAAGATTAAGCCGAAGGGAAGTGATGCATACAAATGAAACACGTGGTAAAATATGAGGAAAAACAGTGGATTAAACAATAGAGAGAAGAGAAATCAAAACAATAAGCTCTAATTATAGGAACTGAAATCCATTTATATGCGCGAAAATCCTTATTTCCAAACCATCACTACTGAAACCTTTGAGCTCCAAACTTTTTAAATACTCACACCTTCAGAGAATTTTAATATTCAAATCTATAGGAACTTTCTGGCTCCTAGAAGTATCAGTAGTCGGTGAAGAGAACAGCTCATATGAGTTACATGATGGATGGATAAGGAAAGCAAAATATGAGGAAAACTGAATAGCAACAATATCTTGACTGCATCTCCGTCTCTCCGAGAGATTCGCTTTCATTAATCCATTTTCTGCGAGCATTTTTCGTTCCAATGAATGTATTTGTCTGCCTCTCCGCATATTATCTTTCTACAAATCGGTTATTTATGCACCCATATCTTTTATTTTCACAAAGCAGCAGAATAAGAGAGAAAGTCACTTCTACACTTCCATTTTATCAAAATTCGAAGCTCAGACTACTGCCAATCTCAGCATAATATGATACATAACAATGATAAATTCGAAAAAATGAGGAGTGTGTAGTTCCTCCAGAAAAAAGGTCGTGTGAAAAATTCTTGTAAGAAATGGAAGAATGAAAAACTTGAATTGGTCGAAACACAGAAGCGAAAGTATTTATATTTTGATATACTGAAAGATTTGACCAGTTCTTATTATAAATAATAAAAAAGGGTCAAATTTATCATCACGGACATGCGTATTGGAGTTCAGTGCGGAACCAAAGATAGGTAAAATGTGCAATATACGTCATCCGGAAGGGAATATGGAGTTAATTGCTGGCATCTCTATTCCATGCTTTGCTTAGTTTCGAATTGTCGGATAAGCTATTCTTCCTGCAGTCAATTTTATTAATGGCCGCTTTCTACTGAATGAATATCTCACCTAAGCTTACTGTTTCCGTTTCGGTTTCGGATCAAAAGGATAGCGAAACGAACTTGCCATGTTTTTGCTGAAAGTAAAAAACTCGTTTACTAACAGTTCAAAACTTCAATGTACTCGAAGTGATAACATTGAAATGACGTAATGCTTGGTTTAGGAGCAACAGTGTTGTAGATTTCATCTAAACAACCGTTGAGATTTTATCAGTAGGAGAGTGTTATAAGCGTCTCTCACTGTTGTGTCTATGTTTAAGCTGGGTCGGGTATCTTTGCGCCACTTAGAGTTTAGTTCGAAGTACATTAATTCCACTTCTAAGGAAAATAAAGGGTTCTACGCTTTGTCTGATTTTCTTTGTTATATATCAACATCAAAACAACTTTTAGGGAGTGAATTGTTTTAAAATCGGTTATATGAACAGAACAATTGAATTCAAACTAAAGTGGAATTATAGAAATGGTAAAAATATGAAATGAATAATGGAAATAGTAAAAAACAGTCGTCACAATGAGGAACACAAAGATTCGTATCAATTTATAAACTGGATCGTTTCAATTCAAATTAAAACTATTTTTCCGGATAAAAGAAAACAAAGATTCAAGTAGCTGTACTTAATCCGTCAAAAACATTTCAATGAATTGTCTTTAAATCTAATAATGGTACTCGAACAACTGAATTTCAGTTCTATGCCTACAACAGAACGATTTCTGAGTACTGATTATGGTTGATACTATTATAATCATGAGTGAAAATTATGATAAAGAATACTCTAACATAAGTCTCCAGAAATTGTGCTTGTAAAATGACCTGTAGAATGAACAAAGATCTGTTAAATAGAAATGTCGTAATGATCCGAAAAAAAATCCTCAAACAGGATAAATTAGGCGACTTTCACACATATGACATTTCTGAAAAAAGAACAATAATGGCTTTTCTTCGTAGTCGTTGTAGGAAAGGGCCATATTCATCAGTAATATTAGAAACGAATTGCATAATGTCTCACTCATCCACAAAATCCGCCTCATTAGACCTTGTGTGACGTCAATCCAACGGCGAAAAGTGGCAGTGTCTCATTCCTGCAGCTTTAAAGAAGTCGAAAGATCGCTTATTCATGTATGATTAAACAACATTAGAATGCCGCCCCGTTCAATAATGCCATATGGATCACAGCAATTAATGACACATAACAGCCGGAAGAAGAAATTCAAAATGGCAACATCTGACTTTCAAAATTGATAAGCATTGTTGTTATCATATTAATCAATTTCGATACTGTATTTGAAATCAAATTTTGATATTGTAATTGCGAATTACTCCCAAAACCTGACCAAATATTTATTAACCTTAAAAAGAAATTAGAAAAACACAAATTTTATTCGAAGACAGTTATTTTTAAATAGAAATTTTGAAAAGAAATTGCAAATTAAAGATAACCATTGCGACAAATTTTGGCATAATATCATCTAATTTATGCTTTTCTCATTTTCACTAGAAAGAGATAACAGTATGGGAATATCGTCTTGCATGGTTCAATATGCTGTTAGCATGAAAGTGACATGGTTTTTCAATTTTGAGCTTTTTTTGCCTGCTAAAATTAAGACTCATTATGGAGTATGAAATTTTGTTATTTTAGGAATTCATCCATAATAATGAAAAATTGATAATGATGAGAACTTGGAAATTTTCCAGAAAATTATTGCGAGAAAAGAACAGAATGCCGGTAATTCATCATTAAATAAATATTGGCACAAGTTTCATATGATTTCTAATTAATACATCTATAACGATAATTATTACTAGACTAGAACAGTTTGTTACAGTTACAAAAAGACTGGAACTGAAAACTCATTTAATTATAATTGCTGTAATTTATTAGTCTGGAGAAAAAGTCTGGAATTGATTGGAAGCAAATCCACAACTTTTAAAGAAATAAAGGAAAATAAAGAAATAAAAATTTTTTGAGAAATTGTGAACATCTGCAAAAAAAAACGAAAACGGAAAAAACTAATTAGATGTAATGAATTATTGCAATATGGTGAATCTATTGAAACTGTTATGATTTGTCACAGCTTTCCTTATGTAAGGCATCACTCACTAATTACTGAAATATGGGAAAAGATAAAGTACAGTAAGTTGATTGTCGAGCATTCTCGAGCACTGATGGAGATATCAAAAGTTTTGATAAAGAAAACTTTAATTTCAATATGACTCAGTAGTTCTAGAGAAAATTTTTACATGCAATGTGGTAGTAAAATTAAGAAAATAAAGCAAATATTTTTATCCCAAATTAAAATGATTAATTTTCCCGATAGGAAAAGAAAAAATTTGAGCATATTGAGATACATTTCTTTTTTGAGAGCCACCAAGTTTAATAAGTTTTGAATTTCGGCAAAGCGTTCTGACAAGTTATGCTGTTGTGCTGATTCAAATTTAAATACCAAAGTTTCGTCATTACAAAAAAACAAATGGATGAGAAAATTTTTGAAATTTGCGAAAATTTATTCCATTGCCCTTTGAAATTTATGAAACTTTATGAAAAAAAAAGTTTTATTATTAGCCTTTTTTTCAGTGTGAACATTTGCTGAGTGCAAAATTGTACCAGCTGAAAAACTAAGGCATTAAACAACAATTCTGAAAACAACTCGCAGCGCTTAAAAAAATAACAAAAATAAAAAGAATATAATTTGACGCTAGAAAATATGGTTCCGAATTTTGAGAGCAAAAAAAATTTTTTTTATATAGTAGTTCGAAATTTTATCTGTAAAAGTAACAAATTCAATCATCTCTGTTTTGTAGACTCCACTTCCCAAATTTTTTAGAATTTCAACAAAGGCTCCGAATTTAAAGATTAAAATCTAAGTCATTTTTTCAAAAACTGAGAGCAAATCATTGCTTTCCAACATGTTTTACCTTGTAAAACTGCGCTTCATTTATAGTGAAAGCATTGCACTGAAAAGCTGTAAAGCTAGAAGAATAGGAAACCAATTGTAATACTGTAATACCAAGCAATCCGGAAAGGTATCTTTAATAAAGACAAGATATTAACAGAAAACGGTTTGTACTATTTGCTACTTACGCAAATAGTGTAATTCTGAAATTGATCACTTTTCTTTTCTGCTTCCTGCGCAGATATTAAAAATTAAAGGGAAACAATTGCAAAATCAATTTTACACAACATAAATGAGAATGTGTAAAAAATAAAAACGGTCGATGTCTGCGCCATCTTCAGTTCAATTTTAAGACCGATAATATGTAGAGGAAATATTTCCTCTAATTACCTGCTGGAAACAATACGATTAAACAATTAATTTTACTGACAGCAGCAGAAATGATTCATAGTGTGAGAGTGAAGCATAAAATTTAATAAAAATGTATTTTCTTCCTCTACATCTTTATCAAATGATTTGTTAGTCGATGCTAGCGCAAAACAGCTATTTGAGGGATATTGGCCGCTTATCACTTTGACAAATAATTACTTCTTACTGCATCAACTATGACTATATGAAATAATTTTTGCTAATTATTCAGAGCTTCTGAGCCACAATAACAAAAAAGCATAAGACGTGTACCTCCTTCCATTTTCATTTTGTATTATCCATAAATAAAGGGACAAAATTCAATATGTCCCATTAATTTAAAGCCTTTCCCTTGATCCCTTAAAAGATTCCTTCAAAAGCCTTTTTTTAAAAAACAGAAATCAACGTTTCATTTTGTTGAACACATTTAATGAATATATTAATTTTAAAGATGTGAATGCCTTCACTTAAATATCGAAACATACTTCAGAACCAATGAGCCATCATTTCAAAAACTTTTCAATTTATGTGTGTTAGATGAAGTATATCTAAAAAAGATCAATTTCATTAAGCCTAACTTTCTATTCTTTGTTCAGATGAATTTGATAGGATTTTGAAGGCTTCGAAGTTCGAGAAAGTACTAGTATTTCGAGAGAAATTTTTTTCTCAAATTCTTGAACTTTGCATTGTTAAAAAAACTTTCATACTAGGACATCAGAAAGAAACGTTTCGGATAATAAAATTGCAAAAACAATGACGAAATCAACCTTGTACGCCGACCCACCGATTTACTAACAATTTGTTAAAATGAAGTTTTTTCTTCTTTTTTTGTTTCAGTGCATAACTGCTGTTATTAATTGCCCTTTTCAATGCTGCTAAAGTTTTCTCTCAAATCTTTCAGAAAACCAGAGTTAAGAATTCCAGGACAAAATTAGGAGCAAATAAAATTCCGAAGGCCAGGTGATTATGCAAAGGAATTGTTACAATAGGAAATGTGAAGATTTAAATCTGATGTATTGATGTATTAAAATATTAATCATTAATTGAGCAAGCTAGCCATGCTACCGTATCAGAAAGAAACGTTTCGGATAATAAAATTGCAAAAACAATGCTATTCGTACGGGCAAATTCCATGACAATATAAAAGTGATCATTGTCTTTGTTTCTGAAATTAGTGTGCAAATCGCAAAAAAAAGATTTTAAACTTTTAAGAGCATTGTCAACAAGCAAATTATTATCAGAAAAATAAAGTGAAATATTTTTGCATTATATTTCTGGGCCTTGGATGCATCCTTAAAGCATCATTTATGGATTTTCTTTACTAATATAAAATGATATATTAGAAACATTTAATATGATAAATATATTAAAAAATATAAAATAATAATAAACTATTACGTTAGTAGTAACTAGTAATATGTTAAATAATACATATATATATATAAAATTGCAAAAGTAATGCTATATATTAGATTTTATTATATTTTATTTATTATATTAAATGTTTCTAAAAAATAATGTTTCTAAAAAAAAAAGAGAAAAAGGTAAGTGCAAGAAAATTTTGAAGGATTTTAGATTTACCAGGAGTTATTTGTAGTAGAAATCAAAACGTAAGAAAAAATAGCTTTGCATGAGTGATAGATTTTTTCTACTACGTAAGAAAGTATCTAATCGTGCCAAAGGCGAAATTAATTAACAGTGGGAATATGGGAATATGACTACATAAGAAGTCTGAATCACTGAGAAATATGTTTCCACCTTAAAATTGGTGGGTCGATAAACATCTGAATAATATTTCTGGTTGTGATTATCGCATCGGAAAATGGCAAAACAACTAATTGATAATTTACTAATCGTAAAAGAAAGTCAAAAATTTGTATAAAAAAATTCGTATCTCAGAATTTAAACTAAAACGATTCATTCAGCAGCTCAATTAAATCTCTTAAAGGTTGAAACGAGCGAAGACTACAAAAACTTCAATGAATTATTCGCATATATATATATAGACAAAGAAGAAAGTAGGACCTCTGGAGGGATTCAAAACATAAAACATTTGATGAAATGGACGGAAGAAGCAGTACGTTGTCCTACTCGACCTGTTGAAAAGCTGATGACAGTGTAATAGTACAACAAGTCGATCGATGAAAGTTCTTTAAAAAAGGATAAGTTTAGCAGTGCTATCACTAACTAACAGAAAACAGTGTTAACAGTCTGCTGAAGATCCTTTATAGTCTGATTACTTTGGCTGTAATATACCTATAATCCCTGTGATGACCTGCGACCAGCAGATGAAGAGAATATTTTAAAAGCTGATAGATAACGTGAACCTATCATGAAAAATATTAAGCCATGTATAGCAAAATATCACAGTAAAAGGGACTGTGCTCAATTTAATTGCAGGATGCCCTTAACAATTTTCATTTTAAATGATGAAGTACTTGATGCTAGCTGTTCAGCAGTAAACAGATGGATAAATGAAAGCTTTTTTTTTTCGTTATCACAAATACTATTATCTCTTCATAATTAACTGAATTTAACTAACAAAGGGAACTATGCCGAGAAAACTGCTCATCACACTCTATCAGTTATTTTCAGCATTTCAGCATGTTTTTCTTAATTGAAGAAATTGATAAATAGAAAAAGAAAACAGTAAAACAAAACAATATCAATATTTCTTTGTGTTATTAAATTAATAGGCATATTATTAAATTAACGAACACAGTTGCTAAAATAAGTTAGAATTTGATCATATAGCAAGCCCATATAGAATGCAAAAACGTATGGACTAAAAATTGAGAGTACTCGCTGAAATACTCTCCAAAGACAAGAAATCGGGAAGTAACATACATAGAGGGATCTGCTTAGTAAAGCTCTTGAAGCTGAATAGCTGTAATAGAATAAACTCGATTCATAATTACCACCTTTATCCCTAATTCAAAAACAAATTTTATTTCTTATCATAAGACTTTATAGTAGTAATTAGAGCAATAATTCGACCCTTCAATTGATATCTAATTTTTTAAAGAACGGAATGCAAATAGTTGGCTGACAAAAAATGCGATAGATACGTAACAGAGAACTGAATAGTGAATAGCATTCGAAGATTAGAAATCCTATTTTCCAAAATAAAAAAGGTATTGTCGAATTGGAGAAATTAGAAATTGAGTACTAGATGCAAACACGAGCTTACTAGAAAAAAAACTTATCTAAGGTAAGCCTGAGCAGGTGGTGAGGAACGAATGAGTGGGAGAAATTTTGACTGTCTCAGTTGATCAGTTTGCTTTCTATACTGATTGATGGGATTAAATTTTATTTCAGGACAATTATGTTGACGGATAACGTTTCCCGTGGGGTTTATATGCCTGTTTAACAGGCGCCATCTACATTGCTTACGCTTCCAGCATTTACGATGAAAGGATCTTTGTTGTTTGGCTGAAAGTAAACACTGTGCAACAGCTTTTACTTGCTTACTGGATTTTAAAAGAGATTTGCAAACACGGTAGACGATAGGAGAGGGACAAGTAGCATATTAGCGTGCAGCTGATGGATATCTCCGACAAATCAGTCACTTCTCCAAAGCGACAATACAAAGCGTTTATCCTTATAAATACATCGGAATATTAGGGAAACGTATGTGCGTACTTTACTTTTCAATATTTAATGTGAAACTTAAACTGCATTTAATTTCACATTCTTTCTTAAATAATTGAAATTCCATTAAATTTCATGGATTCACCATAACTTTAGCCGAATGGATACATCCCAATATTAACTACCTGCATTGTGACTAGTTGGTAAATTCAACTTTTTTCTTCGAGTGCATTTAAAAGAACTTCTGGTTTCCTGCTCTATCAGAAAGGGAATCAAAGGTTCTTTTTCATCTAACTCAAAATACTTTAAATAAAAGTGGATGATTTGCGCATATCATTTTTAAAAAAGTCAGCTGTTTTAAAAAAAAATCATGGAAGAACGTCATTTCTTCAGTCCAAACAAGATACGAGTGGAAAAAACAGAGTCCACATCTTGTATCATCACCAAACAACCATACGATACAGATACTAAGCAATTTCTGCGAAATAAGGCAAGATATTAGAAGCGAAACCGAGTAATGCATAAAAATGACAACCACGTAAGATTTGGATGATATTAGATGGGATATAGAAAATAAAGCTTTGATAAAAAAATAAAATAAAACTATGGACAGTATTCTTTGCATCGGTGGACCCGGAAATAAGCATAATCCCCCCTGTCCTGGACCACATAATTCCATGCATCAGGATACGAGCACTCAATAAAGACTTAAAGTTCGTCTTTCCTCAAATAATTAGCCAAATCTTGCTGCTAATATAACAAATGTATTACACATACTTTGTAGGCAACAGGAAGTGGATTACATAAATGGTACAATCAATGCCAGTGAACTCTGTATCTTATAATACAGAGAGTAAAACACTTGAGGATAACCAACGCTTCAGTATACTAGTGGAAAAGAAGCAACAAGACCAGAAACTTGCTGGAAGAATAAACTTGACATTTCAAAAAAGCAAGCCAGGAAAACATGCTGATACTTCATCCATCAAAAATGTGGGACTTCCCTTTTGCGTCCATATATTAACCAACTCCTAAAGATAACAAAACTAAGAGTACCTGAAACGCTAGTTTCATCTGGATTTCTATAGTTTTTTAATGAAAGATGAAAATGGTTCAAAACTAAAACTATGAAAAGCGAAACGCAACAACAAACATGTACCAACAAATACCAAGTAATTTTCAAATTTAATTATGAATCGGAAAGAGATCTGATGTAAGTTTGACTGCAAATGTTTTAATCCCCATGTTTGTCCATCAATCCTTCTACACTATCTTTATTGAATAAGCAAACATAATCACAAAACTTTTATTGACAAGAATTTGAACAACAGATTTATATTCATCTCCAGCACAAATATACGAAAGATGCATATAAAAAATTTTCAGTTTTAACATTATAAGAAAACATTCTGCAGTGTATGTGGAACCAAGTTTTAGATTGAATTTTGTCTCGAATAATGTTAAATAAAATAAGCAAGAATAAGAAATCCACAGAGTACTGGTTAGTAAAATGATTGTTGAAAAGTGCTAAAGAACTTCAGAAGATATGCGCTCCAAATCCAAATGTCCTCATTATGCTCTGTATATAAAAACGATGCAAACCGTTCTCAGTACTGTCATATTCAGTCGCTGGTATACCTGTTACATCCACTTCTAGTGTTGTACTATCTTTCTGAAAAGTTAACACAGTGCAAAAACTATCTGGAAAAATTTCTCCAAATTGTTTCGAGCTTAATAACAACGCAGTAAATAATACCCCAAGACTTAAATTTTTAAGTTAATCAAAAAAGTTTATTTTCCTTGCACTAAAATGAACAGAAAATAATAATCGTTTAATATACACTGCTGAAAATATTAACCGAAATCCTTCAAACGTATCAAAACAAAGCCACTCTATGTGCCTTAAATAAAACCACTAACTTTTTTTGAAAAATCAAATGTAAAATGAATGTAAATATGAAGGAAAGCACAAAGGCATGATTAAAAAAAAATCTCATGCAGGTAAGATTACTATATATTACTTCTAATTTCCACAGGAAAATACATACCTCATCTTTTAATCTGAAGGTAACATTTGCAAAACACCCCGCTGGATAAGTTTTTAAGCGCCATTTCATTGCAAGTTCCTTACAGGGCTCCTGAAAAACCACTTAACTATGTGGAAATCCGATAACCATTGAAAGAAAAGGTTAGCTATTAGAATTTTCCGAAAGTCTTAACAATACCGCATATTGATAACAGTACTAGTCTAAAAACCACAGAGTCAAACATAAACGATTGAGAGTGAAAATATTAACTTAAATCCTTCAAAGTCCCGTTTCCATGGGAGCAGAAATCTGGTAAAGTCAAATTTTTAAATCCAAATCCGACTGAAACTCAACATTTTTCAAAAAGTAAAATTTATCATGAGAGCCTACAATTTTAACGAATTCACCCGTAACCATGCCACCAAATAACGTAAAAGCGCCATGAGGTTTGAGATCAAGCTCTGCATCGTTGTTAGACCACTTCTTCACCATCTGCAATGATTGCAATCTGAGTGCAAGGTACCTGTGAAAAAAAACTTAAACGAGACACAAGAAACAAACTTTAGCTTCTGTGAGTACTTCCCACAGCTGATCTGGCTGAACTTTGAATGACTCCACAAACGACAAGCTTTTAACATCGACGCTGACTGCTAAAACAGCGCATTTCATTCAAACACACAAGTAATTTTCGTGGAAAAAACAATGGATCTGGAAAGAAATTTCAGTACAAGAAATTTTGAAGAAACAAAGAAAATTAGGAATTTGCAAAGTAAAGAGAACTAAAAACTGACGCGCAGATTTTATGAGATCGTTGTCAGCACTGGTTACCTGGAAGAAATAAATGAGAAAGCGATACTTGTAGTTTTACAAAAATTTTACATTAACTCGATAAAAAGTCATATCAGGCTATGATTTTAATATAAAACGGTTAATCAGAATTCCATTAAAAAAAGTTTGGAGATTAACTAAAAAACAGCACCACATGATTCTGGAATGCCTTCTTATCAACATGCTGCTTTCCAACGGTTGTTTTTCCTTTCGAAACCACCTGTGCTTTCGCACGATCAGTTGGTAATATCAAGCCTTTGCTGAATTCTTCTTTCAATTCTCGAATATAAACAGCTAACTGTTTACGTAAAAATGTAGCCACCTCATTATTTAGAAGATGTCTTATTCGGTCTTCATGAGGTCCACTAGTAGTTACTGATGGAGTTATCTAAAAACTGTTTAGTGTAGAAAACCACTGACTTCCACGTACACCTTCTTCCAGTATAAACGAACTATTTCCTTATTCATAAACTACAACAGTATTTAAAATTAGTAAAAAAGAAAAAATAAAGGAAAAGAAATGAAACAAGGCAACATACAACCACTTCATCAGCTTCATTTTCATCGCTTAAATTTGGTATTTCAATATGTCCCTCATAATCGATGTCCGAACCAGCAACTTTTACTGAAAAATCTACTGATATCATTGGAATTGAAAATATAACCAAAAAAAGGAACTATACAGAAACAGAACTAGTCACAAAACAAAAATCTTTTGAAGATTTAAGTAGCAATTCTAGAAATGTAAATTACTCAAATTTCAGTAAAAATGTAAATTATTCATACTTACTACTACAAAAAATGACCTTCAAAACTTAATTCAATGAGCCACTCAAAGAGGAAAATTAATTTAGCTTTCCGATTGTTTGCCGTCGCTTCACCGTCTAATTTTTTAAGCTCTTTAAATATGACGGCAGTGGATCCATTTTCATACTTCTGCCCTTCTAGCAGTTCTTTCAGGCGTTGTTTCGACCAAGGCGTTGCATTCTTTTCTGTCCTGTAATACTCCAAACTTCCAACTGATCTGCTTAACATCTGAATGTACTCTTATCCCAACAATCTCCAGCGAAATATTACTGTTTTAAGCACAATAACAATGAGTAGCACTCTTTGCTAGAAAGACAAACATCCTAGATATTACAATTGTATTGTGATGTAATCTGATAGAGATGATCCCTTAAGTGACAATTCCATTTGTTCTGACCTATCAATTTTTAAAAATGAAAAGACTTACCAATGCCAGTTGTTGACGTTGACGGCATCCGGACGTTCTTCCACAATCCATCGCGGGTCACCCTCACCCCACTTTGCCATCGTTGTGAATGAAAAGACCAAAGATTGTTCTGCAATAAGTTATCTGTCTAAGACAGAACACTGCCCTCAGTACAGAAATACGGACACTAACCCGAAATATATCCCACCCCACACAAATCAAACATACAACAACCCACACAAAAGAACACACCGACCATTCATTCATGCCTTCCATTTAGTTTTCTAGAATGCTCTAGAAATAGTGCGGCGCTGTGAAAATATATCATCCCAACAAAACAATCAGAAAAATAGAAACCCACCCCTCAGCAAGAAAACAGTCTAAAGTTCCCCGTTGAAGTCTAAATGGGAGTGTGCAAATAAAGTGAAAACTTGATAAGACGAAATGTTGAGTTAAGACACGTCATACATACTACATCGCATTGCTATTTAAATTATGTAATGGTAGTTAAATCTTAACTACAAATTAATAGAATGTTTTCAAATAATTCCTACGAATGAACACGACTGCTTAAGCCTCAGCAAATCTATGTTTCTGTAATTTAATTGTCCATTAATTGGTACTAGCATAATCACTTTTCCGAAACAAATTTCGATAGAACTTTATTAGCTCAAAATTCCAAATTAGAAATGCATGACCATTAAATTTGATATGGTTAGTACTCAAGCAGATGAACAAACATGAAATAAACATATAAACATGAAGATTTCACTGAACAGTAAAACACGTATGGAAGAGATTAATTCATAAGAAGATATGTAAGACATCGATTGATCTTGCACTAAAATATTGGAGATCTTGCAAATTCATAAGAGAGATGATATGAACTTAACCCGCACCAAATATTTGATCTCAACCTGAGCAACATCGTAAACAATATACCTGCAACCGACTAAATCATTACTATCAATATATATATATATATATGAAATGTTCAAAAAATTCTGCAAATTTATAAAAGGTGTAATATCTTATTTATTCATTTACTGTCCACAAACTGAAGCAAACATCAGAAAGAGGATGAAGAAATATTCCTAAAAAGTTCTTACGGCTGATATGTCTTAAATATTCTTGCAAGTGATAAATTAAAACGAACTCATTGTACAAAAGCGTCAGATCCTGTCTTTTCGTATCTATAGGTTTTCCCATAGGAATTGTAACACCATCTTCTGTCACAAAGTACTCATCTGGATCAGGAATCGTTTGTCCTAAACCTAAAATGTACATTTATATTTTACATATATGAGTTTTTAAAACAACGTTTCGTTACTTCTTTTTATTATTAATGTCGATGAAGATCCGAAACACGTTGGTTTTGCTCAACAGCACGTTGGTTTTATGTTTAAATTTTGAATTACAGTAGGTTTTCGTTTAATTTTGAAGACTGTTTTACTACATCCTTGTAAAATCATTTTGTTAAAAAAATAAAGTGAAAAGATAACAACCAAATATTTCTATGCTCAAAGCGTTCCCATACCACATGTCGATTTCAGTTGTACGCTATAATTTTGAGTTACTGTGCTTTCTACTGTTGATATCGAAACAACAAAATGTTTTGGATATAAAGAATTAGTTGCATATATGCTGGTCTTATGGAGAATAATACAATTACAGGTCAACACGTTCAAAATTCAAACATCAAATTCATACCTTTAACACTATGCTTTCCTTTATCAGGTTTCATGATTGACTTTGCATTGATCTCTTCTTGCATTTCTCCAAGTGCCACTTCACAAAGCAGAATAAACCCTTCTGCATTAAGTGCATAACAATAGTTTGCTGACTTTGATACTAAATCTGCGAAGTATATCCCTTTACCAAACATATAACCTGTCTAAAATTTCAATTTGATACTATTCTAAATAGGCTTCTCTTAAATTGGTCTTAATGTATGTCAGTTTAAAGCTTGTAATAGCAAAAACATTATTACTTCTGAAGCAAACTTTTTTAAGATTTAAAAAATCTCCACGTTGCTGCCAAATCTTATAGCAAGATTTGGCTAGAAATAAAAGCTTCATACCGTAGGTGCTTCTGGTGGTGCAACTCGTAATCCCTGTGATAAAATACCAGCATAATTCGTTATTCGTGAACCATGCCAAAGTAAATAATGATTTGGGATGTTTTTTTTGAACCTTTCACTTTCGCCTTTACGCTTTACTCGGATGATCTACAAAAAACAATTCTTGCTCTTCATCACATGAAAATGAAAGGATTGCACGGGAAATTCTAGGAAAACAAATACTTTCCCTAATCATTTCTTATAAAACTTCAAAAAAATTATCATAAACAGACATCAATAATCTTAAGTTTGTATTGGTCATGTGTGGGCGCGTGCGTATTCGCAGCATACTGCAATATGCGCTTATACTCAACTGATTGCTTATCCAACACCTGAAAAAGCTTAGTTTGTTTTGTTTTTAAGTTACAATTGGACGATTTATTAATGTAAATCTGAAATCTTTCGCATTACAAATATTGAAGAAGTGGAATCAAAACAGGGTATAAGAATGTAAAAACCTCTAGCTGAGCATGCAATTTTTCATAGTGCACGTCCAAAGGATCACGCATTCTATCCACTTCATCGTCAGTTTTCAAAATGCTGTATGTAACTTGAAGTTCCAAAAGATCATCAAGTAGTTTCGTCTTATCCTACAAATATAATCTCACTTGCATATCGCATATCGGCAGTCGTCATAAAGGTTTCTAGAAGACTTAGAAACAACATTATATGTACGGGCAAGAGCAGAAAATAAGTATTCATTAATTTAAATTAATAAAACTTTGCAAATTGAAAAAATACTGATTTTATATCCAAATAATATCTAGCTTGTTCTTTTTTTTGAAACGTTAACAAACAAATATTTTCATATCACATAAAATATGAAATAATTCAAACGAACAATTAAGAGTTTCTTCGAGTTAAGAAGCGGCGGTTTGTTCATACCAAAATTATGTGGAATAAGTGTGAAAAATCGATTTGTTGCATCCAAGTAATCTTCATATCTGGCATTACCAACTTCCATTAACTAAATTCCGATCTTAAATCCATGCTTACCTGTGTAGGACTTCTACACAACTTTCTTGAAAACTTCTTTTCTTTCGTTAGTTTTCATTAAAGAGTTTTCTTAAATATACTTACTTTTTGCAGCTCCGTTAAAATCTTATATGCATTTTTTATATGACGAATTGATAGTACCCCAAGAGGCATTTTATCTGTATCGATCTGCAAAAATTACCTTGGAAAAAAACTTAGTAACCATTAAAAATAAAACACAATTACATAAAAGCTTCAGAATTAAACATATGCCTCTACCAACCAGATGATTTAACAATTCAAAATCTGTAAGGATAGAATTTACCTCAAGGCTTTCAAGAACATCGTTCATTACATTAACGTCAAAAATCATTTGAATAATTTGCTGTATCGATTCTGGCAGCTTTGACAATGATCCAGGTTTCACGACGAATGTTTGTAGTTCTTTTGACTATTATGTAAATAAATAAATATTAAGGTAAAATTGTTTGTATTTTCAGATTCAGAAAATAATCTCAAAATCTTCTAATAAGGAACGAAATACTAGAAAAGGAATATGTGGTAAATTTAACTATAATTTAATGTTCTAAATGTAATTTTTAAAAGATCAATCCACAAGATTTTGATTTAATCTTTCCACGTTCTTCTTTTCGGTCCAAATTTGATTTAAAATTACCGGAATTTCATGTTCCAATCATTTCTACTAGCCTGTATAAAAATTACATAATCTCAAAATGCTCAAATGGCGCTGTGGTGCTCCCACAATGCCATTTGGATGGAACAATTATTGAACAAGAAAAAGTATTCCTACATTTCCGTAATGAGTCTCAATAAGCGACATCTTCCCAGGAACTTTCTTGAAATTCTCAATATCTCCCCAATTATTTGCTGTTTTCTCATTGAACAACCTGCAATCCAATATCAGTGAGATCTGATAATAACCATTTAATCCCGAATAAATTAGCTATTCACAAAGACGATAATAAATATACTTTTCAAAAGTCATTTTTGCTCCTCCCAAATTTCCGTAATACTTATCAGTTTTTGAGCCACCAATATCTGTGCCGACACGTCCCCATGAACGGAACAAATAATAGCTGAAAAATATGAGCACTTATTTATAATATTTCACTGAAAAATTAACATACTTTTGGCATAAAGAATCTATTAGGATATTAAAAATGAATGCTAATATACTTTTGCTTGACGTCGTGCTTTAATAGTTGCAATTTATAGAATGAATTCACTCCGGTTTGAAAATCAGCCTTTCCAAGCGTTGTTTCCCAAAGTTTGTCTGACAGAAGGTAAATAATTTAGAATTTGAAACGATTCAAAAATTTTCACTAAATCCGACCAAAACATAATGCAATGTGATAAAGGCTAGAATCCAAATACGGTGATAAATATTCCTGCAGATCTGAGGCACATGTGCATTGGTAGACTAAGACTACACAATCAAAAGCAACAACCTGTTTAACAGACGTATTAAATGGAATTTCCAGTAGGAGAGTTATAGTCTTGGAAGGTCTCATAACTGCTAGAAGCATGCAACAATAAATAATCAGACAATTTGCTGAGTTTTCAAGCCAAAAAATAAATAAATTATATGTCTATTTTAACAACTGAAATCTCTGGAAAAACTTGAAAAAAAAAAAACCATTTTCATCTTTCCATACATGAACAACTTCATGAAGCGGACACTCAATATCGACCACTGTTCCATTTTTTATAATCTGTCGCTGAATTCCAAAAGAAGCATCTGCACAACGGGAACAAGTCATATGTCATTTCTGTTTAATTAGTTAATAGTTAATAAAGTAAAATCTTATCAACAGGAAAGCATAACGAATTCACCTCTCGGATCAGCGCTCCAGTGCTTCATAGATTTGCTACTCATTTCATTAATATCCTGACCCAAGACCTTCAGCGACTCCGGTCTGAGATTAAAATTTTGAATACTATCGAACAAAAGGAATAGATTTCATTTAATAACAAATGATTTTAGAGTAAGGATTTAGAACGAAAATCTCAATCTTTAAAATATCTGTGAGTTTTTGGACATTTCTGGAAAAAGAATCAGAAAAAACAGAAAATTCACTTAATTAACTTTTCATATTCTAAAGCGCTGTATTCTCTATCCTTTGGGTCCTGAAAATCCAAAAAAACTTCAAATTTTGTAATAAATTTTTATGATAACTGGCTGTCATTTACAATTGCTTCGCTTTTTTAGTTGTAAATCTTTCTTCCTTTTCTCGTGTACAATTACAAGAGAAAACATTAAATCTGGCAGATCCATAAAACATGTGATATTTCTTCATTAATAAAACAAACCACTTTGACTACCTTGATTTTGAAATCCTTAAATTCAGAAATGTTTCTTTTGATTTCATCAGGAATGATAAATGGTTTCCGAGGCGGATTGCGACATGTATACATACACCGTGTATATTCGGAAATATAACCAGTACAAACATAACTTTGTTCTGATGAGCTAAAAAGGAAATCTAAAAAGAAGACAAATAAAATATAATCCAGCAAATTCAAACAAGTTGGCAGTATCAGACAAAAGAGGCAGAAATATCAGACAAAATATGCTGTGATATTGCACACAATCATTCAGAAATAAAATATTAATTTACTAACAAAATTAACAAATCGCTTTCTTGGGATAAAACCATACATTGATAAGTTGCAATTTTACAATCGAAAGAAAGAATATCAAGGAGAAAAGTTATGAGTCTGAGGTTTGTTTTTAAAAAAAACACAAGCGGGAAGATATATGCAATAAAATGTAAGGACAAAAATAATGCTATAACCTTTTAATACGCAAATTTTTAAAAATTTACATATTTAAGTAAACCTAACCGAGTCCTGCGGAAAAAGTTTTCCGTTGTTTCTTTATGTAAAAAATAGCGTTTTCCTACCTTTACAGCAAATCAGGGAAGAATTCACCTGTACACAATGTTACCTTCTTTGCACTGAGCACAAGGCAGCGGACAGCCAAAAACTATACAATCAGCAAGACGATCCAGCAGCTACAATAAAAGTTTTCTTTATAATCTTAAAAGAATTAAAATTAATGACTGGTAGTAAAGGAAGAAATTTATGCGTTGAGTATTACCATAATGATATGATTTTTGAGCAATAATCTGTATTTCCGAATCTGTTCAACACAAGAAGCAGTTATAAATTTTCGACAGATCTGAGAAGCTAAATAGATCGTATTCTAATACAAATCTCGTCAGAAAAATATTACACTAAAATTAGTTATAATTTTTGAGCACTAATCCTAACAAGATAAGCGGAAAAGACCGATTCACCTTCGACTCTCCACCATGTCTAGGAAGTGCTTGGTTGTTGGCTTGTAGCAAAGTCTGAATATCGTTTTTATTCAAACATTTTGATAATTTTTTCTTTATTGTCCATATTTCGTTTGCTTGTGCCTATGGAAATTAAATGTCATAAAGAAAATTCATTTAAATATTGAATTTATAAGATAAATTTTGTAGGACACCTTAAGACGTCTCATCTTCCCCTCTGTATCAAGTTGATCCACCTTTGGTTTTTTGGTAATGTTATCGATTTCCATCGACTTTCTTTTTATAGTGGTCTCTGCTTGCATATTAAACACTTTTTTCAAGAGATCTTGATCAGATTCTGACAAATCTTGGAAACCAAAACATCTGAAAAACCTTCCACAATAACTGAAAAAAGTACGGGAAATATAAAATAAATTTCATAAATTCACTTTCGAAATTTCTAGAAAAGCTGAAACAAAAACTCCGTTATGAATATAGAGGTTCATGGTTTAATCCAATTGCTAAAATTCCAATATTTGCTACGAACTTTTCAGCGCAGTTGGTACTCTGTTGTATTTTCACAAAACAGTTTACGTGGTACCATGCTGATTTCATCCCAAGTCTGAGAGTATTCTGCAAATATTTTAGTCAGAATCTCTCAATCACATTTCCTCAAAAATAAGAAACTTAATATTAAACTAGCATTAACAGCAGCACATTCTCCAAGGCAATAAAGGAAACACGGAAAAAATGGTTAAATATTGATACTAATGAAAATCAACTTTTAGCGTTATCTCTCTTATCCTCGAACCTTTTCAATATTTTCTTTGCAATTCACGCACTTGCTGCGACCAGTTATAGCATATTCAGCGATAATAGAGAGTTCTACATCAGATGCTTCAGCTAAATGAAAAAGCATTTATTTCTAACTTCTAGGGCTTCATTTCTTTGATCAGCTATTTTATTTTTTTTTTATTACACTGAATGCATTAACTGTGAAGACAAGCTTTTTTTATTACCCTAGAAAGTAAAAGTTAAAGTAGTCCGAGAAAATAATAAATGAGTTAAAATAACGAGTTGTCTTAAATACTGTCCTTAAACCAGCAATTTAAAATGCTGCTAGAAGCCATAATGAAAACATTTTCAAATTTTTTTTAGCTAGCTTTACAGAAAAAACATGCTTTAAATAAAACCTTGGTTTTCACGTATTTTTTTACGAATTCGTTCTTGATCACTCCATTTCAGAAGCTCCATACCACGGATAGAGGCTTCGTTTATGTCCTTTTGCTTTATTTTTTTCCAAAAACAAGTGAAATGGAACCTGAAGAGAACACTTACCAGAAATTCTACTACGAAAGAAATGAATGTCATATTGAACTTCGAAATTATACCAGTTATCTTGTAGACCATCAAAAAAACGGCTCGGTTTCCGGAGAGACATGCGAAGTGAGTCCTTAAATTTTTATTTATTAATGGAAACATCATCAGCACATTACATTTGCTCCGGATAATATTTCAAACATAATTAACTGTAAGCGTACACTTTACACTCACTTAAAATGCTACTTTATCTATCAAATTGCTTATTTTCGGTGCCTTTTTTATAGCTTAATTACAGTAAGTAAACTGTCTTTATTATGAATGACTTTTTTTTGAAGTAACCACCAATCTTTGTTACCATGAGTGAATTATTGATTGGATTTAAATAAATCTACCTGTGAAATTAAACCATGACATCCCTTGCAAGCAGCACGATTACTTTTAGCATACTCAGTACCGTAAGGTAAATCTTTTGCAGATGATACCATTCGTTGGAAAGAAGGAACTGAAATATATGATAAATACGCCAGCAATGAATTGATTACCATATGCTAGAAAAGATTTGGGAAATGGTTCGTCACATTGATCATATCGCTGCGAAACGATATCTGCTTAATTACGGTAGTCAACCATCTCTCAAAGACATTGGGGTCACTCGGAGGACTAAGTGCTTCATCATTGAGTTGATTTCCTTTTCTAAAGGAATTAAGGTGTAAATGAATCGATGGAATGTTCTCCAGATGAAAGAGGGAGTATCCTAAAATACACGGAGCAAATTGCAAATTGTTGAGGAGGTGTTTTCCGATAAATATTTTTACCAGTTCAGATTAGAAATTGTGAATGAAATTTCCACTTGGCTTAGATGAGACGCAAAGTCCTTCACTTGTATTTCTGCACATAATTTCCAATCAGTAATGAATTACGACGACGATACGACAGGAAATGAAGCACGCGTGTTCCCAGTGTACAGTTCACTTCTCCAGCCTACCTCATAGTAGAGAAATGTTTGATCTAAGTGATTTACGTTCATTCTGCTTTCCCTGCCTCTTCTATTTACAGTCCTTAAATTATTTAGTGAATTTGATCTGTCATTTATGGGATAAGTTTTATTTGCAATTGGAGTTTTCAGCAACGGACGGGCTAAGCCATGTTCAGTTTAAGAGTTGTAGATTGAAAGTTTGTTGAAGTGTTTGACTAATTTACGAATAAAATAAATAAACTCTATATAAGCGAATCTGTACTCAACAAAACTGTTGCTTAAAACTTCTTTACTTTTCGCTTTTCTTAGCTAAGCTTTCACTTTATATCAGTAAGTGTGAGAAATTGAATTAATAAAACTGTCCTGTTTATCGTGAAAAAAATCACTTCGTTAAGTCTATTTATAAACTATTATTATAAAAGAAAAATATGGATAAGAGGGAGTGGAGATTTTCAAAGTGCTGAAAATGTCGTTTCAAGATTTTGCATAATAATGTTTCATTACTCTTCGCTTTCTTATGTCATTTCACTTGTTCAGCATGATCGATTTAGAATGAAACTTTTTCCAACTGTGCTTTCAAATTCGTTAAAGAAAATAAGACATTTCTTTACCACTGTTCCAATCCTTCTGAACAAATCTAGTATACATACTGCATTATTCACTAAACACTTAGTTTACAAATTAATGGAACTGACGAATGATAATAATCAACTCATCTGTTATCTACTGCATACTTCCATATTTTATTTGTTTTTCAAAGATCATCGTAAGTACTTAGCACTTGTCATTTACACTTGTCAACTGTTGTCCACGTAAATCATATTGTTAGCATCACTGGTTAATGATAACCGCCGGTTTTGCAGAAATGTTAGGTAATGGATGAATAATAATGAGTTAAGATGTTCTATGATAGTCATAGCTAATAGTTTACTAATCATCAATATAGCTTTGCTAGGGTAAACGAGAGAAATGAATTACTGAAAGAACTGCAAGATTTCTTTTTTTAAAAAAAAGAAAAAAAAGTATTTCTTTTTAAAATTAAATCTAAATATCTTGGTTAGTTTTGTGATTGCCAACAAACTAAATATTTCATTCGTTCAATACTTCGTTGTTTGTGATAAAGAGTACAAATATTCCAAAATATGGTCCAGTGCATTTGTTCAGCTCACACTTACCTATTTTAGCAAAATAGAAACCAATACACTGCATATTGGATGAATCCATTCATTCTAAATGACCTGTCAACAAAATTTTGATTCCTGGCTAATTCTGATTTCAAAAGGAAATTTTTGTGTGTTATGTTAGTAATATATTCTTTGTAAACAATCTTTCTCGTTATTTGTAGACTGAGCATTTGTACATTGATGTAAATCAGTGGAATGTTTAAGTGAACATGAAGAAGACAATTATTTATCGAAGTATCGTAGAAAGATAACGTAAGATAATTTAAGATAGTATTTACAAATCTTACTTCTTCTGATCTGTTGTTATCTTCTAAATTTTTCTTCCACTATATGTTACGAAATTTGATAGAAAGCGAGAGAAAATCCTCAACAACGCTATGAAATGGCGTAAACCTTACGGCAAATGACATTAGCACCCGTCCGATTAAATGAATTGGTTATGGAACATTCAGAGAGAAAAGCGCAATGAAAAGTTCTGCAAACTGATCAGGTTTTATTTCGGAAAATTAAAATTGCACCTATACGAATGAGAATGTTTGATCATTCCTTCACACGTCTCAACTGTTTCCCCTCATTATCACTTGCTATGATCACCTGCAATAGATTTTGGAAGAAACTTGTGCTAAGAACACTTTTGAAATTAATTTGGAGATAATTTTAGAATGAAAATTAAGCAAAAAATGGAAAGAAGAGAATCGAAAATTTTCAAAAAATGACATCATCGAGAACTTAGGCTTTTCATTTTATCCAATTGGGCATTGATGACCACTCACTATATTAAAAAAGGAGACAACATCTATTACATCATTACATTTAATTTATTTGTTTACAAGCTGTTTTATTGGTATATAATAATTATTTTTCGTATATCCTCTTTAATTTTTGATAAGTTTAGTGCTGTAGAGGATTTAAAAAAGGGTACTAAGGCATACATATATACGAATATTTTAGATAAGAATGGAGTGGTAATAGCAACAAATGTGCCACAACATCACTACATATAGATCCAACGAAAGCGAAAAATCTGTAGTGGCTATGCTATGCCATCCTTTACTTCTCTTATGTGATTTAACCTATTTTCGTTAAGAAACTTAGCATTTGCGCGTTTTGTCTCAGCCGCTGAAGCACAATTTGAACTAACGAATTGTTTCATTCATCTAGATTAAAATTTGAAAAATATTTATTAACTTACATCTTGTCTTTCGCCTGGTACAATTTTCACAATCCTGGCATGGTCAGATCCTCCTCCTTTACTGGTATTTTTTTTCATTATTCCAGGCTGGAGACATAAAAATTTCATTCAGATTTTATCGAAAGTAAGCAGAGTGTTTGCCGTAATTGAACAAGAAATGGACCTTTGACAACTGTGAAAGTTATTTCTTTTTTAAAACTTAACCTTCTTAGTATCCATTGCTTCCATCATTTTTTGCTGCTGACGGGCTGCTATTTCCTGAACATCAGACGCCATTGCAACTGATGGTGGTTGCATTTGAGATGCATTCATGGCATCGTCCACCCATTCTTTCGCTTTTCCGGAAACCGGACGTTCGATACACATGCTAACAAAATTCTTCTTCTAAAACTGAAGCATAAAATACAATCCAGTATGAATTATATTTAATTTGACATTAAAATTCTACATCTAGTTTGTTGGAGATTAATGTAAATTATTAGGAATTCGCAACCTTAAGAGCTCGGACAAGCAAACTTCTCGCAACTTCTTTATCAGTTACTTTTATACCATTGATATCAATGATGTGATCTTTCTCCTGAAGTGACTGTGCTGCTAATGAGCCTGAAAATGGCCTGAACAATCCAATCCGGACTTCCTATACCCTATGAAATTAAATTAGATGATGAAATTTCATTTAAATTTATTTCTTTTTACATTTGTCTTCCACCATTTCAATTGATGTGCTTTCTGTGAAATGAATGTCATACTATCAGGCAACATGAACTTCAAAGAAATTGGTTTTCATGTTAAAAGGAGACTTTGCAACATGACATTATGACAGATAACTGCGCCAGTGATTCAAAATTAAGTTCTTTTTCTTAGAAAATTTCAACAATTCATCTTTTTAAAGTTGATCCAAACCCATTAGAAGCTAATAATTGTTTTTATCTTAAAATAAACACACTGGAACAAAAAAAAGCCGAGGCTAATTTAAGAATAAATGGAATATTTATCACAAAAATATATACGGGAATAGAACCTGGATCAATACGTGATACGATTACATTGTTTTGGAAATGCTTAATACCAAGGCCAAATTTACACCCTTTAACATAATTAATTTGAACATAGTGATATGTGAAGCCTTCGCGACGTTTAAATAAACTTTCATATTGTTCTGGAATATTATCCTGGGTCGTCTGAAAACATGTTTATTGATCGTTTTATTGGAATATTTATTATAACAACATTCAAACAACCTTATGAGTCACTTTTTATTTCTTCAGTAAAGAGCCTACTTCCTTAGTTATTAAGTAAGTAAATTCAAAGAGCTACAATAAACCAGTAATAACAGTTACACTTTGCAGCCCTCGATCGAATACAATTCGAATTGATACACCAGCTGCCTCAATTGCTTCCCTAGCTTCATCAACTGTTTGAACTGTACGATCTCCAATCTTAAATTGTTTCATTAATTCCATTTATACTGTTATGCACATTATTTATCTGTTTACCATTTATTATACACTCGGATGAATTTCAAACGGAAAGCGCAAAAAGTAAGAGATAGAATGAACGTGCAAATTGATAAATTGCGATTACAAATTCGTCATTCTGTTGCTATCTTCTCAAAATTGCATTTTGCAAAAAAAAAAATTTCACTATGTATATTTTCCTCATTTTTCTTGAATTCTTCTAAATATTCAAATCGTCAGTAATTCAATTTTAGAATTTCAAAAAGTTCTTTCTTTGAAATTCTCTCGAAATTTCATTTTGGAATAAAATTAAAATGAACTTGGATAATGTGATCCCCAGGCAATAATTTACCATCACATGGACCTTGCTTAGTTATCTCAATGACATGTAAATTTTCATCGACACGCATTCCCAAGCCTTCATTATTTGTTTCAATGATCACTTCCTCATGTCGTTCTTTTTCTTCCGACGATTGCAAACTGCAAGTGAGAAAGAGGCAACATGGGAGATCTTTTTATAGTCATTTCAGGAGGATTGTGTTAGGTGTTGAAATCGTTCATCAGAAGTAAAAAATGGTTGGAAGCATTCCGTGTCCATTCATTTGAACTTATTTGCTTCTTCACTTAAAAAAGCAAGAGAAGATTTCTTCAAAAAATTTTCCCTTGTTTTGAAAGATTTAGTTTTGCAATGTGAATGCAACTGTTATGATTTTAGAATATTAATAAAACCTGGGGCGGTAAATGCGACATCATAACTATGACTGGACTTATCGTTTTAAAAGGTCATCTGATAGCAAAAAGACATCTTACATAGACATCGCTGAATAATTGCAACCGTTTAAATTATTTTAAAAAAATTCATTGAAAAAGGAAGGAGACAACTCACTCCTATAAAGTCACCTTGTTTATAAAATTAATTGAAAATTTGTATGCAAATGTCAGGAATACTGATATTTAACTGACACAATAAGATTGTCTTGACCTTGCTAACGTTGCATAAATTCGATTAGCAAGGGCCATATGCAAATATTTTGATTGTGCCGCTGAGAATGACTTCATCGATCTACTGGATACGACTTATTTTTCTTCAATCATATAACTTAGTAACCATAACTCATCATATAACTCAGTCATATAACTTTTCTTCAATGATATAACTCTGAATCTGATATTTCATATATATATAGTATGCACTGTTAGCTTAAGCGATGAAAACGATAGCGAAACGAAATGTACGATCCATGTATAGGAATGTGGGCAAAGGAAAAATAGTGCTTAGTGCAATTTCATCCTTCATGAGGTTCCGGAAGCTCATTTCGATTAACAAACATCAATTTCCACATATAGCTATCACTCATAGAGAAGAAATACAAGTCCTGATTGAGGTCCTCAATAAATTTGATGATATTTTTACGTTGAAGCAGAGCACAAATTAGCAGCATTGATAAACCGAAGCCAATGAACAAACTTCCGCAGATACGAAAAGGTTGCTCTGACTGCTGCAAATGTCTATCTTTAAAGGAAATTTTAATCATGTTTTACAAATATTCATTATAAATAGTAAATAACGTTAACGTTGGCTCAATAATCCGGGTAATATGAAGTCCTGGTTTGAGATGTGTTCCCCCTATCTGTTTACAGACTTTCAGAATATAGAAGATGTTTCGTTTAAATTGTCATGACGAAGCTACGGAAAGTTGGGATGTAGTTGGGCCACTGATCCTAAGTGATGGATCCAAGTGATGATCAATGTGGAAGTGAGAAGGCAAACCTGGCATAATACGATAACGCCGCTTACAACAAGTGTTATACCAACGACAAACAATCCGGCAACAGTAAGCACCGTACCTGGTGAACTTGGTGTCTTCTTCTGCATCATTGCCTGCAATAAAATTATATTTAATTAATTTCTAAATTGAATTAATTCTAAGATCAGTACAATTAAAAATCATTAAGGGATCCTTGTTTACATGCCATTTACTAGTAAGGCAATAATTTAACAGATTTTGTGACTTTTCTCAAGCAAAAAGATTTTTGGTAATTTGGTAAATCACTTAAAAAGAATTTAAAATAAAAGATAATGTAAGGAGAGCCGAATCCGGTATTACGAGACCACATGACTTCGGAATAATACCATGTTAACATCAAGCAATTTTTATTTATATTAGAACGAGTTCTCAGGAGCTCAAAATCAAAGTTATATTTTCATGCTTGAATAAGTATCTATCAATTAATCCATTTCCATCAGTGTATCGCAACTATGAATAATTAGAAATTTCAAAGAGCATTAAGTGGAATCTAAATATTGCAGCATTGAGAAGTTTCATCACCTGGGATTACTTCAAATAAATTTACCTATCTTTATATATGTAAATAATAAATAAGGAGGTAAATATCAAGTAAAGATAAATAAATATGGAAGTCCAATTTTACTTACACACAAAGAAAATTGTTTTACAGATCACTAAGTCATGGTTAAAAAACAAACAACATTAATTGCAAAGAAAATAATCATTGGAAATACCTTATCGAAAACAGGTGTAATGATGAATTGGAGTGAGTCGTTTCGTTGCACTGAATAATGTTTCTTGGGTACTGTTAGACGAAGATTAAATCCTCCCGGTGATGGCATTTCCTGAAGAATGTGCGTCTCATTCAGCACTGTCAATATTTTAGCAGTATAAAATAACATTTCACTAAAAAGCAAATTTATTTCTTTGTTAAGAAGCTCACGTTTGAATCATCTCCCAATTCAGAATGCCGTTGCATCTCCATTCTATTTCGATTTTCTGATGTCTCAGATCCTCTGATGCTGAATCAAGCAATCGTAATGGTGACAGTGGAAATCTCTGGTAGTACAAATTGTTTTCTTTCAAGAATGATCCGACATAACAGCTCAAATTCTAATACATTTATCATACTCATCTTAATAATGCATAATGTCAGACCTGTGCGTATATTATTTACATCAAGAAATCGACTATTATAAATATTTTTAATAAGCAACGCTGTTATTTGCTTCCAGTGATAGGTTACAGGTAATATGTGGTAATGATTAACAGAGTAGAAATGTATTTGTCGCAAATGTTTTTTGATTTGAACAATATTACTTCCCGCACTTGGTCATGCTAAAAAGAGAGGAAGTGAAATAAACGTTGCATCGAGGATTATTCTAGATCAATGACAAAACATCAAAGTGTATAAAGAAACTTAGCAGAGAAATGCATGGCAATTGTCGAATTCTTATTAAATGAAATAAATGCAAAAGAAATATTGATGATTGATTAATCGATTGATTAGATCATTGATTCGAAAGTTAGCGACAAAATGTGGTGGCCGTTAACAGTCTTGATATAGATTGCATAAACGCCCTTTCTGATAGAGGGAAGCTATGCCACATTCGTTTGTTTTTCAATGTTCTTATACCACCTGTTCTACCTTTCCGCGTGATATGTCATAGACACTCGCATAGCACATTTGGTGGCACAGCGATCATGCTTATTTTAATGGCACTTCTCGTAAACATGGAAGATATTTTATATTTATTAAATATCTATGAAAAGTTCAAAATATGATTTTATAAACTGATAATAGATACAATTACGATTACGCATATTAACTTTCTGGAAAAAGTCAACAATTGACAGTTGTTAATCTTTCTTCTCCTTTTTTAATATTTTGTCTCAAAAACAGAAAATTTGTCATAAAAGATAACGTTTATTACTACATTACTATAGTTCCGCATCATGCATAGATTGAAATTGAGCATTTCTGTATTGATTTTTACTTTCGAATCGATCGCTTACAAAATGATAACTTTGCTGAAATTTAAAATTTCATTTTCCTTAAAAACCCTAGGATTTTATCATACAATGAATATACGAGCGTCGTTAGAGCATACTTCTGTCGTTCAGTTAGTAGTGTTTTATGATTGCATTAAAACTTATTTCTCTAATATAATTCAACGCCAGTTTCGATGATAATCGTAAAAGACGAAAAAATTTATTTTGCTTTAAATTTATTAGCAGTATAGTTATATGCAGAAAATAAAACCATGAGGTGCTTTTATTTGCAATAGTTTCTTCATAAATTCTGATATTTTTTGCAATCCCAAACCATTCATGCATGAATTTATTTCTCTTCATACATACTTGCATGAAGTTTATGCAACAAAAGGATTAATAGTGATAAATATGATACTGACAGCAATATAGTGTCATTTTCTGAAAGGATGAAAATCAAGCGATATCACATCGCCACATCATTTCATTATTCTGGAAAATTCAACTTTAACCTCTAGTACAAATGCTGTACTAATGACTTCGCAAAATGTGGAACAATTTTTTTAAAAACTGTTTTGAACTGACGGAAGAAAATAGCCTCTGTTTGTAGTGTTACCATTAAATTGAGCATTTACATTTTTATTGCACAAAAAAACGATCTTCACTGGCACTACTAAGCACTATTCAATATCTCGAAACGGTTGTAATGAGTCGAAGTTTGTGCAACTTTTTTAAATACACTTGCGCTCTAGTTGCTTCCACTCTATTGAGTGTTACATAGGAATGACTTCGTAAATCAACAATAAATGAAGAAATGGTGTTTGAAAACGAATGATAAGCTTATACCAATTAGTCCTTCAACGAAATAATACTGCAAAACTATTTTTCATGATAGTCATTTCTCAATGAGCAGCACAACAAAAAAGAGAAAGTAAAAACTGCATTAAAAGTGAATCGATTTTTAACTAAATATAATTGAAAAATAAATTTTTGTTTTCAATAATATTAAAACTAAGAAGAAAACTATGTTAGTCATATTTTTTTAAAAAAAAAGGTTCAAATTGTTGATATCTCGTTAGTTAATTTTAACTTTCAGGAACCCCTATAAGTGGAAACGAATTTACAGAAAAAAAAAACAAATTTTGAATGAAGTTAGAAGAAAATATATGGGGGAGAATGTAGTAATGTACCACCATTTCTCCAAATTATCTCCTGGTACCATCTTCAAAAAAAACACCACCATCAATAGCGCAATATTTAGGACAAATGCCTTTTTCTCCTGGTGTTCCTGGAGGTCCAGCTGGTCCGGGAGGTCCTGGTTGTCCATCGACACCTGGTGGTCCATCTGGACCTGGAGATCCTTTTGGTCCTGCAGGTCCTGGGGCTCCATCCGCACCTGGTGGTCCAGGTGGTCCTGGAGGACCGGGTGGTCCTGGATCACCCGGCTCACCTGGCTCTCCTGGTGTAAGTGGCTCACTCTGTGCTGGTATACCAGGCTCACCAGGTGGTCCTTGTGGTCCTTGCTCACCTGATGGTCCCGGAGGCCCTCGTGGTCCTGGACTTCCTGGACTTGCATCAATACCTGGCCGGCCAGGTGTTCCAGCGTCTCCAGGATCTCCTGGTGCTCCTGGTGGTCCTGGCAATCCAGGTGGTCCTGAAAATACAAGTATTAGTAAGGAAATAATTTCTGGAAAAGATGAAGTAGAAATAGTCATGGCAAATACACACACTAAATCAAGAATTTCTGACTTGAAATGTTAATTCAGAAATTTCTAGCGATTCTAGATACCTTGAGAAGTCTAATAAGCTAGTAATGTTATAACAGTTCACTTAAAAATTGAAAAAAGCACCTTGAGGACATGGCTTACACGGTGGAGGTGTCACAGATTCACAGGGAGCAGTTGGTGGTTTGCCTGGCATTCCAGGATTTCCAGGTACACCTGGCTTGCCAGACTTTCCTGGCTTACCTGCTGGACCTGGTGGCCCTTGTGGCCCCGGAATGCAGCAACCTTCACAGTGTACATTTGCTGCGGGGTTCACCTCAGGGTAACCCGCTTGTCGTGCTGTTCTGTTATTAGGTTTGAAACCTTCAGGCGCATTCTTCATGTAATTTACTTCAATATATATATCATTCGCTGAACCCTGAAATTTCGATAATTCAATTCTTTCAAATGCAGCCTCACATTCAGTAGTGATCTAAGTTGAAAATGAAAGTCAAGTTCAGTATAAACAGTATTAATAGTTATATTAATACTCAACAATGTTATGTTATATTAATACTCAACAAAGTGTTATGGAACAACCGAAATTCATTGCTGCCGGGATTTTATTTAAAGAATTGACAATAAAGGAAGTGAAGCAGAGCTCTCTGCTGTTTACGCCATTATTTGTTGAGCAGCAAATCAACTATTTTCGAATTGTTTGTCATTTAGCGCAACACTTCACTGAGTCGACAAAATATTGCTGCGATACAAATCTCAGTGGTTACAGACGAAATTCAGAAAGTACTGGTGCATTAATTAATAGACATATGATGATTAAAATGTGAAATAAATGGACTACTTTTCTGACTTTTCACAATTTCTCTATCTAAAAGTACTATGATAATGACGATATTCAAAATGAAACGGAACATAGGACAGCGGATTTCGATGTTAGCACTGCGATCTGACCTAACTCATGGCTTTTTTATTTATTAATACAGGTAACAAACAAGATAACCGTCACAGAAGCGATACTTCAAAAATACAGGTAACAAACAAGATAACCGTCACAGAAGCGATACTTCAAAAAGCTATCGGAATCTTTGAAGTGGAGTACGCACAGAATTTTATATCTTAACAACTGCTACAAACTGCTACGATTTTTGGTAGCAATTTGTTTTCAAAATTTATAATAGCTTTAAGATCTCATAATTGCTTCGGTCTATGGTTTGTGATTAATTAATTGGGATAAATGAATAGTTGTTGATTAGCGGTTAAACTGCTGAATCAGAGCTTCACAAGTTTGCAAATGATTTCTATTTGAAATTATAACCAGCCGTTGTAAGTCTAGCAATTCCATCCTCACATAAATAATAATGACTTTCTAGACTCAAACTAATTCGGTTCGGAAAAGAGTTGCAGAAATGAAAGCGATTGATCTATTTTCCATTCATGTTTTAAGACATCATCTAAATAATCATGCATCTTTTTTTGTCTTGATTTAATTAGAATTTACACATAAAAATCTGTTTTTAATCATTTGATACTACAAAATCATACCATACAGCGAGTTGGATATTCTGACTTCATTTAAATGAACATTTGTGATTAATTAAAAATTATTTATTTTTCCATTAACTTTGAATCATTGAGAGACAGAAAATATCTTGAATTTAACTTCTTAGTAAGAAAATGACCAAAAAGTTAAATATCTATCACAAGTATAGTGTAGAACTTATTAAAAGCCTTAACAAACTGTAACAAGTATCTGGGAAATTAGGAAATTATTTTCTTCATCTGAAGTGTTATTTTGACTTGTCCAACGAGAGATTGAAAGTTACGAGAGATTGAAAGTTTGAAAGGAAGTGTGTCGTTGTTTCAAAATACAGAAATATATATTTTACAAGAGACTAAACGTTAAATGTAGAAATTTACATAAAATAGTAGACTTTGATAGTTATCAATCATAACTATAAATTATTTAACCATCTGAAATTTGTCAACAGAGTTGAGGTATATATGCAAACAACATTCATCCTTTTTTCATCTTCTTTGCTCCGCTTTTGCCTAAGAGCAAATGCCGATTTTTGACCCAAATTTCATCATTCATTGCAGCTACGATCATAAAATTCAATGACCTGATTCACTGCTATGGCGTAGAAAAGAAATGGAATCTTTTATCACCCTAAATGTGTCCTGATTGACAAGTTCCTGATAACTGTAAAGTTCCTGATAACTGTATTTTATGATTAATAGTAGATTATTCATGTTAATGATGGCTAATTAATGGATTTATATAATAAAGAAGGGATTTTCAATTATGCCAAATGAGTTTCTAAAAGCTTTAAGCAGGCCAAGAAGGTATAAATTGTCACATGGCTGGGCATTTGATTTAATGTTACTAGTGAATGGGTTTCTTAAAATGATCTTTTCTTGAAGATACTCCAAGTGCCAGCATTACTTAATTGATTAACAAAGAGGATTTAAATGATATGAACCCAAACAATCATCCTTGTGCAAAATATTTCTACAAGACAACAATTTTAAAATGGATGGAATGATGCTGAAATTTCAGCTAATATTATTAATAACACCATAATATAACTTTTTCTAGAAACGCTTTGCAATCTTCCAAAAAGTGCAACATTCAAATAAGAATGTCAGAATAACGGAAAAAAATAAAAACTTAAAAAGTTCATCCTCTTGCTGTATTCTATGAAGCTCAGTTTTCGTAAAATCTGATGGACTACTAATTTTGTTGAAAAGATTGAAGTTTACGACTTTGAATTATAATTTTATTTCATTCAACTTCTCGAAATTACCTTGCAATAATTAATTTCACGATGCATTTGTCGCCTTACATGTGCCACATAATTATAAACCATAGGTAACGATATGACGACAGACAATACCGCAATAATGGAAAATGATACAGCAGAATAGGCGACAAATTTATAAGCTTTTATACGACTATCCGACTCCATTGTCACAGCTGGAATTAAAGGAATAAAGTTGTAAAAGTGCCGCCAAAAAATTCTAGTGAATAAGACTGTAAACGTTGTGAATTGTAGGAGACCGGAAAGATGGTTATGACAAGGGGACACTAATTAAAAGATGGAGGAACTGATTGGCCGCTAATACTTGGTCGAATTTTGGGATGAATTAACTAATTGATACTGATACCTCAGAATAATGAACGATTCCTTCCTATCCAAAATAAAAGAAATGTCTACGTATGTTGTGTGATCATACAAACACATACAACTTAAACCATTTAAATAGGCCTTCGTGGATCGGAATGTCGTTTACTCCTCCCCTCCCAAAACCCTTTTCTCCGACCCATATCATATCTATCGCCTCATCCTACACATCATCGATGTTTCGATATGATAAGACAATAGACTGACGGTAATTATTTGGGATGAGAACCATCGGAAGACATATGTCCATATCTTTCATCTTCATTTCCACTCATTTTTTCTTTTTTGTACAGCGAAATGAAATGAATAAATGATACGTTTACTCCCGGAGAAACTACTATATCACTTCCATATAGAAATCCGCATAAAAAGCTTCATCTTCAATCTTTTTAAACTGACCTGCAATGTTGAAAAAATGCCCAATATTAAAATGTATGTAAACCATAAATGCAAGGGTATTTCGTCAGTAGCTTATA
The DNA here is from genome assembly GCA_005281725.1 of Wuchereria bancrofti. Taxonomy (NCBI): domain Eukaryota; kingdom Metazoa; phylum Nematoda; class Chromadorea; order Rhabditida; family Onchocercidae; genus Wuchereria; species Wuchereria bancrofti. The sequence goes on along the minus strand of SSBO01000009.1, from coordinate 4,658,362 downwards.
GATTGAAGAAAAGTTACTTTATTTAAAACAGTTTAATATGACATCATTCATAAAGCTATGTATTTTGCATTACTTATATTTCAAGCACAATAGGTAATTTACTCAGAATTTCATACATTTTAGGAATTCATTTTGAATCACTTAGATAATGTTTTCGGCTAAATTTGGTCACAAGTCTGAAATATGATTGACTTGTGAAGTTTCCAAATGATTTCTTTTCTGTTGAGTAATTCACTTGTACGAAATAGCAGTAAGAATTTGCAGTAAGAATTTGTGACAAGTTGTTGTGCAATTTGATTCGAAAAGAACAGATGCAACAACTGTTGGTTGTCCCATTAAAGTAAGAATCAGATGCTGTCCTAAATGTCTCTTTTGTTCTCTCTAATGCAAATTCTTTTTTGGCGGTTTACATGTCCTTCCAATTAGGAATTCTGCGTTCAAAGTTTCAGTGAAGTTTATTGGTTTAAAAATTCCATCAAATAAATTTTACCCATCCAAGTCCTTCCGAAGTTGTGGTGGAACATTAAAGATTTTTGTTGAAAAAAGATCTTGGTTAGGATGTAAGATAGTGACCCATCAAATTCATCAAAATGGTACTAATCATGAAATTTGTCCAAATTATCTTAAATTTGGAAATGCAAAGGATAGATGTATAATATAGCAAGACGCAGAACAGACAGGATGAGAATTAAGACAAGGGGAAGGAAGAAAGGGAGAAAATCCATCTCCCACCAATCATCACTGCTTTTAAAATAAAATTATTTCTAAAATTAATCGACTCACTTTACTCGAGTCGATGATTTTTAAATGGAAGTGACTTTGAAGTGACAGAAATGGTTAAGAATATAGCGTTTTTAATCGAATGACGAGTGAACTTTCTTCAAACGATTCAACTTTAGTCTTCTTAGTACTCGCCTATCCTTTGTCTAAACTGTCAATGAGACTGTTCCAATATGAATAATGTAGAAAAAATTCATCCTTTTATCCGTAAACCAAAAGTCCTTTCACTGTCTTAACTTACCATCTCGTCTTAGCGAACTAGCACTATCTGACAGTTTAATCGCATTATGCTTCGTTCACTGGGGAAGATCAATCAGACCACAATTTAAGATACACTGGTAGAAAGTTTATTATGGAACGAAAAATTATCGAATATACATACTGAATTATCACGGTTAGCCATTAAATGTTTCAAAATCAACTTCGAACATATATACTAAACATCTTTTTATACAGTAATTTTTAAGTCAAAAATATTGGGAATAATGTTTCCAACATTAATATATCTTTCCCCCGCAAAAATCATCACTAAAAGCTTTATCAATGCCAGAGACCTTTCTTCTGGAAATGCGAAATCCCAAATAGTTGTTGGAATGGCTTCATCTTTTTTTGAGCAACACGTTTCCATGAAAAAGGTATATTTACTTCATAGAAATCGGCCAATTAAGACAATGACCAGCAAGCATAGCTTTTTTGGTAGTTTGAAAAGCATATGTTAACAGATCTGCTCCTCCTTTGACACGACAAATTGTGGTTGAAGCATATGGATCAAATATCGAAACTTGATGTTGTTCATATTCATTACTGAAACAAACTCAAATCTTAACTTTACCAACTGAAATTTCAAAGCGAAGAGATACATCGTCTGGCCTAAATCAATGATATTTCACGAATATAAGACATTATTTGAAGGTTCAAATATTTATTAACACCTACAATATACCCTCATCTCGTTCCAGATAGTTCTTCTACTGTATTCATCTTCGTAGGAATTGAAAAAGTAAAAAATACATTACTTTGTAATAAAATCAAAAAAAAAGCTATCTTAAATTTTGTCACAAAATCAATACATTGATGATATCGTAAGGAAACTATAAAAAGTAGAATTTTAAGTTAGCAGTCAAGAAGTATTTGACATTACTCTGAAGGTATTTGAAAAAAAAGAAACGAAGAGGATACCCGAATTGGTTCTTTTCGGTAATGGAAGCATTGTTTAGATGAAAACTGGTATGATTGAAATCATACTTTGTATAATGACTAACAAAAAGCAATATTAATTCTGCCACATCTGGTTCTTGTCTTTCGTTGAAATCCAAATCTTTCTGAAACTCTACTTTAGCTTAGAGATTTCTAACTGGGAAATATCCATTTTTTATTCAAGAAATTCCGATCCAAAGCCAAATCCAAGAAAATAAAGAAAAAAGATCTAAAAAAACATACAGGTCTCTCATATAAAGATACTGCTGCTCGTTGGATTGGTAAGGTGGGCCTCAAGTTTCCTCTGAATTTTTTGCACATAATCGGTAAAATCGGTTGAATACCGTAAGAACCAGTGCACTGCAAACGAAAAAGTTGAAGACTGTTTAACCACATTAAGTATGAACTATCAATTCTAAAAAGACAGAAACAACAAACAACGAACCAGTAAATGGATTACATAGAACGTCTAATTGTTAGAAATGCGAGCCTACTAAAGGACCCATGTAGACATGATAAAATTTGACAAAAGAACTGCTGATATCATAGAAAAATATGCTACATAAGTAGCATAATCCTTCTTTAAATCAATATATTTAATAAAAATAACCTTCACATACTTGCAAAAAATGTAGAACCAACATCAATACATGGTAGGTAGAAAATAAACCATGTTTGCTGTCTTTCAATCGCTGCGATTCTAGCCATTTTTGTGCCCACATGTTCAGCAAAGCCACCCGTTTGTCATACTGAATTCCCACAATGCATCAGATGCATTTGAAAAAAAGATATATAACATTTCAATAAATCTGCATGTCAACACATTTCTTAAGAGATTGACATGCTTTTGAATGCTTTTAGCAATCTACAAATGTTCTCGAAATTTTAGAAGTTTCAGAGAAACAAGAACTTCAACCGCCGACCTGAGCACAATGTCGAACAAAGCAGGTATTTCTAATTGATGCGTATTTTTCGAACTGAATATCAACTTGCATATGTTTCTGTGTTTGTAAATGAAGAATTGGCACCCGAGCGGTGTGAATAATATCTGTCTGAGACCAGTCGAACTCTTTACACAGAGAAGATTCTTCGATTCTAGTTTTCACTTCTGTCATGAATGTTCTGCAAAAAATAACTTGTTCAGATATATGTTTAAATTATTTATCACAGTGAAAGATATTAAGTCTTAGTGATATTAAGTCTCGCAAACTTTAATATTCATCATTCAGTATTATTGCACAATAGTGCAGGATGCAAATATATTGAACAATATCTGTAAAAGTATATTTCAAACAACAAATTTTGAGTTCAAAAATTTTTTTAAAACGCATACCTCCTATAATTTTCCTTAGAAAGTAACCGCAATAGTGTTTCGCGTTGTTTTTCATCGGTCGTTGATAGATAAACCAAATCAATATCCGATATACCACTAGCAAGTCCTGAAGCGGTTGAACCTACGGGCACAAGATACTGACCACGATTACGTGCCAAGACTCGACGTAAACCCACGACGATACTATTTCGATACTGGAGAGTCTGAAAAAAAAATGCACAAAAGATAAAATAATCGTAACTCATGGCAATAAGCATAGAGCAGAAAATTTTATAACCGTCTTATCGCCATTTTATTCTACTTGCTTTAAAAAAATAAAATCATTACAAAAAGTGCTGCAGAAACAACCTTTACAATCAAAAAGATCTGAAAATTTTAGAAACTGCTTGAATTATGCCAGCCTTACAAAATATTACACCGGTTAATTAGCAGTCACATTTCGCCTACAACCTACGAACTTACATAGGTTGGTTTTTTAAGTTATTACCTGCAAATAACTGTTGTGTCGCTGAATTGCTTCTTCTCTAATAAGCGCAGACAATCGTTGCAACTCCTCCTGATGCTTTCGGACCATAAATTCTACGAAGCTATCACATACTGCGAATTTTCTTCCATCATTCCTTACTATTACAGTCGTTGAGGATGTCACCTGTTGATTTTTAGCTCTGTTATATCGAACTTTTGTCCGAACTGATTGTGTTGTATGGTAAACAGCATACAACCGTAGCACACACGCTTTCATTAGCAACCATACATTTGCAACTAATTGGTCGAAAAGCAAATCTACAAGCAACACTAAGACCAGTGAAAAAAACTAAAATGTTTGAAATTGGAAATGATTTTTAAAAAAACTCCCGGCGAGATAGGAAGTTAAGTAGCAATTCGAAAGGAAGACTCTCCTTTTTTCCTCTTCAAACAGCATTCGCTCACCCTATTTTAAAAATACTCATCACCGACATACTTCTGTTTTTCCACTCTACGCCTGAATGTCCTCTTATTCCGATAAGCTGTCTGCCTCATCCGATTCCTTTAACCGATTCTGAATTCATACCACTTCATTTATTAAACTGAGTAACATTTTCATAATCTCGATGCGAAACAATTTCGATAAGAAGTGCACGGCAGATGATACCACTGACTTCGTTTATCTTATACTCAGTTCGCAGAATATTTCAAATCAGATTTCGAACTTTATGCAATTTATACAATATATTTCAAAAATTTGAAACACAATCATTTCGGGCATATCCATATCGTGCAGAAGTAGGTTAATAATTTTCAACAGTTTTACGAAGAACATAAGCTCACTTTATGATTGATTCTTCCGCAACTGCTTGAGAGGAAAAAATAGCTCCCACTGCACAGTGACAAATAAAAAATTCCAAAAAACGTTTGATCAAGTGCAGAAACGAGACAAAAACTTCCTAATTAATAAAAGACTAATACAATCTGCTAAACAAACATGAATTAAACATATTAGTCAGTGAATGTGATGAAAGCATTCACTACGAAGAAAAAAGAAACAGTAACAAAAATAACATTTTGGCACCTTTCGGATCAAATGGCCCGTAGAAATGAAATAATAAACTTCCGCAGTACTCAGTACTATGGATCAAATTTTCCGAAACTTACTGATAAATTGAAATCGTAGCTAATCCAGGAGCATTTTATAAGATATCTCAGCATTCCGCTACAAAAAAATTGACCAAATTCGTGTAATTTATAAGCACAAAATTTACAAATCAGAAATCTACATCACCAATGCAACTCGAAAAATCTCTTAAGACGTCTCCATTCAGATTTTTTTTTCTTTTTTTTTGACTAGCACCTTGATTAGCGCCCAATTTGTAATGGAACAAAGTTTTTTACATATCAATCCGAGTATCATCAAAATAAGAATCATTATACAAGTGTACCGACAGTAGTAATGAGGACAAGATTAAAATTTTAATATAAACAACAAACCTGGAGCGAAAAAGAACCTAATTCACGAAGGACTGCTTGAAATTGAAATATAAATCATAAAAGATGCGAACATTTCAAATTATTGTCCACAAAGCTTTAGTTTTAAACCTTCCTAGGGGGACTTTTTCACCTCTAGCATATTATTCTCACTCGATATTACTCCCAGCACATCTATAATAGCGCTTCATTCATAAATAAATCACAATAAAATCGACTATAGCAAACAAGAAAAGAAAAGTAAACAAACGATTTGCCACACTTGAGAGATCTGTTTCCTTTTGACAACAACAGAATAGAAGCACTATTGCTGCTGAACCGGCAGTATAAGTAGAATCAAATATTTTCTAGTACCATTTTCTTGTGAACTTCGGTATGCTCCACAACCTAAAAAACATATCCACAACAACTATTCGCTTTTGAAATTCGACGGTCCGAGTGGTGAAGACTTCTAGATATTCAAGAGGCCATAGATGGGTGACTTCAGATCTCCAAACAGAAAACAAAGCATGATACTAGTTGAATTCGAGTCAACACACGACTAACTGGCTGTCGAGAACGCGCCACAATAGTTTTACTAGTTGTACTCAGAAAGGCGTGAGATATCTTACCTGAGATACCTTGATCATCTCGGTGAACAAGAGGGTAATATTTCATTAAGATTTCTTCAAGAACAGGAGATAATCACGGAGGCGCTAAGCTGAACTGACAACCACGATGTGGTGAAAATGGTAGGTAAATGTCAAGCAAAGGAAATGAGTTTTTAAAAGCAATCAGCGAATCTTAAAAAATCAAAATTACACGGAATTAATGTATAAATTAGGAAATTACATCGCAGAACTCATCGAACGATATTTTACCATCGCCATCTTTATCATGGAATAGTATTGTTTTGTCAACTATTTGCTGCAGTTGGTTATCTTTTAAATTGTTTCCCACCATCATTTTTAAAACCTAAAATTTAAATTAATTTATTGTTTAAGAAGATAACGATTGAAAATATAACACCATCTTTTCTGTTGATCAATCAAACTGATCAAATCTTGAGATTATGAATAATGTTTCTCTTCACAGCTATAAACAAATCTCGGATATCTTTTCCCTTTTATGGCAGTGCACAATTATTATATGCTTATGTCAGTAATCTTCTAGAATATACCAATTACTACTTCATATTTTAATCAGCAGCCGGCACATTGCAGGACATTGAAAATCTAACAGAAAAAATAATAAAAGACGGGGGAAAGTAAATAAAGTACTCTTACAAGATGAAGAGGGGATTTGGAAGAATTAGTTACTGCTAAAAGAGGAGGGAAAGAAAAGGAGAGACTCATATGGAAAACTTATCGAACATGGATGTGGTATTTTTTTTTAAATTTACAAGATATTTGAAAACACTTACAAGATATTTCATACTTCTAAATTAAATGCTAATAACAGAACTTACCTGAAAAAGCTCTCCATTCGAGATATATCCATCCCGATCCATATCATATATACGAAATGCAACTGCAAATAAATATAAGTTCGTATTAGAATGTTGGGAATAATTATAAAAAATTAAAGGAATGTTCTAATTATCTTTTGGATTTCTTATTACAGTCTTCTTCCCAGCTTATCGTTCAAGCTATAGTATTTGGTCTTGCTTCAGTAGTACTCATTCACTGCTACCTATAAAAATTCTTCTGAATACTAAGTTCGCTTTTGCATCCCATTGCATAGAGAACAAAATATTTTTAATGTAAGTATCTAATTTTATAGGAGTATCACCTTAAATCATGGTCAAACTGTTAAGACTATCTATTCCCTTTAATCGATTCTTAAAACTTTGACTTCTGTGGCACGGTAAGAAAGTTCGTTATTTTTCATTAATTCCTTTTCAGCCATTAAGAAAACCTCATACTGGAAATTTGCATTGAATATGACAGACAGCCGGCTTTCCCAAAGGAAAAACAATCGTGCCATAGGATAAAAGTTGTCATGATTATACACGAATATATCGGGAGAGAGATTTCGGCACTTGGTATTTCATAAAGTAAAGAAACTGAAATTATATAGTACAACAAAACTTACACTTGAGCTTTACTGTTTTGTCTCCTTTGACACTAAATTGTGATATTCCCTGAATGAATTCTGAAAACAGCGTACCGTTATATTCGTGTTTTAAGAAATAAAAAAATCTAGATAAAGGCTAAATAAATAATGAAACTCAACAAATTCAATAATTTCAAATAGAAAAATGAGCAATAAACCTCTGAAATCGACTTCCCCATCACCATCTTCATCGAATATATCAATAACTCTTTGGACCAATGGATTTTGTTGCAGTTCTGGTAATGACATAAATTCGTCAACACTCAAACTTCCCGAACCATCCAAATCTAATTTTTTGAAGCGTCGTGCTAGGCGTCGCAACTCATATGCATCAACTGAAAGTGCAATTAAGGTTACGAAAAACTGCTTGCGTAATCAAAATTTGATTTAATTCTCTAAGAATAAGTAATACCTTTTTTTAAATCCAATCCATACAACTCGTAACAATGGAAAGGGAAAAAAAGGAAAGAGGGAGTTATTAATGGAAAGCTTAAAGTATATGATATAGTAAAAGCCTATTGGGCAGTTCAAAATTAAATGATACAAATCACTGGATGCCTAGTTTTAGAGTGAACTGGAAAAAATAATTTGGTATTACAGTTTCCACGACCTTTACCAAGATCAAGAAATTCATGTATGACATTCAAAGGGTATGGATGATTAAGATACTGGAAACCATACTAGTAAAGCATGGCTATTAGGCCAACAATTTAATTCAACTTCTACTTTTTTTTAACTAATGAATACAGATGAGCGGTCCGCAAACGGGAAGAAATAAACTATTAACTTTGGCATTGCATCAAATATGTACCAGTAAATACTTAAAGTTTCAAGGATCACAAAAAATTATTTAAGTTGATGACCAAAGATAAGCTTACAATTGCTGCACATTTCCATCGGCAAGGATGACTCATTTCCCTGAAACACGATGCCATCAATTCTGTTTACAGTAAAAGCAAAAGTTAATCTGAATAACCAGAAAAGTACTCACAAAAACAACAACTATTTCTTGAGAAATTTCCTATCTTACGAATTGATTTAAAAGACTTCCGAAGCAATTCTTCCTTCAGTTATAAACTTTTTACAAACGTATTTAATCTCACGACAGAAAGAAGTTAGCGTAGTGTGAAATAACAAATGGTAAGCAAACAAGATGCTGGTAAGCTTGAAATAATCCAACAACACGGAGCAGTGGATGAATAGGCAACTTCACGCACCTTAAACTTTTCACAAATCTTAACAATAGATCTGTGAAGAAAGAATGAACACCAATTTGGCGACTTTCGAAACCTGTTATTTTCATTTTTTTCAGTTCAAATTTAAAACTTGATGAAACCAACCATTGTCGTTCGGAAAATGATGATATGAGTAATGAGTGGAGGTGAAAGCGTGATGAGTGAAGGGGAATAATAATGCCTATCGTATGTTTTTTTTTGAGTCCTAAATAAAACATGTGATAAATATGAAATTAAAAAAACTGAAAAAATAGCACAATAATATACATGTAAATGAATTAGAGGAGTGAGAGAGTGACAGCCAATCATATAAATTAAAATTACGTCAAAGCATCAACCTATAATAAAACAATGAGGTCACAAATGCATGCCACTAAGAGATCAAATCTATTACTGCTGTCTCTCGAGAACAAGTAAAGAAGCATGGCAGTCAGATGGATTAGATGGTCTCAGTGAGGGCGGAATTTGACAGTGCCTGGTGACACATCCATTACCCCTCTTGCTAGCACGATATTTCAGGACTGAGGAAGACAGAAGGACAAGCCTCGAAATTTTTCGAAGGAAGGCCAAAATGATGGCAAGCCCAACTCGTCTCAAGTTAACCTACAGGGGAATCCATTTTCATCTGCTTGTGGTACTATCAACTGTGCAGGAAATTTTTTCGATTCCAAGACAGTGACATTCAAGCCATATGAAAATAGTTCGACCTGTCATGGAAAAGGCAACAACTACCTTCTCTCTCATAAATGAGATGGTCCGCCTATGACAGGTAGGGTCTGGCACAAACTATAACTTTAGCATTAGACAATGGAATAATAATACATCGTACGGGGAAGAAAGCGGAGGGAGGGCATCTTCTACAAATTCATACAAATAAACAAAGCGGAGAAGCAAACATACACACATACATACATGTACATACATATGCATACATACACATACACACACATACATGTACATACATATATACACATACATACATACACACATGAATATTTTAGATATCAGAAAATCAAAAATTGGAAAAAAGACTTCGCAGTAGTGGAGGGGTGAGGGGAAAAAATTTTTATAGCGGGATTGAGGAATTAAGGAGAATTAGATGAGAAGCTTTAATGTTGTCGAGAAAAGAGAAGGTAGAAGAATAGAGGGATGGTTAGAGGATTGAAGGTAGTGCCAGGGTGATAAGTTCTGGACTAAAGTCGATAATAAACTGAAGACGAAAAGTGCACAGACGGCAACAATCCTGAATTATTCCTTTTACTCACCACATTATTTCCTTTCTAAAATTCTTATCGTTCCCGGCAGTTAACTGTTCCTATTATTTGTTCTGTGATTACCGGCATGAAGTTAGTTCACTTGTATGGGTACTGCCTGAACTCCAAATTGATTATTGGCACTTTCCGGACTCAATTTTCGAACATATATGGTTTGACATGAACTGTGCTGTTTATTTCCGGAAGATATTAGTAGGTGCATTGGTGAAGAACGGACATAAGAAGCATTGTCCGGTGTTAAGCCGAATCCAAATTTTGTAGCTTTGATTGTTGATGAAATATTCAGTTGAAGCAAGTGTTAGTTAACAGCAAGTGTGAAATAAAATCCATCTTTACGCTTGTGATAAAAGCGAACATAAACAGTGCATAAGAGATAAAATGAAAAAGAAGTTAGGAAATAATTTTAAGAAAATAAAAATAAACAAGATCTGTTGATGCTCAGAAAAATGGTTTTAGTGATGTGAACTTCGATCTGAACGAATGGCTAGATTTGTTACATAGCTGAGGAATCATCTCGATGAAGCGATAATGGTGACACTAGTGACAATAAAAATTTTAACTCTGACTGCTAAAGGTCACTTCAAATATCAGTAAGTTGCGTCAGCGAAAAACGAAGTATTGAAATCTTGTCGGAAATCATAAAGTTGTGATTAAAACTGAAATAACATTCGTTTTTGTTGAAATTTAGTCTCTGGCCAAGAAGTGTTGAGGTTTAGGAAATTTTTAAATACTACTCTCCAATGTCATAAAATTTTTCAGTAAAGAAATTTTTGGAAATTTAATGAAAAAAAAGTTTCCTATTCGTTTGAAAAAAAATAGAGTGGTTGCTTTCATATTGGCAAGGAGGGAAGAATGAAAAATCGGTCGGAAGCATGGCCAAAATAATGTATAATTGAATTGTGCAGGCTTTTTGGTTGAAATTGAAGACAATTAGAAGAAATGCATGGACGGCATCATTAATAAGACAGTGGGTTTAAATGAATTTCTCAAATCCTGAACTCGTTTATCCATGAGTCATCAGCCTTCACTCTTGTCTATTTTATCATTTCATCAGTTTCCTTGATCAATTTATTTGTTATCATTTTTAAGTTCATTCGCATTTATTATTATTCCACACTCAATTCTCTAAGATGAATTTTTAAATGATGATATATTTGAATCAATTCTTCAGCTCTAAGTTCATTTTTTATTGCTTGTGATTTTATTGAAAAGCGGCAAATATAAATTAACATAGTGATTCTAAACCTGGTTAAGGGAAAGTTTTCTGAATTCAAGCATTTTGTAAAATGCCAAATAAGTTCAAAGCGAATTTACAACATTAATAAATTTTAATATTGTTATGTGCCACAATCTGAGACGATATGTTAGCATGGCAGTTATACGTGAATCTCTGTCTTCAGTTCTACAAGCAAGAAACAATATTTCTGTGTACTTAAACACACCGTTTAATCAGACGAATATTAATTATTTCTAAAGGACAAGTTTTAATTATTCCTTTATCAATCATCCGAAATGTCGCTATTTTTTTCAAGTTGATTTTGTTGTTTAAAATATGCGTCAAGCACTTGTCCTGGACAATAACCAGTTCCACGACCCTTTCACAATAATGATGTAAAATTTCACAAAATTCCGCTTTTTTTCGTTTAAATACATGTAAAATTTTTTAATGAAATTGTCATGAAAGATGATTTGTCACGTGATCCATTTAGATTTTTTGAGAGTGTTGAGAAAGAGGTGAAGAAGTCAATTATCTATCAGGCACTTCTTGATTAGGTGTGAATTTCCTACTTCAATATTCCATTCAATTTATTTCGCTTGACATTTTAATAATAAAAACTTATTAATTGCGCAAATACTGTCCAGGAATTTCAAGGAGTAGAAAGCTGTTTCAAATACATATTTTATTGATATGCAACTTTTGCTCATTTGAGCTTTGATATTTAAATTTGTTTCGGCATAGCACAAACTCAATGTATTGTGAAACTGAGATTGTCTTTGTTAGTCACTGTAAATCTTTAGGTCTTTCTAAACTATAGTAACTAATTGATTTCTTCTGGTGCTTTTTTTAACACTTAATATCATCAGAAAATAGAGATTAGTTTATTTAAAAATTTGCATAAAATCATATCTTACAGTTATTTTGAAATTTGGGTTAGCATATACGAAGGTCAATTGTCTACGTATAACATACTGCAATGATATAAGGGGTAGTGTGCATGTTCAGGTAAAGTGTTGTTAGCAATAACAGGTGAAAATAGTATTCAAGGCGATATAATATACTGTTAATGCAATAATTGTACAGGTGGAACGGACAATACTTCTTTTAAAAAAGCGATTGGCGTTATTGTGGTTTTCAGTCTTATCATTATCAGAGCACCGTATTATGTCCATCGCCGTCTTCTAAAACATTCCATCTGCAAAAATTAATTTTCTTGATCTAATTTGAATAATTACTTCTTACAGAAACACATTTTTTTCAAACCAATCGCATTAACTTCCCTAATTAAAGCACAATAAGGAAGCAATTAAATTGACATGAGACAACAAATAATGGAAGTGAAGAATCACTGAGGTCAAAGATAATCAAAGACAAATTATGAGGATTTTTGAAAAATATCTCAATTAAAGTATTTAACAATTTGAAACACCTTTTTTGAAGCAAAACCTATCTTAAATTAATTTCATTTAATTAAAATGAATCATGAACTCAAGAATTCGAACATTTTCAATGCACCATGCACTTGAAAAATTTAAAAATCTCGAAAGCTTGGAAGACAACATCTACTGCATTCATCAATTCATTTATTTTTGAGGTTAGCAAAGAAGTTCCACTGCACATCTGCGAAAAAATATTTTTGATCAACAGAGAGAAATAAAACAAAAAAAAAGAACTGAATAAAGCATCAATGCAATCGATTTTATGTAAATGAAAAATATAAATTTCTTGCTTATAATAACCTGTTTTGCACGTTTCCTTCAAAAAGCGATTCTATTTTAGGACTTAAACGAATATGCTAAAACACGCGTGAACAAATAAAAGTTGAACATTGTCCAACTTTTTTTCTTTTTTCGATTTCAAGAATAAACACAGTGCACATATTGGCAAGACTTGTTGTTTAGTTTTTATTTCCTAAAACCGCCGTTTATACCACATATTAAGTTATCGCAGAATTAGCCTTAGTAGAGTTGTTTTAAATTTGCCTTAAAGCAGAGCTGTCAAAAATCGAACAAAAAAGGGCTTTAAAAAAAGAAAAAAAAAACGAGGTTTATCTATAAGTTGTGCAGGCTATGAGATAGCAGAGATATTTTCAATTTCACGAAATATTTAAATCAAAAACAATTAAATTACAAAATAAGAAATATCCTTGAATTTTAAGGGAATCTTAGCTAACCACTTCAAAAACTTCGCTTCATTATTCATTGTCGTTAATTATTATGGCTCACTTCATTTCAATTTAATAAATAAATTGACAAAAATTCAAAATGAAGTTAATTTTAAACAATCAATAATAACTGTTATTATTACGACTTAAAGTTAGCGATGAAAAGCAATCTTTAGAATAAGAACGTAATGGCAAATAATAATTAGACAGTTGAACGAATTTAAGAACAGAGTTACATTTAATAATTTAATTTCATATAATTTCATTTCTAATTTCATTAATTTTTCCATTTCTATAACAGCAGATCACAGAATCATTTGGAGAATAAGACTGACTGAGAATAATACTCAATGACGTCCTGAATTGAAAAGACTAATTAATTAAGATGCATTTTAAACAGAATCATTACAAGTAAGTGGAATGTAAGATTTTCCACCTTATCTATGTTCATAAATAATCGAACTTAAAAGTATGCAGCTTTGAGTTAGTTCATTTGTATGAAGAGCGCCCAGCATAACATTCTATTGAAGTTTTTCGATAGTCTAGGATTGTGTTTAAAATTTCGTGATCTTCGAGTTGCAAAACAGCGAGAATAGGATCATCACGGCACTGTTTCAGTGAAAATTCATACAGGTACCCAACAGTTTTCAGACATACTCGGCGTACATCCATAAGTTCTGCGAATATTCCCGAAATCAACATGTCATCGATGTGAACATAGGATAGAGGCTTCTCGAGAGCCATCAGGAGACGGTTCGCGGTTGAGTGAGAAAATAACCATGCACCACCAGCCAAATAAGTCGGATAGGTTACTGATGGGTAAATCAGTGAGTTCAAAGCCCTGAATTCGCAAATATTTAATAATTATGCAGGGAAAAAAGTCCAGTTTCTTTAAAAGCCAAATAAGCTTATAATCGGGTCACTGCAACGAAACACCACCACATTGTTAAGTTCGATTCAGGCTTCCTTCACATTAAGCACATTTTTCGAATCAATATTATTTGGGAATCGCTTTTAAATAGCAAAACAATAAATTAGTCAGTTCAGCTAAACCGTCAAAAATACACCATTTACTACTATCTTCGCGGTGTGCTTTTGCACCCTTCCAACATTTCCCATATACGGCTATCAAATTGGTATCCAATTTCGAGGTGTACGAAGCGATTTCATCCGGAAACGCTACTATGTCTGGATCGCCCTAAATACATCTTTCTCATTTCAGCGGCGAGTTTGATGTCACAGACAACCGAATTATGTCACAACAACTGAATCAAATGAATCCAAATTTGACTGATCGTGAAATCTAAAGTGATCAGTTTAACAAGGAATGAAAATATAAATTTGAATGCAATATTAAAATCCAATATTAAATAAATTTTGAATGCAATTAAATGTTAGACTTTAATTGAAAATCTCTTTACCAAAGGGTTCTTCACATGATAGCAAATAGATTTGTTTTGATTCACTGGTCGACGAGCAACATGTTATTGCATTTCAAATTGCTAAAACTGGCCAGAACTTCGCCGGCTTCATCAAACAAACTTTACCTGCATAAAAAATCGAGGCGCTTGACAATTTCGAACAATCCAACTTAAAATGTTTAATGACTTTAGCGTCATGTTATTGTAAGTGTCAATCATATCAAAAACGATCAGATCGTCGTATTTTTTAGCTTCCAGCTCCACCAATTCATTTATTCCACCTAATTTCTCAACACCCAATACAAATATCTGAAAAATATGTGTTTACAGCAGTTCAATAACACAGAACAGCAATGTGTGCCAAATATTGAAAGCTGCATAATTCATACTAACTAGGGAATGTTTCAGAGATCCAGCCCATGTTGAGCGAATAATACTCCTCCATCTTATATTTCCTGGATGAGTACGAATAATATAAAAAACAGACACATTGGGACACTGTTGGAAACTAGGACTCAATAGTATCCTAGCATCCGTAAAATTGTATGGCGCAAATATTGCTCCGGTTACTTCATGCACTAAAATTACGATAAATAACCAGTTATAGATCCTGAATATTTTTCATATGCATTTTTTTTTTCAGTCACAAGAATTCATAATAACAGCCGCTAAATCAAAATTGTGTAATTTGAATTTTAGAAAGTACTTTCATGACTTTATGAATTTAAAATTTCTGACAAACATATCCTACTAAACTCTCGAGTTTTGGAGAAAAACACGAATTGAATGTAATTATTTGAGTATATTATTTTTTTGAAATATCAATAACTCTCTGAGTTATTGATATTGAGAAATCAATAACCTTTCTTGGCATTAAACAAAAAATTCGTATATGTATGCAGTAATAAGACCGATGAACATAAAATTATGATCACACAGAAAATATTTATGAACCAGGTGCGACTCCAAATTGTTCGTTTCAACAATCTATAAGTTAAATCAAATAAAAATTAATGACTTGAAAAACTCTGCTTAAAATCACAAAATAAGTAGTTTGAGAGAGAATAATAAACAGATACTAGCACACACATAAAAGTAATAAAAAAATAATATTTGGACTAACATGATAACTGCTACATAACATTTCTGTCGCCTAAGCTTCCGAACCATAATTATAAACAAAAAAAGATTTGTTATATCATGTATGTCATGCATATTGAAATGCAGAATAGTTATGCACTAAGGAAAGGTATGAGTAAGTTGAGGAAGGTATAAACTAAATGAACAGTAAGGTAATTTTTCCAACATATATGAAATTTGATTTATAGGAATAGATTTAATATTATAGAAATGCTTTTTATTTTGAAATATTGCAAATCTCAAATCATTAAATAAAATCAAATACAGTAAAGTGAGAAAGTAAGGAATCAAACTGTGATAATATTATTATCTAGAAGGATCTGCTCTACGGGTATGATGCTGTGTATGATAGATATGATCAATTTTGAAGATAGATACAATAGACATTCCGATCTTTACTCATTAATTCAGGAATAAAATGAAAAGCAATGGGAAATGAATTATTTAGAATTAGCCTTATTTCATATTTTAATTTAATTTACCTCACTCTACTTCATATATTAATATAATTTAATTTACTTCCAGAAAAAAATAGATCGTCTGGCGTAGAGCAAAATGATGTAGCGAAGGAAGTAAAGTTCTACAAACTTAAACGTTGAGAATATCATTTTTTTTTTTTTTGAAACTTTCTTCCTTTTTAATTTACAAAGCTGTACTTTAAAGTTCTTTAATATATCAATATAAGGAATTATTTCCAAGACATTGATGTTTTACTATATCAGAGGTGCACGGCCAACAAGTTATAATAACAGTATGACAATAATGATGTGAACAAATTTATTTATAAAGAATGAGATAAGTTGAAAGAAGAATTTAATGATGGCTTTAAAATTTATCCAATAAACTTTCAAATTTTTTTTCAGATAAATGAAATTTTTTATTTTAAAATGATTGATAAAATGATAAGCAAATGAATGAAGGTTGTAGAATAATTTATAGAGAATGAATCATGCAAAACTCACCGAAATTTGTTATAATGTTTCATAATAAATGACACCAACTCAATCATACAGCATCTCCTTCCGTGAATCTACAAAAGAAATGAAAGTGTTTATATCGCTGTGAAATAAACATTCACGAGATTATTTTTTTTTTCTCTCTCTCTCTCTCTCTGAATCATTGAAAGTTCAAAGCAGATCTAGATATAGATATCGAAAAAAAAGGATTATTTGAGGAAATTATGAAAACGTTTTTGTTTTAAAAATGAGACTTATTTGTTTTAAAGCACTGCTTCAAACAAGTTATGTGTCAGTTTTATTATCTTC
This sequence comes from Wuchereria bancrofti, assembly GCA_005281725.1. Lineage (NCBI taxonomy): Eukaryota > Metazoa > Nematoda > Chromadorea > Rhabditida > Onchocercidae > Wuchereria > Wuchereria bancrofti. Next base: position 4,641,278 of record SSBO01000009.1, on the reverse strand, counting down.
ATCATTGATATAATAAAATCCTGGTCATCACAATAATTTCTAAAAATTATTGCACAACTGAAGCACCGAGAAGAGCTCATTTTGCTTATACAATCATACTCGAAGTATGATTACTAGTAGTTAATCGATACATCGAGTTTGAGAGGTACCACAAGGTTTTTTGCCTTTTTTGATAGAAGGAGTTCAAGTAGAGCGGGAGGTCTTTTTGTTGTTTGTTATAAAATGTTGAAGGTAATAGGCATTTAATAAAAGCAGTTCCTAGATTTAATTTTATAACCTTATTGGCCATTTGTTGCATCTAGTGGGTTACATTATATTAGGTAGAGTGAATCCCTCGCTGTGAAAGAGCGGATTCGACTTTTTTACCTTTATTTGATAAAGGTAACAAGGTCGAATTTGATAATGGCTGTTAGCATGAAGCCAGGTGAATAAAAGGAAAAAGGTAAGCAGGTGTAGCAAAGTTTCAATTAGTAGTAGAGCTTTGGTAATCTGATTACATATATCTGCAACAGGATGAATAAATGGAAAGATTATTGATTTGCTCTGAAGTTAAAACTCCTGGCTTCATGCTAACAGCCAGAAGTAGTTGTGGTCCTGTCTCTGTAAGCCAGCAAAAGAAATAATTTCAAATTCATAAGCTCTTCAAAAAAATATGCATATTCTTTGAAGCATGAAAATTGACTTTTAGCGCGATCGCTCTGTGGCTACGCTTTGTCGTCACTGATACGAAAGGCATAAATAAACAAATTGTGTCCAACGCATCTTTCAAATACAAGTTTAGGATATCACAAACAAAATTCTGGCACGCTTCCAGAATTTTGTTTGTGATAAATTTGCAACAAAAGCATTTTGCTTGCTATTCTTTCCATTAACTTTATTGTTGCTTACCATAGTAGAGTACAGTAAGATTTCAGACAATCCTGCTTAATCAATTTTCTTTAATTATGCGGACAATTTCTCAGCTAATCCACTTAAATTCATCCATATTCAAAACGAAAATATTTAATGTCTTTGTAATTTTACAAGAGATATAGGTCTCAGTAGCTAGTAGATCGGGTATGTTAAAAGCTTTAAATTTCTGATCTAAATTTCAAACACACGAAGTTCTAGTTCATTTGGAAAATCAGGTTTTGAGAATTCACCCATTTATCTCCCACAATTCTTAAAAATACTTGATCATCGGTCGCTGACTATTATGACTGTCGGAGAGACATGTTGCCAGAGACAAAAATGAAAAATTAACATACAATGAGAGGTAGGCACATAAGCTCTCTTCTATTAACAAATGCAGGAATTTCGAACAACATACGCAATGAAATTATCAATGAAAAATTAAGAATGAATGATGTATGGAATAGAAGTGACTTCGTCATGACCTTTTGTTGAATTTTGCCAACAGTAATGGTTAAAATAGTTGAAATTTGTTTTTCAGGAAGAATCCGAAAGATAGCAATACTTATATAAAAATAAACTCGGATTATTGGGATAACTGGTATTTTCATATAACCAATGGAAGTCGAGGAAAAATGCTCAATTAAGCAAAACACCACCCCGACAAGTGCTTGAACCACCCTACAAATCACGATCATAAATTAGAATTGTTCATAAGTTGCAGAAATAACACTTAAATTTTGCATAAATTATATGTGCTCTCTCGCTCGTAGACTTCTCTTACATTGAAAACAAACATACAGCCATTCATTTCAGCTTCTCGATCATTGACCATTGAAGCGAATTGCTAGTTACTGTTGTGCTATAACTGATTACAGCATTTCACCAAAGTAATAACTTGCTATTTTATCTCGACGACGTCATTACTTGAATAATACTGTTCGTAAAACAAAATGGATAGATCGAGGAAGCGTACCCAATTACTGGTGAGTGAGCAAAATAGAATTTAATTCACAAGTTTGTTTGGAATTACGAAATAAACCATGGAATTCTAATAAACGCAGGCTTTATATCGTAGCATATCGCTGTTTACAGCACGAATAAATGATATCAGTTTATTCTTGCACTTCATATACCTCTTACTAAGCTACTTATAAACAAAAAAAGAAAAAGAGAGGACAAAATGGTCAATAAAAAGTACAAATCATAGTTAATAGCTGAAAAACAAATTACTGACTTAATAAAAAAGCGAGGAATGAAATTCAAAATTTATATAATCACCAACTATTTTTTTACAAAATAAAGAAAATCACTGTAAACCTAAGTAGCACAAATTATCTGTTTGGATTGTAGATCTTCTTCTTCAGTCGTGTGATACGCCAAGCATTCGGGTCTTCATACTTATTATATAAAGGATTAATCGTCTGGTTCTTTTTAAATGCAGATAATTTTGTGTTATCGCCCATTTTGAAGAAAGACGGTGCGAATTCTACTAACCATTTCGGTTCGATAGCAGTTACCTACAAAAACTAGCAGCTGAACTACTGTTACTATTAACTGGTACTAAAAACATTACAGTTGAAGTACTTCCTTCAGTAGTTTACATTTATTTGATGCTAAACAATAAATTCAAACTGTGCTGGTATATGTAACTCAAAAAAGTTTCCAAAATCATCTTAACAGCAAGATTTACAAACCTCACGCATGTATTCTTTTGTCGTCATCACAAGCTCATGATAAACAACCCACTCTGGTTGGTTTTGAAACAAAGCACTAGAAGGATGAATATAAACATTTTGGCCGTCCACGATTGTTCTATATCCTTCCTAAAATAGAAAGAATAAATATAGAGAAGAGAAAAAAAGAGAAACTGCATTCTCTCGAAAGTAAAAATAATTTCGAATACTGAAAACATCGTCTCATAGTATAGCTCTACCTCTTTAATAACGATATCAGAAAAAACGATCTTACTTTGATTAGCTCATATCTAACTAAAAAAGAATATACCTGCGGATCTCGCTTCGCTGCATTTCGAAAAAACCCTGAGCATATAGCTTTCTGTATGCGTTGCACATCTCGACCACAACTTATTGTGTTCAGTTTATGTCTGTCCATGATACTAAGCAACTGTTTTCGAATATCCTACAGAAGAAAATATTAATTAGGACCTTTTGAAACTTAAAAATCCTAATATAAAAACGTACTGCATTTAAGACATACCTGCGCTCTTTTTAAAGTTCGAATTTGGATGAAGTTTTCGTAGCACCATGGTTGAGAAAAATGATGATGCTTCCAAGAATTGTAAACAGCTAATAGCGTTAAGTGATCACCTTCGGGTTGATGAAATTTCGCTTTCTTCTGGTCTGCTATTTCTTGTTTGTCCTTCAAGATAAAACAAAAATTTTTTTGATTGCAAATTTGACCTTTTCACAAATCTTCAACGAAAGTAAATTAAAACATGTTTTGTAAGAAGAAAGAAAACCACTTTTGGTCTGTAGAAAACATTCTGCACAGACAGCATTGAAACAATAGTGAGCACTTCATCCGAACAACACAAATCCACCGACATGATCAGCAGCTTGGATAAACTAGGTTCCAGTGGAAATTCAGCCATCTACATGCGAAATAATTTTGATAAATTCAAAAAAATCGGGATAATAGCACAAAACAAAATAATAGTTAACTGAATAATCAAAAACCTATCCAACCCTAAACTATTGCACAACTGATCAGATAAACCGATTTTAATTATAATGAATCGCTAGAAAATTTTCATAAGCTTTCCTATATCATCACTACAACAAAATCTAACCCTCTATACGCAACAAATAGTGCAAAAATTCGTTAGATTTCAAAATTGGACATCTAAGAGGCTAATTGTATCATAATGAGATATACCCTTCTGCCAAGTCTGGTCAACAGTCCATCACTGTCAAGAGCACTTAAAGTGTGCAACTGTGTCAAGGCTGTAATCATAGCTTCCACTGGTGGTGCATCCATAAAATCAAAATCAATTAAATTGTTAATTCCCATAGCTTTTAGCTGCAGCAGTGTTGATGCAAGATTTGTCCTCTGTATTTCAGGCACAGGTGTCGGCAACATTTCATCCCTGTAACGACAATATTAAAAAGTTAGTCAAAATTTAAAGACCATTGTAAATTGTTCAGGAGAATCATTCAGAATAAAAGTTCACAAGGAATAAATTATTTGAGATAATGAAATCAGTGAAATAAACACCTATAAGCTCTTTCAGTATAAAGTCTGTAGCATTTTCCAGGACCCGTACGACCTGCTCGACCCGCTCTCTGTTTCGCTTGCGCTTGGGAAATTGGTGTAACCACCAGTGAATCCATGCCACTTTTTGGATTATATATTTTTTGTTTTACAAAACCTGGATCAACCACATAATAGATCCCATCAATTGTCAATGAAGTTTCAGCAATATTGGTTGCAATTACCACCTGAAATATCGTTCAATATTTGAATTATTTCAGAAGCTATTCTTGCCCCATTATAATACAACAACTGAAGCAAAATAACAAGGAATTTTCACTTTTCGACTGCCTGGTGGTGCAGGTTCAAATATTCGTGTCTGCATCTCGCTCGGCAGCGCACCATATACGGGTAAAATTATCAGTTCGGGCACATCTGGTCCAAGACTTTTCATCCTCTCGTATAAAACTTCGCAAGAAGTATCAATTTCTTCCTAAAAATTACAATCACAAATATAAATTAATCAGGTAAAAATCACTTTCCACTACGTTATATAAAATAAGAACTCAAAAATGATTCAAGTTCTGAAACAATCTTAAGTGTTGTGATTTCGCAGAATTGAAAGTATTATGAAGTACTGAATTCGTACTTGTCCAGTGAGAAACACAAGGATATCACCCGGAGGTTCTGTAAGATGGATTTGCATGACAGTTATATGTGCAGCATCCAAATAATCCGTTTCTGGTTCACGTGTATAAAGAATTTCAACAGAAAACGTTCTACCAGGTATTGTAAATATAGGGGCTTCATAAAAGTACTCGGAGAATTTGACAGCGTCCAAAGTGGCACTACAAAACAAATTATGATTTCTACAATCAATTTTATTAAAAGAAATAAAAACCCAAATTCTATATCTGGAATAAATTTTAAACATATACTGAAATAAATCTGGTCAAAATAAGAAGTCAGAGGGAAATAACGAAACATAAACACACCTGGTAACAATTAGCTTGAGTTCCGGTCGTTTCTTTACTGCGGCTTTAAGAAGTCCAAATAAAACGTCAGTATGAATAGTTCTTTCGTGAGCTTCATCCAGCATTATTACCGAATAAGATGTTAAATCCGGATCCAACAAGCATTCTCGAAGCAACATACCATCCGTCATGTATTTCACTACAGTGTCTTGGCTAAAAATATACAAGATGCCAATCATTTTTATAAATTTTATTTAATGATTCAATTACGCTACTTCGAAATCCATACAATTCGAAACATTCATCGAACAATCTCATTTACATAAACTCAAAAAATGCCAAAAAACAAACCTTGTACAATCTTCAAATCGAATAGTGTAACCAACTTCGGAACCAAGTCTGCAACCCATTTCTTCGGCAACGCGTTTTGCAACAGACATGGCAGCCACACGTCTTCAATAACAATGTGATTAATTGAACAAAAAGTGAGCAAAAAAAAGTGTTAAAGTAATAACATTAATAATATCACTAATAGAATTGACAGAATGCTATCCCAATATATCAAAATATTGACAAAGATATGCAATCATGTTTTGTAAAACAAACTCCATCGATATTATTAAGTAGCAACCGAGAACATTTCGTTACAGCAACAGAGAAGTTGTATTCACATGTTTCAATACATGGAATCAATTTACTATGTTCATAAAGCTAGTCAGTCATAAGAGAAAACTAAATCGGTAATATTATTAAAGTGCAATAATGGATAGCTACCTGAATTTTGGAGTAGTGTTTTCTAAGCTTAATTTTCCGCACCTCAGTTGTAAATGTATCAAGTAACAATTCAAAAAAAGTAGAATTTTTAGTTCACCTCGGTTGGGTACATCCAATCCGGCCACGAGCAGCATACCCAACTTCCACCATGTACTGAGTAATTTGAGTCGTTTTTCCGGATCCAGTTTCACCAATGACAATCAAAATATTCTGTGCAGCAACTGCTTCCAGAAGCGCTTTTTTTAGTCCAAAAATTGGAAGCGATTCGCGCTGTTCCTTAAGTGACATGTTTGTTCGTTTCCCGTATGTCGCTTTTCCACCGGCAGTTACGTGTCGTAACCATTCCGGCATTTCCTGAATCATCTTTTTCTATAATATCACGTATGGGAATCCTGTACGTATATAACTGTTATACTTTTAATGAAGTCAAGGAAGTTTCAAAAACGGAGACACTTCAAATTACGGTGAACAAATGATGCAAATATACTACAACTCACAATAATAAGAAAGCAATTGAAGAGATGTCTGTTGCGGTGATGAAAGAAACGGAGATACTTCAAATTACTTTAGTAGAATGGAAACATGAATAATCCCACAAAAGCTTAAGTCGTATTAAGCAAAAGCTTTGTTAGTTGAACTGTGTTAGTTGAACTGTAAGTTACAAAGCTGCAATTATAGCTTCTACAGTTACCCTTTGCCTTTGGCTTGGTCCCGAGATATCCATTGAGGACTGTACGGATAATTCCGCCATAGGATCATTGATTCTGGCAGTAGACGAAAGACCACTACGTTGAGAATGAGATTCTTGTTCACGTTGTGCTTGCAACTTCTGATCTCGCCGTTCTTTTGAAAGTGCACTCTAGAATAACTTGCGGTGTAAGTATAGCAATAATGATTATAAATGCAGAGAACGAGAACTTCCTTTAGGTACTGATAAAATGATGAATAAAAAGCTACAATTAATAGACCTGCATTAAGGCTGCTTGTGCCAGGCTTCCATCCGGATTTTTCACAACTTTTACTGGTTCGAGATCTAACATACATTTTCCGTAACCACGTAAGAATTCCGGCTCTTCTTCAACAATTTCTATTTCGATATCTTCACCATCACTTTCCTCTAAAGACATAATATTCAGCAGGAATAAAAATAAATTGATGTCGTCAATACGAATTAAAAAAGAAACAAGCATCTAACTTTAGACAGCTATACTAATGAACATACCATCATAATTCCTGAGAACACCAAGCTCCTCATCAAAATCAGGCAAATCAGCATTAGTGATTGCTCCCCCACCCTGCATTTGTCTCAGTTCCCATCTTTCAGGAGTCGTTAAACGAACACGACTTTTCACCACACTATAATTCATTTAAATATCAAATTCACTTGAATATAAAAAATATTCTAAGAATATCTAATAATATTCTAAGAAAATAAAATATTCTGCTAAGAATATCTGAATTGTATGTTTTAATCAAAAACCTTTTCGACTGAGTGATAGACACATCATCTGGATTGCGGGAAGTAGAAGGATCTATCCATGGCGCCTCGGGATTGCGAGGTGCACGAGCACCATCTGCAAATGGTGTAGGTTCATGTGGATTAAGATCTTCTCCTGTTTCCTGATCAACTTCTTTCATGGACAAACCAATCTTTCCTAACTCGAATTTAATAACCTGAAAAGTAACTTCAGAGGATAAAACAAAGCAATGTACATTAGCATCAAGATATAATTTATCAATGATCTACTTACATGTTTATTAGTTTCAGAGAAACAAAAAATTTGATTACACAAGCCAGAAGAAAAGGAATATCTGTTTACCTTAACTTTGACTTTTTGGTTCCGTTTTAACACATCAGAGACAGCATTTATTCGGTCCTGCCTGATCTGCGATATATGTAGGAGACCTTCGAAGCGCTGACGTAAGCCTTCCAACTGAACAAAAATGCGATTTTAACAATATACATAAATTTAAAAAAAGCCAAGTAGTAAGTAATTTAATAATAGTAAGAAAGAACGAAAAACCCAAAAATCGAAATTGGGAACATCAAAATTCCTAAATGATGAATTACAGCTGATTTGCAAAGTAAAACTTCAGTAAATTTTGTACCTGTACAAAGGCTCCAAAGTTTTGAATGCTTGTCACTCGGCCATTGTAAATGTGACCAACTATAGGAGCGAGACTAATTTTCGTCCTTCCATTTTCGAAAGAACGTGATCTACTCCTGTGATATCGACTGAAAGTGACATTAAACTTTCATCTATTATTTTAGTAGTTATAAGAATATTAATTTCATTCCCTTCATATACCCCCGGAATTTCGCAGCTAAGAACCCAAGAACCTGCCTTAACACATCACGCTTTTCATTCCAATCTTTACTTCGTTTCCTTCTTCGATCTCTGTCAGTGGGACTTCGCCCATGCTTACGCTCATACGAATATTCATCCTTCCTATCGTCAGAGGAACGGCGATACTTTCTTATTTCATTGTCCACACTTCTTGATCGATGCCTGCGTCTTCCCTTTTTATTCGATTTACCCGCAATTTCTGCCTTAATTCCAAGTGCAAATAGAAAAACGGAGATTCTAAGAACAAACTGCAAAGTTAAACAACTCAAATTACACACAAAGTCAAACTTAAGTCTGACAACATTATATATATTGTCAGACTCAAGTTTGATTTTTTGGAAAATATATTTTCCAAAAAATCATTCTTTCTTACATAACTTTATTAGAAGCTTAATGTTAATATAACATGATCAACAAGCTCCAGTTTCAGAAACAAAGTAGGAAAAAGAACGGACTTTTTCTTCCTTCCACTTTGTCTGCAAGCCCTCTAATTCAGTCATCAGTTTATCTGCATCGACGTTTGGCATCGCAAGAGCTGGAAGTGTTTCGCGAAGCAATTCCTTATCATCGCAAAGAGTTTTAACGTTAGCTACATCTTTCTTTTTTAGCTGCATATGTTGTATAATACGAAGGAGATTTGCTAATAGAGAATCATCAAACTGAAAATAACAGAAGTGTACTTCCAGAAAAAGAATACGAGATTATTCATACATACCTGACCTTATTTCTTATACATAATACCTGATCAGCCAATCCTTCTTTCATAATTGACTTTTTGAATTTATCAAAAGTTGGATTTTCAGTGGCCAAATATATGATAAATTCTGCAACATCCTTATCTGCCAGACCAAAGTGATTGTCGAGTTCAACACATACTCTCGACACTAGCGAGAGACGTTCGAGTTCCTCCATTTCTGAAATCCAAAAAACTTTATTTCCCAAGCCAATGACGACTAACATGACGCGATTTCGGACTGCACATGCCACGCCAATGTTAGCATTTCACAACACTTGCAAGAGCATCCACCGCATATTACACCGTCCCACTGCTCAAGAGACAAATAGCCAAAATCTTGGTGGTTTGCGACAGGTCACAACTTCTTATGCCACAATAATGATAATACTCTACAATGACATCACCGTTCTGAAAATCTTCGTTCCTTACGAGCCTCATTTTTTCGCCGTACAAATGCACGGGGAAGCGCAACCAACGTGTTGGTTGAAGCACATGGCAGCTTGTATTGAATGTTTCGGTGGTTGTCCACCATCCAGCTTAACTCGCACGTTAGTGCATCTCACCTCACCGGTCAGCCAACATCGCAACTGTCCTTGCCTCTTGTAACCACAAAAACTGCTAGAAACAGTCCTTGTCTGAATCATTCTACATCATTTTGTATTTCATATGTGTCCGAAGTTTGACGGTGTGCAGAAATGAGCATGGAAAGTGAGAAGATCAGGTTAAGAGGTCAAATTAAAGCGAATTTAGCGAGACGATCAGCTGCTGAAACTGTTCATTTCCAGTCACTATGTGTTTGGTCATGCGTTTGATCATGCGTGAGTCATGTATGTCCATAGTGTGACCAGCGATCAGTTTTATCGCTAGGTGTGAGTCAGCGTGTGTTGCTTTATTAGTTCAAATATTTAAAAAATGTTATATTTATGGAGTTAAAGAAATTTCTATCATTTTGTTTTCACTTTATCTGTTAAGCAAATATTAGGCGCAGATGTACATAGCCAGATAAATGTACGCGTATATATAATTCGTAATACAGGGTAAAATAACATGAATTGAAGATTATACTTAGAAGTATTCATCTTCAACATGTAATCGATGAAATGTCTTATCTCTTTGACTTGTATCCTATTCAAATCTGATTTTCAAGGGAAAGAAATGCGTTGTACACAGAAGCAGAAGTTTTACATGATACGGTCACTGTCATAGTTACATTTTTTGTGCTGAGCTTTCTCTGTGACAAAGTTATGACTAGATTCAGGAGAACATATGTCGATCAGCTGGGGGACACAGTACTCGAAGCTGAAAACGAATCTTCGTTTGGCAATTAATCGTTTAAAATTATTGGAGAAGAAGAAAACTGAGATGGCACTGAAATCACGCAGCGAAATTGCTGATTTTATTGCAAGTTTGTTTTGAACTTCACTTTTTTTTTGATGTGAAAAGTTTGGTGGAAATAGGCAGTTGTTTTGGATGGTAGGCTACGAAGAATGAAATTTATTTCCTCATATCATTTCTATACAGATTTCCCAAATTATATTCAGTATAACAAGTGTGATTTGTGTGAATTACATGTTTTTATTGACTTGTTGCACTAGTTACACATATCTTTGTAAGAACTTAGAAATTGGTACAGTCGCGAATTTTGGGCGATATGCTCCATCTTATTGAGATGTGAATTCGAGTTTAATACCTCAGATTGTAACATGCGGCATGCACCATTGCTTGTGATCTTTTTAAACAGTTAGAATTATTAATCATGTGTAGTTTTTCAAATAAAGTAAGCAGCATTGTAATGAATCATGTACTTCAGTACTATATACTTTAGACCACAAGGAAGACCGTGCTCGTATTAGAGTAGAGCATATTATAAGAGAGGATTTTCTTGTCGAAGCATACGAGTTGTTGGAAATGTACTGTGATCTTATTCTGGCACGATTTGGTCTCATACAACAAATCAAGTATGTCTTGTATCCTAACTTTCCTCCCTTTTATATTCACTCACAGATTAATTGTAAAATAAAAAATTTCAAGGCATCTTGATGATGGGATTGCTGAAGCAGTAATTAATATTATTTGGGCTGCTCCTCGTGTGGCAACAGATGTTAGTGAATTCAAGGTAATAGAATTTCCTTCTTGGAGCAAGTTTTTAATGAGAGTTGCTTAGAACTTTTCATTGGACTTGGCCTGATGTCTCATTCTAAAAGATATATAATACAAAGTAGATGATTCTAATTGTGAACTACCTCAGCAATGGTTGTGGTATAAATACCTTTTATGTCTTTATTAGGTTCCACCCAGCACTAAAACTTGGTATTATCTTTATTAACCTTATTGAACTCTGATGTTCTCAAAAAAAAGTCTGGGGCCTAGATCTAAATTATTGTTTTCGGTTCGAAATGTTTCCAGATTTTAGGTAATTAATGACCAGCTAACTATGAAATATGGCAAAACCTTTGCTGAAGCAGCGCGTAATAACCAGTTAGAATTTCCTGCCAAAGTATCACCAAAGCTGATAGCCAAGCTAAGTGTACAAGCACCTCCAAAACTTTTAGTGGAGCGGTGTGTTTTCTTTCTGTTTTCATAAGATAGGGAAACGAGGAAAAAGGATTGTATTTGATTTAAAGTCATTTCGTAGGGGGAACCTGAGTTTCCATGAAAAGCTTGAACGTAACTTTTCCAGATATATGATTGAAATTGCAAAATGTGCAGGAATACCATTCACTCCCGACCCAAATATTATGCGGGAAGACGAAGTTGCTGCTGCTGAACAGATGCTGATCGATTTTAAAAATCATGGCGGAGTATGTTTTTTTTAAAATATATTTCCAGTTGATGCCGTTGTTAATTTCGGAAGGTGTGCATTTCTTCATTCGCAGGAATTTAGTTGGATCAATTTGTTTTCAAATTTGTTTAATTAGAGTAATTTTCAGCAAGGTTATGGTTGGATGTATCCCGATGACATCATTTCAAATAGTAAAAAGCCACCTTCTTCACCGACAAACAGAGGATCTGGTTAGCACATGCCTTTTTGTTGCTATCAGCATTACATGGTTTGCTCGAAGTCATTTTTTCTGAGTTATGTTTATAATTTATGAGAATGTCTACTGCTTTTCAGGATACTATCCGGGGCCACCACCTCCCCCTGCTGGGTTTAAAGATGCTTTCGGGGGGAGTGGTGAGGGAGGTATTCCAGCTTCTGCACCAGTATCAGACGTAAATAATTATAAAGCTTGTAATTATCCTTGCTTGAATCAGGTATGTTTCTATGTCATTCAATACATAATCATAAGTATGGCTGGAATTATTCGTGTATATATTTTGATCTTTTTCGTTTCCTACTTCATTCATGTTTATTGTTTAAAATTTAAATCAACCTTGTAGTTGTTACAAAATTTTTTCCTTTGATTTTCTGATGCTTATTGTCTGCACTATAGTTAGAAATGATAAGTTACGAAAGGTACCGTAGGATTGTTTTGTAGGTCGATGATTCATCAGGGAACATTAAAATCAAGCCGAACACATCACCAGGTCTCCCATCGGCTCCTCCCACAGATGCACATCCGCTCCCTTCACAAATAAATCATAATAGTTAGTTCCCTCATTTGTTTTGCACTTTTTATAAAAATGAGATTTAAAAAAAAAAGTATGCCAATTTTTCTGATTGCAGCAACGCCAGAGTTTCCAGAACCACCAAACGATTTACCCGGAATGTTGGATTCAGCATCCTTCCCATCAGCGAAAACTAGTGATGAACAACAGTCAGGTGGTGATAATGATGAACTTGATTTTGATGATTTGGCGAGACGTTTTGATATGCTAAAGAAGAAAAATGTCAAATAAATGTTACGTCTTTAAAGTACGTTTGTACGAAAGTTTTACTTATTTCATATATTTACTGTTCGTATCAGGATAAATATTATTCCGAAGCAAAGCACATCATTCACAAGATTCTGAATGCGGTCACTATTTCTATCTTACGGGAAAATTAGGGATAAAGTCTTTTTTTCTAGATTCACTGAGTTTCAAAGTTTGTATTCACAAAGTATTCAAGTTCTAAGTGACAAACGTGTCAAAGAAGTATCAAAGAATCTCCATAACTGCGGTGATTTGTATATTCATTTGCTTTAGAAACAAGAAATTCTACTCAAGATTTATTTCTACTTATATTGCACTTAGATAAAACTTTACCAACAGTTAGTATTTCGAAGCTGGTTAAGAAAATCCACCCAAAAAATTAGATTTTAGATAATTTGTAGAATTTTATCGACAGCGACATTAGTGATATTTCGGTGTCTTTCGTCTAGCTTCTGTATAGTCTGTAGGATAATATCGGCAATCATATCAGTGTTGCAGTCATGAAGCATTGTATCATGCGAAAATGGTATATCTATGACAGTTCTAGGGCAAAGGTTAATCCAACCGTAATCCTCTTCAACTTCCAAAGTTTTTTGAGTAAGCGATCTCAGAAGGGTTACGTGAAGCCGATGGACTTCTAGACTTCGTCTTGGGATGTAAATGCGCAACATCTTCAGCAACTCCCATGCATTTTCGGTCATTGCTTCCAGTAATTCACTATCGACTTTCATGCCACCAGAATGATATTTCACAATTTTGTTGATCCGCCGGTGATGTTCCTCATAAGACGGCAGTTCTGTCTCAGATGTGCTTTTGCGCCATTGCGCAGTTCCATCAATTGATATTATATCGTCTACATGAATTCCTGAAATAACGATGGAAGAAATAAGTTTTTGAAAATTTCATTCCTAGATAAAGTAAAATTTTCTTTATTTTATAAAGATATAATAAGATTTTCTAAAAAAAATTTATAAGGACAAAAGAACAATAAAAATATAAGATTTTCACTATAAAAAAATTATAAAAATATAAGGTAAAAATACAATAAAAATATAAGACAATAAAAATATAATTCAATATAGTTTTCTTCGAAATGTATAAAATGTTTGATAATCGGTGGACAATGATTCCTCCGATTCGTTGTACCTTTCCCGGATATTCAAGGAGTCTTTTGTGGATAGAAATTGGAGAATTTATAAACTGAAAAAGTAAGAGTTTACCTTCTTGCTGTAATTGTACTGCACACTGAAAAGCCAGAATTGCACCAAATGATGCACCGATGAATAAGCGCCTTTTTACTTTGCATAAGTGGTCATGCAAATCTCGTACATATTTGGAACATAAACTTTCAATGGATTGGTGAAATTTGGGATCTTTTGAAGATCGAGAAAAACTATTTGGATGTTCAACACCGATTATTTTGAAGGATCTTGGTAGCCTTCTCATCAGTTGCCTTATCACCGGTGCATATGTCCATGTCACGCCACCAACGAGCGCATGGAAAAAAACGATTACCGCACTTCCCGCAACATTAATATCTGATTCGCTTTGATAAAGCAGTCGAACTGTTGTCAAATTCTCAGATGTTTGTAAAATTTCCGTTTCCTTTGAAGTACCACGCTTATTAGACGTCTTTTTATCAATTTGCACTGCTGGGTCAGTGTTTCTTTCAGATTCAGGGTTCATAAGTCCGATTGTGTTGTCCGAGAGATAATGACCTATGTTAATAAATCGCTTTTGTAATAAATTGCTCAGCTGTATGAAAGTGCTATATTTGAATATTTCATCAAGTTCAATATGGATTTTTAATTCTGACTCAATAAGACGTCTTAATTTTAGAGTAAGCAACGAAGTTCCGCCTTCCAGAAAGAAATCATCATCATCTTTAATCCATCGTTTCTTTAAACATTCACTCCACATTTTCCTTAGTTTTAAATCAACAATATGAACATTCGTAGAAGATAGATAAGAATGTTTCTTATTTACTTCGTGCGCATTTTCTTTAGGTTTTATTTCGTCTTTTGCTGTTTCTTGAATATTAGAATTAATTGACATCTGTTGTAAGAAAGAAAACATGCGTCGACACAGTGTCGAGATACGTTTGAGACTGCTGCGATTTTTCATTCTGATTCTACAAGAATAATTATTTTTCGCACGATCTATTTCCACTTCAATTTCGTAAATACAATTCGTTGGTGCTTGAGTTTCACCTTTTCCTAATACTGATGCACGATTTTCTTCCAATCCATAGCGAAAATTAAAAAATATAGTTTTGTAAAGACGGTTCAGGACTTCAATACTTGGTGATTTCAGCTTTTTCAGTTTAATTCGAAGTAATTTTAAAAGTGGAATGAACGGTACTTGCTCGAATTGACGGCTTTCATTAACTGCTCTATTAATATTTTCTACATATTTCTTTACATATCTTGCATGTATAATAGTGGAAAAGTCGGATAGCTTCATTGTTGATCTGTCCGTGACATTTCTCGAAGTCGTACTGATGATATCAGTCTTCTCTAAGGGGATGTTTGCACTGTTTATCAATAAATAGTTGAGAAAGTTACCTATAATATTGTTTGTTTTGGACGAGCGGTTAGCAGCTGCTACATTTATAATTAATTGACCTATACCAGATAATTCATGTAAAGATGAAGCAAATGCACTAAGAAAGGCTACAAGAGGAGTGGTTTCAAAATATCCACAAATTTTTTCAATCTTCTTCACCTCGAAAGTAAATTTTGCTTCTGAATAATTCCTGAAATCTGTTGATTTCGTACATTGAACAAAGTTGCTGACAATTCCAGAACCTAAATTCTGATTAACTAAATCAAACTGATTCATCTGATTTTCAGTTCTTTCCCATTTCTCCAAAATGTTATTGTAATTTGGATCATTTATGATCCATTTCACAATCATATCAGCACATTTAGCTGCTAGTCCTTCTAGGAAATGTTTCTGTTCAAATTGTTCGATAGAATACTCAGCATATGTAAAAGATAGTTTTGAATTACTATCGAACTGCTTGTTTTTTAGAACTTTCTGATACAGATCGCTTAAATCATTCTCCAGAAGATTCGTTGACCATGCATCACTAATTATATGATTCATTCGGAGAATAACAGCATGAGATATACTGCTGGTTACTTCAATTGCACATAAAACCGGTGGTTCACGTTTCAGATTCACTTCCACGTCCTGAAGTATTTTTATCTTTTCTGCAATAGTGTTTTCATTATAAGATACTAGTCCCTTCGGGAAAGAGCTACTCTGTACCGTACTGCTGTAGAAGTAAACTTCTGTCCCAGAAAGTATTTCCTGGTGCACATCAAAATTTCGTTCCGGAAAAATTGTTCGGAACGAAGGTTGCTGTAAAATTAGGCGCAGAAAAGCCAATTTCAGATGTTGAAGGCTCAATGATGCGTCAAATTTTTGTACAAATATGAGTTCATAGTATTGCCGTTCTTTCGTTTCATTCAGAAATTGAAATTGTTGCTGCTGAAAGCTTAAAGGAATGTTATCAAGATTGAAAACGTTCTTGTTTATCCCAGAAAATTTTTGAATCCCATAAATCTGCTCACTACTTGGCTTTTTATGAAAATGGAGAATGTGCTGTGACAGTCTTCTCACTGTCCGATGACGAAAAACATTGTTTATACCGACACAATGCGCAACATTAGCTTCGATCAATTCAGTGAGCCTCGTTGCCGAAAACGAATTTCCACCGACTGCGAAAAAGTCATCGTTCACCGAAATGTTATCATCCTGGAGGACTTTCCGGAAGAATCCAAGCAACATCCATTCTATACTGTTTTCTGGTTCTGCATGTTTCAAACATTGGTCATTCTCAGGATTCTGTAACATCTCCAGAGCTGCGACATCAACTTTTGAATTTTTGGTAAGCGGATATTGCTGTAGGAAATGATACTGAATTGGTATCATGTAATACGGCAAGTGTTGTTGCATGAAATGTCGTATAGCAGCGGGATGGAACCGATTTTCGGACAAATCCGATAAAATAATAAAGGCTACAAGCTGTCGCTGTTGACCTATTAATTTCATAATTACCTTCGCAGATTTAACTTGTGGATACTGACAAAGAATGGCTTCAATTTCACCGAGTTCAACACGGTATCCACGAATCTTTACTTGCTTGTCGCATCGTCCTAGAAAAAGAATCTCATTATTTGGTTGTAATCGGACCATATCTTTGGTACCAAAACTATTTCCTGGTGATATTGAACAACAACTATCTACTTCACCAAATTTCTTGCTTTCACTTTCTTTTTCAGCACTTTCTCGTGTTACATCACTTGAAATAACATAACCCCGCGTGATCCCTATCCCCTTTATGCATAATTCTCCTACTCCCATTTCTTGTACTATCTCACCACAGAAATTTCTTACCGTGATAACAACATTTGTTATTCCACGACCGATATTATTAGGTCTGTCTAGTAGTTTCATTCTTTTAGTCAAAGCATAGGCTGTCGTTTCAGTTGGTCCGTAGTTCTGAATTACATTGACACCTGATTTTAATGCATATTCCAAAATTCTTTTGCTCGCACTCTCCGCTCCAACAATCCAATATCGCAAATGTCTCAATTCCCCAATCTCTTCATCTTTGAAGGTATTCACCAAACTAGGAAACAACAATGCATGAGTAATGTTTCCATGCCTCACTTCATTTAAGAATGTATGTGATGTGAAGAAATCTCGGAGAAGCAAAGCGCTACCATTAATTAACGCCATTGTAATTTCTAGAACACTATTGTCGAATGCAAAGTTTGTAAATTGGTAGACGCAGTCACCAGGTTTCATCCAGAAATCTCGAGTACATGCTATAGCCATGTTGAGAAGACCATGTTGACCAATTGTTACTCCTTTAGGCTTTCCGGTAGTTCCTGATGTAAATATGACGTAAGCTAGATCATTCGGCGTGTTTTGTAGGTGTGTAGGAAGCTCCAGTAGTTCTTCGTCAAGTCTCATATTATTTAAGTTGATTTCCAGTGCATTTTGAAATGAAAAATTAAATGAAATTTGAAATTCGTCATCGTTATTTATTAGCTGATCAACAGTAACATAGAATTTTGCGCCAATTTGTTCCACAATATTTGAGATTCGCTTAGCCGGACCGGTGGAATCTATGGGAAGATAGGCAGCTCCAGCCATAATAATTGCTAAGCATGTTACCAATGTATTAATGCTATTACGAGCAATAACTGGTATCACTGTATCAGATCGTAATATACCGCCCGTTATTTGGGCTACCTTTTCTCGTATAATTTTCGCAGTTCGGTTGATTAATCCGGTTAGAGTGCGGTAATTGATACTTCCGTTATTTTCAGTTAGGGCCGTCATAGTTGCCCATTGACGATTGGCTACGAAAGCTTCTCTAAGCAAATGCTGATAGCTGAATGCTGGGTAATCGTTTTTCTGAAGAACATTTTCATCGTTGTCATGTCCACTTGATACCAATCTTTCTTTTGATCTTATATCCATGTTTTTGGCGCTAAAATACTCTTCAGAAAAAAAGATTTCGTGCGGACATCTTCGCCTTTCTTTATACTCTATTTTGTCGTTTGTTACAATGACTTTCTCCATTCTACGAATTGTCTTCGCCCACTGATTAAGCATTATCTTCATTGATTCGTCATAAAAGAAATCTTGTTTACACTCGATTTTTGCCTCAATATCTTCATGATATTGCGTAAGAAACAATGTCAAAGTACATTTCGTAAATTCAGAATTATCATTTAAAATTTGATAGCAATGGCTGGAGTATTGCTTATAGTTGTTAACGATCATAATATCAGCAAAATTAGAAACCCCATATTTTTCGCATAATTTTTCTATTTCATCATTAGAAATATCAGCATTTATGTAAGCATTCGCAAAACTTTTAGCAATATCTTGAATTAGATCCTGATAGTTCCTAAGTCTGAAATTGATTATTACTGGCAAAACATTGATGCACATTCCAACGCATTGTTGAGCTTTAGAATCACGCATATCTACCGGGCACGAAATAATCATCTTGGAATCTTGTGTCGCTATTCCCGAGAGTACCTTGCTGAATGCTGCAAGCTGTACGATAAACGGAGAGCAACAACATTTCTTAGCTACTCTTTTGATTAAAATGTTCAAACTTTTGAACTTTTTATAAAAAAATTTACATCTATAATTACTTGAAACAGTAGCAGTTATTTTTTCATAGTGAAGATTTGCGCCTTCCGTATTGTTTAGATTTTGCGACCAGAATCTTTGCATTTCAGTGTAACGTTCCTGGAATCGCTGCTTTAGTCGCCTACTGAACTGAATGAAACTGTCGTCTTTCACTGAGATATGTCTATCTTCGAAATAATTGTCGCTTAATTCTCTGGCTATTATAGACAATGACTTTCCATCGCAAATGATGTGACTTATTTTAAAATGAAATTCATAGTAACTATCATCAAGTAGCTCTTGCTTAATACCATCAGTTAACCAGCAGAGAATCGGTATCGCATGAAAAGGATTCGGTACTATCAGTGATGCTCCCTCAATATTCGTCTTTCGTGGTGTAATGTAAATTTCAGTACCAGAGTGAATTTGTTGAAAAAAATCGTTGTTCTGACAATAGAATGTTGCACGAAGTGCAAAATGACGCATTAGTATTAGATTGAGAGAATGTCTTAATTTCGAAAAGTTTATAGATTTCAGTGATATTGAAAAACCTGTCTGATAGGCCTTGATAAGATCAGTTGTAATGGTAGTAACAGTAGCGATAGTGGTTGACGAAGTGGAAATTGATGTTTCTGTGGCTACATTATAGTACATTTTGACCAAAGATTCCTGAAGTGGACATACACGAATTTTTAATTTTTCATTTGATGTCGCCAAGATCTTCAAATCCTGCTTACTGCTTATGTGTTGCGCAAGTTCTCTGACCGTCTGGTACTTAAAAATTGCTTGTGGTGGACATTGGTAGTTGACTTGTTGCTCTATTTTATAGCAAATACTTGGAATCAATAAGGAATGACCACCTATAGCAAAAAAATTGTCAAAAACAGAAATTTCTGAACACTCTAATACTTCTTTCCAGATACTAAGCAAAACTTCTTCTAGCATCCAACTTTTTTTGATTGTGCCTTGAGTTTCATTCACATTTGCCGGGTTATCATTCTCAATCAGAGGTTTTTCAACTTTAATTAATTCACAAGATTTTAAAATGCCTTTCACTTTCATAGATCGATTGGACAACAATTGAGAAGCTATTTGAACAAACAGTTCCATAGCATGTTTTATCTCCGAATCACTATACTTTTCAATTTTGTATTCTACCGACATCTCAATATAGTCCTCGAATTCAGTACAGTACCATGCTTGATCGAATTTTGCATATTTTGCATTGATTTCTTCTACAATTGTCTCAGCTCCGTCAATTCTTGCTAGTTTTGTTGCAGAGGCATTTTGGACAACAAATGAGACTTGATATGATTCCGTACCTGAACTGCTTCGTGTTCCGTTCAGCTTCCGTATAATGTAGTCAAAAGGAATATGCTGAAATTGGAGAGCTTCGGTGATATTTTGCTGAAGACTGTGAATTAATTCAGAGACACAATCAAAGGCAGTGTCAATTGGAATTATTACCGTATTGACAAATAATCCGACACAATTTATCGTGTCGGACGTACGATTTAGTGCAGAAGTGACGACAGCAAAGCGATGTTTTTGTTGATCACGTACGGAACGTACAGTTAAGGAAAATACGCCAAGCAAGTAAGCAAATAGTGTGCAACGTTCCGCCACACAAAAATGCTTAATTGCAGACAAATATAAAGGTATTTTGAGCTTGATTACATTATTTTTCCTGTCAAATTCTTCATTAGACAAATCACCTTGAAGTGATAGTGGTGGGAAATTCCGCAGTTTCAGAAGCCACTTCTGCACTTCTAGTTCATTTTTTGCCACTGCCCTATCAATCAATGTGGGACAATCGGCGCATTTTAATGCAACTCCAAATTTCTCCAACTCTTTTCGCTGTTGCAAACAAAATTCAGCATAACTAGTACCCTCAGTGAAATCAAAAGAAACATTGCCTCTATTGATAAGTATGTTGTAAAATTCCACGAGGTCGTTGGTGAGTATAGCAATTGAACGGCCATCAACAATTAAATGGTCGAGAATTAACATAAGCTTCAGGTTGCCGGAAACAATTACTGCTAACAAAGGCGTATCGTATAAACTTGGCAATTCTGAACTTATTTCCGACCCTGTGTCGTCATGTTCAAACACATTTTTATGAACTTTAATGTAGCATTCACTCAAAGATGTTACTTCCTGAATTACATTTGCAACCTTTTGAAAAAATACTGTGCGCAGAAGTCGATGTTTTCGCATAATATAATTTAGTGCAGTATTCAAAACTTTAAGATCCACAGAACCGTAGAATTTAATTAAAAATTGTAGCTTGTAACTTTCACGATATTCTTTCCCAAAGCTGTAAAGGAATAAAAGCCTTTCCTGCTGTAAACTTACTGGAATAGTTCCATTAAACCAGAATCCGCTCTTCTTATCACTGTTATAGATTTTGTTGTATTTCCAAGACATCTTTTTGTTTAAGCTCCTGTCGTTGTCCATATTGTCAGATATATTAACATCATTTACTAATTGGTCATCTGTTAATTTACCAGACTTACCGTGCAGTACATTAGGTCTGAATTTTGTTGATTTCAGCATTATTAAATTTTCAACTTCTTTATGATTACCTATTGAGTATTTCACTTTTAAACGCTCTAAAATATCTCTGAAAGATGCTAATTTGAAAATATCCCGAAGCTGAAGATCCATCCCAGTCTCACGTTTGATATTTTGGATTGCGATTAAAGCTTTCAACGAATCGCCGCCTGCTTCAAAAAATGAATCATCAATTTGAATAGCTTTCCCTGGCAGCAATGCAGCAAATATTTCTATCACCTGTTTTTCCCATGCTTCAAAAATATAGTCAGTTTTTAAAGGAATTTTTGAATTCAATACTTTTTCTGGTACGGGTAATAGTTTTCGATTAATTTTTCCATTGATATTTAATGGAAATTGCTGGACAAAAACATAATGACTCGGAATCATAAAATCTGGTAATTTTCCCAGCATATAATCGCTCAAACTTTTTGTCATCAGCTGTCCTTTCTCTTTGTCCGTGATGATATCATTACAAGAAATAATATAAGCTATCAGGAATTCTTCTGTTTCTGTTCTTCGTAAACAAACAATACATTCTTTGACTAAGTGATTCTGCCCCAATACGGCTTCAATTGTAGGAATATCAACTTGCATTCCTCGAATTTTCACTTGGAAATCGCTGCGGCCATGAAAAAGCAATTCGCCTACATTGCTTTTTATTTGGGCCAGATCACCAGAGTAGAAATAACGCTTATCGTAATTTAATAGCAATTCAAGTTGTGTCAAATCGTTATTGTTAAGAAATGATATTTGATTGAGATTCTCGTTATCATGATAACCACGACTAATGCCTGCTCCCGAACTGCAGCAAATTCCAGTAATGTGTTGTCCACATGAATTTTCATCACCGTCATATATGGAAAAGAAAATATTTTTAAGGGGTTTTCCAACAGATGAAGTTTTATCACAAACTTTCATTAACTTACAGGTAGAGTAAATGGAGTGCTCAGTCATGCCATATTGATTGTGGAAGTGAAGTCCAATTCGGATAGCATCTTGTAAGACTTTATATTGAATATAATCACCACCGAAATTAATTTTTTCCAGATTTTCCAGTTTTTTGAATTGTTCTGGTTCAACAGCAGACAAATATGCCGGCATTATATAGGCATGGGTAACCTTTGACATTTCTTCTAAATTTGGTATTCGTTGACTTGCAAGGTATAGACCCGCTCCACTTGTTTGAGCTTCCAGAATGTCTGCAAAAAATATATCAAACGATGGATTTACTACCTGATAAATGATGCTACTTGATTTGATACTCAATAGTTCCGCATAGTTTAGTGCCAAGTTGTTGAGCCCATAAAATTCGGTACAGATTCCTTTCGGTGTACCGGTACTCCCTGACGTAAAAGTCATGTAGGCTAGGTTATGCTGAGTCAATTTTTTCCTTAATTCTTGATCAGAGTAACCAGAAATCAAAGTAATTACTTCGTTAATATCATGTCCAAAAACAGGATTTTGCTCCTCTGAATTCTGAAGCACTGTTCCATTGAAATTTTTGGAAATGCATTGATTTGTGGCATTATTTTCTTTTCGCTTGCGTTCATAAATGACAGCTGGACAAGGTAATTTTGCAAGGATTTCGTTTAATTGCTCTAAAGAAGTCTCAAGATTCAAAGGAGCTACTCCTATACCACATTTCCACAGAGAGAAAATCGAAAGCAGAAGAAAAACAGATCGGTCTAAAATAAGTAGCATAAAACTATCATTTCGCATATCTTCTCCCAGAAACTGTAACCAACGTTGCGTAAGAAATCTTGATAATTGATTACTTTTCTGTTGCAAGAATACATTCGAGAACGGTATGCCTCTTTGAATGACTGTATTACCATAAAAGTTCATTTTGTTTTGCTCATCAATTATGTTCAAAACTGTGCATTTTTGCGGAAAATCACATCGATTTTCAAGCCTTAATTTATAATCCATAAATTTTTCCATAGAACTTACCATTTTTATGCCTTCAATAAGCATATGCAAATTTTGAGACATTTTATGAATAAGTCTAAAATACTGCTGTACCATTGTTTCTATCGTACTTTTATAGAAACGGCTACTATTATATTCAATTTTCAATCTCATACTTTCACTATGATATTGAAAATACCAGACCTGATCGTATTGTGCAAAGTTTGATTCATTACCATCATCATTGTAAGAAATGTCACCGCTGTCATCCGAAATAAATAAAACTTGGAAAAGGGGCGAATTTGACAAATCGCGTTCTAAACGCAAGGCTGCTATCAAATCATCGAATTGCAATTGTTTTTGGATACTTTCATTCAGACGTTTATAAGATTTTGTAATGAAATCATGAATTCGATCATTGGGATTGATGGTATTGATCAGTGGTACCACATTTAATAAACAACCAATAATGGTGCATAGCTCAGAGGTTTCTCTTTGAGCAGTTATTATCCCGATGCAACAGTCTTTAAATCCATATCTTTTGTATTGCAGAAGTTGAAAATTGGTAAGGAGGACAGAAAATTGTGTCACGGAGCACCAAATGGCTAAATTTTGCAAACTTTTCTGGACTTTAGAGTCAATTTTAAATTGTAAGCAACGACCTGAATATCTCCCTACTTGAAGTCCAGTTTCATCTACAGGCAACTTTTGAAGAGTAACATCAAGTAGCAGATGTTTCCAAAAAGTTTTATATAATTTTCGATTTTCAGAATCTTGTCTCTGTTGATCTATAAGAACAAAATGTCCATATTGATAGGGTATTGATCTGAGAGATTTTTTTTCGTAGCAAAGTATACGCAGTTCATCTGTTAATAGTTTGATAGAAAAACCATCAATCATAATGTGATGTATCTGGATGACAATTAAATTTGAACTTTTGATATCTGTGTCCTTTCCCAGGATCCGCCGATCTTTTTCCTGACAAATTTGATTAGAAATGCTTTTCTTCAATTTTCTGTTGTCTTTATTATCTTCTTGTTCAGTGACAAATATTCTTATTGGGATAAAAGAGTCAAATAGGTCAATTGGTTTCAACAATTTCAACACATGTTCAGATTCTGCAGAAATCCAGAAATAAGCTTCAGTAAGAGATAAAATTGTTTGACCTGTTAATGTATAAATCGTTCGTAACGCTGTATGTCTTGCCACCACCTTATTGAATGCTCTTTGGAATTGATGAATTTTTAAACTTTTAATGCTAAACTTCAAAGTCTCAGCAAAATTTAATTCATGTTCGATGTCTAACTGATAAAGGAAAATTAGTCGTTTTTGCGCTGCACTTAGCGGTATTTCAGCGCCGCTTCTAACAATCCTTGTCAACTTTTCGGTAAGAAGCTGAAAGTTTGTAGTTTCCTTGCTTTCAGGAATACTACTTCCTTGGATAGAGCTTTTCAGAATATAATCAGTCAAAGCACTAATATTAGGATGTCGATGAGCGCTTCCGTAAGGTATCGAAAATTTCCCACTAAATTCTCTCTCCAAAACAAACTCCAACTTTGCTAATTTTAAAGAATCAAATCCAAGTGATATAAATGATGTTCGATCGTCGTTGCATGGCGCTTCAACTATGGCCTCTACTGCCTTACGAATTTTATTAATTATTGATAATTTGTTTGCCTCGCTTGCAATAGATTCTGAGATCATTGTGTCATCATAAAAAGAAGAATGATCCAAGATATCAGCTTTTGTCGAACTCTGAATTTCTTGTTTAATTCTTTTGATGTCATAGACATGAGATTCATGAAGATTATTGTCGTACCTTCCTAACTTTTCGTGAGTCTTTTCGTAAGCTTTATTTGCTCCTTCTTCTGGAAATCTTCTAATACTTTCCGAAAAATTGATTCCGCTAATATAACCACATTCAAATCCATCAAAATCATATAGTTTTATACTTATTTTGATAAATTTAGATTCTGTAATTGCAACCCATAATTGTCGAAAAATCACTGCCGGTAGTGCAATTTGCTCGACTTCTTCCACTGATATTAGTACACCGGTTTCGAAATGCACTTGCAAAGAGTACTTCAGAAAAGTCAAGATGTCACTATCCGGAACAATATATTCATTATCGTTACTAAAACTAAAGCAAAGTACTGTCGCGAATCCTCCACCCTTTACTACTTCGTCATTTTTTCTCTTCCATACCGAGACATCTTGCAAAATCTTTGACTGCAATTTATCTAAATTATCAATTTTGAACATATTAACTAAAATTTTATCTAAGTCCTGGCATAATTTTGTTTGCCAGTAACGTATTTCCCCAGCATATCCTTGAATTATACTGTTTCCAGATGAAACTTCGAGAAGTTCCAATTTATTCAGTCCAGCAGCTGATTCCAGCAATATTTTTCGACTCGGTTCTGGATCTATTCGTCCACTGTCAGTTTTAACAGAATCAAGCACAAGCAGTAATGAATTATCCCCAAATCTTCTTCTACTTTCGATGATTATTGGTAGCAAAACTTGCTTCAAATCCATTTCCAAATCCTGTAAAGTAATTTACGTCTGTAAAGTAAGCCTGAATTCATGCTTTGTGACCGACTATGTATAATTAAAAATAATTAAAATAGAATTAATGAAAAATTAAACAAAAATTTCTTTTTTACTCATTTTTGTTAAAATACATTTATAATGTGACTGACCAGTTTGTCACTGCATTTCATCTAATACCAATTATCAAATCCTGCTTTCTCCCACCACAATATCTATTTTTTGAAAAACTTTTTTAGTCATTATTTGTTTAATATATCAGTAACTATTCCTTTTTCATAATCTGACATTTTAATAGCTTTAAACTGTCTAGAGATTTATTCCCTCTTTTCCAATTGCGCAATTTCGCAATGATGGCAACTAATTCCTTAGATGATGATGTTGGAATTTATCCCCGATTAGATCATATTTTGAAGTGAAGTCCTCAATATTGAACCACTGCAATTTTTCTAGAGGTTTAGTGATAACATCATCAAATCTAATAAAATAAAATAGGACCAAAGCAACTTATAGGAAACGATAATCTAACAGCGCCTTATGAGAAGAGTGAAGCATTTCATTACAGGCTGGCATTTTAAGTGTAGAGATTAGTATAATTACGTCCCGAAATAATAGCTAATTTTGCAAGAATTATATTAGCTGTTTTTTTCTTTTTTAGATTTGTTCAACTATTATTAGAATAAAATGTTGGTTACGTGAAGTTGCAATCATACAGTTTTCATTTTTTGTCGAAAAATATGACTCTAAAAAAATTTTTCTTTCCCAATACTTCATGGACTAATTAATGCTAACTGAATTGCATGAAAATTTTGCGAAGTTGTTGAAAAGTTTTCTAATTTGTTCAGCAAAAAATTTAATGAAAAAACTATAACATCTGCTTGATAGTGAATGGGCAGACTGTTTAGATTTGTTTATTTGTTTTATATATATATACATATATATAAGTGATAAAGAACTGATTATACTGTCAACATAATGTGATATATCAAACATTGGAGAAAAAATTTCCCTTGAAACTTTTTTTCAGATGGAGAAGTTAGAAATGATTGATGTTATTCAGATATTTTAGTTATCCAACATTTTTTTTGCCAGTGTGAAAAAGGAGGGATGATTTATTTAAATGTTGTAAACTTTTCCGTTATGCATTCCTTTATTGATTCTTTTATTGATTCTCTTAAAACAATCATTTGAAATGAACTACATAAATCAAATGATAATTACCATAAAGGCAATTTCACAAAAATTGCTGAAGTCATTGATTTTTTCAATATTAGCATTCTTCAAATTCAAATTTAATATAAAACGTAATATTCATTGTCTTACTAATATCCTGTAGAGAATTTTAGAATAGTCTATTATTTCCTGCCGTATTTGCTTTCTTATTTATTGTTTACTCAAACTTAAAAAATTGGACTTGAAATGTCAATTTTGGGAAAAGCACTAGGTTTTTGAGACGTGCGTTTTGAAATACTAGTCCAAGACATGAATTTACGCTTTAATGTGAAAGAAAAAATCTCTCTGTGCATAGCCAATTTATTTTATCTCTTAAACTTTCACCAGTACCACACACGGATAATTCCAAGTAGTTACAAGAAATTTGAATCCACTGAATTCAAACCATAATCACAAATAAAAAAAAACCTTTGTCTTGTCATTATAAGCTTCTCCGAGGCTTCAAATAATAAATTGTCGTAAAAACAAAGAACTTGATTACTTTCGGGTTTTTAAGAAAATCTTGACGAAATTTGAGTTTCGAAATGTCTCTAAATAATAAGCTTAAAATGTAGAAAGTCTTATATCGATTAAAGTTCTGTTCTATTAAAATACCGATCAATTTGATCCGATTCAATAAGAAAATGTATGGCAGTTTGAACCACTAATTCCCCATTTAGTGCAATTTCTTCAAATGTTGCAATCGTATAATTGATCGTGAAGATCGGATTCAAATTTGATGGTAACATTATGTCGCCAATTCTGTACATAATCGATTCTGCTCCTGAATTGTCGAAACTTCCAATAATCAACGAACAATTCAGAGTTGATAGAGCACTCTGAAAAGCTTTTCACTTATGAATCACAAATAATTTCCATTTCCAAACATCTCTCTTCGATATTTCGGTGCACTCTATAGCGATTAAAATGTCCAATATTTTGGTTTATCAAAACAGTGAGGAAAACGCTTTTATGGCATAAGCAGAACAAACTTACTCCGGTAAGTTCGTTGTTTTGTTTACAAGTGCAGCAGTACAATTATAGTTACTATTCCTTCACAAGGATGATTTTATTTTCAAAAACTCTCCTGTCAATCATACCAACTTAATGATAGAAGTACTTCACTTGTCGACTACTTATTTTAAATAAATACTTGATTATTTTTAAGCAGACGCGAAGAATTCTTTCTTACTTGTTTGAGTCTAAAGTACGAAATACAAGGAAATGTTAAAGTAGCTCGTTGTTTCCAACAAATAGTGCCATCAGAGTATAAACGAAACGATTGTGCTCCATACGTTGCAACGGATTCGAAAATGTTCGTGTCAGGCCTCCAAATTTTAATACCTTTCGGAATCTAAAACACAAAAATAACTTTATAAAACGCAATAGTAAGTTTATTTAAGGTAAAAAACTAAAAAATTCCATTTTTGTAAAGAAATAGACGAATGTATGATTCAAAATTTTTCATTATTTGAATTCTATCCAAAAATAAAAAAAAAGCGCTTACGGTAGTAGATTTAATGCCAGAATATTTAAGACGTGAATCTCGCCATTTTTGGAATATTTCGCATGATAAAGAAACTGTATCAGAATGAACGATTATATGACGTATTGCAAAACTTACTGTCACCTAAAACAGTCACAATTAATATTATTTGAAAACGCTGCTGATTTTATCAATTACTGAAATGCATACAACTCAAAATATTTTGAAGCTCAGTTTTAGAAATTTCACTAAAATCAATGACTGACTCACTTCTTAGAATTTTTTCCTGAAATATTTGAAATAGGTAATATTTTAGCTTGGGCAACTGGTATTTCTAATTAATCCCAACTTTCTGATGTTTAAACAGCTGTTTATAAAGTCAAACATGGAAGTATTTGATTTTACAAATAAGAACTGGACGTTATCACATCTTGATAGAATGATATTTTATATGTAATTTAAGTGTGGAAAGCACACAGTAATGAATAATAATGAAATAGAAGTTAATTATTATAAAAATGAATAAATTAATAAACAGATAGTGTAGAAAGGAAGCATGCAGAAAGCATGCATGCAGGCATGCATACCTCTACAGAACGATTATCAGCATGATCGTAATTATATCCTAGAAGTAACTCCGAGAACTCGACCCGATTTGTGACCCGATTAATGACGAATGGAGTGTCGTTGCAAAAGTAACCATCTACCAGCAACAACAATAATGGTAGCATCTAAATAATTATTTTTAATTAAACACTGATCAGAATGCAAAACTTCCCTTTTCGATTTCATTTGAAAAATTTGTTTGAACAACAAAAGATGTATAACATAGTACAAGTACTTTCAAACTTTTGAAATTCCCAAGATTTCTTAAATTTAAAGTCACATTTGGCACTAAATATTTCTGTTTGATATTCCTTTATTCAAACCTCATTTTTATGAACTTTTTTATGCACAAATCACATTTTTATGAACTGATGCGTAATAAGAAAAGTAATTTATAAGAAAAATGATAATATTTCAAAGTTGAACTGAATTGTGGTCATTCACCAATAAACTAGTTGTATCAAAAACAATAATGAAAATTTCAATATTAAAAAATACCCGAATCTAAAAGAATTCATACATTACTGCTGAAAAATTTTCCATTACTAAATTTCAAAAAAGAAGAAAAATTGATGAAATCAAATACTAAAAAGTGAACATTTGTGCCTAGAACATAATTCAGTGCAGACAATAAAGTTAAGAAATTTCGGAAATTTGCAGTAGTTTGAAATGAGAAAAATAACTGCTTGAAAGAAGCAAAATGAATATACGTTTTCCTAAGCTTTTGAATTTAATTTCCCGAAATTACACCGGAAAAAGAGGCGCTAATGCTGGTTAAGGATTTGCAAATGATACGGTGCATTTCAATCATCCCAATAGAAAATTGAAGGCGACACTCTGACATGAATTTCAGTTGTAATTAAAGAATTTTCAAGACCATTGACTTGCTGACAAAGTTGTTGTCCACCAATCTGCATTCAAATATTTTTGTTTCATTAACTCTTCCCGGATCTTTCATCAGGGAATAGAATTAAGCAAATTATGTTGTGCAATTTAAAATTTACGGTGATCACTATCATTCAGTTCAATTCACTCATAGTGGCTTAATTTTTCACAGGACACAATGGACACATAGTTATGTATTACCTCATGAATGAGCCTTAAAGTTAAATAGTTCTTAATTTTCAATTTTTATCGTAACTAATTTTTTGAACCATCTTTAAAATTAAATTTCATACGAGTCAACTGTACTGCATTAATAGAATAATTATTATTTTAGGATAATTTATGTTTCACCCCACTGAGTTTCACAGCACTGACAATTCGCCGTGCCATTATGACCCAGCGAATGCTGGACAGGAAAGCCATCATCTGCCTAAGTTGTTTACATAACTTCTCGGTAAATGAATGCTACTACAAATTCATCCGAATGCTTCAAATTCTTAAAAGGAATTTCACGGAGAAATAATGCCCATCTTTCTTTTCAAAAAAAAAAAAAAAAAAAACCGATTTCCAATAACTGAAATCGATTCGAGCTGATGGAGTGAATAAGGTAATGTCGGATTGATATTACCAATCCATTTCATTTCAGGTAAATTGCATTAGAGCAAAAAATAAGCAAAGGAATGACAAAAGCAAAGAGCAGCAGCAGTAATCATTAGTTGATTGTTTTTGAACGTTGAAAATGACTAGCACATATATTATTCTTCGCTTTGGCCAAGAACATTCCACTGTTCCTTGGCTCCTATTTTAAGATATTTATTTGTTTCCAATTGGAATCAATATGGAGCGAAATTAACTTGCTTTGCAGTGACTGAACTATAACTATGAGTGATCGTTTCCTCCTTCTCCGCCATTCCTGTATTCCTTAGCCAAAATTAATCCATAAAACAAAGGAACTTACGCTCCAGACTGAGCAGATTGATTTTCCAGTCCAGAATAAATCTAATATATCACCTGAATTGGCTTCAAATTTATTTTAGACTTCACACTACGCCTTTTTGTTATGCATTTTTTGTCAATTTCTGATGAAAATGTGACGGGAAGAGAGAGCAGTTGAAATTTTTACTTTCTTTTATTAGCTTTTTCCTAGAGTGATGAAATTTAGTTCACTAGCGAGACTTTACCAACATCTGAAAATGGTATTTTACAAAGGTACAAACTGAAAAACGAAACTCTTTTTGTATTACCTAAAAAAAAATGCTGATTCTATGGAGTTCCAAAGGAAATGCGCAGATTGTAGATGAAAAATCATTGGCCAAAGCTTTGAAGTCTTCAAGGATAGACAAATAGACAAAGGAAGAGATGGGAAGGCGATGTGGTTTTATTGTTACTTTGAAAGCTCTCCAAAGAGTTGAAGAATTGAAGGCTTATTTTAGGCACTGAAAAGGGAAAAAGTTATTTGGATATTTTTGAGGAAAATGGGGTTTTTTTAAGAAAAGATATGTACCCATCAAAGTTTTGAAATATTAGACAAAAAATGCTGCAGATTCTTCTAAATCTTGCACTTACCCTTATCCCCCAAAAGCATATTTAGGAAGCAAAATTATCAAAAACATTTTTTCAGAAAATTTCAAAAACAAGCACTGCATGCCCAAGAGGAATGTTGTTTTCTTTATGACTTTTCTGTGAAATTCAATTTGATTTGAAACATGAACCATTAAATGGGAATCAAAAATCATTTACAACTATTAATAAGAACAAACAAATCGTTCTGGTGAAGTCATAGAAATTTCAAATTTCATTCAACTTATTGATAAATGTTTCAAATTTTATGGACATACGCGTTACTTCCTAATTTAGTGAAAAATTAAAGATACCAAAAATCAAAGCTAAGACATTTAAGATCAGAAGTTTAAATCATTTTCTAATTTCAGAGTGAAACGAATCGGTTCTCACATAGCTTTTATAGTTACATAAAACACTGCAACGAGTAAGGTACAGTTTATAATACCATGAGAGCAAATTAATTATCTTAAGGGTGAAATTTCCAGGTATATGGAATGTTCAGGAACAATTTCATTAAAATACTTAGTCACTATTAAAATCAAATCAAAATTCAATATGAAATCCACAATTTATCCATGCAGAAGTAACGACTAAAGATTAAAATATTAGAATTTTTCTTTACTAAGACTGATCAAAAATATTAAATGTTCATCTATTGAATAATAAATTTATAAAGTATCTCTGTCGCCTTTGATCATTTATTGATAATGATATGATTAATAGAGGCTCAGGCCAGTTCAGCGGTAATTTTTACTAGAAGTAAGCTCAAAAATACTTCTGAAATAGGATTAAATCTATTTAATTTAATTTCTCTTCACACGTCCTTATTTTCATTTGATAAATCATAAAGGATTTTTTGAAACATCAAGTTTATCCGTTTGGGCAAGTGAATATCAGAATGAGTCATATTTTATCAGTTTTGGCTAGATGTGCAATATGATTTAAAAATGAACAAAAACAATTCATTAATAGACTTTGATGACGTAGCTCTTTGCAAGAAAGGAACTGTGCTCGAGTTGAGCCTTCTTCTGATTCGAATTAGTTAAAATTAACTTTTCAGTTATTTAAATTCGATCTTGTGAAAGGAAGCAAAACATTCATGAACATTGCATTGTTTTTCACTAGCATTTTTAAAACTGACCATATATTTGTTTAGCGCTATAGCTCATCCCTGAGGTTTCTTTCCTCAGATCTCTTAACTATTCGATTTTGAGGATTAAATTAATTTAATTTCTTATTTAAGTATTTTAATTTGAAAGCACTTTCAAAAATAGCTCAAAAATTATAAATTAACTAAAAATTACTTTTCTGTATTTCAACTGAAGTTCATGAATAATTTGGAATATTTTCTCAAAAAAATTCAAGAATTTGCAAAATGCTGCAGGCGGAAATTATTTCTTTGCATAGCTTAATTGCAAATGTGAGTCTCTGAAAAACCTATAAAAATGATATAGTGGTCAGAAATTTTTAAATTAATTTTAAAACACAAAGAATTTTGGATTAAATTACGTTACTGTCAACCGTAACTCGAAATAATCCTGCGTTTCTCAGCGATATCAGAATTTCGTGTTTGTTCCATGCCTTCTGCACTGTCTTTGCTTTTGGGGAATAAGCTTTTTAAATCTAATTAAAGTTTTCTGTTTAGAAGATAATTGCATTTCGAAGCTTCTACCAGCACTGTGAAAAAAAAGTTCTAAGTTGTGTGACACATTCAAGCAAACTGGGAATATCTCTGCACTACAAATGTTTTTATTATTCAAATTTTAAGTGTTATTTACGATTCAAATTCTATCTGTTTAATGTCATTTGCAATATTTAACTTTTTCCGAAGGATCATATGCACCCATTCGACAGAAAATTAATTACTTATTTAGGAGGTAATGTTTTATCAAAAATCGTTTAATAATTCCAAAGAATGAAATTGAAATAACACTTGAAATAATTTTCAAGGAATTTCCGACTTTTAGCGAAAAATTCCTGCTGATAAGAAAGAACAACAATAAAGTAAAATTCATTCAGTCCACCGGAATTCAAATTTCGGTTTTGAAAAAATCTTTCAGTAGTATCGGTTTTAGTCGAAGCAGATGTGGAAAACAGTGACCTAATTTTCATTTGTGAATGCTTAACTTGGCACGAATTCTAACAAGTAACAAGCAATAAATGATTTTTTTATACTTCAAATTTTGTCTTTCCTTTCGAAACTTTTGTATGTTTTGGAAAAACGGCGAATTTTGCGAATTGCTGAATAGTGCTGCATAACACTGAATACTTTGTTGTTGAAAGTTGTATTTCAATGTTTTTGGAATGACATATGACAAATTGTGGAGGAAATATGATGAAGTATGGCCAAAACTATACATATACATGCAGTATCATTTAGCAGGGAAAGAATAGACAAAAGACGTTTCATCATTCTAGTAGGAATGGGCCCATTTTCAATCAGTTCTTTGAACTTCTATTTTCAGGAAAAAATTAAAGGAGCGCATGAAGCCTCTCTCTCTCTCGAGACTATTGACTGTACAAATTATTCAAATTGAGATATTATACATGTCAATAATGCGATTTTACTGACAACAATGGCATAAACTAAAGTGCGTCTATAGTTTCATGTTCTATTGACGAAATGTGCTTCTTAAAAATGAATGAACTCTCGAAATTCACATAAATCATTTTTTTTGCAGGTCAGGAATAATATAAGAAATAGTAATCGATTATTTATTTACTCAGTCAACTTCGCCTAAAGAAATTCTAAATTCAACATAAACATATTTCATCGCAATATATCCATAATAGTTGAGGGAGCAGAAAAAACAATAAAGAAATGATTCATAAAATGCGATCAAATGGTCGACAATCCAGAAAGCATTAAGGTTAGAGGTTATAGGAATATATGGAAGATTAATAACTTGTCATGATATCACTGAAATGATGCGTAATCAATTAAAGATATCAAAACAATAGAATAAATTTTTTGTTGATATATACATGACATTGCAATCTTCGTTTCACAATAATGTACGCGTCGACGATGTGGATGCTCGGCGTTGTTGTCGTCGTTGACTTGGAAACTGAAAGTTATTTCCTCCGAAATATTTTTTTTGTATTTTTTTCTCAAATTTTTTCTTATTTTTCAAAATCTTCCATTACTTTTATAACTGGCTGTTACCCATACAAATAGGTTAGCAAACTCACCAGAATAGCGCCTTCCTTTAATGCAGCACATCTGTCAGGGATAGATCGACTAAATGGCGGAGATGCACAGAAATGACTTGCCGTCTAAAAATCATGAAATCACTTATTAGAGTTCCATGTTCTAACTACAATTGTTTGACTGGAACTTCAAGCGAGGCCTTAGTTGAGGCTTTAAGCGAATTTCTATGTGTTTGTAACCTTTGTTATATTTCCATACCAGATATTCAGCGTCGATTTACACATTAGAAACATAAACGAACCAATAAAGAATTACGTCCCAGAGCTTCGAAAATTTTTCATACAAAATATAGATTTACTGAAGCGATGAAGCAGTAACTATTTCGAATACCGAAGAGAAAGAGAGAAGAAAAAAAAAGGAAAAGTCTGCTCAAAACTTCATAAATTTTACAATTTCAAAAAAATTGAGTTTCTAATTCTTGGCATCTTTTCGAACGCACTGTGCTATTATCACTAACAATATCAAATTCAGGACCGTTTAACAGAAGTATATTCTGTAAATTGATAAGAATTAAGATAAAACCGAACATCTGTATTAGTCACAAAAACGCTTAAGTTTGTAGAAATATCATAACTGTCAATAGGTCAGCAATAAATGACGAATATTTAATATTGATATATTAATTTGTAAACTAATTAATGATGGTGCAATTAT
The DNA here is from genome assembly GCA_005281725.1 of Wuchereria bancrofti. Taxonomy (NCBI): domain Eukaryota; kingdom Metazoa; phylum Nematoda; class Chromadorea; order Rhabditida; family Onchocercidae; genus Wuchereria; species Wuchereria bancrofti. The sequence continues at coordinate 4,605,694 of SSBO01000009.1, read as the reverse complement.
TTTTTTCAGCCATATATTTGTTTAATTAGATGAATGCTTACGGTAGAAGGTGTGATAATCGATTCATCATCAAGCATACTTCGAGATTCCTCCAGTTTTCTTAGCGCTTTCTGGATGTCATCGTCGTCATAAATCCCCACAGTAGTAATCAAATCAAAATCTTCTTTCTCATCACAGTTATTAAAATCATTCATCGATTTCGCTGGCGGAGTAAAATTTCTAAAATATTCAAATTGGAAGTCGAGTTTCACTTTAATTTGAAATAACTGAAATCTGTTTCTTACTCGTTGTTATAAAAAAATTATTGAAAATTTGATTTGACAAAGTAATATAACAAAGGAAAAAAAATGAACTCCGAATAATAATGAAATTTTTGATGGCCATTTGTTGCCGCTTCGATCGGAACATATATCGGATCCAGCATTTTGATTCGGGAAGCCTGTAAAAATGAAATCATTGCTAAATGAATTTGATCAGTTATCTATCCATGTTTCTATTATTCATTTTAGTTTGTTTTATTTCAAAATTAAGCGATTATGGTTTGCATATGTTATTTCAGCAAATATAGCTTCCATCTGAAGATGACTTATAACTTCAGACTTTTACGCATAAAGAATTAATTGTGCATATTGAGAAATAGCTGCTAAGAATCTGTATATGAGCAAAAACAAATAGGTAAGATGTACATCTTCAACAGTTGTTTTATTTAATAACACCGATATGATTCAAAAAGCTCCCTATACCAGCATTTCATCTCTTTTCATCAATTCGATTATTTAAAAATATCAGAAAAAAGTTTGAAAGCAAAATAGAAATGTAAAACGAAAGTTATATTACAAAATACCTTCTATCTAGAATTTTGGAAAGCAAAGTTGGTTTCATCTAAGGACTCGACAATACGAAATAATATTCACATCAGTTTTTTTCCGTCCAGCATTACCGTACTGTATTTTAATTAATTAAAAACAGTAAAATGTTATCGAATAACGGAGTATTCAACGATAGACTCTACAAGTTAAATCTAAAAAGAAATCTTTGTAAATTGCAAAAAAATGTACAAAAAATATTACGGTGAGTAATTCTCCCGGCTCAGCACCACTGGCAAATACCATAACCGCATGGGCATATCGCGGTCGCTCGATGATTAATTCTGTGGATTCTTCATTCAACTGATCCATCATCGTATCCAGACGTGCTTCAAAAGCACGTAATTCCATATCAGCCATATCACTGTAATAATACCTGTTATTATAGCTCCAATAAATCGATAAATTCAGCGATAGACTGTTTAATTAATTAGCATTGAATGATTGACATATCTAATCTTAATAAATTACAAGCAAGGTACAAAGGTAAATTGATGTGTCTGCTAATGAGAGAGAAAATGAAAATTGTTTGTTGGGCACTGATGATAATCAAAAGGTGTAAAACATTGCGACATTCCATCTATTTGACATATTCCTTTCCTCCGTAATTACCACGTAATTAAAAATATTTTTTACCCTCAAATGTGCTAAAATTATATAATGTCATATTATTTCTCAATAAACAAAAGCTTTGGCACTACATTTGACAGCAATAAAAGTTTGGGAGACTTTGACTAAAAATTTTTAAAATGAATTTATAACAAATCCAAATAATAAATTTTTTCAGATCCTGCAGAAAAATATGAAATTTATTACAATGAATTGCTTAAGTAACAAAAAATAGGTCACTGACAGTTTACACTTTTTAAAGAGTGTTTGATGACAACAATTTTGGAAGAAATTCAGAACAGAAAATAATAAATAGTGATGAAAAATTTGAAAAAAAGAAAAAATTTGCTATTCTTCTTGAATAATATCCATTATTGATTCAATTTGTGCACAGATTATATTTTCCATTACAACAAAGTTCAGTACTTATTGAAGAGTTTACTTTTCAATAAAACGCTTAAATATTTGCATAGAATTAGCCATCAAATAATCTTTGCGCTTAGCTATAAATTTGCTGAGTTTCAGTGAAATTACGAATTATACGTACACATACGATCTATCCATTGAATGAATTACGATGACTTACAAGAATTATATATGGAAAGAAGGTGACAACAGTACTCATATCATACTTTCTCGTATTACAAAAAAAAAGAACAAATAGAAAACAGAAAAAGAATAAAATTAATAGTAATGTAAAGCAAGTATTGAAAATCTGTGATTGATTGATTACTTATTTGATAAAACAATGAACTTCAGTGGGATGATCAGCTGTGCAAATATTTATACCGTAATATTTCATTTCGCATAATACATACCACTTCAGAGATTGCTGTTCATCGTTTCGACAATTATTCATCACTTCCAGCTACCAGTTCAGATATCTTGAATCTTTTTGTCATCCATTTGTCATCATTCGTATTCTCTTCCATTTCTCATTTTCCCTCACATCTTCTAATCAAGTTAATATTGCACATATTAGCAAGAAGTTTCTCTAAAGATTAAATAAATTTTTCTTGGCATTTTTTTTCTTGGAATATATGAGAACAAAATTGGTTTATTCAGCTCTGGTAGAATAAGTCCTGTATATTTATAAAGTAATTCACTTTTTTGTTGGATATTTCAGGAACAGTACTGGTAAGCAGTGCTTTGTGGCGACAATTAAATACAGCATCGACTTACTTTATTAACAGTGTTTTTCTAAAAATATCTAAGAGATCCGACAAAATGTGTTTGCCACTCTAAAAATTTCGCAGAACTTCAAATTTCAAACGAATCTTGAATTTATTCTTCCAGATATGATTATAGAATTAATTCCTCAACGTGATATAACTTATTCTATCCATAATAATCCTGGAAATTAATTACATACTTTTTAACTAATGCTTTTTAACTTGAAAAAAGAAAAATAGTTGACATTTTCTGCGGAATTCATAAACCAATAAGATTTCAAAAAATCAACTACATTTTTGTGATAGCAACACAGTGGAGAAAAATTTTTGAATAACTTACACCTTTTACATGCCATAACCATAATTTTTAAGAACATTCTTTCAATTAGCCAAATTAATCGTCGATGATGAAAATGGCTTCTTTATTTTAAGCAAATTAGAGAGCTATTGGATATTGCATTTTCTTTTTTGCCTTTCTTAAAGTTTATGGAAAAACCAACTTCTTATTTCAAGGGAATACTCTCATCGATTGTCTTTGAGAGGACGAGAATTTAAGATGGATGAGGAAAAGGAGGATCAATGCGAGGTTATAGATGTTACAGTTGTATTTTTACATTTCAGTTACAGCTTGATTAGCATCATAACAACTCGGAAAAAATGAACACTAAAATATTTATATTCATTTCTGTCTTTTTTAGTAAAGCGCAAATTATGTTTTCTTTAAATCTTCGTTGCAATGATATAATGAATCATTTGACCGTATTTTCGATTGTCCTTCAGTTAAGGCAAGCTAATTCTGAAGATTTATAGTTTGAATGATGCATGTTCCTCACAGATGCACAAACCGCAAAATCATCTTAGTGACAGGAAAACAGTTCAGACGATCGGGGTTAAGCATGACATTTTAGCTTAGTGCAAAAAATGGGAACTTATCAGAACTCGTAACTACGATTTCTTACTTTTTCAGAAAATTCATCCTAAATTTGAACAATGAAGAAAATATATGAGAAATCATTTATATCAGTGCGAAGTGATACTTGAAATCACAACTGATATCAATTAAACGTATGGGATGGATGACGAATTTGCTTGTGAATGCCTCGAGTCATAGGTGTTCTTACCTATCGCTTTATAATTAAGAAGGAGTCTCTTCTTTCTCTTTATATTTTGTCTCTCTTTAAAAATCCTCTTTATCTCCTTACAATTAAAAAGAAGAAATTGAAATATACCAAGAAATTGCTGAAACATCAGTTTTGGACGAAAGTTTACCAGCTTATTTTGAAAGACATCTTATTACTTGAATGTTTACCTGAATACCTCACTGTTTAAGTGCATAACATTGAACCGATGCATATTTTCTTTCTTAGCCATCTCGATGTAATTAAGAAGAAAGCTAAGAAGATGCTAAGAACACCTATAACTCGAGGCATTCACAAGCAAATTCGTCATCCATCCCATACGTTTAATTGATATCAGTTGTGATTTCAAGTATCACTTCGCACTGATATAAATGATTTCTCATATATTTTCTTCATTGTTCAAATTTAGGATGAATTTTCTGAAAAAGTAAGAAATCGTAGTTACGAGTTCTGATAAGTTCCCATTTTTTGCACTAAGCTAAAATGTCATGCTTAACCCCGATCGTCTGAACTGTTTTCCTGTCACTAAGATGATTTTGCGGTTTGTGCATCTGTGAGGAACATGCATCATTCAAACTATAAATCTTCAGAATTAGCTTGCCTTAACTGAAGGACAATCGAAAATACGGTCAAATGATTCATTATATCATTGCAACGAAGATTTAAAGAAAACATAATTTGCGCTTTACTAAAAAAGACAGAAATGAATATAAATATTTTAGTGTTCATTTTTTCCGAGTTGTTATGATGCTAATCAAGTTGTAACTGAAATGTAAAAATACAACTGTAACATCTATAACCTCGCATTGATCCTCCTTTTCCTCATCCATCTTAAATTCTCGTCCTCTCAAAGACAATCGATGAGAGTATTCCCTTGAAATAAGAAGTTGGTTTTTCCATAAACTTTAAGAAAGGCAAAAAAGAAAATGCAATATCCAATAGCTCTCTAATCTGCTTAAAATAAAGAAGCCATTTTCATCATCGACGATTAATTTGGCTAATTGAAAGAATGTTCTTAAAAGTGACTTTTCAAGTAGCATCAAAAAAAGACCGACTAGAAGAAGAAAATAATTTGATACATATATGTATATATATATATATAACTTGAAGGCAGATCGAATAATAATACATCTTGCAATGGTATATTTTCAGCTGATATTTCCAGATATTTTCAATTGATAAATTCCCAGATGTGATTTTTTTTCGCATTGTCATTCAATAATTATAGGTCCTTATTTTATCAAGAAGGATGAAAAGCACTTCTAGAAAACTCACTGAGCAGTCGACAGTTTCCAAGCTAGAATACATCAGCGGAACTATTACATATTGTATATCAGAAACCAAGCAGCAAGAATTATCGATAAACAAATTAAGAGTTGATAAAGCTGATTTTATAGGTGACTAGCATTATGACCTTTTTGAGGGAATTAAATAACATTTATAACATTAGACTCGCACTAAAGCAAGAATTTCAAGTGATCATAACAATAAAGAGGTGATAGAGAATAATAAAGAATGGAGAAGGTACTTATCCCGAATGTTGGATGCTTGCAAAGTAAATACTGAGAAATCTCAGTTTATTAAATGAGATAAGTGAAAATGTGCATCGAAATAAGATATGTTCAAATCCATCCAAAATTTCTTTATCTTTCAAATATTTTCACTACAATTACAATTGAAAGAAGGGTTTGTTTAAGAAATTTTTCAGACTCTGACAAAAGAATTTGACAAAATGAATGAAAATCAACAAACTCTGTACAAAACTGCTACAATAAAGCATATCTTGTTGAAAATTTCTTCGTTAATTATGGAGACAATTTAATAATTGGAGAAAATTAAGCAAATTCATTCCTTTTTTCTGTTCTTCCAAGTATTAAACTATTAAATCTTTTTATAGTGACAAAAATAATGAACTTTCTAGCATTTTTCATGGCCATTGTAATACAATTACTTGTCACACACTGGTACAGTTATTCAATAGAATCGTAATGGAAAAATAATCAAAAGTCAAAAGGACAAAAAATTTAACAGAACATACTTTATGTCGGCTTCTTTAAATATTTGAAATAACGTGACATGCACCATATTCACTTCAGAATTTTTTAAAGAATCTGCAACAAAAACTCGCTTTTGACACTTCTTTTTACAGATTGCGTTTGCGCATACTGCAGAAAATTAAATAAATTTTTCGATTAAAAGTGAGATTCATAAAAAATGAACGCGAATGATAAAAAAGAATAAAAAAAATCGCAAAAATCCATGGCAATTATTTATTCCATTCATTTAATCAACCGCTAAATAATTAATTTAATAAACATAAGAAAGAGAAGGAAGAAATTTTTGGAATCGGAAGCCGCTGACAGATCATTTCTTTTACAGTGAAATTATATATTGCTGATGACGTAAGCAAACTTGGTCGAATATTTCAATAAAAAGTGAAGTGTGAAATAAGAATTACTGTGGTAATTGTCTGTTTACGTTTGTCACCCAACTCAACTACAACTTACCTTCGCTTCATCGAAGACATATCGGAAGCAAAACTTGTCTGTCAGATTAATCCTGTAAGTAAGGCAACTTACGCTAATGAATGAAATTGATTATTCTTTGTTGTTCATACGATGTTTATGCACTCAGTTGGAAACGAACAGTTAATTTTGGGTTTTTTTGCCTTAATAAATTATTTCATTAAAATTCCATATAGAAGATTATATTTGCATTGTATTATTTAATTATATTAATATGTTAATTAGATGCTCGGAGTTGCTCCAAAATTTCGAGTGTCATAATTTCATTTTGTCTTTCATTATGACTCTCATTCTGATCGCAAATATTAGAATCTCTGCACATGATTTATTATGATAAGAAAATGTGTCAATTTGAAGCAATTAATTATAAAGAAGAAATTCTGGACAATTTAACTTTTTTGTCGATCGTTCATTCACTTGACACTTCCTATTTCCCTAAAAGCAAAAAAAAATTCACAATTTCTAAAAAAAATGTAAAAAATTTATTTTTAGTTTCCACTAGAAGAATATCAAAAGTAGGATATTTACTTGTTAATTTAAAATAGTTCTTTCGAATGTTTTCTAATAAAAAAGCAGAACTACTTCAGTTTATTCAAACAGCTTTTGTGGTAAATAAAACTAGAGATGTTAAGTTATAATGGTACTAGATTATTAAGGAAACGAAGAACGCAACGAAATAACTGATAGTTAATTTAAAAGTTGATATACATACATACCAAATATGCACGTAATAAGTCTTTTTCCCCTTCCGACAGTAACTCTGAATGACTTTCACTATTTTGATTGTTTCGATGTTCTGCAAATGACTATTCACTCATTTACTGACTTCTTGAAGACTTCGTGCAATTAATTAATTGTTTAGATGGTTTATTTACAATTTCTGTGACAGTTCCAGCCATTCTATATTAATAAAAGCAGTAATTAAATGCGAAAAATACAGTGAATAACGATAAATGATAATAATCATCAATAATCATTAATAATAATAATTAATAATAATTTTTATAATAATTAATAATAATAGTAACAATAATAGTCTTAAGTAAATACTATTTGTGGCTAGAGAAGTAATTTTGGTCCACACTGAAAAAAATTTTAAGTAATAAAGCACTTTCATATGAATCATCCGGCGTATGCAACGAAACGGAAGAAAAAACCCTGTATTAATTAAGAAGTAGAGAATGTTAACGAAATAAATAGACGATAAAGAAATTAGAAAACAGACCAATCAATTATTAGTTCATAAAAGAAGAGCAAACCAATCTACCAAACGGCAAATGTGCATGTTTCAAGATGAGAAAAGCAGGTTGAGAATCAAGAATCATGAATCGAGAATGGTACTGATTTAAGAAATCTTGTTGGTAGGAACTCATTATGATAAAGAATTAAAAGTAAGAAACGATGAGTGGGGTCACAAGAGAAATGACATTATGAATTGAATTCGTTCATATGAATTTAATCGACTGAAAGAATAGAAGGAAGTAATGATAAAATTCCTTCCCGTCCCCTCCCCCTACCTCATCCATAGCGCAAACTTCAAATGTTCATTTTCCCATACTGAGAACGATTTTATTGGTATACTCATGAAAAAGGTATTATAGATAACTGACATTGAATACTGTTTAATGTTCAAGAAATTGGGTTAGGAAATTTGCTCATTCCCGAAGAATTTGTTTTTATTGCGGGAATAGACTTAAGCACTGAATTGGAAAATAATGTTTAAAAGCATTTGAATAGTGTTCTTAACTTAGACATCATAAACGATATGCAGTCGATCATCACAAAGAAACCATCAATGTATAACAAAAACTGTTCACAGATGACCGATGCATTAGACAAAGCACTGAGTTGGTTGAGTGAATCTTCATTTCTGCTTACAAACGATCGAAAAAGAAAAGTGCAAGGAAAAATTCTTCCCTTGTGGATATTTTATGAAAAATATAAAAATTGCTAACAATAGCCAACTTTTCCAAGATTATTTGCTTAAGATATTGAAAAAGAAACTTTATTTGGTTTAATTTTATTTTCTTCCATTGTAGTCATAAAAATTGAATAAAAACTAAGTAAAATTAAAAATTAATACAAAAAAAAAAAATCCAATTCCAGATCAAGAGCATTGAAGTAACTGTAAATAATAAAAAGGGAGAGAAGAAGAAAGGTGTAATTGCTACTGAAATGATAGATAGTTGTGATAAATCGTTGAGTGGTTATATTTATATGATTACAACAGCTAAGGATGCCAATGGTATGTCAACAGAAGGCCATTCTTCCATGCTTTTCTCATTATTGTTATTCGCAGTAGAGAAGATATTACAATAATAAATCGAACTGATACCAAATCGAAATTTAACTAGTCTAATTCGTCTTGCATGTAAAAGATCTGAAAATTTGAAAAGGAACAAAAATTGAATTTTGTATTCATATATTGCCAATAAGATTTGAGAAATCATAAGAAAGAAATCTATTGGAAATGAAAACCAGCAACTGAAAAAAAAAACATAACAAAATTAAGAGAATTAAGTGAAGTAGAACAAAATTATATATTTAATATTCCTAAGTAACAAGGACGAGAGTTATTGATAAGCAAGAAGGTATAATCAGAGATTATTTCTCGATATTCTACGCTAAAAAAAGAACTTAGAATGAACCGATTTATGCGGAATTTGTATTTTATTCATTCCTGTTGAAATTTATAGACGCTAAAATTCAGGAGCAAACGAGCAATGCTTGTGAGGCGTAGCACAGCAGACGACACTGGGAAGTAATTATTTTGGAAAGTGATTATTTTTATAACAGCCGTTAACATATGATATGACATTCTTTTTGGACACCGACCAACAGTGAAGACAGCAAGGGCAAGGTCAATAGTGTTATTCCGCATCTTTGAATTAACACATTGTACATGCCGAATTGAAATTCGCTTGAAATTATTATGCATTAGCAAATATTTCTATCATATTGGACGAAACGCTGGAACGGTCGTTTCTATCATTAACATCTAATTTTAAAATTTAAACTTAGATTCCCGATGTTGACACTGCAAAAAGTCAGAGAGGTCAAAAATAAAAATGACATTCGAATTCATTGGAAGTGACAATAACCAGTACATAATAAAGTTCTGATTTCTTATAGAATCAAAAAAAGAAGTTAAAAAAAGAAGAAAACTAAGGAGGAATGTAAACACATTTCACAGTTAACCGAAAATTAAACAATGGGGACTCTAATATCAGAGATATTTCACAAATAGGAAAAAAAAGTACCGTAAGAGATACACTACTTATTAAAACGAGGAAGAGAGACTGTATGATGACACTAATAAGATAAAATTTATATTCTTTTGAATTAAATTAACAATAATTCAGTTAATAGCTTAAGTTAAGATTCATAATGATAAGTTTGAAGTGATAGCTAATAAAGAATGATAAGCAGTATGCAACATTATGCATTATATGGTATGAGCACTGTTGTGTAAAGTACGAAAGAAACTGGTTCAAATGGATTAGCACTGTGGTAATAATTACTATTCTTTTTATCTGAATATTTCATCTGATTCAGACTGTCTCGACAGTAAATGGAATGCTGAATAAGTTTGGATCTAGTCTCAGCCTCAGCCTCAGGTATTTTTGGAACACTGATACCTGGATGTGTCATCTGATGAACAATTATATTGCCAGTCATGGACCACTTCATTTGAATAACAGTTCTGCAGTATTAATATTTCGATACGAACATAACTTTATGCAGGAAAAGTAGAAATTTTTAGAACAAGTCGCATAGATATTGCTCTGAGACAAAGCAGTGCACTGAAAACTTTTGGTACATTAAATATTACAACCCTATTAAGTAATTACAAAGTTTGTCATTGTGAATTTGAAATTTCTTGAACTTAATTTATGTTAGCATTTCTTCATCGGTTTTTGGAAAAAAAAAACAAGTTATTTATAATTTCTAACTTCGTTTATAAGGCGCTAGTAACAATACAAGTAAAGATATTTGGCAGGAAGGATTGTTAACAATAACAATAAGTTGTTATTGCGAAGAACACTTAGAAATGAAATCAATAATAACTCCAAACTAGAATAATCACGATCTGACACTTTTTCAATCATAATTTCACGCTTTTTTCATACCTGCGGAAAAAACTATTAGTAGTAGTATTCTTACTCAGAAAACCGGTAATTAAAAAACTTCATTTAACCCAACCACTCTGTGCTTATAGAGAAAATGGTCTAGTCGTTGCTACTTTTGAGATGAGTTGTTCATCAATTACTTCAGTAACTTAACAATTTTTAATTTTCATCTTCTCAAGTTGCATTACTTTGAATGCAACTTTTAGGATTTACTTTTTCCATTAATTGCAAGAGAAAAAGGAAGATATTAACAAAGGAAGACAACAGATATCATTAAATAAAATGAGTAATTAAGTTCGAAGAGCTATAGTGTCATGCAATTCAGTGAATCCATTAACGAAACAAATAAATTAAACATAATAGAAATAGGAGAAATGTTTGAGCAATACATTGCAGTCAACTGAATAACAATTTTTGCTAATGTTAATAACAGTTGCAACCCTAACCCTAATTAAGCAAAGACTTAATGACAAATAAACTTGGTGTCACAGATTGAAAACGATGAAAAACGTCTACAAAGGAAGAATCAGATAGTAGTAACAGCTGCATATTTTAGTTACTTTCATTCTTCAGTATATACAAAAGAATGCATCCTTTCCTTCAAAACGAAACATTTTAATAACAATTCTACTGGAAATATATCATTTGAAAGTTTTGAAAAGATTAAAAAATGATTGTAGAAGCACTAAAGCAAGCCCTTAAACAAAACTTTAACCATGATTTCTTAACCATCAATTTTTCTGTAGCCTTTATCAAGTATCTCAAAAAATTATATCGTTTAACCCTTAACTGAAGAAAGCTGAAATAATGAAGCACCGAAGCCTCCAAAATGAGATTAGCATGTTTAACATTGAAGATTTCTTTAAAATCAATTTTGTTTTCCATCTCGAGTGCCCCGAGAAAATTAAATTTAAGAACCACCTTAGTCGGAAAATAGCCTGATTTTAGTGTCCACAACCGACTCTTTTACTAACTCTGCACTTCTCTATGCCACAAATTCTATTCCTTCATATATAATAAGCACAATGTACAAACAAACTCCACTTATGTACAAACAAACTCCACTTAATCTGGAAGTTCTCAAATAAAACAAAGTTTCCACATACTTTCTTGATGAGACAAACAAGTCGCTACAAAGCTTGGATAAGCTGCAATAAAAAGATATTGCTGTGCAGCTGCAAAAAGAATGTCTATTTTCAAAAACTTTTTATTGTTGCATTGCAATAAGCAGGTATTCAAAGTTGAAATTTATAAATTGTCAGTATTATATGTAAAGAATATGTAATTAATGCAGCATGCAAAACACTAGTATACGACATATGCAACAAACGTTTTTATTCCAAAAGATACGTCATTTATTCTATAACTGAAGCGTTCGGTTAATTAATAAAACTTAAAACAGTATTACATCTTAAAATAAATTATGAACCTGAAATTGCTTGAGACGAAAGAATTTTGTGGATATAAGATAAATAATTTTGCAGACTGTAAAAATCAAAAAATAGAAAGATTAGCTTTGAACAGACTCTTCGTTCACATTATTACTCAATTCAGTGCGATAAAAATCAACAATACTCGCTCCATGGCCAGTAACGTATTCATGAACTGTTTGTGAAGGATTCAACATGAATGACTGTCTTAATAGCTGAGTTTCATTTTCATCGATATGCGTAACCTGGGATGAAAAAAAAACTAGTTTTAAAATATCATTTGCAACTATAAAACATCGACAAAAAACCATTTCATTAAATTATTAGAATAGCTCTCCTTGTATATGATTTTTGCTATTTTGTTCACTTTTTTGCATATTACTATAAATTTCAGTCATCGGTACTGCTTCGTATTTAGATTTACGCTTTCAATGTTTTTTATTTTAAAAATATAAATAAGTAATATCATGCTGTGTCAACAGTGTAGCCGCCTAAATTTAGTAACAACAAGTAAATGGAATTATAAACATGTTTTTTTATCAAATTAGCGGTTTTTGATACCCAAAGCATACGAGCAGAAATTTTGGAACTCATTCAGTTAATTTCACATCATTCCTCAGTCCTTTTTTCTTAAGTTACAAAGTCACATCCTCATCTGCAACCAACCTCTCCATTATAAAATGCGTTGATTTCGTCATCCTGAGGTACCTCATTCTTTATAGATATTTTCTTTACAGGCAATGGTGTACCCAGTGTTAAAGATCTGGAATACATTTGCAATCATAAAATTTCCTACAAAAATAATACTAGTCATCGGGCAACTTTGTCCTGAAAAGCATGATAATAAAATGATAGCAAAAACCTGCTATATCTAAACTGAGCTAAAGTTCAAATTCCGACGTCCAAACCCAAAATAAGTGTAGCATTAGTGTTCGTATTCATACAACAATTTTATGGACGTGACGACAGTGTAATTTCAATCGTGATGATAGTAAAATGATTTACCTCATCCCTACAACGTGTTGACATAATTGAAATCCTAGCTTTTCTGTTGGGAAATTAGTTTTGTTCGATCTTTTCAGACCAACAACCGATACATATCTTCCCATGCATACTCTGTCGGTACCTTCTTAATAAAAAACTGTTTACTAATCAATATATTTGTGATGTTTTAATAAAGTCAGAGCAAAGAGCAAACCTTTGGGATGTGCATAGCCAAAAAGTTGAACATCAGGTGGTGCCAATATTAGCTGCGCTCTTGAAAGAGTTATATTCTCACCAAGTCTACCGATTGCTTTCGTAATCAAATCTTTCACTAGCATACCATTTTCTGACGTCTTGAGAGAATTAATATCTGCAATAAGTTTTATAAGAAAATTAGCAATAAAATTATGACTCTATAAAGAACGAAAGCATTTAGTAAGTACTGAAAAAGCATGAACAGAAAATCCTATGAAAGTTTAGCTTAAATTTCCAAATCTAGCAAAATGTAGCGTAAAGTTTCAAATAAATAGAACAGAAATACAGCAAAATCTAAAAATTCTGACAAATTTTAAAGTAATAGCTAACGCAGCAACTTCAAGTAAATAATATTCTCACGAGTCATCAATCAAAAGAACAAATCATCAATCGCATATAACTCTTTAAACAAAAAAAGAGGTAATACTAGATATTTGTGACTAAGAACTGTTATTAACTTGAATTCAATAACTCAAAGCCATGAGTAATCGTTCCATCCCGGTGAGTAGCACGCAAAACCGCTTTAGTCACATCTTCAACCTAAAAATTGTTTCTTGAAAATAACTGAAATCCATAAACATATCAGTAGTTCCGTAAACATAAAAGCAACTACAGTAACAGTAAAGATGGTGATTTCAAAATGAGAAACTTCGCTATGGAAAAAAAAATTGGCTTGCAATACCGATCTTTAAGTTTCCATAAGAATTTTTAGTAAAGCGATTCACTACAAAAACTAATTGTACTTTTCCATCTGTATAAAATATTAGATTCTACCAATCGTTTAAAATCCTCATTTCTAGAGACGAAATCCGTCTCACAGTTCAATTCAACGACAGCTGCTTTATTGCCCTTTGTTATCACTGACACAATACCTTGTCTTGTTGGTCTATCACCAAGTCTGGAAAAGAACACAAATTTCTGAAGTCTCAAACTACAGAAACTATTCGAAACAAACACACACACACACACGCACATACACAAGATCACTAACAATTACTTTGCAGCTTTCTCCCAGCCCTCTTCTATAGCCCTTTTTTTTAACCATTTGATAGCCTCGTCCAGATTATCTAGTCCAAATTCATTCAGTGCTTTGCGGCAATTTACATAGCTGTATCCAGTTTTTCTTCGTAATTCTTTTAATGCCTGGAAGAAACACATATAAACAATCATTCATAGGCACTGGAAAAATGGGTCGAGAAATTATAAGGAATAACTCGATCGTGATCTCCGGAAAGCACTGCAACTCAGTGTATAATTTTGAATTTGGCTTAAGCATAATCTGGGATTTTAATGAAATCGATATTCCGCTGGACGGTACTAAGCATTTTAGTATTTTGGAGTAGCATAAAGTGCTACAATATTACCTCTTTGGTAGAACCGGATGTTAGTGCAACGACGTTAGCCGAACACAATCGATTAGAACTTTTTCTTAGCACTGATCGAATTACTTGTCGCGAAGCAATCATCAAATCCCTTTAAAATAAAAAATGAAGCATAACATATTCTAGGCCATTCCCAAATGGATCAACTCATCCTATTCGCTATACCGACATTTCATTTACATGAGTTCAAAATTTGTGTATGAGACGAGATATTTTCGTTTCGCCTCGAGTATTTTACAGAAGACACCACCGAATGATATGCGGACCGTGGACGGTCCCTCTTTGTTGTTGACGAGACAGATTTTGTACATGAGGGGACATGTGACAACTAACGTCCAGGTGTCAAATTTGACTGACTGTATTAGACATGAGCATGCCAATGTCTTCACTGCAGGTACTATTTACCGTAGACAATTGCTTGAGAACTAGGATTCCCTTGGATACTTTTACCTTCTTTCGGTACAATCACAACTTAATCCGTACGGTCCCAAAAGATAACTTTCTTACCTATCATTATTAATCTTCTAACATTTCCAAAATCACTATCATGGTCTTCCCTTATGCTGAATTCAATGTGAACAATAAAATTACGATATCCTATAACCTTCACCCAAACATTTCATATTTTGGACAAATCAATTTGTCTCTGTCCTATATTTCCAAATAGAAACATTTCCAGTTCTAAAAGTCACACTTTGCTGTTATAGTAACTCGCAATGTCTAAACATATAGATACATTCTAGAACTGAACACAACACTCATTCAAGAAGTAATTTTATTCCTTATTTACCAAACAATTTCTTTCTCTCTTCTAAAGCTAAAATATGAACAACATGGGTACAATGAAGAGACATTTTCAAAGAAAAAAGTAGTACACAATGGAATAATAGTGAGATTCTTTCCTGCATCCATCAAAATACACGATGAAGATAAAAAACTTATGAAATTCCAGACATATGACAAAATCCTGTTATTATATGCATGCTAAAATTCCATTTTTTTAAACAAAAATTCGTTATCTTTGAAAACCTAGCAGATCAACAACCAGCAAACTTTGGCATAGTTCAATGATGTGAAGTTTTAGCTTGGCTTAGCCATTCGCTTACACATAATAAATTTAGAATCAAATTTCACGATTCATAATTCAGATGTTAACCGTTGTTACTGTCACAAAAACCTAATGTCACTGTATCAGCAGTTGACATTTCCTCTATTATTTTAAAGTAAATATGCAACAATACATTTAAAGTTAATTGAAAAACAAATAAATATCCTTTCTCTTGAGTAAAATGTCCACAAAGTTAATACAGTAATTGTTGTCAAAATATACAGAAAATATAATGGACTAAAGATTTTTTGAAACAGAAAAGAAGAATGACAAGAATTCTCGTTTTAAATATCATAGAAGAAGTATCACAATTTCAGGAGCGAAATTTTGGTATAAATTATTAATTATGATAATTCTTCAAAGTGAATGATTCCAATTTACAGTTTTAAAGCTGCTTTCTCTGTGCTGCTTATGAATTTCGGAGCTTAGTGAATTTAAGAACAATCTTTAAGTTCAGTTAACTTCGCATGGACTTTTTTAAACTGATTAAGCAACTACCATTTGTATGTTAAAATGACAACCCTAAAACAATTGCAAAACGCAATCCCTTGAGCAAAATAAAATGAAATCTAAATCATTACAATCTAATTAAACCTAACTAAAAATTAATGGAATGTTTGACGAGATTTGTGGCAAAATAATCAATAACATCATAACCACCTTTATTTTCATGAAAAGACAGAAATTCTCGACTGATATGATTTCTAAGGCAGAAGTTTGGTTATTTCTTTCTTGAAGAGAAAGGTAGCTCTCTTGCATTTTTCAAAATGTATACACTTTCTGCCGTAATGGAACAATATTATCCGGGTCACATCAAGAAAGAGAAGACACTGCAAATTTAGGCCAAGCTATTTTCGCTTCATGCCGTTTATAAGCAAACAAATGCGCCTTATGTGCCTGCTTCAACTGATGGCGAATTAAGTCAGGGCATTCATTTGCCAGAAGACATGTTTCGTAACCATCAACTAGAAGATATCTGAAATAAAACATTTCAACCAGAAAAGTACTGATCGCTGAACTTACAATCAAAAACACCATAATTCAAGACATCTCAAATAAGTTCCATAGGAAATACACTTTTTGAAATCTATCTTCAATCGAGCAAAAGCAATATACTACCTTATTTCTAAATACAATTACTCCAGTAGGAAATAATCAAAAGAAATAAAAAGAACATACAATCCATGATCTTCAGGATTTGTTATGCCAAACTGATGTGCAATAACGCGGCATAGCTTTCCAGCTGTCATTTGCGGTACACCAGGAAATGTGTGGTATCTGATAGAACCATCCAGTTCATCCGGCACGGCTACCTTTACAAAAGCATCTGATGATGATGAAAGCACTGGACTAACACTGCCTAGTGAAGAACAGTATGATCCATCTTCCTAAACAAAAAAGAAATCATTAAAGGCAGCAAATTAGATGTCATAAATCTTTTATGCAGCATTACTCGCTTTGCAGTGACGAAGAAATAGCACTAACGTATCTTACTGAGTCACTACTTAAATACGAGATGATTATACAATAAATTAATCAAAGATAAAACTGCCAATCAAGAATGGAGTAGAGACTTAGGGCGTCTTTCATTGTTTGTTAATACTTTTACGTGGAGTTTAATGACAGGAAGTAATGTATTAAGAGGCAATGGAGACGGTCCGAAATTGTATCACGTAATTTCTATACTATTCAAACATTTTGGAGAGCCAATAATCCGCAAGACGCAAAGCCTTTTAAAAAATCTAAATCGAAGTAGAAAAAAAGAATTAAGGTACCGTTATTGAAGAATCATCCACCTGACCTAACTTTCGAATGCTTTCGGTATTTTTCAATACATCAATGGCGGAAAAAAGAGTAATGAGGTAGTAACTGGAATCACCAGTAGTCAGCAATTGTTTTGGGAGCAGCTCCCACATATACCATGCTTCAACTTCACAACCGACCGTGGATGTACGTGCTAACAGATACACTAACCACCGCACCAATTCTAAATTTATTTCTTTTTACAGTTCAAATGATTCTTAATCAAACTTTCGAATTTCATCCAATTGAAGCCAACATCATTTCAAAAGTAAGCTATCAAGATTCCACAAATAATGATCAGTTAATGAGCCATCTAATGAAAACGGAAAGGCTTCTGTAATGATGTTAAACACTTGTACCTCATTGCATACCTACTCCTGTAATCATTATTGAAACAGAATGCTAACTTATAAATACAATCAATCATTTTTATTAGTACTAACCATCAGCAGGAGGTAAAACTTTAATCTTGCTGCTTTCAATACTAATCGGGTCGTAATTTTCCATATCACCGCCGCTCGGATTGTCGCACGACTGTTGCCTACCAATTGCCAAAAATATCACTCGCAGTAAGTTTTCTAGTTTCTTCAACGGTGAATAATGATGTTGCATTTTTCGCAAGCAAATCTTAATTGTTTCCATTTTCTGCGTTGTGGGTGGTATGAACTAAAATTATTACAGTCAAGATTTCACATGGTTAAAAACGAGTTTATTTGAATAACCCCAAAATTCAGATTCCTTTCTAGCAGAATCTACTCTAACAATATTAATTCAACATGATACAGAAGAAACGTACTTTACAGCGGACTCCAAAGCCTAACTGTTCTGGCGACAAAGTTCGGACATAGGTAAGATTTTCAGAAAGTGCTTGAAGCCAACCATTTTTTGAATATTCGCGTATCATCAAATGATAAAGATGCGGTTTTACTGGGCCTAAATTTCATTGTTTTAACCAACTTTTTTCAAAAACATAAAAAGCTTTTTCAGAATCTTGCTTTTTCAGAATTTCATTTTAGTAGAAATTTTTTTTCAGATCCTGTGTAAATCAGAAACCATATGGTAATAAGATTACATTGGTAAACTAAAAATATATTACGTTAAAGAAAAACTTGCAAAGGACAATTTTGTGCAAAATAGCTTCTAAAATTGCATCAATATTCAAAAACTCGTTAGCATTCAGCCGAGCGCGTTCTTTTTCGATTAAATCGTGAAGTTCGCCTTCTCCGTGCTTTACCAGATAATTCTTTAAACCATTTAAAAACTGCCGGACATTTCGAATTACCACCTAAAATGGTGTTTCAAAACAGCTGTCTTTCATATTTTGTAAGATAAGAATCCATTTGGATTTCCTAAATGACCTGAAATTTCTGCTGTAATTTTTAAAGTGCACTTCTGAATAATACTAATTAAAATGTAGACATATTTTCCTTTTGTCACTATCATTTATTTACCTAAAACTGACCTAAATTCAGAAATTATTTAGTCATTACTGAACTCAGGAAAGAGTGAAAAAATACTTGTGGATCGCATTCTTCTGCTTCAAATGTACATTCAATGAAACGTCGCAACGTAGCGCCGAACACTGTGTTTTCCTCCTGTGATAGCCTGTAACGACTACCTTAGTTATCTGAGTCAAAATAAGGATATAATTTCTGATAATTTAACAAACAACAAACGAATTGAAAGAAAAAACCTTTCAACATATTCCTGAATCTTTGTACTCGGGTCTGTACTCAAACTATTTTTCAACCTTGGAGGTGAAATAATGGGCGATAGTGCGCGAATGCTTGTTGGTATGTCATCCAGAGATTCAAGCCACGAATCATCAAGCTTTGAATATCGTGGGAGGATACGCGGCAGCTAAACATAGAAACAGCATAAGCATAAGAACATAAAAAAGCATAGAAAAAACATTTCATGTACGAGAATAAAAAAAAAACAGAAAATTATAGTTCAGATATAAAAGTGTTGAATTAATTTAATGACTGGCCAAAAATAGCATGAAAAACGTACTGAATGTGTGTTTGTTGACTTATGACTATCCATGGTGGCTGTTCCGTCTGACATTTCTCCAGCATTACTTATGTTCATAAATGAATTTGATGCTTCCGGATCTCCGCTACCACTTATGACTGATTTACTGAAATCAAAGAAACAAATGCGAGAATCTGAATGAATAATCCCACTAAATTAAATGGAATCGAGTAAATATGAAATAAGTTACAAAAAATTGTGAAGCCAGAAATTCTACCTAAAAAGAAGTAACCAACCAGATTGTTTCCAGTTGTTGCTGCTTGTCCAAACTATCATCACTTTTCAAATAAGCATTAATGTTTATAATACCATTACGTCGGCCATCTGACTCTGCGTTATTGTTTAGGTGATGATTATCAAACCTCCGAATCACTACACCATAGTCGGCGTTATCTTGAATTATCACAGAAAATTTGCAAATGTAAACAAAGATCAAAAACAATTTAAATGATTCTATCTAAATACCAAAACAAACCAATGTTCGTAAATTCGGAAATATCAATCAGAGATTTTTGTTTTAATCCAAGAAATTCTCTTTAACTTAGAATGAATCAACAGTATTTCCAAAACAAACGGATGAGATAAATAAGTCGTACTTCGACTATCATCAACGTTAGTGACAGACTGTAATTTTTGAAAACTTCTTCCCTCTTCACCATCATAACTCATTTCCAGAGAACAAATCACCTCATCATCGACTTCTTCAGCAATCGCTCCGCCTAAGCAAAAGCGAAATTATTAATGTCATAATAAGATACGACAAATTCGAAGTAAACAAGATAAAAAATATTACTGGCCAATTCATCTATGTTATAATAACCTAGAGCTTTAAATTAAGAACGAATAATGAATGATGCGGCAGGGTAGTTATATCAAGCATGCACTATCCTTATATTATTGTTTCGAAAAACATAAAAACAAGACTATGATCGTTGAATTTTTTTCATATTCGAGCTTTCGCCTTTAAAAAATCCCTCAAATATTCGCTACCTTCACTAATCAAGCAGAATTATAATACAATAAAAATTAACCAAAGACAGCTTGATTCGTGTCGATGTGCCGTGTAACAGTGGATGGTTTCTCATCCCCATAATGAGCCAAATCTAACAAATTCTCCCAAACATTAGAATCCCACGGTTCGTTGAAGACTGTACCAGCGACACTAACATTATCATCATCTTTCCCATTTTGATCTTGACTTGAAGTCCTCGTTTTCACTATAAAATTGATAAATCTTGATTGTCACATCTAAACAAGAATTTTCTTCCAACTAGAGGCTGATATTTCCATGAAGGAATTCGTCTGTTCATTAAGTTACAGAACGATATTCAGAGTTCAAACTTTCACAATAAAGCAGCTAATTTATAACACGAAATTATATTTAATTTGGGTTCTCAACATTACAACTTTTAGTAATGATTTCCCGTTACACTTGTAATATGAATTAGTGCTATGTAGTACCTAAAGCATTATCAAAAAATTTGACCACAACGCTCAAAGTTTTAAAATAATTAAAGCCTAACCAATTAAATCTGATTTTATTGATGTATCAGCGGATTCGGGTAAATGAGCATATTCAGATGTTAAATTTCCGCAAGTATTATCACTATAAACAGGTGTGCCATCGAAATTTTGTCGTGAATGAACAGGACCTTCGAATGACGATGACTGAGGATGAAAAACTGTTGATAACGCTGAAAATATGGTTCTTTAATTCTTTTTCTTCAAACAAATTTCATAATCGCTAAAAAATCTCAACAAATTTAAAATGATTAATAAATTTTCCATAACCTTGATTGCCATTTCCAGTAGTCATTCCACGAAGAGGCAGTTTATTCTGTAACGAACTTCCAACCGCCACCGCAGTTAAACTTTTCTTTAATAAAGGTACTTGTGGGGTTGGTCGGACCTATAAAAAAAGATTATTGGAGAAGTCCAAAAATGATTTACTTTTTTTTTGACATAATATTAACTAGCCAATTCACTTTTCCCTAACTAAAGTAAAAAATAAAGAGATAAAAAATTTGTTTTTTAAAATGGAAAAGATTCAACTGGAGGAATGAATGGGTGAAGATAATAGCAGAATGACTGTGTAACTGAAATGAAAAAAGAAATGACTATATAATTATTGAAATGGATGGACTAAACATGAAGCTACCAAGTAAAAATATATTTTACTTTCATTAATGAAAAAACTATTGCAATAATTACATTATCCCACTTATCAATATTCCTGGAAACGGTATCAACAACAATGTAAGTGGTAGCAAAACTATTACTACTGTACCGCAGGTATCGGGTAGGAGTGAATGACAAACAGATAAGATAGAAGGTATATTTATCACGGTACCAAATACATTACATCTTATCAGAGAAAGAAGAAAATAAAAAAAGATTCCTATACGGCGGGTGATCTATTCTGCCAAAAATTCGGATACATCTGAAAAAATATGGAATTCGAATGAGTGATTTCTCTGTAACAATAAGTGTTACGTATTATGTAAATAAAGCCAAACCTTGGCAATTTTTTGACGATTTTTCAATTCACTATTTACAGCTGACCAAACAGCCGTTTGTTCTTTAGCAAAACTACTTCCAGTACAAGTAAAACGCTCATTAGTTGTGTTGCCAATAGATGGTGAAGAAACATTGTAAACAAAGGAAGATCCTGAAAATACTCTTGAAGGTTTCCAGTTTCCGAGTGAAATTCAGTAAAAAAAATGAATAATCCAATGTCAAAATTAAGACGGAGAGAGAGAATAAGTACTAATCTACTCCCAATACTAAGCCTTCCGAAAATAACTGGCACATTTAATTAAAAATATTACAAAATTCAAAAACTCATAGCGGTAAATCATGACTGCGAAGCATTTTCAATACTTTTTTTGCTCGCTTTGCTAGCCAATTAAAATTGAGACATTCTGTGATCCTCAAAACTAATTTCAGAGAAAGCGAATTTGTTATCAGTTATTATCGTTGAAAAGCTTATCACTTAATTCTGTTTCACAGATGCATACATACAAACTACATATATATTCATGTCACCTCCCTGTCTCCGAACATACATTAGTTATTTTACATATCTCAAATGAAATTACTAATCGCACTTCTGAAATGATTCAAATTTTACCGATACTGAAAAATCCTATTAACTGTATCCTTTCTGGAAAAGGATCAGAGGTGAATAATATTGAAGAAACGCATGACTCACTCTTAGTCATGCTATCTATTAATATTTCTTGATTCAAGAAAAGAAAGAATAAAACACGCATCACAGCTGTTATGATTTGTGACTAACTTCTTTGTATGAAATGATAATACGCCACAAATCCGTATGCACAGGAATATTATTATTGACAAATCATAGGAATAATAATGGATATTGAAGAATAGTAAGAGAAAACAAATCACACACAACTAACCTCGTTTAGCAACGGATGGACTCCATGTATTAGTCTGAATAGAAGTCGATGATAATGAATCAGTGTTGCTACTGGTATGTGCAAAAACTCGTTCTCTGGAGTGTCTCTCGCTGTGAAACCTGAAATTCATGAAAAAAATTTTATAATTGAAGTAACAAGCGTAATATAATTTATTGCTTTAAGAAACAATAGTCGAAACACCGAAAGTACCACTAAATAAATCCCATTAATAAATTTGCATAATTCAAAGAAACTGCATTTTTCAAAATGAAAAAATGAAAGAATATTAGAAATCTCACGATAAACTAAAATATAAATTGATAACGAAAATGAGTATTTCCAGAAAAGATATGCAGAAAGCAAAGACAATTACGAGTCAAAACTTGCAGCTATGGGCACTATCACAGTGAAGGTAAGATTCAGAAAATAGAAAATAAATTATCAATCCATTCCTAAATGTAACAGGTTCAACATACTTCAAAGCTATAAAATTAGCTAAATGCTTGAACCCAGAAATATTACACATGCTTAATCGAGAAATGAAGAAGTTCCAAGAATACAAATTAAAGAAAAGTGTTACTAAATCTGTCAGATATCTTACACAGGAATACAGAAGAGATAATTACTCCAATTAGCTGTTAGCTGAAGTTTTTTTCTAATGGTAAGACTACTCTTAACTTAATTACCACATAATTTCATTAAAAAATTAGTTTCAAAACGAAATTTAAAAGAAAAGTTAAATTTTTAAAAAAAGCAAAGTAATAATAATGGATATGTATTTTAAGCAGAAATGAAGTATTCCAATAAGAACAATCCTGCATTTTTGAATCGTAAAGAACAAAAAAAATTTAGTGCAGCAATTTATAGGATAATCTATTGACTTCATAAACTGGAGTCCAGATCAGATTTTTATATAAAGACGTAAGTAGACAAAAATTCCATCTTGAAAAAGATGCGAGGAACCAAGCGGAACTTGGAGTGGAAAATCAAAACTAATATTGTCTGCGCGCGATGACAACAATAATTCGGAAAGAGGGGACAGCCTTGAAAAGCCAAATGAGTTCGAATGAAATGTGAACGAACTCAGAAAACCAAGACTACCTCCTACCGTTATTGCCACAACTACTCCTGGGTTAAAAAGAATAATTCCTTTAACTTCAAATCATGTGCCTCGTGCTGGAGTAACTATCCTTCTCTGCGGTCAAACACTGGAATTTTTATCTCGTAATGACACCACTCAATTGCACTTGCAATTCTGGGGTCTTTGTAAACACTCGTTTTTTTCTAATCTGCCTATTTGTGTTCAAAAGCAGTCAAGAGCATTAATGGTAAGAACAACCTGATTTTAACTTTTTATGATCAGAATGAGAAAGCAATCTAATAAGCTGGGAATATACAGCCATTCAGAAGGCAAAACAGAAACCCTCTGCTCAATTACTGCAGTAACATGAGTAAATTTGCTCTTGACAACACAAAAATACCTAGCAGTTGAAACACCTATGATAAGAAAACGGGAAAAATAGACAGAGAAAGAGTAGTAGGAAAAGATAGAAATTGAAATTTAACAATGAAAAGGATAAAACCGTTCAGTGAATTAGAAAACAGTCATCTCAAATCAACATACCCAAATTGATAAGAAGGGAAACATTAGTGTAGTAAAAAAGCTGTCTCACTACTAAATCTCTTTTGTTCTGATCAGTCCTACCGCAAGCAGAAAAGCAGAGAGCAAAGTTGTAATTGGATCAAAGAAAAATCCACTCAGGATGGCGAGACGTACATGAAAAACAACTAGAGTCAAATGAAAAACAAAGTAGAAAAAAAGCTATGTACTAAACGGTTTTCAATATTCAATATAAACTAAACGGTTTCAACGACAAACAATACTTTTTTTTACAATTTAAGAAAAGCCAATATTGCAAATGTAATGCTTGAATAATTTGGTACCAAAAAAAGTACAAATAGTCAGTTTATTCGATTTTCCAATTTTGCCGAAAAATAACACAAATCTATTGCTTTTTGCTGTTAGATTCATCATAATGCTCTATAGTAAATATCCTTTTCGTTATACAAATTATATACGATCTCCACGATCATAAACCAAATATACAAAACTAAAAACAAATCACGCTCAACTATCTATTAACGCCATTTCTGCCACAAGTAATGTGCAATTGTTTAGAAAATATTGTTGAGAAAATTATTAATCGCTAAATGACGAGACATAAGTTACCCAGAAAACTTTAGTAAAAACATTGAAATCTAACTAAGAACAAAATAATATTTGATTTTCCGATCCATGCAGTCTTCCAATGCGAAGCTTGTATAAAGAAATAAGATGTATCTGTGTTTCAAAAACGACAGGAAGATCAACGAAGACACTGAACTTCTGAGTTTCATTTTAAGAGTTCATTGCATCTCCTAAAGAAAACTATTTAAATCATATTAATCGAAATAAAAATAAAACTGCAATATCTTTTTTGAAATCTTTTAATTAAAAAATTTGAATGAAAGGGACAGCATATACCCAATTTTTGAAACTATTACAGAAATAACAAACATCATTCCATACTACGAATGTACTAATGTTTGTGTGCCGCTTACCGATCCACCTGTTTGGTTCACATATGTATCATTTTCATTTTTATGCAAAAAGGAACTTATAAGATCAGTAAGCGATCTATTACCATAGGAATCAAAATATCATGGAAACTATTTCCACTAAAATTAAAATCACTCAAACAAGCATTTTAAAGTGAAGAAAATTGAACAGTTGCAATGAAAGTAATAAATATCGAGAGAATCCTCTTTTTATTAAGACTGATTTTATAATTACTGTGACTAACAGCAATATTGCTAGCAACATGAGCATGCAGTAGAAACATCTACTTTTATTACACAGTGAAACTTAGTTATAATATTCAATCAAGAAAAATGAATTTCGATTTTTTTTACTTCTTTAAGATTTTTAAAAGTTAATAACAAGTATCGAACGCTTTTGAATTAAACAAAACAGTTTGGCAGTGGTACTGAACAAAAAATTTTATCAAGGAAGTAAATATATGACGAGTTAGATGAGAGAACGACTCTCCAATACAGAGTACATACTGCATGCCAGAGAATCGTGGTAGTACTACTACACCAGTAGTTTTTATATTTATTGAGTTTATAAATAGATTCGCTTTTTGGTTTAGGGAACGATGGTATGACAGAAATAAAAGTAATTTATGACGAGTCTGATTATTTATTAATTTGTTACAGTTAGGTACAATGATAATAAAGGTGAACATACAACTGCATATTTTTTCTTGCACTCTCAAAATAAATATCATGTTTTTATTGACGTAAAAATTACACTAAAGAAACATTTCAAGCATCGAAATTCCAAACTTTTTTCATAGCTGGCAAGATCTGCAATATTTTTTGGTACGTGAAAGTGATCATGCCCTTCAACAATAATCATTTTTTATACCTGACACAAAACTAAGATGGTATAAGTAAAAGTCATTTCTTCCGAGAAAAGTCAGGCGCGATACAGAATAAAATATGAAATATTCTGAAAAACTAAAATCCGAAAAAATATAAACAGCCAAATAGAGATGAAGCAAAATGAAACTAGAAGGATTAGAACGAATCCTAAAAGTAAAGAAAAAAGAAATGTTACTACTTGTCACTTCTACAATTCTGTTTTTTCTACTTCTAAGATTCTTTCTAATCCCTCTGGTTTCATTTTACGTATAATTATATGAAATGATATGAAAGGAGTTTACAGATTTTTCAGTCAACGAAATTAAGCAGTAAAAGAAAAGATTAAAGTCAAATATATCTCAGAACAATGGTCAAAAAGTGAAATTTATTAATGACCCCACAAGCCAGGCAGATTCGAGTTATGACATTGCTTTTTTAATTTAGACAGAGAAAGACAAGAAAAAACTGAAGGTAACTTGGAAATAACATATATATTTCCACAAGGAATTTGAAAATTGAAGAACTCGCCATTTTTGTGAACTAGGAAATGGAAGATTAGAGCAATCTACTGAGATGTTTCCTGCTAATTCTTATATAAATACAACAAAAAGAAGAAACTGCAAAAATCGGAGAGCTAAAAATACATCGTCAACATGATTTCTGCATGAAAATGAAAAATGAAACGAATATGCTCTCATTCAGGTCATTTATAAAATCCAGAAAGATACTCTGAAACAGTCCTTGCAAATTCTTCACATGACCCAGAAAGTGTGAGAAAATTCAGCTGTAAAAATTCGGATTTCCAGTCCACAAATCAGCAACTCAGTTTAAAGACTATTTCTCAGAAACAATTCTTACTTATGAAATCTACATTTGGATCAACATACTTCCTTCCTCACTTCAAATTTCCATAAAATACTATGAGTGCTCAAAATAAGAGAGGAGAATAAATAAAAAAATTAATTATAGCAAAAAGCAACGAAGTACCATTATCATAACAATAATAAATAAATTGTGAAATATGCAAATGTATTAAAACTGCCTTTGATTCTTACAATCTCACTCTTTCACTGGTTAATCCACAATTCAACAACGATGAATTAATCATTGTTTGCTATGAGGGTAGGTCTCTTGAATTTGCAAATGCAGTTTAAGTCTTCATTTTACAAAGCACATAGCATCCTTCCTTGATCCATTCATCCAATAACTATCAAACAGTTACTATGAAATTAGAATTTTCTATAGCTAAGTAGATCGTGACAAATATAACACAGCCAGGAAAATCGACGAAACATAAATGATAGCGAAATGAGAAAAATACCAAATATGGGAAATAAAAAATAATATTTGAAGTCCTTCAAATTGGTTCTAATTCGAGAAATCTCAATAAGTATGCAGAAATACGCACGCATAAACACAAACAGATTCGATTCCAATATGAACACAGTCAATGCCCATTCAGCGTTGCAGAAATGTCGCCTACAGCAGCAGCGATCAACAAATAACACACAACACACATACACGATACACACTATACATAAATACATACACAGATCCACGAAACATTTATCTTTCAACACTTCGTGGCCAAGGCAACAATATATGATAATAAATAATGATAATAATAATTCGCACACATAACTGGATTAAGACACAAACCTCGTCTGTCCAACAAAGTAGTACTTTAGCAGTATGTCAAGCAAACGAGGATCAACAACGATCCATGACTACGGATGACAAAATTGTAAGAGATAGTCCGGTCTGATGAATAAAAAGCGAAAAAGGGAGCAGAGACGACTAAGATGGCCAATAATGAAACACCTACGTAATTAAAGAGCTCTTTCTTTCTCCTCAGACAATCATGATGAGGTCAATTATTTCCATATCTGGTGAAACAAACCTATTTCTTTAAAAGTTTAGCCTTTGGAATGGGGAATGACAGGAAGATCTCCACAAAACTAGAGTTAATCTTCAAATTATAAAACAATTTGATTAATAACAATTTAAGTTTCATCAGAGTGTTTAGAAATTTATTTAGAAATTAAAAAAAATTAATATTGCGAAGTACTAGCACCAAGCATTATCTTACAATTTGCGACAATAATAAATAAATTTAGCACAAGTACAGACTCTACGGAAATATGCAAGCTACACCGTTTTAATAAGATTTTTGGGAACGACTAACTTTCTGGTGAAGATATGTTCTGCACCGTCGCGACCGTCATGTCTTACATCTTCCTGCTCAGCTTGTTTCGCCAGGTCTTTATGAGTCGATGATGGTTTTTGGAGCAAACTCCCAGTACGCCAATCGTTTGTTGCATTATTTGTATGTATATCTTTGATGTACTGTTTGCGTCGTATCACTGGTGTAACTAATCCTTCATTTATCGTCTGAAATATGTTTGTAAACTAAGCCGTAGTGATCTGTTTGTAAACTAGCGAATACAATCAAAATTAACAACAAATGAGAGCAATAACATCGTCCAAAAGTTTTGGGACCCATAATAATATTACCCATCATTTATAGTTGGTTAAGCAGTTATAATAAATTACATATTACTGATACAAATGAGAGTAAAAAACATTATTTTTAAAATGTGCTATATTTATTCTTATAATGTCATGTTATTGTAAACTGGTAGGATAAACAGCACCTGTCGATAGTCATTTTACAGCAGAAGCAAAAATAGTACTTAGTGAAAAAGGATGTTTAAATTAAACAATCATAACCTGTAATTCTCCAGTTCTTGGATTTCGACCAAGCTTGGAAGTTAATGCTTTCGCAGTGGCTAAAACTCCGGTAACACCATTTGTTAATGAGTTATGGGCCAAATCTGCCAAATCTGGAACCGACAGACGACGTTGCTCAGTTCGAAAACTTTCACTGGAGCGTGTCCTGTTGTCAACAATAAATTTTCACTATATTTTAAAACCTCTGAGAACTTCAAGTCTCTGATTAACTTTATTTTCCGAAATAGAACTATTATCCAAACACGTTAATATACGGAAACCGAACAAATCGAACAACATCCATAACCCTTTATTTGGATATGCTGAATGAAATATTAAATCTACTCGAAATTATCTTCGAAATATGACCGATAGTATACCTTAAAACGACGTTAATATTACCAAAATCAGTTTCATTTCTTTCCTTGTAATGATTTCGCTGAGAGTGCTGTTGATGACCAGATCTGGAGTTTTCAGAAACTGCGACTGCTGCTTCTTGTCTATAATCAAAATCGATCGCAATGCTGCATTTTTGAGAACATAAAAAACATTTTTATGAGAACAAAAGAATTAACAAAAACACTTAAACAATATTTCGTCCAACTTCCTTTCAATTGATTTCTTATTTTAAGCTGTTTATCTGTAAAGCGATTTCGTCGTAATCAAAAAGAAAATTGTTTCGAAAAAAAAAACTAAAAAAGAAAGAAAACTCAAATATAAAAACTACCTATAAAATTTTATTGCTGCACAACTTTTCTGCTTTATAAATTTTTTAAATCTCATTAGATCAAAATATCAAAATAATAAAATTCCATACTAGTGAAATAATTTTCCACTGAAAAAGAGTAAAATATACAATAAATTTACGCGACAATTTAAGGTACATATTTTGTTATCTCAAAACACTTCTTGCTTGAAACAAAAATTCCGTGACTTAAGTGGGTTAACAAAATTTCGAATGATATTTAAACTGAGAAAAAAATGACGAATAAATACTTACTTGAGGATCTTTGTCCTCTTTTTTTGATTTAGCAGAATAGGATTGTTACAAACTTCAAATGGACTCAGGAGATTTTCCTTACTAAGCTGTTACATCAAAACCGAAATAGAAAGCTTGTTTTTAATATGAAAAATCTTTGTAAACCAAACAATCATGCAAAAATTAATGAATTAAAGCGAAAAGTAAGTTGCAGATAAAAATGGTGAAGTGAACGTTCTCTGAATGAAGAAATTTTACTCATAACTGATATAAATTTACGAAACGAAAGGAAAATAAATTCAAGCGATAAAAGACAGATATAATCAAGTTAACCAACAGAATCTACGTCACTATTACAAATGACATAAACGTAATAATTAATTAAAAAAATTAGTAAAGAGATGTAATTTGAGCGAACCTTTGACAGTCTGCTATGTCATTTACAGCAAAAAAGTTTCTCTCTAAGTAAGTTTTAAGTAAATGTCCTACAGATCCTGAGAAATTCCTGAACATTGATCAGAGATGCATGTGAAGCATTAGTAACAAAGAGCGACAAATGGAATGCATACCTTTTCCTTTTCAATTCCTCCAAACATTTACGCAAGGTATTTCCATCAGGACATGTGGATGGCGGCATCAAAGCACATCGAACACCAACATCACTACCAGCACCAGCATTATATTCTTTGTAGTAATCAGCGTTACGTGGCACATATCCAGCCGTCAAATCACTCCGCTCGCGCCTTAGTGTTAGTGGTTTCGGTTTTACAGCCGGTTTTGGATTTACTGAAAATTTGCCGTTGAAGATAAAGAATTAAGGAAAAGGTGCTCGAGAATGAGTTGATAGAGAGATCCATTATACCCACGCTAATTTATTCCCTGTGAGTTCCCAAGCTAAAACAACCAATCAATAATCTATATGAAGATTTTGGTTCATTGCATGGAAATAATTCTTTGAAAAGCCGATGACAGTATAAATGAAGAGTTGGATAAGGATAGTAATAATGATATCTTTTGACTTATTAATACTAAAACACTGAACTCTCTGATTAGTTTCAAAATAACCAACAGGAAAATTGATCAGAAAGCTAGGCTGTACTATATATAATAAGTTTTCTTAAAATCCAGTATTAAATATTTGCAGATGGGCCTCGAAAAGCGAAAGAAATACCTCTGAAATGTGAATTTGAGCCGTTTAATTTTTGTACCTCTTCCTGAGTAACAACACCGTTGGCAGAACGACCTGGTTTGAAGGTACGAAGGGAAGGGACAGCATGTTGATTTCGTTTCAAAATTAAGGAATCAGCAGATTGATCGGCGATGTATGACTGTAAAGAATCGGCATCATGCTGCGTTGACAGTGATGACGTCGATGAGAGTGCAAAAGCTGACTGACTTCTGAAAGAATATGAGATCAAAATTTGTGTACAAACTGACAATCTCTCTCATATAGAGCCAATTAATATTAAGAATGTGAGGACAAATGAAAAGTGAATCACCGAAATTACTCGATTCACTTAGAGTAGTCAAAATTTCTTGAAGGAATAAAAACTAACGAAGTGATTTTCAGTTCTTCCAAAGGAGTGAAAGCACGACACTGAGCCAAGTTTATCATTACAGGTTTTGTTCCAGCATCCCTTTCACTATTGCTGTTGCTAGTACCATTATCGCTACCACCTATTGCATTTGACGAACTTTCTGAGCGAAATATATGCCTTAGCAACGATCGCCGACCAGAAATAGTCTGCGCCGATACATCATCACTAATCCCTGAGTTATTCTGGAGTGGTGTCATATGCGAAACATATGTTCCTGCAGCAATCACACCTACATAAAATTCAAACTTTAAAAAAATAACTTTTACTCAAAAAAGTTCATCGTCACATCAGACACAACTAAGAAAGATAAATCAATGGAAAAATATGACGGAGAGAAGAAATGGCTCCATAGTTAAAATAGCATATCTAATAGAATAAAAAGATGGAAACTACCAAACATTACCAATTAAAAGTATATTTCCACACAAATTTTTTCTGACTATTCCTTTTGTAATTTAAGAAAAATTTCAGAGTAATTTTTTACCTTTACCCATGCAAGCATTAATTACACTGTTAACACGCTTTTCATTGGCGCGCTTAGAAACGGAACTGCCACTCGTTGCATTTGACACATAATGTTTTGTAAAACTTGAACGCCTCTTCGAAGAGTAACGAACACTTGACGATTCTAAATTTGAATGCTTCTGCGGTGAACGTAGACCGCTACCTTCCTGTGCTATATCACTCGTCCAAAAATCTGCAAAAATTCAATATTTCACTAAAAATATTCTTACTCTCAGAACAATGAAATTCATTAGTAAAAGAAAATATGAAACTGAAATAAGAATAATAAAATGCAGATATCATTTTTCTGTTGAAGATGAATTTTGTGAATTTAACCTATTATGTTCAAGATTTCTCTTTATCTTACAAAGAGAGAGTTATCGCAGTAATGATAACGAAAACGAACTAAAGATGATAAATGCAAAGTAACCAGATAATGTAATTCAATTACAGTAAGGTCAGAATACGGTCTTGAAAGATGACCCAGTTCTGCCTCTTCAATAGAAACAGCGTGAAACTGAAGGATGCCAATGAAGTAACTGTGTGTTATTAACATAGCAATAACAAGGTGTTAGAAATGACAGCAAATGCGAGAAATGAAAAAATCCCTCTGAAAATACAGTTTCGGAAGATTTTACTGCAAATCAGCAAGTAATCTTTCAGCTGCACGAAAGAAAAGATTAACTTTCTAATTGAGCGACAGTAACAGCAAATTTGATCAATGGAGGATGATGATGTAAAAGAAACACAATCTTTTGAAAAAATCAAAACATGCACATACATACATACACCCTCTCTCTCTAAATCTCATCTTTGAACTAATAATAAAATTTATAGAGTTTAAAAAACTGAAAAGAAAAACCTAACGAACCACCACTTTAACGTTATTACTGAAGTTTTGACAAGTACTAACAACAGAAAACGCAAATTATAGTTGGAATCCGAAATTTATAATGAAGGTAGGGATCCCCTTTATCTGTCTGAAAATATAAAATAAAACATCAATACGTAGAACACTAAAAACCGATGGAAAGACTACTAACCGATGGAAAGATGTTAAAAGGATGTGAGTGGCAAATTAAATTTGATCGTAAGATCCTTTAAATCCCTTTTTATTCCAACTGTTTTTGCAATTTTGCCTTGTATTTTTTGTTTTGTATTTTGTACTTTTTTTTGTTCTGTATGTTTTGTAGGCAATTTTTTGAACCTGAAAAAATATATCCACTTGAAATTTAAAGAATCTACGAGAAGCATCGCGGTGTAAATATCAAAATGCATGAATGCAGCAGCTATTTAAAATGATCACCACTAACACAGACAGCAACATAAATATATGCATAATGTATAACGTTAGCAAGCACAAATTTATAGTACCACATCGGCAAACAGACCAGAAACAATATTTCTTTTAATCTTCCTTCTTTTGAAATTTTAAAAATACTTAAAAAAGGTAAAACTATTTCTATTATCATTCCTAGAAAAAACAGAAAGTAAAAATCCAAATACGGCAAACGTCCAAATAACAAATTCCGTCTTTAATTTCCTATATAAAGTTTCACATATGTATAACGGAAGTAGTACATTATAAGTAGGTATTATTGATTGTTATCACTTTAACAAGACTTTTACAGAAAAGATTTGGAAAACTTACTGGAAAAATGTTACATTTTTTTTAAAAATGTTATATTTTCTTATTCCTAATATTAGGTCTTTTTATAAACGTTCTTTTTACAAATAATCTTTAAGAAATATGAGAAAGTGATGAAGAAATTGGTTGGAAGAGCAATTCTTGACTGACTGTTAGGATAATGTATTGGGCATTATTTGTGAGAAGGAATGTCGCAAAAAATTCCATTGACAATTTCATGTTTCAGCTCAAAAAAAAGAAAAACGAAATGATACACACTACAGCATAAAGTGATGATACACACTTAAACTTCGATTCGTCAGAAACAATTTCGCACAATAGTTTTCACGAAAAACTGCGTTCCCATGTACCATAGTGAAACATACAAAATGTTAACTCAAAACAGTTTAATTTGCAAATCAAAAGACAATCATTGTCAAATATGAATGGATTAAACACTCACAACGGATAAAAGCTTAAACAATTCTTTTAATTAATACAACACGATGCTAGAAGTAAGAACAAGTAAGTGATAAACAGCTGTAGCGGTATGACAATTATGTTTCGCATCCTTCTCAATATCATACGTGTTTACTTTCATTGTTCATTTCATATATGACTGTTTATCCATTTACATTTAAGCATAAAAATGATTCCTATCCAAACAGAACAGCCGACTTCGAATAATTTCTAATTCTCAGCAGTAATAATTTCAAAAACATCATGATCATTCAAAAACGATGATTTTAAGCAGTATTTGTAGCCAAAATTTAAAGAAAAATGCTCACTATTCAGAATTTTTTTTTATATATATATTTTTTTCATTATTTATATTTATGAAAACAGAAATTTATGCCATTTTTAAAAAAGA
Organism: Wuchereria bancrofti; assembly: GCA_005281725.1. Lineage (NCBI taxonomy): Eukaryota > Metazoa > Nematoda > Chromadorea > Rhabditida > Onchocercidae > Wuchereria > Wuchereria bancrofti. The sequence goes on along the minus strand of SSBO01000009.1, from coordinate 4,571,061 downwards.
ACTTTCGAACACAATTGACTTCCATCAGAGAACCGAAACAAGCTATATTTACATCGAATTGATTCAAGTCGGCTGTTCTGCTTGGGTTAATAGCATTTTCCAAAACTATTTTCATCACAACCACTTGTCTATACTTATCTGCCTAATTCACTATAAAATCCCATTCGAGCGTCACATAATACTGCACAGTGAAGGTATATAATCATTTATAAAAAAATTCGGAAAACGCAAAAAACTGTGAAAGCAGCATAAAGTGGGAGTTTATTTCGGAAAAAATTAACATTAACAATAGAATATCTGTCAACATTAGGACACTTGTTTACGGTACTTAAAGTTATAATACTGAAAGCAGTGAATTTAAAAAGGAAAAGAAGCAAGGAAGACGAAAGGGTCAGGGCTGAAGGTCAATTCGAAAAGCCAATTACTTTTCTAGAATATTAATTTAAGCGATTTGTTTTATTCTGCCTCTAATTTCATTTTGAATCAAAGTAACTTAAATATTTTAAACATCAAAAGTAATGTGAAGGGCAGGATGTGTTGCAGCTTCAAATCCTTTAGTAAAGCTTAACAACTGCTCAATATTGCTCCCTCACACTTTTAATTGTATTATGCAGTTAAAACTTAAAATGAGTCAGCCTTTATGAATCCTTAAATTCAAGGATCCGCAGTTTCAATCAATACTGAAACCGTAAATTTTGCAAATTGCAAAAGGACCTTCAGATCGAAACAGCAACGAATGTCAGATGATGAATAATGCAGCCATCTAAGTGATGCATTGAAATGGGTCAGTTTGTTTAAAAATATCGAATAGAAATGAAATTTGATGTTTTCAATTTGTATGGAAGAGTCACAGACACCGTATGTCTTTCTATCATTTTCTGAATTAAATTTTTTCACTTGAGTTGAAAAAATTTTTTTTAATTTTTTAATTTTTCAAACAAATTTCCAAAATTAAAAAAAAATTCATTCCAGTTCATTTTCCAAAACTGAAAATTTTTCATTTCAGTTGAAAAATTTTTGAATATGAGAATGTGCATCTGCGCGAGAGGATTTCTTGACATTTCTATAAACAAAGACTCGAAGAATCCCGTAAAACTCGAAAGTTTATAACTTCTAAATCAGTGATTTGACGAATTATAATTTATCCCAATGTTCGCATAAGAAACCTCACTCCAAGAAAGTTTTTGGAAAAAATCAGAGAAATATACGAAACAAAATATTGTCTTCTGCATAGGAGGATTTCTTGACGAAATGTCCACACCTATAAATCCAACGAATACAAACTCTTCAGACAAAAAAAGAGTGGTAACAACAACGAAATACTTTCAGGAACTGAATGGAAATTATTGGAATTTTTCTTTCACTATGTGCTTACTAAACTAATAACAAACAAAAAAACAAATCAAATACAAAGCATCAGATTTAACCGCACAACAGTTTCAATAAATTTAAGCACATTCACCTGGCTAGGAAATTAGTGAGAGGATAAGAAATTTATTCACTACAAAAGAAAGGTTCTCTGATTCTTTGCCTTCATTAATATAAAATGGGGATCCAGTCATAATAGTCATTTATTGCCAGATACAAATGACAGCATAAATATTTTCTGGAAAATCAAACTTTAGATTACTTAAACACGAAATATCAACAAAATCTTCAGCCACGCTGTAAAGATTTGTGAGAACCGTTATGAGAGTCGCTCTATTTTTGTATGCTTAAAGTTCTATTAGGCTATCTTCAGATTTATCAGAATAATAATAATAACAAAGATAATGATGATGTGGACAATACTGAGTAGTGAAAGGCCCTTTAACAACAGATAAGAAAAGGAAGAAATTATAAATTTAAGAGTTGAGATTGGTAAAATAGAGGTCAAAGAAACCATGAGGAGAAAAGAAATATAATACAAGTAATAATTACTATGCAATCAAATTTTTTATTTTTGGAAATTGCATCCCATACCTCAATATGAATAAATCCGAATTTCCTTTACAAACGGCAGATTTCCTCAATAATCTTATAATCGCTGTTAAAAAAGTTTATGTTTTCTACATATCTTCTTTTCGATGGCTCGAAGACGAAATTTTACTTCAAAGAAACTCGATTTCTTTACCTCTTATTGACCACAAATATATGGACAACTGCTTTATTCCAATAAATCTCCACCTATTTAATTTTTATATGTGAAATAACAGAAGATTTTAACTTGGAAATCTTTAGTTAATGGTATTAGACAACAACAATGAATAAAAATATAAAGCATACTTTCACATTTTATCGTGAATAACGGAAAAACTGCATCGAGACATTGGAACATTTTTTCTCTCAGTTGATTGATTTTGAAGATTATAACATTAAATAGATGCTAAATTTTAATCCAAAACAGTAAAAAAAGAACTTTTGTATGAACAGCTTGGCAAACTAATTACACTGAAAACAAACCAATCCTATAAGCCAACACTGTACTAGCTGTATTTATCTATGCACAAAGGTATACAGAGAGATACTGCTTTCTAATGGGATTTTCTTAGCATGTAGCGCCCAGCAACGAAACAAAAAATTACTCTCAAAATCAATTTATTTTTAAAGAAAAACCAACCTGCCAGTACTTTTAAATTGAAGTAATTTAATATTTAAAACAAATACTAGAGTTCTTAAAAAATAACAGTAAACCTAGATGTAAGATAAGCTGGAAAAGAAACCTAATTTCGAAAATAAAAAATTTACGCTGATACTTCGGAACTACCTGAATCTTTTAAACATCCTCATATGCCACAAAATATAAAGGATATATTCTGCACAGGAATGTCCTTTCCAAGTATCTTCTTTTAAACATCAACCAATTATTCACTGCTACATTAATTCTCTGTGACTTCATTCTAAGCATATTGAATATTAAATAACTGCCTGATGTTTTACAAGACATTCAATCCTCATCAGTGATTAAAAAGACCCGGTCTTGAGTTTTATTAATTTTACCACTACTGGATTTAACATTGATTTATAACTGCCTATTTTTTGAGTGACAGCTTCTTTCAAACCGATTCAAAAGTCAGGAAAGTTGGACAAAAAGGCAGGAACAAAAAATGCGTAACGCAATAATTAAAGAAGGATGATTATTTTTAAACAGGAATGACAGACAAATGCTCAGAAAAGGACAAAGGTTACCAACGAGAAAGTGTTCCACTGCTCTACCAGTATACTTCACAACAATCCACAACCCACTAGATTCAAATTTGAAGACTGCGAAAAGAGAACCTCCTGTGCATAAAGTTGGAGAAAATGCACGCACCAAATTAGCATTTGAGAATAGGACTCAACATAATTTACAATTTGTTTCCGATACAAGTTTATCTGATGTAAAAAACAGCCCGCCAAATCATAAATCTTTAAATTAAAGAACAAAACTCATTTACTTAATGCAGTATACTTTGTTTCTTTTTTTTTATAAAAAGCAGGAATGAAGACAGCAAGCACATAGAAAACGGATTCGTCAAAAAAAACGGATTTGAAGTCCAACAGCCTTTAGGTTAGCTTTAAAACTCGAAAGTAGAAAACTTAAACTTCCCGATACTTTGATGAAAGAATAGCTACAAAAAAGATTTAATTAACCATTGGGAATACAGGAAATGTACACACAAACAATTGCCAAAATAAAGGACATTGGAGGATAATAGTGGAAAATGCAGAAAATAAAAGAATGTTAAACACTGCACTAACCTTGACCCATCAGTGCCAGACTCTGTAACTGCATGCTCGTACAGCAGCGTGTAATTGCAACCGGTAAGACAAGATTAGTCTGAAGTTCTTCACTGAAAATCAAAATCACAGAAAATGAACTTCATGTATCCAAATTTTTTTACCATTTCCAAACTTCATTTCATATTTCAAACTTAATCATAATAAGCAAGAGATAAGGTCTCAGAGTAAGAGCACAGCGAATTTATAGGAAACGACATATGAAAATAAAGAAAAAAATTAGATGTTTTTTATTGACGAATTCTGTAACTTTCCTTATCAGTGCATAAGGATGTGCAATATTCTTAAAATTTGAATGAGCATACTATGTGAGTTTCATTTTTTCATCAAATCCTTACATTACTTCCACTGATAAGTACTGATAAGTACTTGACATTAATTCTATTGTGTATATTTGATATTTATTTCTAAATGCCCATACGAATTGCACAGATTCATGAAAAATTAAAGAATATGTGTTTAGTCTTTTGATTTGTATAATAAGTACGTCCAAAGCGTCAAAAAAGAATTTTACTGAAGCGTAGTGTGCTCTCAGTATTCTGCATATCTCTGAAAACGCAATGCTCGTACTGTTTCTAATCACCGATAATTTTGGGAGTGTTCTTTTAAAACAACATAGTGTTATAAAAACGCAAGAATACAAGTCGAAAATGCACTTCTAATTACAAAGTTCTTTGGCATTTAAATGTTTTTAAAATTTTCAAAAAGATCTAAATCAAGATATCTAAAAATTAAAACTTACCCGTTTAAACAATAATGTTCAATTAATAAAGGAAGTGATTTAAAGTAGTATGGCGACGATTCTACACGTACACTTTTATCCGAACCGGATGATTCGATTAGATAATGATCAATATCGGATGCTAAACCAGGAGGTGAACGAATACTTAATGCCATTGAATTGGGTTTTGATGATGACCGCACAATAAAAGCCTAAAAATAATTAAGGAAACAGAATTAATTTATTATCTCTTAAATTGCATACTTGAATTCGTTTAAACTTCATCAAATATCCAAATCAAGAGAAAAAAGATTCATAAAGAATATCCGATTTAAGAAATAATACATTATTATGATTAATTAATGTTAGAACTGTGAAAATTCCAAAATTTCGATTGTAGATATAATAAACGCAATGAAGCGTGGAGAATTACGCATTTTAAAATCTGATCAAATTGCCACAACGCACTACACGATTCGTTTATGAGCAACGATTTTCCTGTTTGAATTTAGAAAACGGCTGGGAACTGCATTTACCCCTTCATTCATTGGGCGAAGCAAATGGGTAGCAGCGGAACGGCCGATATGCTGCAAATACCAAATGGGATGCGTGCGAATAATTTGTTCCAACAATGTGATCCCTTTTTCACTTCCACTTTTTGCACCATCTTCACTTTTTTCTCCACGGTTTAGCAACTGCAAAAGTGCTGACGTATATATTTGCACATTTGAACTTGAAGAAGTGGTTTATTTCTTCAACAATATTTAATTCTATTGGAAATTAAAGGACACAAAGTTTCTGAATCACTCCAGTTTTGATTCTGATTCAACTACATAGCAAACAAAAGGAGACTTATTCTTCTACTTATCTAATTCCACTATTTATTATTACTTACATGTGCATACGGACAAAAAGAAATTTCATTATTTCTTTAAAACTTTACAAGAAATAAATCAATTAGCATTAACTTACTTCGACGAATTTGCTTTTTCTCTTATCTTTTGATGAGTTTGTGCGTCTGTCACACTGTACTGCTGTAGATTTTTTCATACGACCAATGCCTACTTTGAAGTTTGGCGGTGGTTTAGGACGCTGAAATAATAATCAAAGCTAAACGCCGAAAGTGGCATTATCTTTCCGACACAAATGTAAATGAAATGATTAGCTAATGCAACATTTGGAAGTCTTCATAAACCAATTATGCAGAGAGAATAAAAAATCAACTCAGAAAGAACAAAGGAATTAAAACATCTAAAACAGCTTCTCTTCTGCAGTATATTTTACCTGTCATTTTCAACAAGAAATCATAACTGAACTACTACAGTGTTATAGCCATTTCCTCCAGGGAGTCACAGGAACTAGTCAGAAAGTTTTTTACACAACGGTTGGAGAAGCAAAATACGGCTTTCCACTGGTATTGTTGTTCGCCGACAGCCATTTTCACCCGCCGATGACTAATTCTCAGTAGAGATTTGTTCTCACATATCAATTTTGTTTTTCAAAACAAATGACCTCAACATATACAGATAAAGATTTCAGTAAAATAAAACTTTACTGTAAAAACGTTTTTATTTCAAACGCTACTCTCATCTATACTAAATTTTGATAAAAAGTAGTATTGCACTAGTAGTTCTCCATCTAAAACCTGAAGGAATGAGAGTAATCCTTACATCCATAGCTGTTGAAGCTAGTATATCGACAATTGGACTACTCGTACATTCTGTCGGAACACATTTATTCATAACTGTGGTTGGTACCGCTTGATCGAGAAACTGTAAAAGATTTCGGAAAGGCATTACTGAGTTTTTCCAGCTTTTCCATGAATACGCCATTTCTCCTGTTGACATCAAAATATATCATAATGAAAAAGTATAAGTCAAGTATTAAATAAATATATCGAGGCATGAGTAGCTGAAAGTGATTCTTGTAATACAATTATGACAAGATTAGTAAAGTCTCTTATTATATGGAATCTATTTCATAATAATAAAAATCTACTATTTTTAGCGTTCAAATTTACTAAACTCGTTAAATTTCTCAGAATTGAGAGACCTGAATTAAATATCGTGTAAATATTATAGTCTATTATGTATGTCGTAACCTCGGTAGGTCCGTCGATGATGAAAGCTTCACATTTTCTGCTCATATTTATATCAGCAATTGTTGCTATATCTTCGTTGCTTTTTTGACTATTTTCCTTTATTCTGATTAATAAAGCATCATCTACACTATCTGCAAAACAATTGGTTTTAAAATTTGAACTCCTCACCATTTCAAAGAATACAATTAAATACGTAGGAAAACAGCTGAGAGCAGTAAAACTGCTGCAAATTAAGACTTCAAACCATTCTAAAAAAATTTCGGTTAACAGTGACAGTGAGGAAAAGGGAAACATTTCAAGTACCTCCCTAATTTTATATCCCTCTATTGAGGAAACTATAAAGAACCATTTCAATAAGATATGCAAAAAAGGTTGTCAATATGATACAGCTCGATAGATATCGACTCTGTTCGATTTGATTAGCGTCAAAAATGATATGATTAATATAGTTACACGCGATTCTACAATACGAAACATTATGAAGTACATCGAGCTGACAATAATGAAAAGATGGAATGACACATTTTGGACACTGTGACGCCTCTATGAATAATAACTGAATGATAGAAATGATACGACGCCGTGCTATATACCTAATTTACTGCCTAATCTCAGATTTCATAAACTTTAAGTCTTAGATTTGAATACTATAAGGGTGGGAAGTCTGATCTCATCAATCAATTGGATAAAGAAGAGATACTAGAGTGACGACAGGAGGATTACATATCCCTCACAGAGAGGAAAGAGGGACAGGACATGCTCTGCGATATTTCCTCTTCCTCAAGAGCAGGTGATCTGTATGATCTTTTCATCACTTTCAATCTTGCTCTCCTTCCGATTCCATATCTCCCGCTACTATCTGTTAGAAAATCTTTTAATAACACTGAAATTGTGTCATCTCGATTAAAAATAGATTCAACAATAGGACGTAATATGTAGAAGATGAGAGATGATCCAGAGGCACCTGTCCCCTCAATGATGTAACAAGCTTCGATCTATTTCGGAGAACTTGACGAGAAGCGATGAGTCCCACTCTTCACTTTTGCAAATAAAATGGTATATGTGAGGTAATGCTCCTGTTAGAAAGAACAGTTTTCATCTTTCAACTCTAAAATTTTCCCGCTGCTCAGTATTCTTTACTTCATTCATAAGTACCAACAGGTAGCATTCTTCGTTCATCCATCATTTTCACATGAAATCTCAGTATCAATTCCATCGCCGGAAAAACATTTATATATGGAATTAGAAAACTGATTTTCCTTGCAACTCCTTTTTAGCGTTCTATGCAATACAGATAAATTCTCTATGCTTTTGAAAAAGCAAGCATCATGGATGAATGGTTCATTAATAAAAAATTGTTACTAATGTATAAGAGTATTGAGTAACAGAGAAAGACACTAGTGGTGGACAGGAACACAACCTAAATCGGCAAAACATAAAGACGGTTTATCTTTAAAGTTCGTACGCACTTTAATTAATTAGGGTTGCCAGGCAACATTCATCCTAATGAAAAAGGAAATAGTGTAAACTGGTTACTCTAATAATAACGGATACTTTTGTTTACATATTGATTAATACGAAGAACCTACTAGGCTATTTCACAGCATGAAATATTATTTTAACTTATTCACAAATAAGCTGAGTATAGCGCCAGGTGAAGATTCTATTTCTGTCCAATACTATAGTAACACATAGTTCTTTCGAATTATGCCCGTCTTAAACTGTTTCGGCAGTTTGAAAAAGTGAAATCCCACCGCGAAAGAATTTTACTTTTTTGACCATTTTTACTATGAATATTTAATCACTGTAAACTTCCAATCAACATATCATTACTTCAAGCAGGAAAGATGCATCAGTTCCATCAATTGATAACGTCTCTACCTCAACAGATTAAACGGTTACAGATAACTACAAAGTACCATATTAATAGTGCAAGGTAAACATTACGTGTCAAGACAACTACTAGTTATGTCCTTAATTAATTAGAAGACCGATTAGTTGTTCGTAACTGTCTCCGCGCTATTCTTGAAATTTTAAACGATGCTCTCTGTTTTGCTCAGATGACAAATGATACGAACGAAAGATGAATAATCTATTCGTAGTTCGTTTGATACAAACAGTCACTTTATTCAGCTCACATGTAGCTTACTGAAGTTATTTTGATCAATATAAATGATAACTCCATTCTTCGAATATTTATTTCTAATGATTCTCATAATGGAAAGTGAGAAAGGATCAAATTTAAAAGTTTTGGACTTCTAGATAAGTTTTAGATTTTTAGTTATAGAAAAAAAATGGAATTATCCATTCAAATGTTTCGTTTAGAATTATCCAAAAGTAATTTAGGCTCCTCCCAGCTAATTTGCATAATATCTATGCAAATTAGCTGGGAAGAGCCTAAATTTCTTTAAAGTCAAAGGGATGGTTTTGAAAGGAATGAGAGGACATACTGGACCATCAGTATCATCAGCAAAGCATCAGGTGGCATTGCGTTGAATCCTTATAATGGACAAAAGGAAGAGACGATGTCTGACCATTACCAACAACTGGTCAACAAGCTGAAGAGAAGAAAAGTAAAGCACAAGGAAGATGATGAAAGCTTTTTGAATATCACATCAAATATTCCGATAAACAGCAAAGAGTTAAATTAAAACAAAGGGAAGTTCCCATTCACAAGAATAGAAAGTAAGTAGGGAATTTCGACGGGTGAAAGATATTAGCTTTCCTAGTCCCTAATGATTCTAGAAATAATCAGTTAGTTAGACCCAAAATAAACAGATCAATGGCAGCATTTAGGAGAGGAAATCTTGACACGGATGGAATATTAATGACGAGAATAAACTTTTTGGCATGGAAAAAACAGAAGATTATCATACTTAAGGTACAGGAAATATTCAACACATTTTGATCAAGGCGTCCAGCAATGAGTCTATCACAGCAACATATTCTTCCTTACCGCTCCTCGCTATCCATTATGCAGTCTTAATTCCAACAATATGAACTAAAATGTTTAAATTCCACACATTTCTGGATTCATCTGAAGAAAGTGTTCTGAAGCAAGTATATCAATTTGTGTATTCTCGATTTTCCGACTAGGAGTGACGGAGAGTAATCCGGTAAATTATAAATAAACAGGAACAGTCTTATCAGTGTGACAATACTTCCAAAAATACTTGTGAATCAATTTTAAGGAGAGGCGGTGGGGATGCTATTTGCAGTGGTCACGAACAGATGGATAAAGAGAAAGAGAAACGATCGTTGCACCAGTGACTAGAACCGATACAGCGGATCGATGTTGATAGATGCGGATATACAGAACAAACACAGTAAAGCAGGAAGGACAGGAGACGATAGGTGGTTGTGCGACATTTCACGACAGTAAGTGAAAGTGAGGGCACAGGGAGAGGTGGTATTGCAATAGTAAATCCTGTACAGAAATGTGAAGGATAAGATTGTTTTTAATAGTTTTTAACAAAATTGGACAGTCCGAAACTTATCAAAGCCCATTTTTCTGTAATGAAAAACAGATTTTCCAAATTGTTTCAAATTTGAGCTTAAAGCAGGAAATAACTTATACCGATAGATAATAACTACTTCGATAGATGACGTAAGCGACAATGCAACTACTATAAGCCGTTTCTTGGCTAACCCGTAAGTATTGAGAGAGGCCAATGAATGAATGTTAAAGAGACGAGAGGAAATGAATGAAATGAAAGCATTTGCAGGCTTGATGGAATCGTAGTATATTTGTGTTATCGGTACCTGCGCATCTCTAAACGATAAAACCAACCGTCCTTTTGCCATCTCATCAAAGTAGCGATTTTGAAAGGAAACGAAACATATTTATTTGACAAATAAGGCCAAAACACACAGTAGAATATTTGTACCACTTAACCATCTCGATAGAAACTAACAGGTCCACTTTTATAATTTATGAAAGCTGCTGCTAATATGCAAATTAAGCTCTGTTCTTAAGTAAGAGTAATAAAGACAGAATTTTTACAAAATCTATAACCCCCACTCTCTAACCTTTTACCCTGGAAGAGTGCGGGAATGCAGGGATCAGTCACTACAGACAACAATAATATTAGAGTGTTACAATACCATAAATAAAAATACCTACTTTTAACTGGTGAAACAGAGATAGTTTAGTTGTGACAACAGGACAATGGGATATAAACTTGGCTCATTGATTAAAATGACACTGGCTAATGAAGAGAAATGTTCTCTAACAGAAACATACTAATCCTATCGTGATCTTTTTGTCTTCAATTTAAATTTGTTTCTAAACATGTTGTATGGGTGCCTAAAGAAATCGGAAATACTTAAGATACTAATCGTCAAATAAGTTAGTGATGAGCTCAAAAAGTTAGGTAACACAGTATGAATTTATACTGAAAACTGATTGCCAGATTTTTTGAAGTTGAATAACAACATAAGAATTTCAATAAAGAAATGAATTAGTTGTCAACACTCAACCGAACAAAGCTTCTCCTTTTAAAAAACAGATAAAACTTATATTGTCAATATGGCAATGCGTTAAATTTTTCAAGGCATAATCATTTAGTAATTAAAATCCTCTACGATTTATGTAAACTGGAATCTTCTGGAATTTAGTAGCGACAATTTTCTGGAATCGTATTGTCCTTTTATTCTACCTATAATCCAACTTCATTTGCTACAAAAATTTTGCTACTATTCATCAAAATTAATTCGGCAACATAAAAACGAAAAAAAATCTTTCACCTTTTGAGTTTCCTTCAATGAAATTTACTTTGAGACGCAAAAACCGTAAAAAAAAACGAAAACCAAACGATAATTTACAAAACATCATTCAAAAAAATTCTTTCTGAATAAATATTTGACCTTGATGACTTTTTAAATAGTTTGTTAAAAAAATTTTTGTCATGAACATTGGAAGAGACGGATGGAATAAGAAAAAAGGCGACTGATGTTTTAAAAATGAAAATAACATCAATCAACTTCTTCCTTCCTATTTCTGTTACGAAACAGATTTGCTGAAAATGAAGAACTCTTTCAACCATTTTTTTTCCATTTTTTGATAAAGGGATATAACATATGGCTTAAAGAATGATTTTCATGTGGAAACGAGAAATAGCTGGCAATGAAATTTGTGTTTATTTATTCATATCATTTCATATTTGCTTGATAAAATGATTTAAAAATAAAGTCTTTAAAGCGATTGTTTCAAAATACTTAAATAATATTTAGCGAGTTGTAATTCTTTCTCGTCTTCCTTTAAAGATAAAATTAAGAAAGGATTATTTCAAATTTCAATCAAACTGCAAGAAATATTTCTTGCAAAAGATTTGCAGAGAAATAAAAATCCATGTAAGCAAAATCCTTTGTCAGCACATTTCAGTTCCTTGAAAAAAGGAGAAGAAATCGATTGAGTCAAGAAATCGAGTTACAGAGAAGAAGTTAGCTTTTTTCATCTTAAGAGGATATCACGAATTTTGTGAAAGGTCAAAGACTACTTAAAAGACACCATCCCAAATTTGGAGACTGGAATTAGTGCAATAGTAGATGGCGATATCACACATAATGTAGGTATTGGACGTGAGAGGAAAGGTCGTGTTTCATGACTAGTTGAGTCCAAAGATTAAAGAGTGGAAAGTTATAGTAGGATCGAAGGTACACAGTGTCACATTTCATGCTTATTACCGATAGAGCACTTTGTAGAAGTACGCGACAAATTTTACAAAAATTAAAGAAATGTAATTATTCAAAAATTGTCCATAAAACATTATATTTGCCTCTGCAATTCACGCTGTTCATATTTGACAGAATGGACGAAAAACAAAACATTTCAAGTTTAGCAGATGCTAACAGACATAATTGTCACTCTTCTGCGGAATTGTCACCCTTGAGGTGCAGTAATTGACTGACTGCACATTAAATCTGTTGGTGCCACTTCATTCATGTGAATAAATTCTTTGATCTTCCATCACATGAGCGTTGAGTGGCTAAATAGTAGCAGGCGCTGAGGAATTCTTTTGCGCTGCGTTGTTAGGAAATAAAATTATGCTACTGAATTAGTCGTTCGTTATTGAAAGATTTGCTCAGAGACAGATGAATAACTGTAATTAATGTGTATGGAAGAAGCGTAGCGTTTCCGACTTTCTGGCTAAACAAGACAGATGTTTGAATTGTCCTAAAAGCTTCCAAAAGTGTTTAAATTCTTGCAGTAAAGAGAGAAGAAGGAAATTTATGATATAAGTGAATAAAAATCAAATCAAATCAAATTTGTTTAACAAGTGAAAACTAATTTAAAATTTTAAAATCCTCAACGTTACACTGCATTAACTTAATGATGAGATTTTCTCTTCGGCCGATTTCAGTTGCATTCTAAAGAGAAAGACGGAATTTCGACTAATGTACACATTCAAATTGGTCGATCGTATTCCACATCTATTTCACTCTACTATATTAAGCTTGAGATAGTTGAAGAAAATGATTGGATTTTATGATTTTAAAGAATCATTTTGATTTCATGATTTAATTTTTTTTTTAATTTTTTATTTATTTTTTTTAATAAACAAAAGTGGAAGAATGGTTGAGATAAAATGAACAAAAGTGAAAATCGTGAGATGAAATAGAAAAAAGAACTGGAAGACCGAAATTCAAGAAAAAAACAAAATTTAGAAAGAGAATCTACATATCTTGTACATTTACAGAAATATAATTGACGTTTTACAAATAGAAGAAATAAGATTTTATCGACAAGAATTTTAAAATGGAAATATGAAAAATTATGCCTTATTCTTTTTTTAGCATTCAAAATTTTTAGAAATAAAAAGCCAATTCATAGGATTTTCCGAAACAGTAAAAATTAACATCATTTTCCAGCTAGCTTTCTAAGATCGTGTCCCAATTTCAACCTAACTGATTCTTCATAATGTTTTGAGAGCTAAAAAGTATTTTCTAGATTAGTATGGAAAATAAAAGATACAAATCGGAATAAACAGGAAAGTCCTCCAATGAAGCGATATTTGATAAATTATCACTTAGAAATATTAAAAGTTGCCGCTATAATATGATAAAATGATTTATGGGACATTCAAATAGTTGTAAATTGAAGTATTGGGTAAAAAGAGGAAAAGAATAATTATAAGGATTCTTATAGCAACAGAATAGAATTTAATCAACTTTAGGCAGTATTCGGAAGACATCTTTTTTCTATTTCTTTTTAAATTAGAACTGAACTTTTCCAGGCGCTCAGGGAGTAAAACAAATCGTAAGGTGAAAGCAGTTTATCATAAAAAAAGAATTTGAACTACAATTAAAAATAACCAATAAAACTGATTGAAGTGGACGAATTGGTGGCACCTAATTCCGCAACGGTTGAGCGAATTGATTCGTTGCTTGTCTGCAACGCATTTTGAGTGCATTCGTTTTACTACGAATTAATTTGAATTTTTAGAATTTCAATCCATTTTTTCAATCCACTTAAAGCGCTAATTTGAGAGGAATATTTGTGATCGACGATTTAAGAATATTGAAATACATTATTGATGTACATCAAACATGTTTGATAAGTAGGAAAAGCTGAAGTAAATGAAATAAATATTTTAGTGAGCTAATTAATAACAATTAATTGATGGAGAAAAAATAAAAGAATTGATATTTTGAATAACAAATAACCAACGATATAACGATAACTATATTTTCTCTCTTAAAATGAATTTAAAACTGAAATGAGCCAAAGTTGTGAGCTTTTAGTAATGAAATAATACCAATTTGGTGAAAGCAAGACCTATCATTCATTAAGCACGATTTTCAATTCATTTATCTAATCCGATGGTACTTGCTTATATTCAAACTTTGATCTCTTCATTCTTCATAGCTATTAGAAGACCGGTAACTGCATTTTTTTATTTTAAATGTTCGAACTAATAGTAAATTTTGGATTTTTTTAAAATTAACTATTGAAAAATTATTTTGATAGTTCAATGCAAAAAAATGTGACCAAAAAGAAAAAAGTGACAAAGGTCTCAGAAATTCGCTAAGAAGGAGAAAGGTAATGGAAGTTACTTTCTTATTTCAACATCCTCAAGTTTATAGCAGAATTTGAAAATAAGAAAAAGAGTTAAATAAGGTTGCTATCAAAAGAAGGAACGAAAAGATTGAAACACTTCCGGAAATCATATCATTTTCTGTTCGAGATGATTTGAAATTTACTTGCAATTCTTGTATTTTACTCCATCACTAATACACCTTTACAAATGTGGAATTAGATAGAGCAGCAACTTTCATTGATTCCAGAAGAAACAATTTGAAAATTTATTGTAGTGATTAGTATCAGTTAGTCTTCATAATCTGAAAATTGGTAAAAATATATTTTCAAATATTAATATATCAGAAGCTTAAAATTCATAAAATTACAGGTAGGTAGGAAAAGATTTAAATATAAATGCAATTATCTTAAACAACTTCTTCATTGGAAAAAAGAAATGGTTCAATGTGATCGAAGTATCATCTCAGAAGTACAATCTTAAAGAGGTTGGAAGATGACTTGCAAGAACCAATTTATTGCTCGTCTAAAATTGCTTTTTTTCTTGCTTTGCGAAACTTTAACTTCCAATAAAAATTATCTCTGGAAAACGAAACCGGAAAATAGTGAATTCTCAACGAGAAGCTTTGAAAAAGCTATACGAATAGTTTCCATTCTTGATGTTCCATACATCAGGTCTTTTTACCCAGTTCTCAGCTCAGTAAACAAAAACCCAAAAGACTCAAAGCAAATCATCTTATTAGTGTATGTACTGCAGCCTATGGTACTGCGCAAAAGTTCGCTATGTTTCTTCTTCTCAGTGCAGTACCCGTAGAGCTTCTTCTTTCAGACGACAATTGCCCTTGCCAAGGTCAATCAGTGATTTGAACCATACAAAGTCCAGGAAGAAAAGTAATTCTGTCAGTTACTACGAACTAATTGATGGCTCTACTCGTGTGTCAATGCATTATCCGTTGCCACAACAATTCTTTTATATTTCGATTGCGATAAAACATTAACAAATTGAGATTGGGTCTTAAATGAATGATTTGGAGATTTGCAAAAAAAATCTGCTAGCTTTATTTCTCCATAATAGATAAGCAAAGGTTAACTATTATGCTTTTAATGTATTACAAGGAAGTTTTTCTTGTACGTGTGACATGTTATTAACTGTTATAATTACAAAGTTGATGATACCAAATGTCAACTTCAGCATTTCAACATTCTAATCGAATATTTGAACTATAAAAATTAAAGACTAACTTAAAAGTGCTATTACCATAAAATATCTATAATGGAATGGAATTATCTTCAAATTTTTGAGGAAAATTTACTCAAAATAATAGCAAATCTTCCATTCCATCGAAATCTAATTGAATTATCCCAAAGACTAGAGCGATTATTCCATTACTCATCAAATTTGTTGTATAAAAAACCAACATAAAACGAATACATAAAAAGACAAGCAAAAGTACGAATACTGATAGTTTTAACTCAAATGCCAATATCGGTGGACAATTCTCCTTACATCGTTTAACAGCTGTTGAACAGAGGGCAATATTTATAGTAATATATTTTAGCAATACTACCAATTCATTACTACCATAAATTGACAAAATCAAACATTGAAAAGTTGAAGTGATGCGGAATATTCCGATTTTTTCTCGAAAATTTATTTACAGAAATAGTTATTCATCTTTCCTTAACATAATATCCTTTCATTTTTGTTAAACCATTTGATGTACTTTGGCATCTTATTAATTTAGGCTAAATCAACAAAATGCTATTGAAAAGGAACTGGAAGCTAAACTTTCTTCTGTTAAATTTATTCTATTAAGTTAAAATTTGAAAATGACAGAAGTTTAGCTTTTCTCAAACAATTAAGAAAGAAAGAGGATAAGCGGAAAAGTCTAAGTGGTCAGTGATAGAAGAAATGAAGAGATATATCGGAAAATGAACAGTTGTGGGTAACCAAATTCTCTCCATATTTCAATTTCCCAAAACGACAGCCACTCATCACTATGATTCAACTGTGGCATTGCAGTGATGCTACCTTCTTCCACCTGCAGTCGATTACTTATTTTACAAGAAAAAACTATTAAATGAAATACTTTATTGTAAGCAATTAGAATATTAACTCCAAATAACTTGAAAGCTCTTTTGCGAAGAAAAACTACTGCAAGAATTCCACCGCACAGACCACAATACTGCTTTTCAGTTTGCAATAAAGCGAAGGAAGTTTGCACTGAAATAAATTTTCTCAATAGCTCTTAATGAAGACCGAGATGAACTTATAATGGTTTTAAAAATGATTTCAAATATTGTAAATACATTTTTAGCTCTCTTCTGCTAAATTAAAGTTTGAAAAAATTGTTTTGAACAGATATTTCATTACTCACATTTTTCTTGAAGGACATTGTTTCGCTATGTCTTCAGCACTGTAGGAAACTAGCAGAAATCGGAAAATGAAGGAATTATGGCTTACTGCTTTAAAAGAGATCAAAGTGATAAACTGCTGTTAAGAATGCACTAATTTATGTAAATATCGAATGATAAGTAATAATAACATATAAAGCAGCTTAATTTGATCCTGAAATGTTGCAAAAGCATATGCTTGCAAAAATTAAAAGCATATGCTTAAGTAAATTAGGAAAGAATTCTGAAATAATAAAATAAGAGCCGAAATCATTATAATGGATATAAGAGGCAATTTAAAAATAAGCAAATAATACAATCCGTAGAAGTGGATAATTTTATAAAAGCTATGAATTGAGGGCCAAATTTTTGAGAAGCACTTTTCTCGTTTTTTTTTTGAATGAATAAATATGAGCATACAACAGGACGAATTCATTTGCTAAACTCAAAAAACTAATCTTTGGCTAAATAACAATCCAAACTAATAATGAAGAAGCGAAGAAGCAAAGTTATTTACAAAAAAGAAATGAAAGTGCATATAGGCAATTTTAAAAGTTTTATCAAATTATATCCATGCATAATATAAACCTATTATCACTTCTTTTTAAATCTTCTAAAACCTATTAAAAAATAAGTTATTGAAAAAAATCCCTTGCATAGAATGAAATCTGTTTTAAAATATATGAAATAAAGTCCAGTATTATCAGGAAAAGGCAGATTTTTTATGAGGAAAACAAAGGCAAGATGAGTTACAACTTTAGTTTTGATTGCAACTGAAAAGGCTTCTCAGGTGTGAAAATGATAAGCAACGAAATCTCTTCACCACTTGTCAATTTTAATAATTTTATGATTTTCATGTTCCTGTCGTACAAGTTAGTTTCAGTGTTTCGCATTTTTTACACTTCAGTATTCCGGACGTTCAACCGTATTTCTCAGTGTGTGCCTGAAAAATATATTTTGATGCATTAATTCATTTATTTTTATAATTTTCGCTAATTTCATTTAACTACTTTAAGAAATAAAAAGTGACGATATGAAAACTTACTGTATTGGGTATGGATTAGCAACAGTTTGCCATGCTAATTTATCTTCAAATTGCCAGTAACCTTGCCTAATCTGCAATATTCAATTTGTTGAATCTTGGATAATTTCACAGTGTCATAGACAGTGGAACTAGACACTCATAAATATAGCGCAAAGTTAATTGGGAAAAATTCATACAAGTGAATTATTTTTAAGAAAATATTCAATGCTGCCGAGAGCATTTTTTAAATCTAATTCTTCCTAATGATTCTTTTTAAGCTAAATTCTCAGACACGAACACTGTTCAGAAAATTCATTTCCTTTGCAAATCACTGCCATTCCTATTAAACAAATTAATATCTTCAATACATTTTTAAAATACTTTGAAGAATTTTGTTACATAAAATCAAACATACCTCCGGTATTGGCTCTTTATAGGCACTCTCAAACAATGCTATTTCATCAGGATTTGGGCTTTTTTCTTCATTTGTTACAACTTTCACGCTTAATACAAATAACAGTTGAGAAGTTGGATTTATGAAGCTTACAGTAAATAATAAAAAGGAAATATTATGATGTTAAAAAAGACTAATGTTCGTCTGAATCGCAATTATGAATTGATATAAAGTAGAAATTTTAAATGGAGAAAATGATCGCTTACGGTACATCATTAGAGCTTTCTTCGTCGAGCAAATGAGCTGCCCAACCGCAATGAAGCATCAGTATACCAACAATAATTAATAATAAAGCGAGCGGTAATAAAGCACCAGCGCTTCAAAATTTTTTATTTTTCAGTTTTGAAATTCTCTATTTCGTCTTCGCTTTTTGCACTTAATTAATTTGTACAACATTTCAGTTCTATATAGAAACAAACTGATCAGTAAAGTTTTCTCACACAAACTCGAAGTTTAAATTTCAGTATTCCCAAGCTATTAAATCTAGTCCATAGAATTTATCGTTAAGCGAATGACAAACAAAAATAAATATTCGTAAAGTCCTATTCGAACAGATGACAAATCTTACTTTTGATTGTTATATCTGACTTACAAGAGGATTAAGTTTTTCTAAGCACTGTCATCTCGCAGTCAACAATCATTAGGAGAATCAGTGATTAGGTATTAGAGCTCTTTTTTCCTGCTATATTTAAACAGTTGATGAGACGTGTCAACGCAGAAGAGCTTTAACGGACATTTATCTGACTGTGTCCCACCTACTAGGTGTGTCTTATTATATAGTCAAACAGCAAATTCGAAAATAACTAACATAGCAGAACATTCAACAGCAATACAGGTAAGTAATAAACCAAGTAAAATCATCACACCGATTGCAAACAGTATCGCGCTCAAGATAACTACACATTTCCTGCAATATGATAACAGTAAGTATCAATGGGAACAATTATAAATGCGGAATTTGAAATTAAAATCAAGTATTTTGGTATTCCAAGAATAGCTTACATTTTTTTGGACTTTTTGCAAGCAATATTTTTAACTTTGAATTTTTTGATTGAATCCTTTTCATGTTTCCTGTAATACTTGGAAAAAGTATGTTACTAACCTTGCTGGCCATACGCCAACATACACAGGTACACATGGATAAAAAAATATTGGACATCTTCGACGTAGGTACCATGGTTCATACTGAGACATCCCTATGAATTGTTACAAATTAACTTCATATAGTGACATCATTGAAAAGGAGCAGGCAGTACTTAGTCATAAAATTACTTACGGTTACCAATTCCTTTTAAATTATCAGTTCTGTTATCTTAACATTGTACTAATATATAACCCAACTGTAAGATTATGTAAGATTAAAAGAAATAAATGTTATTTGGCTCAAGCATATCTGTACTCGAGGACAGCCTCTGAGATAGATGATAGAACAATTAAGGAGAGTAACTGCACATATATAATGAAATCCTATTTAAAGTTACAGTTGACTTAAACAGGTAACATACACGAAGTTTACAGTCAGTTCATTCAACAAAAGAAGCGCAAATATTGCACAATACATTGCTATGTCTCATTAAAGATCGTAAAGAATGCGAGGGTGGAAATGGGACGACTCTCTTGAGATTATGCTAAAGGTAGGAAAAAGGTCGCATTACCTTAGCAGTTATACAATTTATCTTATGATGGATTTATAAAATTGAAAAATTTAAAGCCAAAGTGACTAAACTAAAGCAATTTGAATTGCAAATATACACGTATTTAAACTGTCAGTTGTAGGAAAATACCATTTAACTTTATTTAATCCAGCTATCATACAAAAATGATTGAAGGATTCTGGAATGATTATTAAACTGGACAGTGTCTCAAGCTTTCTCCAGTAAATCGATAACATTCCAAGTTTTTTTTCAGTGTCAGTGACGAATCGTTCTTACTAACAACTTAACCAACCATATGTCTGATATATGAAAGGAGTAAAGTTGAACGTAGAAAGGCAAAGGCAAAGGGAAGTGATGGAAGGAAGAGCTCCAGATGAATTGTTCAATACTTCGGCATATAGCAGTAGCTCAGTCTCGAGCTAGATTAGAAGTACAGGAAGAGGAAGAAGCTAGAACTAGCGTGCTCAACAACAGAAGAACACGGCATGTGCAGCTACGACTGACTCTATCTGCAACCTTAACTCAACGAAAAACGCTAATAATTAGTCATCTATTTCAAAGCAATACTTTACAACTAACTACCAGTGATTATATCTCGTTTCAATTTCTGCGCTGTTCCCTTTTAAAATTCCTAAGTTATCTCAGCTTACATATTTTATATTTCAAGCTAAAAAAAAATTATCAATCATATATTGCATATTTGCCACCTAACAACCGCAACTAGTCAATATTATTATTTAATTTGAAATAACTATAGTTTGTCTTAAAAGTACTAAATTTGAATAGTACGCGCACTTTTCTACGAAAAAGCCAATGATTAAAGTAATCTAGTAATCGGAATTATGATAATGCCAAATTCGATGATATCACCAACGACAGAGTAATTTCTCACCTTTCAATCATCGCTGAGCAAAGCGAAGAATAGATATGAATAAAGAATGTTCAACAGCTAATATTAGCAATTTGCTATTAATGAAACTGCTATAACTAATTATCACTTAGGGTCAAAAATTTAATTGAAACACTGAGTGAATTCCGACTCATTCCACTATTTCTTCCTTGTTTTTTGGCACTGAAAACAAATATAAAAAAAATGGTATTGCATCTAAAGTTTACTGTCTCAAATCAAAAACATTGAAACAAAGGAAAGGAAAGTAAAAATATTCATTCACACGAAATTAGCTGATATCAGGAATTTTATTCGCTAATACTTAGGATAAAGAAACATGAACATGAAAAAGCCTTTGATAGGTAGAACGGAAAATACGTGAAACGGATGAATACGTATAAGTGAGGAATAAGCAGTGATCAAAAAATTGAATTTTACAGAATAAAGGAAGGATTGCTTCATTACAGCATACAATCACGAATAATTTGAGAATAAATATGAAATCAAACAATAAAAAACGGAACTTAACAAAATGAAATGCCGAAATCGACTACTATTTCAAAATAGTTTCATCCTTTACATTTCATTTTGGCCTGTTTTAACAAATTCGTACCAATTAATAATAATAACATTAACAGTGCCAACAATACTTGCTTATAGTTGAATTCAGCTATAAATTTATATGAAATATACTTGTATGATCTTCCAACAAATACAATTAATTATGACTTTCTGAATACCATTACAATGAATTTTTTACTTCATTAAAATTTTTTGAGCATGATGAAAACTTCAAAAACTTTCAACAAATATATCAATGAAAAAGTTAAAAACCTCTTTTGAACGGTAAACAGTCAACAGTTGTAATTTGAAAAGTAAAGAATTAATTTAAAATTTCAAACATTAAATAGTCCACAACTTTGTATTCAATAAAATTTGGGAACTATTAACATTTAACGGAGCAGCTGAAGTTTACGTTATGATTTCGGCATTCTTTAATGTGGGCGCATAATCATCAAACTATAATTTATTCATCCCATACTAACACTTAACACTTCCATTTATTACAAGTGTTATTTTTAGCTTCATAATAATCCGTTATCAGTTTAATTGTCTTAATTGTTTAATTACTAAGATGGCTAATGAGCACCAATATGTACTAATCATGCAATGATTATAAAGAAATTAGAATGTGAGAAGTCGGAGGATGAATTGAAAAACAAAACTGTTAAATTAAATTGAGCGGAACACTAACATACGTTTCACAAGATAGACCAGCTTACTTTTTCTTTCAATTTCGAAAGTGAATGAACTAGTTCTTTCCTAGTTTTCACTCCAGATCATACCTACCCCCTAATATGTATTTAAATAAAATAATCATGAGTATATCCTTCCAATCACACAAATCAATTACTTTAATTACGGCAATCATAATTAATTAATTGCCAATTGATTGAAGACTCGAAAAATTGCATTCATTAAAATTTTTCAGTGTTACAACAGTACATTAAATTTATTTATGGGGATAGCCTTCCAGTTCTCTTCCTAGTTATTTCAAACACTAAGAAAAATTTGAAAACTTTGAAGTAAATGAAAGAATGAGATTCAGGAAAAAACTTAAGCAGACGCTAGATACTGCTGACTGTATCATAAGCTAAACTGATTAGTTAAACTGGATCATACAAATTTAGTAAATATTTCTAGATTTTTAGAAACTTCATGGCATAATCCACAACTCTGAAAAAATTTTCAGAAAAAAACTTATATTTGTCAGTACAGATTTATTGAAGCATTCCTTATCCTTACCATCTGTACACCGAGGGACTTGTCTTCAAGATAGTGAAGTCAACTTTATACTGAATTAATTATAAATGAATTATAAAGTGAACTTTATAGTGAATTATTTATAAATAAATTATAAAGCCAATTTTATAGTGAATTAATTATGAATGAATTATAAAGTCAACTTTATAATGAATTAAAGAAGTTAAGGAAGCACTATTCTCTACTCAAATTTTCAATTTCATCATAGTACTTCAACAGTCTTCCTTCTACCCTGCATTGAAGAAATCAGGTTAATTAATATAAAATGAATTATCAACTTTCGTACATACCCAAGATAAACTCTTTTCTGCAATATATTAATATAACCTTTTCCCAAAACAACAAAAAGAGATCAAACTTGCGGCCATGTTTGCAGTGGCTTCTTATTTATATAAGTTTATTCATCCCATTTCACTATCTATAAAGTAAGATTGATTCGCAGAAAATAATTCATCAGAATTCTCATTGTTTGATTGTTTCAAGCGGTGTGTTGTGATGAAAGTGAAAAGAAAAACATGGTAAGATGGGGCAAAGCAAGGGATAAAGAAAATAAATGTAAGACGCATCATTGCGATGCGAATTTTGATAAATTGTGAAACCGCATAATCCTTATCCCTTGATTTACTAGAAATCTTCTAATGACCTTGTTTTTCACTTAATCGAAATACAGATATCATGCAAGCGTCTTTCCAGTAAGGTCATATTTCTCAACTAATGGTTCAAAATTTAAAACGTTTATTTGGCAATAAAATTGTATATAAAATTACAATTCGAAAGTATGAGAGTGAAAGGCCAGTGTAAATAAAACTTATCTACTGAGATTGGTAACTGCTTTGAATTTCTGCTAAAAGATATCATCTGACATCGTTTTCATGTTATTTGTAGAGAATAGTACACAAATCACACTGTAACAATATACTACACCATCACTCAAAAAAAGTCAATCACAAAAAAATTTGATCAACTAATGTAGTACAGAAACAACACAGCAAGCAAGTAAAAAAAAATTTTCCTAACATATACTAAACGTGCAGTGTACAAGAAACACTCAATAAAACAAAGCCAAATATTATTAAAAGTTTACTAAGGATAAAACATAACTGACGAGTTTACGATAGTTTGTTTAACGGACAATAACAAAACTTCCTAAAATAAACCAGTTTTTAAAATTTTATTCATTTCTCTAAACTGCTCAACAATCACTACCCATGTTTCGTAGTTTTATCTCTTCGTGCGGTTGAAAATTCTCCAGCATATCACTGGAACATCTGAAATAACAATGCTATACGAACAAAAATGAAATGAGATAAATAAAATTTGCCAACAAATACCATGAAAAATTTCATCCAAAAATTCGAAGTTCTAGAGTTAATTAAAAAGTAATTTATGTACCGGCAGTCCTACACAAATTTAAAATCCAAACAGACTTTTTCTTGGAAGTGTTAACGATTTTATATGCTGAAGAAACAGATGGTGGACAGCGATGTGAAGGCCCCTGAACAAGTGCAGCATGTTCATGTTTTAATGCGAAATCAGCATTAATTGACCACAGAGAATGCTGAAAAGCAAAGAACTTATAAATATGTTTTACCACAAGAAATTCAAAATTTCGTTAGTTTGAACACAAAACTAATTTAGCCAACATTCTGATTTCCTAAATCTCTTATATCAGTAGTCGGCTGTAGTCCGAAAACTAATGGTGTGATTTAAAGCATTTAGTTCAAATGAAGATTTTGTCTTTCTGACACCCTCAAAGAAATGGAATAAATCGTAAATAAATTCATTTAAATTCATAAATAAATTCTATCTGTCTAGATAGCCAACCTTATATATAAAGGATTTAGAAGAGAGCAGTGTTTCTCCAACGGAAAATTTCCAATTTGGTGTTCGTTTTACCCAGTCAAGATTCTACAAAAATTTCCGTAGTCATTCTTATGGAATTCTCTTCATCAGCAGATAATTCTGCACAATATGTTCATTTTCAAGTTTCAGTTTCGTTCTTGTAACTCTAGCTATGAAAGTAACAACATGATTCGTTGACACTTCTGTATTTCAGAAAGTGTTTTTAAAAAACTATACTTAGTATCATCCATCTTATTACCATGCAAAATTACATGCATACTAGAACAAGGAAGCGATGATATATATCATTCAGGGAAAGCTGGCGTTCCGGCGATGTAGCTAGTACTCGGTATATCCAACATAACAGCGAACATTTGTTTACTAAGCGCTTCTCTGAAAACACAACGGAATGAATGTGCACTGATGCTTTATATTCATAAAAGATTCCAATGGGACTCTAAAAGATTCCAATGGGACATCTGAAAGAAAGTTAAATTAATTTTATAAAACAACTTTAATATGTGAAAATACATAAAATAAACGAAAAAAAAAATGAAATACCACAATGCACATTGATAGTAAATGCATACCTGTAGAAGTATCATCACACATAGTATCTTCAGAGACAGATGCACTATTGGGATTGAGCAATGAATTCTCAGTGAACTGGTGAAATGAACCATCCAAAGAAGCAAAGTATTCTAAATTCTTATTGTTATCTCAATGAATCATTGCATCCAAAAGCTCATCAAATTACAAAAATGATTTGCTGATGGATGATAGTAGAAAATTCAAGGTAAACATATTAATAACTGAAGTAACAAAGGAATGGAATTTTACAGTACGGTTGACAATGAGCAATCGCACTGTCAATTTATCCATCTCCTCCATCTAGCAGCAACCCTATTACTCCAAATTCCAGTATAGCCATACAAAGGCGAAACACGTGAGTAATGGCTACAAAAAGAACTTAGGAAAAAAATGTTTACTATACCTCTGAAACATTGCAACGTAAATGGATGTAAAAGGGTTTAGTGTCACAGAGCAAAAGCAGCCTCTATCCAACGGTAATTATTCAAAACAACTCCGTAATACAATGAATAACAACCAGGTAATCTGTAATCGACAAGCCAATCAAGGCACTTCAGATCGTCGGCACCGTTTTCTTCTGATTTGTCGTCCATTTCACGTTCTTCATTCTCTCCTGCTGTACCCACCACCTCAACTGGCATCAAAAACCAACCATTACCTCCAGTTGAGTTATATCACAAAAAAAACCTAGTAATGGAATCGTCAAACATAATGACTAACTCGATTCCTTGACGTATTTTTACTAACTCCAATCTAATATCTATGCTAATACCAAAGCTTTTTAATAGTTTCTTTCTACTAACCTACTAGATCACTAACCCACTAGATCACTAACGTACTAGATCACTAACCTACTAGATCCTTTATCTCACCACACTATCAAGAATACTAAAACAAACCACTATAATAAGTAAATATTGAAGCGACAACCTCCGCAACATCAAAGTAATCGGTTTTCCACGGAACCAACAAATGAAATTCAACGTCTCAAATTATTCATTATCGATGTGTCGTAACTAGGACAACTATTCCAATGTCACGTACGAAATCATTCATCTTATATTCATCTTACATGTATCTGAGCTTATTTGCAGTGTTTGTTAACAAAGAATACGTGTTGGAATTTGTCCCCAATTAGATTGTTTACAGCTATCAGCTCCTTACTTAGTTCACGTCCGTTGTTGTTTTGTTGGTTTCTTACTAACACTAAATTATATTCGGATTTGATAAGGTTGACAGCATTTCGTTTACCTGACCTCCTCTGTGCTACTGCGATATTGCAAATGTTATGAGTTCATGCTTACTATATTTTTGGATAGCAATCTGACATTCACTGGCTACCGCACAACTATTTCCTCGAACTATTTTGTTCAATAACTATGATCAATGATAATCTTTGTCCCAATAAAAAAAAAAATTGGTCAAACGTTGTCTTCTCTGCAAAGCATTAACTACAATTTGCTCGAATCAGATCCTATTTCACGCATTTCTGCTGAATTATCAACTTCCTTTTTAATTCATATTTGAAAAAGTCAACAAGTGACAAAAATGCTCAAAAATGCCACTTTTTTCTCCATCTGCAAAATTGCGGGGATTGTTATAGCGAAAAGGTGCGAACGTACTGATCTGATTTTTTCTACTTAATAATTTTAAAAAATTGGTTCGGGTGGAAAATGCTAACATGCTGGCAAAGTAAATACAAAAACTTAATAGATATAGTGTACATATTCATTGTATTATTACTGAATCTTAACAGGTGATATTAATCCATCGCGACATTAACACCGCTACAATAGATGTCTTCTTTGTTTTCTTCAGAAACTGTGGCAAAAGTCTGAAAGCTAATCGTTTCATTTTTCCAACAAAGAGAATCTTAGTAATTTCAAAATGTTATTAGCGGGTGACTTTCTTTAGTTGTAACTTTTCAGGTATATTTCGGATATTAGTATGTTACAATTTATGTTTCGGTGTTTTCAAATGTGTTTCACAGTTAAAATGAAATAATCCAATACTAATAAAAGACAGTACAACAATTCCAACAGAGCCTGTTAAAATTTTAGCACAAAATGGTCATTCATTCTTTTCAATTATTTTCGACAATAACACAATGGGCGAATGTCATCATTATTCACGCAGTGGCTTTGGTTACCGTAACTATTCACTCGAATGATCTAAATTAATAAAACTGTAAAAACTGAAAAGTCACAGATGTAACCTTTACTAAAGTAAAGCAATTTGTGCACTAATTGTTCAAATAAAATGAGAAGAGAAGAATAAAGAATAACTTTTCCAGGTATTTCGAAACTCTCTGCATTCTTCAACAATTGTGTTTCGTATCTCCCATCACTTGGTGAGGCGCTAACTACTACTTTCAGCAATGGTTGTTCCTCGATGTATTCTGCCGAAATCACCTTGAAAAAAGAATTTTACAAAATTTTCTTCCACTTTTACAAATTATTTTCATTTGTTAATTTCGATGAGTTAAAAGACCACTGAGAATTTCGCAATTGCAGTAAAACGTATGTTCAAATTGTCAGTCAATATAAAATCATAACAAGTAATACAAACCCAATACGTTAATATGATTTAGGAAATATTTAAATTGAAACTATCACTTCTTTTAAATGAAGTATTTCGCATTTTTCGCCTGCTCCTTTCTGTTTCAAGAAATTATTAATTGCATTAACAATGAACTGAGCAGCTTTCATAACATTTTCATCGTGAATGTCGATCATGTGCCAGTGTTTTTCGCAGATACAGTATTGATCCGGAATTTCCATTTCTTCACAAGTCCTGTCAAACTGACGGTGAACTTCAAAAATAATTAAACATAACTAATTTATTCTTATCCTTTGAAAATGGGAAAGCACTGACTGTAACAACAGCAGTTGTTAATGTGCTAACCTGTCATACTGAATGGGTCTTAGAAGACTTCTTGCTCGGATTCCGCCTCTTACCTTGCCAAGTTCTTCGCTGCAATAGTGGCAAATATTTCAAAAATTCAAAAACAAAAGCAAATTAACAATAAATTAACGCTTAGGAGGACTGTTTGGAAGCCGAATCCAATGGTAATTTTTCCAATCAAATTTCATTGCAACTGCTTGATAATTTCAGATCACAAACACAAGCAAACTTATATACAAAGAAAAATCAAATATCATGATATTTTGAAAAGCAAATGGAGCAAACCTGAAATCATGTTCATCCCATTTCTGGAAACTTTCTTCCTTTGCATATCGTGCTATATCGTAGAGTGTAGCGTAAATATCATACTGGGATGTATGTCTTCGAGAATTTCTTTTTAAATTTAAAATAAGCTGCTGATTGGAACGCAAATATTGTGGAACTGCTATCTGCAATAGGATAAGTTTGATAAAAGCATTTGCTAGACACAATTTGCATAAGGCTTAGATTTACATAATGTATGCTAATCTATGGTGACAAATTTTGACATGTAATTGTGAAATCAATGTTAATCAGAACAAGAGGAGATAAAAAAGGAGATGAAAAGAGGAGAAATAGAAAAAATCGATTATAATTAAACAAAAAAAAAATCGATTATCGTTAATATTACCATAAGTAATGGATTATTGTCTTCGTTGTATCCAGTATCGGTTCTTCGAAGTCCTCCAAACCGTAATCCATGATCACTCATTATAAATAAGAAAGAGTTGTTTAAATTGTCGACATTTTTGCGAAAAAACTTGGAGAAATGCTGGAAACTATGAAACATTAAAATAGATTTAAATAAATAAAAAACTTTCAACTTGTTTTGCTTCATTCAATTAATAGTAAAATCTGATTCCAATAATAATTTCACTCAAAAAACTTTTCTAAAAAAAAATAGTGAAGAAAATGGCCAACTTTATCAGTTCGATACAATCCGTTAGCGGAATCATGGGCTATCTTTGATAACCACACCAAAGCAAACTTTGAAAATCCTTTGTATTCGTCTAAGAATTTATCCACAAAATCCATAAGTTTGTGATAGTGCTCTTGACACTCTCCCTTATAGAAATGAGTGTTGAAATCTTGCCAAACTTCTTCGCCTGATTTAATCGGCCGAAGTGCCAAAGGACTTTAGAGAAACTAATTATAACATTGTATTTGTCTTGAGAAAATCTTAATTATTCTTATTGATTTACCTCAAATAATTTCCTCTGCCTGTTTCATCTATTGGAAGGCAACTCAATCATACAGAACAAATCTGATTGGAATTAATAACTATTTTTGCTTATATTCAAAGATGACGCTTTTTGGACACTAAAATCTAAAAGAATCAGAACTGCAGCGATGAAATTAAACAGAAATGAACAGTTGTAACTGAGTACAAATTTTATCGATTTTCAGATTGTCAAAAAAAAAAACAAATTATCTTCACTGAACTACCTCCCATAATGATCAGTTGGAGCTTTGGGAAAACCATGGCAATTTGGATAGGTGAACATGCTCGGCCAATCTTCAGCCATTATCGATGCATAAGTTTGATTTGTAAAATCATACGTTACTGTTTCATTCATTTTGATACCATGCTGAAATGCACTTGTCGGTTTCAGTCTATCATTATGAATAAATTAACGTTAGGATACTATAACCAACTACAAATTCTATTAATTTACTACTTTACAATTCATAAAACACACAAATCATAAAAAGATAAATGTGGTAATGATGCTTTTATTTCATAAGGTAATTCATTTTTCGATCTTCTACAAAAAAACCTTTATTTAATATAATTATTATCCATCAACCTTCATTCACCGATGTACTCCACTTACTATTTTTTATTTTTTCTCGATCTAATCGATAAATTAATTATGATGCAGTTCACCTTACAAAACTCTGGATGCTCCGAATTATTTCTGCCGGGAAAACGATTTGCATCTAAATCAATGGTGCGAGTTCCTGAAATAAAATAGGAAAAGGAAGAAAAATTCAATTTAGTCAAACGTTTATATATATATGATACATTCAAAAATACAAACTTTAACCCTCATTTATTGGTAATTATAAGTTAAATTTAGTAATAAATGGTGTGAAAATTAGTAATGGGATGTTTCAAATTTGTCCAAAAATGTGATACAAACAAAAACCTGAAAAAATGGCGTAAGCATTTGGTCGGCTGTTACGGTCAATTTTATTGTGATAATAAAATGTTGTTGCATCGTACAATTGACGGAGAGCCTCAAAATCATAACTTTTACATGAATATCTACAAATCGCTTCATAAATTTGTTCAACTGTCATTGACCTTTCAACTCTAATCCAAGCTCATAAATAAAATTAAGATAATTTTCCGCTATTCTTCTGTTTGTTATATGCAATCATTAGAAATAAATATTTAAGAAATCTAGCAGATCTATTAAATCCAATTTGATATAAACCAGTAGAGATTATATGTGTTTATCAACTGGAAAATCAAAAGGGATAAATTTATGGATATTGTTAATATTGGACTCAGTGAATACAGAAATTATAGAACAATTGACAGTAAATAAAAATCAGAATATATTCGAGAAGTTACTTGGTTAGTCTTAACCATCGTGCGAATTCCCGAAGAGAGTGAGGTGGAATCGAGGATAAAGATAAATACCCCAGGATGTAAGTTATCCTCTTTTTGGAATACCTTCTGTGTTGGTCGTATTACCTACAAAAATTACTTATCTCACTTCATCAACGCACTCTTATGAAAGCTACCAGGTGATATTGCCAACTTCGTTGTTTTCAATAATTGGCATTGGCAGAGTGAAAAACTGATAATTACAAAATTAAAATTGACGAGTTTCCAGCCTACTCAACCTCATGCCGTATTTTCACTTTTCCTTTTATGTCGGAAAAAGTTGAAGAAATTTTAAATGTCTTGAAAAAATTTCTTTGAGGTAGAAATTACCAATCGCCACTATATAAGAAATAAAACTCATTATCAGGGATCAGTCCATAGCGACAACAAATTTCAATTCAACTCGCTCAGTATTCGCTACCCACTCGATCAGTCCCTCATCTACGACAACCCATAGCCAAACCGAATCAAACTTCTCCTACGACCAACTACTACCTGGGATACAATTTGATATTATTTAATTAACATCGATCAGTAAAGTTTATTCCGACTAGCGTTTGCATTAGCCAACCAACTATCACCAATCAAACAAACTGGAATTTCCGGTCAAACTTGAAAACAACCTGAGCATGAATATAACGAAACGTGGTCGTATTTCCGTCTGTACAGTGTGTTTCGACAAAATCACAACTTTCATAATATATTGCATTTTTCTCCATTTCTGTCCATTTACCGCTTTTAAAATTCGCCTCGCCGTCTTTATAAAGGCATCGATACTCACATTTCGACGTCCTAAGCTGTGATTTAGTAAATGAGCAAACTTAAATTTGTGGTTTTTTTTGAGACATAAGTAAGTACTTTGTGTGACAAATATATTGAATGTATTTTTAGATTTCTATTCATCCATATCTGCCTGCATGCGTGTTTTTCACGTATATTTTATACATATTTTATTTTCTGCTTGAGTTAAATCATACCTAAAACCCGACTAATTCATAAGGCAGAAGTTATTGATAGAATAATAAAGGGTTCAATTATTTAAGAATTTTCTAAACGTACGTGTTATCAAGCATTCGAATTGAGCCATTTTTTAATTCTGTATGCATAACACGAGTTACATTACATCCTTTTAACGGGTCCCGGTCCGGGTGCAAATAAGGTAGTATTTCAGGATTCCAAGGATCTAAGTTCATGAGACGACATTTTTTAGCACTTTCTTTTCGAAATGTTATGCCTACAAAGCCAAATGAAATTGACGCAATGAACAAATATTTCTAATCTTAAATATTATTGCATTTGATTGCATAACTCTATTCTATCCTGAAAATTTTGCTATCAATTCCCTTTTCCTCAAAGTATTATGCCTTAATTTGTTGTTAATATTTCAATATGGCTGTCTAAAACCTATGTTAATATTTATATTATATAATTGATTTTTTTGGTAATAATCATTGAATAGAAAATATAAAACCACATAAAACCTGCGAAGGTAGTAAATAAAACATTTTGGCGAAACGAAACAAATGACTGTCGTACAATTAAATTAGAATCAGTAGCAAATATATAGAAATTAAATAGCACAAAAAATGTGCCAATGAGAAATGTAAATATGATAAGGAATTTTGTTGCTTTTAAATTCATTATATGTGCTGAAATAATAATAATTTAATGGGACAGCAAAATTTTTATTTCGCTGATAAATTAAATT
The DNA here is from genome assembly GCA_005281725.1 of Wuchereria bancrofti. NCBI lineage: Eukaryota > Metazoa > Nematoda > Chromadorea > Rhabditida > Onchocercidae > Wuchereria > Wuchereria bancrofti. The sequence goes on along the minus strand of SSBO01000009.1, from coordinate 4,538,504 downwards.
TCCGCATTACATGAGATACTTAAATGCAAAAATTGCCAACGCTTGGGACATCATTTATCTTCAGTTATGTTTTCAGCAAATTTTTTAAATATAAAAGAACTGAATTTTATTCCTTAGGCAATCAATGAAATAAGAATCTTTGATAATAAGCGCTCTTTCCTCTATTCATTTATATTTCTGCTTATGAATCAACCTATCTTATTTCTCAAAATTTCAAAAAAATGATTCTAAAAACTTCCAAAAAACTGAAGGGTTGGCTAAAATATCAGAAATTAATTTGATCAGAGAAGTGTTGACTGGAAAAAATTGCTTTATTAATTTAATTATTTTGGAAATATGAAAGAATAATTTTAATGCACAAGCAAATTTGTTATATGCTTTGAACTTACCATTTAAGTTCGCATCACCCAATAACATTTTTTTTTCCAAAATTGAAACTAAATTCTTTATTAGAATTTTTTTCAGAAACTATTTTTTAATTTTTGCAACATTAATTAACATCAGTTAAATGATATATGTGTGACTGAATAAGAGTCTTCACAATATTTCTGGAAACAAAAAGTTGGATTATTCATATATAGCTGAACAGAAAACTGAAATTGGCAAATCTTTCAGTACGTAGTCTTTTATTCAAAGACTTTTGTTATTTTTTAAATTTTGTTTTCAGCGACAAATTTTCAGGGCATTCAGAGGCTGCATTTGTTTATGTATGAGTAAGAAATTCAAAAATGAATTAGCAAATAATCACATAAAGACTCTTTCAAATTATTGAAAATTTTTCAAAATTTTAGCCATTTTTTAGCTTCCGTCTGGAACAGTGCAATAGACAAACATTTTCAGCGACTGCATTTATTCATTTACGAGCAAAAAACATTTTCAAAATTCACAAATGAATTAGCAGCTTTTCTATTATTAATATTTTCTTCTGAAATTTTTGTTATTTAACTTTGATTTGCAGATGTTAAGAAATTAACACGAAGATTGACATTCTCTAAAATCCATTAATTCACATTTAGACAATAATGATGGAAAGTCAAATATCGCATGATCGAAAGGAAATTGTCAGTACTGCCACTGTTCACTCACTGATCACAAATAAAATTAGTTTCTTAAAATTTCTTTATGTAAGCAGTTGGTGCGATCAATTCTAAATCTTTTCTATCTTCCGAACAGAGATAACTACATACAATGTTAGCAGAAATAAAAAATTAGCAGAAATAATTATTACTAAAATAAAAGAGAAGGAACGTATACATAATAAAAGAGATATCACAGAACACTTGAGATAATTGAATTAATGAGTAACGGAGTGAAAAGAAATATTTAAATCTAAGATTTGAAGTGAATTATGAAATCACTGCCAATGTCAAAAAGCTACATTTTATTAGTTAGGCTCGTCATTCCCGATAAAATTGAACTTGTGACTTTTCAATCTTCTTAATTATCTATGTAAATAGGTTCTTCATTTGTGGCATGATAAAAATTTCAAGCAGTTGTCGGAAAGATGTAAATTTTGTCGAAGAGATTTTCTCTCCCAAATCATTCTTGTAAAATATTTTCGAAAAAAAAAAACAATTTATTTGCGTTAAAGAAGATAAAATAAAAGTATCACCAATTTAGTGCAGTCATTTCGAAAAACTGATTGATTACGAATTTTTAAGGATAACTTTTGGTGAAAGCAATTTCTCAAATAAACCTTTGTGTAAAAATAATACAATAATAGTTGCTCATAAAATTTCGAGCGAAATTTCCCGGATTTTATAAATCCTATTCAACAATTAATTTTCGAAAACTTTCCGATTACCAATTTGTTCAATTTATGATTTTTAAAAACCGATAAAAACCTATCGATATGGTAGTTACATAATCATTTATAATGATTTGTGTAGTTCTGTTTTTACTGTTATTCGGCATAACAATATTTACAAATACAGTCTTTTCTCATCCAGATTTGATCACTGCCATAAACTAACTTGCAGTAATTAGAGTACACAATAAAATGTCTCATGGGTCCGGCTATGGTGACACTTATCTGCACACAAATGTGAGTAAGATTTGATAGTTTCTAGAAACGTATTTATCAATTTTTCATTTATTAGCTGATCAGCATTTTGTAGTTAACTTTTTGAACATGCCAAATAAAAAAACAAATTCATAACTAGTTGAAACAATAATGAATATGTTCTAGGCGTTCGCGAGCTATATGAGTTCTAATTATGGAACAAGAAGGACACTAAAGAGTGGCAGCAGTTACCAAAACCTTCTATGCGTCGGAAAGTTTGCTGGCGCAATAGCAACAGATGTTGGCCGTGTCAGGAATCGAACCTTATAGAGTAATTTGAAATGTAGGCGGTAATAATTTGTTACAAACTAATAAAACTTTTGTATCAATTAAGATTAAATAATGTGCTATTTTATGATAAATGCTTGGCATAGACTGTTATTAAGGAATAGTATTGCAGTAATTCTGTAATACTTGTATTTCAAGTTTTAATTGCAGAAGGTTATCAAATTATAGAAATGTTAGAAGTAATATTTGTTCTCAGTTTTAATACTGATTATTTTCCTGTTTTTACCATTTTTAATTAGGAAATGTGAATTTAAGGATACCAGTGATTTAGGTTAATTTTCGATTATTCGATTATCAGGATTGGCATCTGGTTATTGTGATTATTTAAGTTTTTCAAGAGTAAGTTGAAATATTTCCACCTACTTTGAAGTTTGATATTTTGAAATGCAAAAATTTATAATTAGTATTTTATTTCGACCGGAATGTTTTCCTTTTCTTTGCATTAACATAATGTATTTACTGAGCAACATGATACGGTAATATTTTTTATATAAAATAATTTTCATCAGTCTACCTCTCTCTGTTAGTTTCTTTTTTGTTAACTTAATTGTTGTTATAATTGCCAGAAAATTTCATAATAAGTCGAAACATGCTGTGATTTTAAAGACAATCGATCTTTTTCTTTTTTTTCTTCCCTAGTTTTTCATTTTGAATGCTTATTCCTCTTCTTCCGTTGTTCTATTTCATCTGACATATACATGTCACAACCTTACTTATTTCACTTTTAATGCTTTTTATTCCAATGTAGCTTTTTCATCTTTCTCTGTAACTTAATTTTACGCATATATTTTTTGTATCTTGGTTTTACATCTTGCACTCTTTTATGAATTTTGTTATCAAACCCTAATTAGATTTCTCCCTAATTTCTATTTTTTCCATAACTTCCAACTTTCATCCTTGGTTTAGTCTGTCAATAATTTTCCATGCTCATTTTCTTTAATTGTACACATTTTCCTAGTTGTATATGATGTACTTTATGTTCCGTCATAGCTTATTTCTGCAAGGATTTCCGTACCATTGCGTCTTGTGTGCATTTCTACTAATTGCATGCATTTTGCGTTTCTTCTAGCTCGTGTTTACTACATAATTATTTAAATACGTTCTTTTTTTTAATTAAGGTTGTTTTGTCTTTCTCTATGACTTACATCTTTCACATCTTTGGTCATAGTTTGTCAATAACTTTGCATGTTTCTGTCTTCACTTTAATAACGGATATTTTATTGCCAATTTTGTCGGGAATTTGTTTGGCTAATGATGAAGCCCGTATAGTTGGTTTGGTGATGCAAATGAGTAGGCAAATAAAAACTTTATTGCTCAACATTATAAGGAATTAAATAGTATCAAATTATATCACAGACAATTTATAGTAGAGGAATTGGTTGGAAGTGGTCGTAAGTGAAATATTACTTCAACTGAGTAGGAGTACTGAGACGAGTCAAATCAAAGGCTGCTATTGCTAAAAATTAGGTGTTGATTAACAACCGAAGACCTTTAGATTGGTAGATAATGACATTTTTACAGCATTTCTTCAATGCATGCAAGACTAATTGCAATTTGGAAGATAGAGGTGTTTGATGATTATTCATGATAGAAGTTTAAATGAAACTATCGTTGATGTTAGGAGCATTTATTAAGGCAATATAGCTGTCCCTATAGATTTCTGTCTCACATACTTAAACAAATTGCTTCGACATATTCCGATAGAGGAAAGCATTTTTCGATAGACTCAGTTTTGCAGGTTTTTTTTATTTCACTTTGTATTTTTCTTTTTTCACATTGGACTTTGCATATTGTTTCATTATATTGCATTTAGCATGCGTTTTGTATATTTTACCCGTACGTAATTAATGAATGACTTAACTTTTGATGCCTTTTTCGATTTTATGCATTTTTTCTCAGTTAAAGATATTTTATTTTGTGTGCTTTCCTTTCTTATAATTTTTTTTTTTTTGACTTTGTGGTTTTATTGCTCTGTGACATATTTTTCGTCGCGAAATTCGAAGTAAGCCTCGCGAGCTTCAAATAACTTACAAAATATATCAAATAAAATTGTATTAATCCATAATACTTAAATCGTTTTAATTGAATATTAGAAATGTAAAACTGTTTCAAATTGCATCATGTAAGCAGTCATTATCTCAAAACTTTCATCTTCCCATTGTAGTTGTGCTCATCTGCTTGTCTAGACATTTTCAACTGGTAACAAAGGTATTTGCATTGTTTAATACGTTAAAAATTACTCCTTTATTCCAAATCAAATTTGCTTGCAGTGTCGAAATATTGTAAAGGTTTTCTAAGCTAATAGTCATTCTTTGAGAAGCTACAATATTAAAACCCATTTCTTGCTATATAAAGAGTAAAGATCATCTAGGTGCTCTTGTTGCAAGTCAGCGCCCACTATATAAGGATTTAAATCCTTTGTCTTCATCAGTTTTTCCAGTTTTTCTTTACCAGTAAGCTACAGTTCAGCTGCTCTCCCTTACTCACAATTCAATTCATTTTCCCATCAGTTTATTCATTTTTTTCATTATTCACTACGAAGTTACCATTATTGTTGCTATAGGTTATTGTTGCTATACCTATATATTATGGTTACTAGCGAATAAAATGGTTACAACAGACCTTTCATTCATTCAACTCATTCTTCTCTACCAACTACAATAACAAACAAGGAAGGCTCTTGAGCATACGAAAGTCCAATTCGATTCTAAACCACAAGTTATATTCAGACTGAACTCCAAATTTCACAGTACTTTTTGCATATCTTAGTATTATATTTTTGCTGATTCCATGCATTCCTTCTAAGTGCATACATTTCTACCACCATGCGTTTCTACCAATAACATGTGTTTCTATTAACTTTATGTCTTTCTACTAACTTTATCGTATATATTTCATATTTGACTTTATTTGGATTTCTATTTTAATTTCGATGCTTAATAATTAAAAAAATAATGATTTGAGATATTTCATCTTTTCTCCGAAGTCTATTTTTACTTTTGCATCTTTTGTTTTATTTGATCTAACGTTTTCTTTTCTTTTTTATTTCATTTCAAACTGTTTCAGTTTTAATATTTTTTCTCAATTAGAAATATTTTATCTTTCCGTGACACTTGTATCTCATGTTCCTTTGAGAAGCTGAATTGAATAGCTGCTAAATACCGAGAAAATTGAGAAATTGAAAATATTACTTGACAAGTGCGAGTGAAATCGAATTCATCGCATGATAAATATCGAAGGAGCTAGACGAATTGAATTCATTAGCTGAAGCCATCGAAATTGAATCTGTCTGCTCCTAACTATCGGAAAAAAAAATGAGACACAGGAAATGTTATCTGGTGTCGGAAAAACTATGATATAAGATAATATATAATAATAGTATAATATGTCGGAATAAAATCGTATTAATCCATGAGATTAAAAATTATCTTAATTGAATATTCTTTGGATATATAAAACTACTTCAGATTGTACCTCATGTATTAATCCAATACCCAACTTCCATTTGTAGCTGAACTTATCTGCTTTGTCTAGAATTTTACAGTTGTCAACAAAAAATATGTGCATTGCTTAATATGTTGAAAATTGCTCCTTTGTTCTAAACCAAACCTACTTGCGATGTAGAAATGTTGCGAAGTTTTCTTCTTAACGACTGATTATATTAAACCCAATTTTTAGTTTGTAATGATCTGGTGAACGGCTATTTACTCACTGTAATCATTTGCTTGTTAGAAGTTGATGCCCACTACATAAGGATTTTTTTACTTGATTAATAATTATCAGTGAGAAAGTATACGTACTATTTACGTATTAATAATGATCGATGAATGATAAATTGGAGGACTTTAATATAAGTTTTGGCTCCACTTTTCGTGTAAACGACAGAACTTTGCATACAAAATATTCATAACAAATCATTAGTCAATTGCAGTACATATGTAGCATAATAAATAAAACACTTGTACATCGAACCAAATGAAGAAATTACTTTCTCTTCCTAAATAAATTAAAATTTAAGTTGAATGAAAACTCCAAAGACCCTCCGAATTAAATTCGACATATGACAGCATTTTTTACAATGATAATGTAGCACAACCAATAAATAAATGGTCTAATCATATTATCAGAGAATTTTTAGAATAAATTTCATTTATTTACTATTTGACCAGAATTGATCTTTTTCCATTTCTGGCGCATTGTTGGATGCATCATCGACGATACATAATGATACCTAAGAAAGTAAAAAGCAAAAAATGCAGAAAAATGAAATATTTAAATGAACAATTTGAGATTTTTCGAGCAAAAAAAGAACTAAATCAAAAATCGCTGTTTTTTTTGTAAGAAACATGAAAGAAAAAAAATTGAAAACAAACTTCCAAGTTTTTATCAATTAGAAAATTGCTCTCGAAATCATCATCATCTTCACCGAATGGATTTAAAAGGCCTTCGGCTACTTTCATCCATCCGACAAATATTACAAACTCCATCATTGTAACACATGGCAGTAATAAATCGATCTAGACTTATATGCCTGATTAAAAATTACTTTTAAAAATAAAACTTTTCCTATTCAAGTAATTACAAGCAATACTAAGCAAATACAATTTAAAACATACGTTGCTTTTATTTGGTATGTCACGCTCGGTAATTATAAACTGTCGTGAAATTAAACATATAGCAAAATAAACGTAAACAGCTAAAAATACCAGCTGCAATATATTATATAATTCTCTAGAATTAAAATGTAAAACATAAGTTTAAATTGCAATTAAAAAGTTAATTCATAAACAAACAGTTAATTTACTTAATTGATTTAAATTGATAAAAATTAAGTTTAGCTAATATTGTTTTGAAAAGAGATATTATTTAGTAAGTTTGAATGAAGTTTCGAAATAAATTATTGAGCCAAGAATCTTAACATGTACAATATCCATTAAAATAAAGATGAAATTTTACAAAAAATTCGACATTTTACCTGTGGATATGCTAATGGTATTGGGACCCAGTTATAATTGCATAATATCTGAAGATGATGTCGAAAACTTTTGACTTCCTTTAAATTAATTAATTAAAGTATTTTCATATATTTTCATCCTTAAGACTGAAACATTAAACTGAAACAAAGTAAATTCTAATAATTCATTGTGCATTTATCAAATGTTCCCTGTAACTCTATATGTTAATTTTAACTCTGCAATTTCAATTAATAAAAACAAACGTCACAAAGTTTACAGGCGATTGCATCGCTTATAATTTTACCACTTTTACGTCCACGAAAAATAAGTGCATAAATCCAATTGATAGGCACCCAATATTTATCAAAATCCGATTGAGTTGATTTCAGTATTTCATATTCATTTTCTGACATAAATCCTAAAGAAAAATCTTTAAATGCAAATAAAACGCTATAAAAGAGAGATAATTCTTTTTCCCTTAATTGCTTGACACAGAAAATAATAATGATGACGAGAATTAGTTAACCTGCTTTAATGATGCTATCGTAAGTTGGGAAACGTTTCCGCACACGTATACTAATGTCCCTATAGATAAGTAATTGTGTTAAACACAGATAGCGTGACATGGTTCGGCGTAATAAGCGAGATTCATCATCTGTACCATTTACGTATCCGCCAATATACATAGATGTGCTAAAAGTTTGAAATAGTTACTAATAATAAAAATAAAAAAATTCTGTAGCTGTGAATTTTGAATCGAGGGAAGAAATTGACTTTCTATGAGTTATTGTATACTTTTAATTTGTAAGATTATCAAAAAAATAAGGAATTTTTTAAACACATATGTTTATCACAAATTTATGTAACTGTTTGTTTAAAAATGTATACAATCATATGAAGCGGATATGTTAAATAAAGTATTAGTCTAATTTCGAAGTAATCATTTACTTTCAAAAAATATATGTAATCGGTTATTAAAAACAAAGTTGGCTAAATTTAAAATGACCTTTCGATGTAGCCCATGTTTTCGAACAGTACCGACCAACGTTTTACGACAGTCTGCACAAAGAAGCCAAGCATAAATGTCAATGGGATATAATTAAGATGAGTGTCGAAATAATTTGCGAGCTTTTCAAATATTCTAAATATTTCATTCATTAATCGATTATTCTTTTATTCCTTTCTATAAAAATATATTCATGAAGGCATGAATTATTAATTATTAAATATAAATACGATTTTTTTCCAGTTTAAATATTTTTTAACAATCTCACCATCTTCTCAAAGTGCATATTTATCCTTTTTTTAGCATTAATTAAGTAATCAATTGATTTTCACTCACTAAATAACGTTAAAGTTTCTATCAAATTAAAAAATGCATCACAAAAAAATATTTAGCAAATTATTGGAAAATAATAAAAAAGGAAAAAAATTAAACTTCAAAAAAATTAACGAACACTTTTTGATTGTAAGTTAAAAAAAAAGATGACCGGTAAATGAATGCTACAATCAGAAAAACCAATGTCCAAATGCAAAGTTCCTTGAGGCATAACTTCCAAATGCTACCTTTCCACCGAAATATTAAACGGAAAAAATTAAACGATGATGCGGATGCAACATCCATATTGTATGAAATTGTCATTTTAACTCTCTATAAAATCATTAAATTTTAAATTTAGCAAAATATAAAAAAGAGCAGTTAGAATAACACACTGACATGAGTAAATTGATGACAATAGTATTTGAACAAATCCTTAATGATTTGGTAATTTTCTATAATTAATTAAACGGTTAATTAAACTTAATTCTGTTTTTGTAATTTAATAATTATTTGTTTGAAAACTAATTCAGTCCTATTACACTCAACCAAATGATACAATCCTCACTTATAAAATGTAAAACTTTTGTTTTTTTAATAAAGAAAACGACGATGGACGAACTAAGTGGCTAAATGGTACGTTGTAAACATTATATTATCCAGTCGTTTGTCACTAACATTTGCATAGCTGTTGGAGTGAATGTGCTTTTATGTATTTCTATTTTTTATGATTCAGTTCATTCTTTTTTCCTAAAATCCATTTCAGATAATATGCGTATTTTGATGAGTAAAGCTAATTTTTACTCGATTGAAAGTGCTAACATATCTCATTATTTTATGCAACCGCTTTAATTTTCCCTGAACTTTGAAAGTTATCACTTTAACGACATATTTTTTACAAACCATAGGGCTTCTTTTTTCTTGAGGCGCAAATGTACCAAATGAGTTATTTGGAACAAAGCGGGTCAGATATTGGTATTTGACTGAAATAACTGCGAGATAAAACTCATAGAAAGAAAGATGTCCTTGAAAAATTCCTGTCAAATTTATCAAATGAGAATTGTTTGTAAAATGATTATTCAATTATTAATTCATTTTAGTATTTCTAAGTTCAAATTGCAATTTAAAAATATATTTCAGATTACTCGAATTGAAATATTTGTCGTTTCTTTTCAGGCTTTTTCTCGAAGCATTGCTTTTATTTATTTTTTGACTTATTATAAATTAGTACAATGTATGAAATGGTTTTTCATGTGAATAGAAATTTGGGCGGGAAAATATACAACTATTTAATATATTCATTATTGATAATGTTATCATGCCTATATCACTGAAAGCTATTAATATAACAAAGCTTGAATCATTACAAGAAGAGTTTGATAAAAACGACCTTAATTTTAGGATGAAATATGAAACTGAGTAAAATATGATTTCGATAAATTTTCTTTTCTTTTTATTTTCGTTTCCTTTCACTTTTTTTTTTTGATTTTAAGCAGTTTTTTCACTGCTTTCATAATTAAAAAATTTTGAATAACAAAAAAAATTTCAATAGTTATCATCAATTTATATTTTGTGAATTTCAATCTTCCTTATCACTTTTTCTTTTTTTAAATCAATGTTGATTATTGAATTCAATTTCTATTAGCTATAATTAACTTAAGATAACAACTAACTGAAATAGATACTGTTGATATTGACGTTTCAATGAAAGTATTGATAGAGTATTACAATATCTGTGCAACCAGGTGAAACAGATTGGTGAACTTTCAGGAATTATGAACTTTCATTCTACTCAGCTTTTTACTCAAAGATTGTTGAATAAATGCAAGTATTAGATTATACAATTCTTTTTTCTTACCAAAATCGATTTAGTTTCTACAACATAACATTTTAAAAAATTATGATTTGATTCAAAATTACTTATTGGCATAATTGCTTATGATCACAAGAATTCTTAAGTTAAACTTAAGCATCCATCTTATGATTAAAACTCATTTTATTCACCTGATAAATGATCAATGCATATAAAAAACTACCTATGACCTGGTAATTAATTACATTAAACATTCAAAAACTTTCACTTGCAGTATTGTCGTTGGTAGTTCTGATTAATGTTCTTCAATTAAAGAAAACAGCGAAATCTCCAAAAATCCAAAAATTTATCAAAAATATTTTAAATTCAAACAAAAAATGGCATATACTGGCGAAACAAATCCACACCATCCTAAATATTCACTGCACCAACCATTTGACCTCCTTCAACAAGCGAAGATTACAATATTAGAGTGCGCAGTTGCGCTGAATAGGTCATTTCTTCAGAATAAAGGATTATTGTTTTTGCTAAAATTTTGCTCTATGTAAAACTTGCTATTGTCTGCCACAATAGATCTATTCAAAAAGAAGTGCAAGGGACCCTTGAAACAATCTCTTAGTCCTGAAAACCATTAGTACCAGTCTGTCTCAAGTGGCCAAGTACCATCTTCAGCGTGTCACTGTATTCGAGAACGCGCATGTAAGACCTGTTTCATAAAGAAAAATCCCTCATTAACCCTACCAGCATTTTCTGCAATAGGACTTACCTATCTCGCATTGGTCTTTCCATCCATTAATGCATTTGCAGCAGTCTTCGGTGGGTTCCTTCAATCTTCGTTCGAAAAGCAGATCACAGGGTATTTTGTTTCTAATGTTCTGTACTATACTCCGAAAGCTGACATTTCAGTTCTTTAAAACCTTTCACAACAAAGAATAAAGAATGAGGTGAAAAACAGTTCTTCAACAAATGTTACATATTACAATTCAATTCACGTGAAATGTGTTGGACTAATTGTTTTTTGACTTAAGAAAATCCTTTGCTAATATCGAAATCAATGCGTGGAATTTCTAGCATATTTCTAATAAATTTTATTTCAAATCTTATTCATTACTTTATATTATAGCAAAAATAATTGATTGAATCTGAAGTTTATTACGTATGCATTGATTATGTTGGGCATTTGAATGTGAAACATAAAATTCGCTAAATTATTTTTGGTTTCAAACAGTAATAAAACATCTGCAAACTCATAAGCAATTTCTCCAAGTAGTAGCGACGACAATATATTTATTTATTCCCGAGATTTCAAAAATTTCTCGACCTACAAAAAGAACTCAGCAAATGCTGCAAGAATTCTATCATTATTTATGTAAAAAACTTATCAAATACTATAATAATTCTTTCATTTTCATCATTTCTTGAGACAACATATTCCTTTTGACGTATCTCATCATTTGAATAATCAGTCTTATATAACAATTTCTGGTATATACGTGATATCCGGAACATAAAAGTAAGTTGTTAAAAATATCCGGAATACAGTGTTATGAGAAGTTTTTTCAATTAAATTACCATTTTTGTGAGCATCAAACTATGTAAAAAGTTTCGAGTTTTTCATCAAAATGTTAGTAACTTTCGATGTAATCAGCTTATCTTGCCATTATTCCACTTATAGCATTTCTCATGGCGATGGCAAAATGAAATGAAAATATAGAAGTGAAAATATTGTCATGCTGACAAGGCCACAAGCAATGCAAATGATTACAAGTATATATAGATATGTTCTTCCTGAAAAAAGTCTATCTAACTGACTAACTTTAGGAAATTACACCGGAAATCTAGAGTACTTTCCGAAGCAAAGTACTGTCATGCAAGCAAAATACTATCAGAAAAATAGCTTACTTTAATGAACAAAAGAGAATTCTCATAAAATTTATCTGTACTACAATACTGCTACTATTTTTTAAAATTATTACACTTCAAAGTTCAGAAACACTAACTGCATAGAAATTTAAGCTCAAAAAGCTTTTCATTTTCATTTAAATTCAAAAATGTTATGAGGAAATAATTAGATGACTGACCATCTTTGTGCGTTTCATTCTTCCTAGCTATTTTCATCACTTGAGTACGTGGAAATGAAGAATTCTTAATATAATCAGATATATGCCTCCCTAAACGACTTGTGTATTGAAGATCTCATAGGAATATCGACAATCGGAATTGTTAAATAAATAAGTGTAGACTTCTGTATAAAACATTATGACAAATTACCAATAAACACTTTCATGGATTGACCATGAAATCGACTTCTTGATTTGTATTCATGCAAAAAATAGTGAGTGAATTGGAATTAAATCTTTCAAAAAGAGAATGAGACAAAAAGAAAGTACCAGTAGTTGATGTTAATAATGTTTGAGTTGATTCAGATGTAATAAACTTTTGATGAGATTCGCTTTCTGAATTTTCTGGAGATTCTGAATTAAATTTTTTTCATTATTTACTTTTTTTTTCTGAAATTCTGAATTAAAAATAAGATAATGGAAACAGCGTAAGTGAAAGTGAAGAAAGAATTACAAAATCATTTGATGTTTGCATTACACTTGTGGGTGTTGGCATTAATCGGATGATAAGTCATTTTAGATCATTCAAGTATGGGTCAGTTTAAGTTATGACTGATTTCTTCCGTTTGAAATTTTCGCCAATTATACTTAGTATTTTGTTCTTTCCTGATTTTGTGACTTTGTTGAATCATTATTTAAATTGAAAAGCCGTACCTGTAACTATAGTATTTTCTGGTTTGATGGTAGTTGTGGCTGTAATAAAATAGACATTTTCATTTTTGTTCCAAAACAATTTTTTTTAATTGTTGCAGCAAATTATTAAATCATATTTAGTAGTATTAGAATCCAGTAAAGTATTACCGTAATATAAATGAGAAGCATATTCCGTAAAAGCAGTTGCTTCCATGGAAGTAGTATTTATTCTAGTAAATAAAGATTTTGCTTCTGAAATGGAGAAACTGGCACCTGTTTTTATAGAGTGATCAATTCAAACGTTAATCCAATTAAGCTGACATGTTTGTTACAGAGTATTTGAGTAATTCCGATCAGCAGGAGAAACTTAGAAAAAACAGATGCCTAAACTTCAGGTAAAGACTGAACCCATGTTCGATTACAGTCATAGCTTTGATAGGTTCACTAGTTAGTTGATAATTTCATCACAGTTAACTGCACACTGTTTTTTTCTACAAATATCTACTTGTGAAACTTTAAAAGACTGAGTTTTCGTTGGAAAATTCAAATTTCAACCTAAAAAAAGACATTACCATCCGAAGAGCTTAAAATAAGAGTGGCGTGGGAAAGAACCATTAGAGAAAGTGTTAGCGCACGTCTGTTAATATCATGAGAATGTGAACATAACACATCCACGAGTAATATACCAAAAGCGCCCACAACACAACCGTCCATTACAGTTAGAAAAATTATTAGGAAATTCCGGCACGGCGCATATAGCATTTCTTATAATTTATTGTTATGCAAACATTGTAAAATAAATAACTGATGGTTGAAAAGAACGATCTTAGCATGCGTCTGAGAGCGGTAATTCACTGAGTTTGAATTCGAAGAGTGAATACGCAATTCTTCCTACATCGTTTCGTTATTTGCATAAATCGTTATCACTATTGTTTCCGAAGTCAAAAATCTTAGGAAATATGCAAACGATAGGATTTGAAAAAAAAGTACTAAGCTAAGTTGCAAGCAGCTCGTGCAAACAGTAAGTCCCACTTTAAACCTTGTACTGAAATAGAATACTACACTAAGTTGCTAGGAGTTAAAACTTATCAAACCTTCGCTTATCAAACCAAAAGTAAGAATAACAATGAATCATAAAGAGTAAATTTAAGAGACAAGCATTTTGTAAGCTAAAGCTAATAGCAGAAAAAAATTCAAGCAAATAAAACATAAAAAGGTATGAATGTAGGCAAGAAAATGCAACACAAGGCATTGATTATCACTAAAAGTGAAACTGAAACAATAATTTAGTAATTCAGATATCTAAGAGACGAGCATTTTGTAAGTCAGTAAAGCTACAAACGAACATTGGGAGAAATTTCCTTGAATCTTTGTACAAAAAGTATTCTTCCATCTTTTCTAGACTGTCAGTCTTTACCTCACCACTTCAAGCAGGTAAATCATCTCCTTTCAGGGCACATCTCGTATAATTTCTTGCTTTTTGCTATGAATACCACCAATCAGTTTCTATTCTTTTCAATACATTTTATGAAAATATGTAAAACAACACAATCAATATGCATAGGTTATAAGATCGTCTCTTGCAAGGTTGCGCATTAAACGTGTAGAGATTTCTACATTAATTTTATTCTACAAGAAAACAATAAATATTTTTCTTTCATATTTTTATTTATTGATAGTATGTATGTAATTTTCCCAAAAAAAGACTGAAAGAAACAAATTATATAAAATTGAAAGAAGTCGAATGATCGAATGCAAAGGATACGGTGAATAAAAATCGCATATTTAGAAGAAAACGATGACACTGCCGTCTGGTTTCACAAGAAAATATACATGTCGCCATAAAGATGTAATGCTGGTAAAGATCATAATGCGTACGTTCGTAAGCGAAAGAAAAGATGAGGACATTGAGGACATCTGTGAAAGTTTACGTATAATAAGATGAGTGACACGTTCGATTGCATACTGAAGTTCGGGTTGTGATAATTCAGAAGCTAGACCCAAAATGTTTCATGGAAATGCTTTTGTTAAATTTAATGACAAAAGAAGAAAAGATACAAAGGCACTTTTCGGGAAGAAAATAATTCTCTACTATCTTTAAAATCTAAAAAATTGATTCTGGAATCATTTATTCATATATTTATTACTAATAAATGGTTCTAAAAATGATAAATTATGAGTCAATTGAAATGTTTTGTACAAAATAGCATCTCACCAAAGCAGGAGACGGATCTACACCTGAGTCATCCGAACATAATCCAGATCAATGCTTGCGTCTCCATGAATGCATGCAAACACTACACTTTTAAACGTGGTGCTACATAAGAAGGATTTTTTCTGGTAAATTACTTTAGATCTGCAGAAAGCTATAAATTATATAACAATTAAAATTCATGAAATACATCAGTGTATAAGATAAAAACGGTGGTAAAAAAGAAGTAAAAACAAAATTTGGATTAATCAATATTATTATGCCCATTAACAACCTATGCAAATGATAATCGTCCAGCAAACGGATAAATGTTTTCGAAATTGAAAAAGTAAATTATGCTAATTTAAAAAAGGCATAAATGGAACCAGGGATATGAGCAAATTTGTAGTTTTAGAGCTTCAAAGCATATAACTATTCTTCATCTCATTGCGCCAGATCTGATTGAGATGGTACCCGGATAAAACTTGCACTAGCACTTAGAGCAAGTGGAGCAATCGTTGAGGCTCGATTCTTTGAACGAAGCTTTGCCAATGAATTTTCCGCGATATCTGCCCGTTCGTTAGCATCATCAAGTTGTGTTTGCAATTGTCGGTATTTGCCTAGATTAACTGCAGCTACTTCTTCCTGGAACGAATTATGGATTCAAAGATTACGAATACTGAACAAATCAACGGACAGATTTGCGATCTGTAAGGTTGCATTAAATTTTTGACACCAAAAGTTCCTTTTCTGATTATTCATGACAGATAGCCTAATCTAATTTTTTCTAATTTTCGTTTTGTTCTTTTAAGTTCTGTACAAAAACCTTTTTAAACTTTTTGCAGCTTACATATTCTGGAAAGAGAAAGATTTAACCTACCGCTTCTTCAACCTGTCGTTTGTAGATCTTTATTTTGATTTGCAATTTATCGACTAGTTCCGTTAATCGATCATTGTTCTTTCTATCTTCTTCACACTGCAACGTAAAAATAAAAACTCGCAAAAAAAAATAAATTTTGCTCAGTCTAATTGAAAAACTCAACATTTCAATCTACAGTTACCTGGAACTGCAATTCTTTGATACGCCTATCTCCCTTTTTCAATTCCTTTTCATAGTCTGAGCTTCGTCTCTGCTCACCATCTAATTCCTGCTCCAATTCCCGAATGCGCATCTCCAATTTAGCGATGATTTTTTGTCCACTACGCAGTGCCGCTTGCTCCGCTTCATCCAAACGTACCTGGAAATTGAAAAAATAATCATTTCAAGAAAAAGGATAAACATCCAAAAAGGATAAAAATCTAATAATTTTATCCCACCAAGTTTCAAACTCATAAGTTTTACAATGTTACTATAAATTTTCCACTTTATACTAAAATGTAACCTGCATCTCTTTAATTTGTACTTCGAGTGCGCGACGCATTCTTTCCACGTGCACCGAATGCTCCTGTTCTTGGCGTAGCTCTTCCGCAAGTCGTGCTGCATCTGCGGAAGCTTGCTTTAGCATTTCATCGGTATTCTTAAGTTGTGACGTCACATCGTCTAATTCCACCTGAAATTCTCAATTCTCCAAGAAGACTAGAATCGTTCCAGAAAAAGTAACCAACTTTTTACTTCATGCATTCTTCTCAAAAAGGAATAAAATCTTATTTATTTAAACTACATTTAAACAGATATTTCATTTTTTAAATATATTTATAAAAAAGTGGCAAGAGATGTAAACATACGTGAACAGTTTGTAACTCAGACTCCAACTTTCTCCTCGTATTGTTAATTGCATTAACTTGGTTCGTCAAATCGTTCACTGTTTCACGTAATTCAATAGCATCTTGTTCAGCTGCGCGACGAGCACGTTCAGCCTGTAATCACATCAGAGTTATGTCTACTCCTTTCTTAAACTCGATGATCTTAAACTTATAAATGACACAACCTACCATTTCAGCTTGATTAGCAAGCTCATCCTTTTCGGCTTGCAGAATAGCTGCCCTCTTCTGTATGTTAGATAACTGTTCCCTGAAAATAAAATTATAATAGAAAGACTATTTCCTATTTCTTTTTAACTTACGATTTTAACCCTGAACTTAACTGTAATCAGTTATGAAATTAAGTACAAAATAAAGGGTAAATTTACGCAAGATCGTCTTTTTGTCTTTGTTCATCTTCAACTTGCATCTGCAATTCTCGGATCTGCTCCTGATATCGCTTTATTGTCTTTTGCGCATCTGCATTCGCTTTGTTGGCATGGTCAAGAGCTACTTCAAGTTCCTAAAAAAAAAGTATTTTAGAGTGAAATCTACTTGAAATCAATTTGAAGCCTATTATCCTGCCGTAACGCTAGTAATCACAGTGAATTCGGTCATGCAAAGGACATAAATTACTGACATTGATATCTTGCTCAAGTTTCTTCTTGATGCGCAATGCTTCTTGTTTAGCTTTCATTTCTGCTTCAAGAGTTGCTTGCATGCTTTCAAGAGCTCGTTGATGATTCTTACGAGTATTCTCGAATTCTTCTTCCTTCTCCTGAATTCTCTTCTCGATTTCAGCACGTACTTGCGATACCTCCACCTATAAATAAATTATGAAAAACATCAATTAATCAACTTTTCTCGTCCAAAAACATCATCCTAAAGTTTTCAGAATTCAAAACTGACTACCGCACTTTAACTGCTATATTTTCTCTTGAGGTAAAAAAGTTACCTGTGCCCGCAAAACTTTAGCTTCTTCAGCTTCTAGAGCAGATTCAGCATCATCCAGAGCTTTCTGTAATTCATCCTTTTCGACTTCGAGACGACGCACCATTTTCTGCAGTTCGTGTACCGATCGTCCACCTTCGGTAAGTTGATCAGTTAGATCCTTGATTTCTAATGACAACGATTTGTTTTCTCGGCGTAAACTTTCTATTTGCTGTAAGATTTTCAACCTTTTTTAACTCAAATACTTAATTCATATTTCACTTTCTCTAAGTATATTTGTGTTGGAATGTAACGTACAACGAATTAGTGCTATTTTTTAGCACATTATTCATTTCAAAACTTTTTTGTATTTAATATTTATAAAGTAGAAGCTAGAAAATAAAAATATTTACTTCAAGCAATTCATCTTGAGCACTCTTGGCTCTGAATAACTCGGTAGAGAGATTACGGTTGTCTCGCTGCGCTCCTTCAAGCTCAGCTGTCAAATCATCACACTTTTTTTTCCATTCTTCGATTATACGATCAAATGCTCGTTGTTTTTTTTCTAAGGCTCCTACATAGGCTGCTGCCCGCTCAACATCAACCTGAATTTTGTATTATTTCAAAGAAATAATTTTTAAATTGTCTTTTTTACTTAAAAAATTTTTTTGCGCTTTAACTTTTAAAGACACAAATATTTTAACAATGTATTAACACAATTCTCATAATTATCAGTAAATTTTGCAGAAGATATAGCATGAGGAATTTACCAAATGAGCGCAAAAATTACCTGAGCATCATCTAAATCGCCCATCAGCTTATGCCGAGTCTTTTCTAAAGACATAATCTTCGCATTGGCTGCTTCATTTACGTCCGTAAGATCTTGTACTTTTTCCATAAGCTTACGCCTTAATTTCAAATTTTAAAAGTTTTGTGAAAGAAAACAGCTGGGTGTTCTGTTTAGCTGTTGAAAATGACCAAAACTTTCGAATAAAAATTTATTTAGTTCAACAGTTTCAAAACTTTACTTGGTTTCTTCAATTTCTTCCATTTTGGCCAGTCCTTCGCCCTCAAATCGCGCTTTCCATTGTTGAATTTCAGCGTTCAGTTTACTCATTTGGCGCAGGCATTCCGCTTTACCCTAAATAATTATAAATAAAGGTTGTGAAGAAGCCATAAATGATTACTAAAAAGTTTTGAAATAAATATATACAAGTTAAAAGTGTGTTGTACAACCTCAGATTCTTCATCAGCGTGAATGCGGAGATTATCATTCTGATGCTCCAGATTTTTCACCTGGGCTGTCAGATTTTGTCGTTCTCTGAAGTATATTTAAATCCCAGCTATGAAACTTTGAAAAAAAATCGAAAAATATAAAGGAAATGGAATTCCAGGCTTACAAATGAATTTGAGAATTCCTTCAGTTATATAAAAATACAAATGCAAATAACCTTGATTCTTCCTCAACCACACGTTTTGCTTCTTCCAATTGGCTCAAAAGTTGCGCTTTCAATCGATGAAGTCCATTAATCTATAAAAGTCAAATTTTTATCAAAAATCTAAATTGGTTATTTCTTTCTGGTGCTAAAAGAAACTGTTTTAAAAATAATATTCCTTATTTTGATTAAATTATTGTCAAAAACTAACTTTTGTTAAATTATTATCAAAGTCAAATTCAGGTCAAATTAAGGTATGTCAAGTAGTTACATTGAAATACCTGATTCTCAAGGTCCTCTAATTGTCGCGACAAATCGTTATTCTCATTCGATAGTCTGTTCTTTAACGCCGTAAAATCGTTAATTAGACGTGTCTAAAAATTTTTTTTATAATTATTTCAAAAAAAACAAATGTAGTAACTTACGAAGTGGCAATGGCAATAGAAAAACAAAAAAGGCACTTTCTTTTTGAAGAAAGTAACTAAAAATGATTCAAGATAAATTATTATGATATCATAAATTTTTCCCAACCAATGTTTTCTCCAGAAAGAGATGACATCTTTTCACTATGTCTCTTAATTCTGTCTCCCTTGTGACCCCATATAATTCGCATACTTTGACTTCTTTTTTCTGAGAACTGCTGAAAGGATTTCAACTTTCCCTACCTGCTCGTCAGCTTTTGTTTGAAGCTCCGAATATTGCATTTCCAAAAGCTTGGAATGTTTCTCGAATTCCTGTTTCTGCCTACTCTCAGCATCAGCATTTGCGTTTGCTTCTTCCAGATCTCGAAGCATCTGTGCTTTATCTTTGTCTAATTTGGCTTTCAACTTCTGCAGCTGCTCTAATTGATCACTGAGTTCCGCAACGGCATCACTGTGCTTTTTGCGCAATGCAGAAATTTGCAGCTCATGATTCATATTGTTTTCCTGAAACGGTAACGACTTTTAAGCGAGAGGAATAATGAATGAATTGAGCAGTCTCAGCCACAACATCAAATATTGATACTCATTTAGATAGATTTTATGCAAATAATCCAAAATGGAATAAACTTCCATACTTCCAAATCCCTCTTCAATTTGGCCATTTCAGCTTCACGTTTTTTGTTCAGTTCTATTTGCGCCGCAGTAGCACCACCTTGCTCATCTAGACGTTGCGTTATTTCATCCAGCTCACGTTGTAGGTCTCCTTTTGCACGATCTAATTTACCACGTGATTGCCGTTCTTGCTCCAAATCTTCTTCAAGTTCAGCAATACTAAAACAAAACAAAATGCTAATTTTCAGAAAATTGATTTAAATTTGTACTCCAAGTAAAACAATTTTCAAAAATTTCCAATACTAACCAAAATGCAATCATATGATTAACTATTACCGGCCTTCCAGGTCTTTGATTTGTTTTTGAAGCTTGTTGACCGCTGATTGCTCGCCATCGAGCTTACCAACTGTGGCTATTAAGTCTGCATCTTTCCTTCAAATGCCATAAATTTAAATAGAAATCAAAGAAAAAGGAAAAAAAGCAGTTCAAGTAACTTCGTCTTCTTTCATTACATAATCATAAACTTTCATCAAGACAACTTTAATGTATTTCGATGGCAATCATTCAATCACACTTTTACGCTCATTTTTTTGGTCATCTGTTTTACCTCTTTAGAATTTGTTCAATGTCATGTTTTTGTTTTGTGATTTCATCCATATTCTCTTGAGTCACCTTCAATTCACCTTCCACTTTTCTTTTAGCTTTTTCTAAGTCCAGGCGCATACGCTTTTCACGTTCAAGTTTTTCTTCCATCTGAAATAAACTAAAAATAAATTTGATTATAATTAGAGTTAGAAAGAAATAATTAAGCGATTTATTGATAATGCTTTACTAATAAGACAAGAAGTTAATAAGTCAACAGATAATTCGGTTTTAACTTAAACTGCAATTAATTAGTCCGTTCATTTCTACATGGTAAGGACGAGAAATTATACTAACATCATCCAGTTGCTGCTCGATTTTTGTCTTAAGTCTTTCCATGTGATTGACTTTATCTTCTTCAACTTGCAAGTCTTCCATTAGTTTTCTGTTCATCTGCAAGTTAATTATAGCACGAATTCAAAGAAAATTTTATGATTTGTTTTAAAATGCAATGACGAATTTGAAGTATTTTGTTACAGAAGTTAAGCAAAAAATTTAAAAAAAAATGCAAAAAAGGACAAGAAAAAAATAAAAGAAAGTATACAAATTAGAATAAATAAAAAAACACTAAAAATTGCTCACAATTCAAAACTCATACCATTTCTCGTTTGATTTTTTCTTTTTTTTATTAACAACAACTATACTTTGGCAGTTTGAAATCCTTTCTCTAATTCAAAAATAAAAATGTTAATTGTCACCTCTTCCTGTTGTTTCTTTTCTTTGTTGACGCGAGCAACAGCTTCATCCTGACTTGCCATTTCTCCTTGCAATAAACGAATGTTCTGTTCACGAGATTGCTTTTCACTTTCAGCTTTTCGTAATGCCATTTCCAGTTCCTAAATTTATTCACTCGAAGTTTTATTTTTCATCAAATTATTGATTTTGCATGTAAAAAATTCTAAATTTTTGAAAATCTTAGTTGGTTTGAAATGGCTAAGTTTAATACCTGATTCTTCCTTTTTAAATCACTGACTTCCTGTTCACTCTTCTTTTTAGCACGATTTAAAGTTTCATTTCGGTCTTCCATCTCTGCAACACGATCGTTTAATTCTTCCAGTTGCCGTTCCATGTCTGCCTTTATTTCATTTAGTTTCTGAATCCGTCCTTCAGCCTCAGCTGAATGCGATTTTTCTTTCTCCAAATTTGCGAATAATTGATCTTTCTCGTGGGTCAGGTCAGCAACCTAGAATGTTATCTCTTTTAGTATTCCTTTTATTATAAAACGAAATGGATTAAATTCAGAACAGAATAAAATATATTTTTCTGAGCTTCTTTCTAGTCATACTTCTTATTATTCTCTCTTTCTCTTATTATTATTATTGTTATTATTATTATTACTATTATTATTATTTTAACTTCTTTCTAATCATACTGTTCTTTTTCTGAATATTTTCTTCCTCCATTATTATCTTAAAAGGACTATCTAAACAAAAAAGTCATAGGTGGTTATTGCCAACGAAGTATTGCTGCATCTAAAATTGAAATTCATTTTGTATACTTTGACCTAATGGAAAACTTATGAAATCGTTTTACAATGTTTCCATCTTTCGAAGATACAGCTTTCTGATACAATAACGCTTTTGAATCCAGAAAAAGTATAAAAATCACTGGCTTCAAATGAAATAGAAATTCAATGGAATTTTATTTTCTTCTGAATGACAGACAAAATGAAACATTTAAAAAGAGACACAGCCTAAACAACCAAAAAATGAAATCTTCTTAAGTATATCATTCTTAATGTATTTATTTCGAAATATTACACATCTCACCTTTTAATGTTTCATTCCTCTCTTCGAATTTATGACGTTTACGTTACGCTTTTTTTTAGCCTCATCACTTTAAAAATTGCACTGTTTTTTGTTGTTAAAAATAAAAAGCTCTGTTCTGTTTTTCATTGTATTGAAACAAATCATTCTTCTTAGTGAGATATTTTAAGCTATCTTATTGACCCTAAAATAGTCCTAAAATAAATCCGATACTGAGATAATAATGACCAACCTGATAAGCAGCAACAACACTGAAAGGGATAATAGTAGCCTTCTGATAATCATTAATACTGAAGGAGATAACAAACTATAATTGCCATGATAATGGAGTGTTGATATTTACAATACATTATGATAAAACGTTCCTGCATTAGAGTCAAGCTTATAAAGATATTATTGAATGTGATGTGATTCACCTGTGCTTCTAATTCTCTTCTGTTTCCTTCCTCTCTCAGCAGTTTTTCTTCCAAACCTTTAATTTTATCGCTCAATTTATCCATTTCTTCCAACTCTTTGCCTGCCTTCAACATTGGCTTTACGCGACCATACAATTTGAACCAATCCCAAGTGCGCACCAGACACCATATGCGAATGTTACGTTGTATCATCAGCACACCTGAGATTGTGTAAGAAAATTGGTTCTCTCTAACATTTTGTGACTTATTTCGAGCTACAAAATGTCTCAAAATGGTGTTATATTTTGCTCGAGAAAAAAAAAAGAATTTAGAAAGATTTCCAATGTATGATTTTTTGTTCAAAGTAATCAAGTAGATTGCGGAAATCTAGGAAATGACAATAGAAAATTACCAAAATTCTTGAATAGAATTTGAAAAAAACAAAATTCAGATAAAAATAACTGTAAGCTGAAAATGAGCTTTAAGAATAAATAATTAAGCTATTTTAAAGTTACATGTTCAAGAAAGCAAATTAAATCACCTGACTTCTGGTGCAGACGACGTTTCTTATCAGTTAAACCCAAGAAACCTCGAATATGTGACTGAAAGTTTGTCATTACGGCACGCAATGCCTCGTCACGCAAATCTTCAAGACGAGCCAGAATACCGCCTTTGAAGAAAATCTTCGTTGAACCCATTTTAAATTCATCATCGCTCAGTTTACCATTATTACACAAGAAATCAGTGATACCGGTAGATGCGACCTTGTCATCCGAATTTTTTGCTGCTTCAGCAGCAATGATAGCATAACGATGTTTGAAGTCTTCATAGACCATCCTATTCGGATAACCTTTACGACAAATTCGAATACCCTCTAATACGCCGTTACAGGTCAATTGATTTAGCACCAGCGCCGAATCGATAACCCCTAGAAATTATTATTCATAATGAACCAGCTAATCATTAATATCTTTTAGAATAGATGGCGCAATTATTTTTATTCTGCATTCCAATAAATCCTCCTATAAATGAACCTTTAAGTCCTTTACAATAAGAATAAATGGTAATCGCAGATGTCGTTTTGTTTATTTTTTCATTCTCGTACATATTTTGAACAAATTATTTACCGCTAGCTTTTTTCTCGTTTGGTATAATACAACGGATGAAGTGCGGATGTGTCTGATACAGCATAGTCATTAGGTTGTTCAATGATTCTCGATACATCATGGAGACAGTCATAAACGATGATGATTTACCTTTCTTACGTCCGCTTTCTAAACAGATCACAAAAAGTTTCACGCTAATTTATTGATCTGATTTGGTTATTTAGTATGGAAGCCATATTAATAACTTCATGATGTTAAAGGTACCAAAATTTTCAATGAGCCATTTCTTGTCAATCAATTTTTTCATTGCTAATTTGTACTAGCAAAATTGAGAAGCTCTCTTATTCTTATTCTATAATATGTAGCAATTAGCTTAAATTGTTTTGTCTACGTTTTACCTTTTCAGCAACAAGGGATTTCTTTATGAAATCATGAAAAGTCTCGTGCTCATTGGAGTCAGAATTAAACAGAAAATTCCACTCATATTACTTTCTCCCTAAATCTCGCCAGGCTTTACAAACTAAATGTTAGTAGTTGCCGGACTAAAATATTATTTGACGCACCAATGCCAGCTTTAGCAGCTTCTGCTGCTTCTTCCTGAGTTTGATAATCAGCCCAGATATCTAGGAGTAACTGATTGTCTTTGCAATGCTTCAACACAGCAACAGCCGAATCGTTCAGTGGGTCTTTATTCTTCTCCAAAAAGTTTGTAGCATTGTATCGCACCTATATTTCTTTCCATTGTGTGGAACACAATTTGAAACTAATTCAAATTTTCGATATTTAAAAATTTTCCTTATTTATTGGGTTTGATTTTTTTTAAACTTCAAAATTTCGGATAAAACAAAATTTTAGATAAATGAAGGACTAGTTCTTATATTCATTACCTGTTTGATCTCAAATTAGTTCAACATTTTTTGTATTCCTCAAGTTCTACCTTGTTGGAGTAGACTTCATGCTTTATTTCCTCTAGTTTTGTCTTATTGGAGTAACTTCATAATCCATCTTTGTTTTTCCAAAAGTTTAAATTCTTAGAAGGAACAAGAAGGAAACATACGGTGCCGGCGTAGTGAACAATAGCAAAATGAGCTTCGGCTTGTTTTCCCTTCGGTGGTCGGGGTTTCTGGAAGTTAGGATGTTTACCAAGGTGCTGGTCATTCAACTTTTGCACCAATGTCATATCGGTCGCTTTTGGCACGATACACTCTTCGTCCAACATCGAAATGATACCCAAAGGCTGAAAAATTTAACCATTTTCAAAACTGAATAAACAGGGCTATTTTCTACTCCAACTAACTTCATATGCTTCTAGTAGAATATAAATCATTCAAGTCTATTAACTTCCGATCCAGTTTCTATTAGATTTATTATCCTAGGACATATAAAGCATGTAATTACTTTCTCAATCAGTTCGATACAAGCTTGTAAATCGAGACCGAAATCAATGAAAGTCCAAGCGATCCCTTCACGTTTGTATTCTTCTTGCTCAAGAACGAACATATGATGGTTGAAGAACTGTTGTAGTCGTTCGTTTACGAAATTGATCCATAACTGCTCGAACGAATTAAACTGCAAATTTTGCAAACGTAATTTTATTTGTAATTTTTATTTGTAATTTTCGGAAATTCATTCCGTTTTTCAACACAAAAATATTTTAGAATACATATTAATTATGCATTTTACTTGCTTTCGAAATGATGCTTTCCTAAAAGTAGAGAACTTAACATACAGAACTTTCTTGAAAATTCAAATTTTCAAATTACAAAGGTAAAAAATTTACATCGAAAATCTCAAAACCAGCGATATCCAAGACACCGATAAAATATTTTCGATTTTCTTTATTTTGATCAAGTGTTTTGTTACACCTATCAATAAGCCATTTGAACATTCTCGAATAGATAGCTTTACCAAGACCATCTACAGCCCAGTGCACCTGGAAATCTTTTATTTCTTATGATTCATAAGTACAGATCTATACTTCCTTAAAAATTTGAAAATATAATTAATTCAAGCTAAAAATTCAAATAATGAAGATTTTTTTCCTAACTTTTCATTAATGGAACGTACCTGTTCTAAGTTCTGGCCTTTATTAACCCATTCTGTGCCGACACGAACACGTGGCTTTGTTAAAGCTTTTAGAAATTCTTCATAATCAACGCCGAAACAAAAACCAGCATTCTTTGCATCTAAAACTTGGCAACTGTAAAAATTTTTCACTCTTTACTTGAGTTATTCTAGCTCTTCAATTATCACATGTGAAAAGTACCACACTTACTACTTACTATATATGATAAATCGGAATGAGAAGAAATGAAAATCATCGAACCCTCCTCTCCATCTGGTTCCGCTTGCTCTTCACGCGGTCGTTGTTTAAATTTCATTTCACCCATATGCATAATGCCAGCCACATTGCTGTACAGGTCATGAGTCTCATGATCCTCGAAGCCCATAATATCAAATGCTTCCTGGAGCAGTATAATAAAACTTCAGAATTAAAATTTCTAAGCTTCTTTAATTTAAAACTTAACTAAGTTTTCCAAAAAAAAAAACATTATACCTGCGTGATTTTCATTTCTTCCTTATCATCCACACCATCGATGGTTAGTTCTGCTTGGGAACAGAAGTGATAATACTTAATATCGTTAGTCAAACGTAGTTCTTCTGCAAATTAATATTTCGTCCAATTATTTCATTAGCATTTTGTGAAGAATAGAAAGCCATAATGGTTACATTTCAAATATACACTGCCTTAATACTAACCTCTTATTTGCGGATGAAAACCGGACATAAGTTGATAATAAATGTGATAACTACGTTCACCAGGAGCCTGGCGCACAACACGTGACTTTTCAAAAAGATCTGAAAATTTTTTCAACAAAAGCTCTTAAATTTTTAAGCAAGTTGATAGAAATCTGCAAGATAATTAATTAGCATATAAAAATTGACACTAATTTATTTAAACCTAACAGTTTCAAAAAAATTTATTAACCAGAATTTTTACTGCTTCAATAAGTTAAAGAAACACAGAAGAAACTCACAGTGTTCAATATCACCACCAGCGAGTTTTCCATCTTTAGTGAAATGAGTTCGGATGAATTTGCCGAATCGTGAAGAATTGTTGTTTCGAACCGTTTTTGCATTGCCTATAAGTATGATTTTATTTCAAAAGTGTTACTTCCTCATTTCTTCACTATGTCATGAATTTCAATGAAAATCCTCTTGTAAAAAGTTAAATTCTGCAATTTTTGTTAGAAAAGACAGAATTAAAAAAGCTTTAATCAAAGGTATGTGTTGAATTTTTACAAGTCATTAATGTAATAATATTTTTGATTTATCGAGCTTTAAGTTTTGTATTATAGCAATAAAAGAAGGTTTTCAATTGAAATGAATAATTCCTACAGTTAACTTACCGAAAGCTTCCAATACTGGATTAGTTTGCACGATTTGTTCTTCTAGAGTTCCCTAAATTTAAACAGATATTATCGATTTAAGTTTTGAAGGAAAACTCATTTTGTATAAAAAATTTCTAGAATATAGTATCGAAAAGAAATGTCTTGACTGCAGTGCAGGAGACTGATTGAGGAACTTTAGCTGTCATTATAGTCAAAAAATTTTTAGAATATGATTACAAACATTTTCAAATCGAGAGTAGCTAAGTAGAAATGCACGTTGGCAATTAATTTACAGATCTCTTCTAGACAGTTATTACTATCTAGAAGAGATCTAGAATAGGTCTGGAAGGATGTTTTCTTCAATAATTTAAAAGAAACAATACATACTCCCTTCTTGCTTTCATCTTTCTTCTGCTGCGTGGCACCAACAATAGCAAAGTATGTGATGACTTTTTTGGTGTTTTCAGTTTTACCAGCGCCAGATTCACCGGTAATCAACATTGATTGATTCTCATGATCTAGAATTAGATTGGAATGCAACTAGAGTTGTAGTATATTAACTATAACGTCTAGGTCATGCTGTAAATATCATATAGCTATCAGAATTACATCGTGATACTACATTATTGGAAATGCTATCAGAAATCACTTCACACCTTGCCATATTGTATTATTTTTACTTCCGATAATAATTTAAATTCATCAATTTAAATTCAACATGTTTGTATTAAATAAAATCATAATCAATCATACCAACGAGAATATTTCGATATGCTTCATCGGATACGGCGAATAAATGTGGTGGCATTTCGTTTCGTCTTTTACCCATGTAATGTTTGATGATAGATGGACTATAGATAGGCAAACGTTTGTATGGATTGATTACTACACAGAACAAGCCAGAATATGTCTAAAATATATGATTAGGCTGAATAGATTATAACAGATTAGCAGATTATAACAGATTTCAAAACTTGTACATAATTAAATACTATAGAGAAATTTTGAAAGATTTTGAAGAAATTTTCAGTTTTCATAATTTTGCGCAATTCGGTTATAGTTGGGTATAAAAAATTCATACATAAATCATCATAGAGTAGTAACGCTCTTTTAAATTGTTAAGTACAGAAGCTTCATTCAGGAATGTCAAGTTTGCCATATCATCGGTTTTACGGAATTTAGGAGGATTCATTTCCTGAACTTCCTCCTTCTTCACTGTAATTTCATTGCCCTTCACAGTAACTACCGTTACATTATCGCCTGCTGATGATTTTATTTCAGCAGCAATAAAACCTATAAAATTTAAGACCTATTAGAAATTGCTCTTTTCAAATTTATTTTTTTATTCAAAAAAGTTGCCCTATTATTTCGTCTTTTTGCTATGATTTTATTGCTCTGTTGAAAAATTATTGTACCATCGTCAGCATCGGGAATCCAACAGTTCTTTTTGGAATCGAATGGCTTTGCAGCATTTGTTGATCTCTCCTCTCGACTAACCTCTAAGTATGGATACCCATCGTCATCCTCAAATTTGCATAATTCAGCGTTCTCTTCAGCTGCTGCCATCTGTGCTCAAAAATGCTAGAATGTATTTATCATTTTAAACACATGCGTGATAATTATCAAAATTAACTAAACTGTGATCGTCATCAGCTCCGTCTAACATATAATACGCGATCCAATGTGATAAGTAACGTTTATGTGCGCTTAATCTCTAATACACGTAATAATAAAAGCCATACATAAATAAACTTAAGTGGGGGGTTATTTAAACCTTTAACATTATTATCAGTGTTCTGTTAATTCATAGCAGTTTGAGATTCTCCACAAGAGCGAGTGAATTTTTCTATTCTAATTCCGCTGCTAACCTTTGGCCGTATTTTGAGTAAGATGAATTAATGACCTCTAGATTATGACTAAGTGGCTACATTTTAAGATATACATAAAAATATGCGAAGTTCCCAGAAAGGTTTCAGATTTGCATATTTCATTTATAATTTTGGTAGGAGTTTGGATTAAATGCTGAAATATCGCACTCAGAATCGTTGCACATTAGTTATGTATAAGTTTTGAAGAAATTAGCTAATCTGTATAATATATTGAGCCTGATCATATGCTTTAGGCATATTCTGGTTTGTTCTATTTGGTAATCAATCCATACAAACTAGAAAGATGTGATTGTTTTGTAGTCAAATCTTTCCAATTTAAGCAACGCTAAAATGACTTCTATTCATAAAAAAGATTATTTGGTAAGATTTATTCAGAAAGGGATTATTTTCTCTTGCTTGATTTTGACAATACTTTTAACTTTTTGAACTTGATAAGATATCAAATGAAAATACATTTGACTCATTTCGCAAAATTAAAATAAAATTTAGGAATCTTTGTCTTAATGAATTTCTCATCTTGAAGCATTTACTTCAGTTTAATAACTTTGTGGATTAATGAAGTCTGGAGACGACACACTAGATAATTAACTTAAAAATATTTTTTTTTTAATTTCTATATATAAAAATATATAGAAATAACTTGAAAATATATTATCAAAACTAAGATAAATTGAATACTGAAATGAAATGAAAACATAAACAAAAAAATATTGGAATACTTTAATAGTTAGAAATAACAAATATCTCGCTATCACTCATTTATTCCTTTTTGCTCTTCTTGCTTGATTTTGATAATGCTTTTAAAAAAATGAAAGAAATTTAAGAAAATATTTTTTCTTAACAGTATAATTAGTAAAAGTATAAAACTTAACAGAATCTCTCTCTTATTAAGAGGAGTATTCCTGAGCAACTGCTGTTGAAGAAAATTGCGTAGCAGGCATTGCAGAAACCACAAATTGTTGTGGTATATGATGATCTTCTGCTCGTATCCATCCATCCATCTATCCACCGACTTATTTATCTATCGGTTCTATTCTATCAACTACCAATCTCTTATCTCTCTATTAACCATTTTATCTGCTTACTTTTCTAAAGAAGCGGAAAAACATGAATAGAATAAAAATTTAAGCAACTGAAATGCCAAAAAAAAAAACAAACAAACAAAGAAATCCGAAGAATCTTTTCTTATTTCCAGCAGATGTGAACGTAGGATTTTTGAAATCTCAATTATTATGAAATGAAATGATTCCACTTCAAAATATAAAACATTTCTCAGGATTTCATAATAAACTAAATTTAATTCTAGCTGACGACTTTTTGGAGGTAGATACAATAGTCAAAATTATGAAGAAAAAAAGGAAAAAGCATAAAATAGTGATTGAGAAATACACTCTTAAGTATTACAAATAAAATCAAGGATTAAAATAAAAACATTTTGCGATAGATGAGGAAATTTCAAATGATTTAGTTTAAAATTTTCTAATAATTTATTAGAAAATTTTAAAGAACGAAATTAAGCAACAGAAGATCGGTTTTCAATAGTTGAACTGAGCTAAATAAAATTACATTTTAGTAACTTAAATTCGTCATAGTAATCTCCTAGTGATTATTTAAAACGTTTTAGTTAGGATTAAAGTTTAAAAATAAAAGCTGAAGCTATTCCTTTTCAGCTTTAAATTCTCATTAAAGTCATAATTCATAAACAGTTATTGTGTACTTTCAAGTTTCTGCCAAAAAATTTAAGAAAGAAATGCTGAAAAAAAGTTCAAGCCTTCGCTTTCATTTCAATATGATCAAATTTGAGAATTACAAAGAGTTGACTTTTTCTCTTTACAAAAAATTTCACTTCTGCCTATTAAAGAGTATAATATTTGCATAAATACAATGAAATTTAAACTAAAGTTAAAACAACAACGCTCCCAATTTAATGACAGTTCGCAAAGCTATTAGTAAAGACGAAGTTTAAGGTTTCTTCAGTGGAATTTGTAGAATAACATCAAATAAGGAATTATATTAAGAGTTGTTTGCTTAACAAATAAGATTACTATGTAAATATTTCTTGAACAAAAACTCTGAAACAGTATTAATTGAATGGATGGGAAATTCAATTCCTATGATTTGGCTTAGTTTTTGCTAAGAAAGCACTGATGGGAATAAGGTAAAGGACAAGAAGAGGAGATTATATGTGATGCGCTTGTGTCTGTGTGGAGCGCTTCTGACAAGGTTCCACAGCTAATGACTCCAAAATTTGTGTAATATAAGCTTTAGTAGTGGTGTAGACAGGAACGACTGCTTTGCAACACCAAAATAGACGATCGGTTAAGGAATCAGGAAAGAGGTGCAGAATGCTGGAATGGAATGCGGTAAGCCTTCTTCTCTGTGAGTCATTTGCTGTGTTGGCTTCTTTCTTCTGTTATCGTTATAGATGTATGGGAGAGAGTCCGGAAGTTCTGGATGTCACTGATGGAGAAAGCAGAGTGAATAAAGAAGGCTAAAATTAAACTGAAGATGTGGGCGGATATTCATTAGTAAGTTGCAAAAGAAGAGTTAATAAAAACGAGTGAAATCAGCAGGTAATGGAAAATGAAAGTAGAATGAGAAAGACAGAGGGAAAAGAAATCGGAGAATGAAAACACCAGAAGAAACTTCAACTTCTACCTCTTTCTTTTCATCCTTTTCTCTTTTCTTCAGCAGCTATGATTTCTCACTAACTCGAACTTTTTTGAATTTCTTTTCAAACATTCCGTCCAGATATCAAGACAGAAAAATAACTTGAAAGCTAAGACTGTTAATACTACTTATCAGATAATCATCTGATGAACAACATTGTCTTATCAATAAAAGTATTTCCCGTTCGCTTGCTTGCTTAAACTCGGGAATAAAGAGAGAAATTGAGCATTACTGATAGAGCATCACAAGTAATTTTATTGTATCAAATTCATTTTTAACAACTAAAAAGTGGCAATGTTTTTGAGAAGGAAATGAACGCTGATTAGTAGCAGATGGTCCTTTGTCTGTTATCTTTCTCTTATCATTGGAAATAAAACATTAATTGCAGACACAATTTACAACTATTTCCTGCAATAATTCCGTTCATTAACGAGCCGATTATTGCGTTGGAAAATATTCCATCAAAAGTGTCGTAATTTATAGTACTCAAAAAATTTTCAATATTTGAAAAATTTCTGTGCATGTAGAATAATAATTGAGTTTATATTGTGAATTTGGCATAATGCGACATTATTTATGTTGCAATTCAATGGGAAAATTTGAGTTTACACTACAATATCGCAATAAAAATAATTTCATAAAATTAATCATAATTTAGTTCAAATTAAATCTATGCAAAAAAGCCCATAAAAAGTTTATTTCTTTTTTCATTTGAAGCAATCGCTGATAAGTTAAATTTACGATCAAATTGCAAAAAAAGATCTGTTTGTGAGATGTACAAAGAGTTTTCATTGTGTTTATTCATCACTGAAAGAAAGAATATTTTTGGAGCGCATTTGTTCAATGGAGCACAATTGCTTTGCTGCAAACAATAATATAGCTAGCTGTTCAGTTAATTGACTATTTAAAAGTGTTAAAATGTAACTTTACAATTGTTGAAGAAACTTGCAGCTTTGCTTCTTCACTAATTTTTGAATTTGATGCTTAGAAAAATAAACATTTGTGGAAAAGCCTTTTTTATCCTAAAGAAATTAAGAGATCTACTATAGAATTGTTTCAAAATTTTATAGGAAAAAACAGAACATTTCTTCTGGAATTTGGTGGATTGATTTCATTTTTAAAAAGTCATTGATAAGGTGCTGTGATTATGGTGATGATAGATAAATAAAAAATGAAATTATTCCTTCAGTAGTATTATTGTAAATAGCCTTTTTACAGATCTATTTACTGCTGACATTTCGACTTGTTTCAAAAATAGATGCTTAAAAATCTGGAAACATTTCAAGATATGTTAAGGACTGAGCATATGATCCTCTTTGAGCTAGTCTCAATGTTGACAACAGATATGACAGTTGTTTGCAAAATTAAGCTTTAAGTTTTGGAGCCCGTACATTAACTTTTATTTTTCGCTTTAATAAGGCAAATAATTTCAGGTCTCAATCCAACAAATAAATAAATAAATATATGAATAAACAAATAAATAAATAAGTAAATTCATCACTCTTTTCGGTAATCCTAACAGCTTAGCTTAGCAATGACGTTTACAAAAACTAGTCAATTAAAATTACAATCCAAATTTAAATTTATCCTCTTCAGATAATATTTAGAAATATTGTCATTTGTCAACTTCTGCAGTGTCTGTCAACGAAATCTCACAACAGAATACTTTCATTCTTATCATTGCAGTGTATAAATCCATTAAAATAAACAGATCTAGCAAGAGCAGAGGATGCAAATGTTCATTTCTGAAAGTCTGAAAGCTTCTGAAGCCTGTGTACTTCGCATAAAATTAACCCATATTTCCCACGTTAATCTCCCTTTGATTAAGTTGATTCCGGAAAAATTTGTGCCAAATTTTTTTCTATAACCAAATTTTAGAGCCAAACGTTAATAAAAGATTGCACGACAGTACGGATAGCGTAGTTAGCGGACTTGTATCATTATTACTCATCTCATTTACCACATACGAGGCCTATCCACTTCCCCCGATCTTCCATTAGTATTTACAATGCCTTTCGGTCAGACAATTCCCAGTACTAGAAGCTTAGGTTCTAGTCTGGCTCATGAAAAACACATAGCAACGTTCGAAATTTGTCGGGAACTGTATTTTATTCTACAAACTTGCTCGGAACTATTTTATGCCTTCAAGGTGGACATAAAACGGTCTCAAGATTTAAGATTTGCAAGAGCTACACTTAATTACATGTGCATTAACCTAAATAAAATGTCATGATTATTGCTTTTCCTATAAAAACCACGATAAACATGAAGACCTTAATAAAATTTGTAATACATTGATCTTCATATGAAGTAAATAAATTATTTACTAACAGATTTATTTTGATCCTGTTGGTTTCATACATAAAACATAAAACTTTCAAATCACCCTCAAAAAAAACATTACGAATCCTAACCATGATTTTTCTGTACGATTTCTGCTTTCTTCGATTTGTTTAATGAAAAAAGTACTTAACAAAAACAAAATACTTTGCAGGAAATTTAAAATTCTTCATAACTTGAGAGAAATAATATCAACTTAACAGAAAAATTGTAAAAAAGAAAATATTAAACAATATCAATCAGTCGTCGTCGATCACTGTTAAATCCTGTTCAATCTTTCTCATCATTTTTTTCTGCAGCCGAACTTCTCCCTTATTACCGCTGCAAAAATTATGTGATATAGTCAGTAAGAGTAAGCGGTAATTTTGGCAATAATTTAATGAATTTAATCTGTTTTAAGACAAGTTTAAACAATGGTAAAGACTCAATAGAACTGTAAGATTTTGTTCGAAATGATAACAGGATGTGAGATTTACTTTAAATTCGCAGCTGCTTTCTCTCGAAGTTCTTCCAAGTTACTGTCGGGCTTCGCCCATTCTAGAACTAATCTTCGACCGTAGAAATGAGTTGAATGAACCAAACCATTGAATGCACGTCGTGCATCAGCACGAGTTAAGAAATCAACAAAGCCGAAACCACGATGACCTTCCGCTGACGCACCAACCTAAATTATTAAAGATGAGGAAGTATTACCGTCATAGACAGAAATCAAAAAAATATATATCCAGAAGAAAGAAGAAATCATGTTTTGAGAAAAAAAATCAACACTGAGAACTTTGGATAACTGATTACTGATAACAAATCATGATAAACTAAAGCATATGTTTTCTTATGCTATAATTGATTTATATTCCGGGAAGATGACGACAATAACAATGAAGCAACCTTTCCATATAAACAGATAAGCGAAATAAACCTGCCTTTTTCGGCATTCTGAAAGCGCGGATCTCACCAAAGGTAGCGAAAAGTTGCTTGACTTCTTTTCGAGTTGCTTGAAAAGGTATATTTCTGATCAAAATCTGGAAAAAGAAAAAATGGCAGCAGAGCACAAACAAGACCTATTCATTTACTTTAGCGGAACCACATCATAATTTTGAATAGGAGACGAACTGAACACTAATAAAGGAGGCAAGGACCCGCAGATGAGATTCATGTTTATCCAACCATCGTTAAGCTATTTAGAGTACGAAATTTCAAGAAATTTCACAACAGCACATAACAATTCTTATATTAAATTGTTAAATTCATTAAGGAAAAATCACAGCACTAATGAATTAAGTAGTTAAAAAAGCATGGTGTAATTATTCCCTGCTAAGGTACATCAAATGAAATCAATTTCATAAATGAGATTCAACAAAAACAAGACTACTTTGGTAGCTTCCCCTTGTTCCAATTTATCAACTCCTTTCCTTGCAATAATCTTATCAGATACAACTTCTCGATGGGATAATTTTAACATTAAGCAATGGCCATCCAGTAAAACACCCTGAAAATAGAAAATAAAGGAAAACAAAATAAAAATAACATAACTAAGTCATCTACGACTAAAAAAACTTTTTCAATACCTTCTTCACCCACGAAAATTAGCGCATATTTTTCACAAACAGACCTGCATATCTTTTATGGCTTGCTGTGCATCCTCTGGT
This sequence comes from Wuchereria bancrofti, assembly GCA_005281725.1. Taxonomy (NCBI): domain Eukaryota; kingdom Metazoa; phylum Nematoda; class Chromadorea; order Rhabditida; family Onchocercidae; genus Wuchereria; species Wuchereria bancrofti. The sequence continues at coordinate 4,502,138 of SSBO01000009.1, read as the reverse complement.
TGATAAAATGTAATGAAACCGAATCCCATTGAGAGCGCTTTAGTCGCATCTGTCGCATCTGAAAAAGGATGGTTTTAAAACATACAGCGCAATGCAACATTTGTTACCATCGCCTTTAAAAAAATCAAAATTTGAATAGTATTATTTTGCTTTAATATTTTCCGCACTGTAAGAAAATGTACAATTTTTCAAGCATTTACTTAAAAACACAATGATCTGAAAAAAGCAGTCATGAATAACCCTACCTGAACAGCAGCACTTCACTCTAGCTAGCTGGTCCAGCAAAACTATTTTCTGTGGTATAAAAAATAAATAAGTAAAAATAAATGTAGTTAGCTGGTCCAACAAAACTATTTTCATGATGCTCAAAACATTACGACATTAACAAACCACCTCTTTTTTTGGAAACAGTAGCCGATCGTACACGAAATCGTGATTCAAATTTGTTTCTCAGCCCTTCATCAGTTGTTTTAAAGCTTAAATTCTTTACAAATAATGTTGTTCCTGGCAACAGTTGGTCATCTTTCTCTTTAGCATTGTCATCGCCGTCATCATTTCTAATTTCAGCGATCTGCATTTCTACTTCAGCTTGTCGTTGCATGCCCCCGTCTTTGGCTATCGTTTCACTCTTGACTGTTTCAACCGACTCAACTGAAAACAATAATTTAATGCTACAACAATATTTTTTAAAATCTTTAAAAGTGACGGTAACAAAAACAGGCACGGCACGTCAATTATTTGCGTGCACATCCTTGGGGATCGGAGGAGAAATGACCTAATGCATCTACCAATAACAAATGGTGGCCCTCTAACTGATTTTGTCCAGCACTTCTTAACCATTCTTGAGGGGACGTTATTATATTCTTTACTAAAATTTTCGTGCCTTTTTCTTGTAGTTCTGTAACTTCCACTGGTTTTTCAATTAATCGGTGCTTCTTGCTTCGTCTCAGCTTTTTGTCTTCTTTTATGAATTCATTATCCTTTCTTTCAGTTTGGATTTCAGGTCTGTGCTGTTTTTGATCTTCATCATTGCTCTCCAATTTCCCTATAAAAAAAAAAATAAAACAAAGGAAGAAATAACCGTTCTATTCTGAAACGAACCAATCCCGTAACAAATTATCAAAATCAACGAAAATCAACGAACTTAATTTAAACAAATCGTACGGCGCCCATTCAAGAAATAACGGCTGTGAACGAAATCGAGTGTATGCAAGCGTGTTAAATGCCTTCTGAGCATCAACTGGATTTTCCATTTCCAAGATAGCAGTGACACCCCCTATAAGTAACCTAGATTTTTAAGAAATACTTGAATCTAGAATCTGAATTAAGTGTGTAAAAAGTTAACTTCTGGAAAAAAACTTTCTGAAAATCCTGAAATCAGTAATTGCATGACGCAAAATTACTTCAATTGACATGCTCACCACCATAAAATGTCGAGCTAATGATAATCATTAAAAGAACCTTTACAAAATAGTAATCAATTACATTCTCATCACTAGAGAAATTATTTCACCCATGAAAAAAAGTGAAACGCTTAATTCGTTACCTTATATACTACTTTTAGCTTACCGGGAGGCATCAGTAGCTGTTTTACGGGGCCATGCCTTGCAAACATTCGTTTCAATTCTTCAGTATCAACCTTGGTCGTCAAATTTTTGATGATAATCACAGTATTACTTCTTTTTGCTGCAGGCCGTGAGAAAACATCCAAACATATACCATTGGCCAACAGATATTCTCGAGTTTCACTAACCAGTCGTGTTTCAGCAAGTGCCATACGTACACCAGCACTATTAATTACAAAAAAGATAAGAGATCCTGACAAAGCTTAACTCCCTAACTTTTTAATTGCAAAATAAGGTATTTCATGGTCATTTGTTGATTTTCCACCAATTTCGCTTCGATAAACACCCAACAATATCTAATTTACAGGATTAAATCAACAGATTCGCAGTTCTTTGATAAGTATAATCCAGAAATTCAGAAATTCTTTATTCACCGTTGCAGCATCAGTTAAAAATTTAATTCCTGTCAATAGAAATATACCTTATTTCACCTTGTCCGAGCAGCAAATCACTTTTTCCAACATCCAGTTTCTCAGCCAGCGTTTCAGCAACTGCATTAGCTCCAAGGAACAGTGTATTCCACGAATGAGATTTCCCGGCTTCTTTCTAGAGAATCACAAAATGACTCTATCGAACTATTCGAAACGTTAGCTAATGAACATCTTTCAAGAAAAATACCTTTAGTTTTGCAATTTTTGTTTTCTGAAATGCCGATTTACCAGTGATGCCGATTTGTTCCATCTCACGCTTCTCTTCTCCAGGTAAAATGTGAAGCATTCTTCCCTGAAAGTTAGTGAGAACAGAATAAAATATTTTAACCGTAAAGAAAAGCAAGATGAATAAGTGGGATTCATAAATCAATCAATAACAGCTCCGAATTTCACAGAATGTGCGGAACTAACCTTTAAAATGGAACCATCTAATGCTGAGAATGCTGCAACAGCAGATTCTGGAAAAACATATGTGACGATCGCAAACCCTTTACATAAGCCCGTTTTTTTGCTAACAATCATTTGCAAATCAGATATTTCACCATACTTTTTAAACAGGTACCGCAAGTCTTCATCACTGCACACATAGGGTAGATTTCGGACAAAGAGTCTGGAAATTCATATTTAAATAAATGTAATAATTATATAAGATATAAAAAATCTTTAAAAATATAACTCTAGTCGCGCAGTGCAGGTAACACTATAATCCGGAAACAAAAATAAATTAACCTTCCAGTCTCAAGGATCTTTGCTACAGATGCTTCGACTTCTGCTTCTCTTGTCATGTGAACATAATCTTCCACATCTTCATCAGAAAATCGATTACTCAATACTTTTGCTATTTCCAGCTTAAAAAAAAAAACCTCAATCACTAAATAACTGATACGCTTACCTGTAGTAAACAGACTGGAAAAATTCTGCTCTTTATCTTTCTTTATCCATTTCTAGACGCCATTTAATAATAAATCATGATTTGCGCTTTTTATATCATTAGCGGAGCATTAAATGTTCTTCAGTAGAGGTGAAAGCAAATATTAACAAATTTTTTAAAATAAAACAAACCTTGGAACCACCAAAAAATTGTTCATTCCGTTTCAGCGCCTTTTTCACATCAGATTCTTTAAAAAATGTTACAAAAGCAATAGCTTCAGCTGAGCCACGTACAATTTTTATCCCTTTCAACTTGACAGGGCTGAACCAATCTTTGATTCCTTTCGTTTTTACAGTTTTCGGAAGACCACGTATTATCAGCGATAATGACGTGTCCCCTATAAATAATTCTAGCAAAGAAAATAATAAAAGAAAAAAGGAAAATGATGAAATAACAAATTTCCATGACCAATTAGATAATAAAAGCTGATAATGTGTTTTCATAATGTTAAGTATTTTCAACATTTAATATACAGCTAACATTACTCTTTCAGTATTATATTACCACTTTTTAATAACCAACTTTGAAGAGTTGTTAAATTATATAAAATCACATTTCAAATGATATTTTCCTGTCTCAACGACTGAATGAATCCATATTACAATGGAAACTTTGGCAATTTTATTTAAAGCAAGCGTCTTGTTTGCTTTAAATTAAATAGAGCTGTAAGCTTTAGTTGTACTAAAATTCCCTCTGGACTTCGAAATTCATCGGGAACTGTATTTTATTCTAAAAACTTGCTCGGAACTATTTTATGCCTTCAAGGTGGACACAAAACGGTCTCAAGATTTAAGATTTGCAAGAGCTACACTTAATTACATGTGCATTAACCTAAATCAAATGTCATGATTATTGCTTTTCCTATAAAAACCACGATTCCATACATCATTCTTCTATTCCAAAAATTTACCACTGACTCCAGAGAGCAACTCCTCCATTAAATTGTTGTTGTTTTCATCATTACTACTACTTGCAACTGGTAGTGCGCTCTGAAAACAAGGTAAAACATAGGAAAGAAATCTCAAATTTCAAAAATTACTTATAGTACCAAGTCAAACCGCTTATATATATATATATATATATATATACTCATGCTTATATATTTTGACTGCAACTAAACAGGAAAAGATTTTAATAATAATATTAACCTTCTGCACTTCGATGAAATCATAAAATTCTTTATCGTTTTCCTTCCTCATTTTTTTGGCCGATGGTGAACTGCCTCTTACTGAAATGATCTTCTTCGTTTTCTCCTCTTCTTCCTTAGGATGCAAACGCTTATATGCACTACAAATATCAATACTTATTGAGGAAGCAAAAAAATAAAAAAAAGTAAAAGTAAAATAACTATATCCTTACAGACCACACGGTAACTACCTTGATAAAGAGATTATAAATTAAATTGACTACTCTATCACCTGCTTCCCTTCGCGTATTTACTCCATGCCCTCGGTTTTGTCTCGTCGCCGAACGGCTTACACTCTTCTACCTGACAAAAACAATATTTCTTAATGCTGCCTGCAAAAGCATATCGGCCATAAAAGAACAAATCCACTGAAAGAGTGAAGCAATATGCCATTAGGGAAATTTTAAACTTCAAATACTTTTCCTAAATCACAACATACTTAAGCAATACATTTTCAATTCTAAAATAATGCTGACTTCAGCAAAGAAATAAACTTACATCTTGATTACCTTAAAAGTTCATTACGGCAAATCTTACAGTTTAAAAGAAAAGCGGATAATTTCTACCGTCAATCGTGATGTTCCCATAAATGCACTGTGCAGATTATCACGTGCTTTCTGAGCATTTTCATCTGTTTCGAATCCAACAAATGCAAAACGACGAAATTTCCCATCTCTGGTGTATTTCAGTGAGCAGTCAGTGATTTTTCCGAAACTTTTGAAGTGATTCCGTAGCTTTTCCTCGGTGCAATTTGACGGCAAGCCTTTAACAATCAACCGACTCATCCTTATAGCCTAAAACCAAGCATAAAACATCCGTAGCAATGACTACTTTTGTAAACAGCATCACAGAGTACATAAGCAATAAGAAATCAATCTCCAAATCGACAGCTCGAAACAACTTTACCATCCATCATCACATAACCTCTCCCTCGTCCATCAGCACCGAATGCCAAAAAAGCTTTTTCTGGGGTCAACATGAAAAAACATATCCCAATGGATTTATTTCTAAATAATAGGCTTAGGAACAGTGGCCCAAATGCCCCAGTCAATTTGGTCATTTACCCCTTCGACGTCAGCCTAAGCTGTTTGCTTCTAAAATAATACGCCCACTGAAGCCATTAAACTTCGAAAAGCAAATCTGTAGCAACAATATAGCAGTGGTTGAAGTATTTGTTATGAGAAAACCATTACCTGTTCACCACCGCAGGAGCCGTTCACGTTAAAAGCGCCACTTTTATTTAGTGCGCTGGACGAAACCCCTCATTTCTTCAATAAAAACAGCCAAAAAATACAGTTTTATCGACAAAAGCTAAAGCAGGATTGTGAAAAAGATACCCAAGCATTAAAGTGGTTTTTTTCCACTGAAGTTTGACAGCGATTTAGATACCAAGCTATATTTGCCTGCTGCATACCTTAAAGCGGAAGCCATTTATGTATTGTGACCAAAGTAGATGACATTTGTAACGGGCTCGCTTCGAACAATGGAAAATTAAAGGCTATTCTGCACTGCTAGGATCTTAATAAAAATAAAAAAAAAAAAAACTGGTCAACGAACAAATATGGTTCCTTCATGTGAACATTTTTGACATCTCTAGAGAAATTTCTGTTATCTAGAAATTATCTCAGGCTGTTTCCTTTTCATTCCAAAAAAGATGGGGTTATACGTTTGAACTGACCACATGTATTAATAATTTTACTCGATAAATGCTCCCATCCAAACTGCAACAATTATAATTGCATTAACATTCTATTTCTGGATATCGACTGCCCGTGAAGGTCCGAACATCCCAAAATATAAGTTTTAACGAAAAAGCAGTAGTGTCAGATCATTCACAGGCCAAACCTAGCAAACATTAGGCATGTGAATTAATGCTTGAGGCTACCAAAATCTTCAATATATTCGTGAATTCCTCACGGGATCTGCGACCACAAAAATGAAAATGAACAACGAAACTTAATTAGATAAACCTTCCAATCCCACCATTTTAGAAAACAAAGTTGAGAAAAATGTTTCTTTCCCTTACACTGCGGTATATTTTGGATTTTGAAATCAACTACGGAAGTGATGTGGAGATTTTGAGCATTTACCTTACACAGTTGTCAGCCAATTTCAGTTGTTATTGAAAATATACTGAAAAAAAGTGTGTGTTCTGCAAAGTCTACATCATTTGTTTTAACTGATAGCAGTTCTTCATAGAGTTATTCCCGTGCATCCGGGAAATCAAATGGTACCGGAACGAAATGACAGATTCAAGCTAGGGATTCCGATATGTGTGAAAATTTCATTGAGATAGCTTTTTTTGTTAACGAATGGTGGATTGTGGAATTTTTAATCAGAAAATGATGTATTAATCCAATTCTGAGTTGAGTGATATCTCGATCAAAAACAAAGTCCATGTAATTCTCTCAGAAATGAATTTAATTATCATATTTAGCTTAAACTGTATAAAAATAATTCAAATCAGTTCCAACGGTCAGTCCAAAAAATTAAAATAGTGTGAAAAATTTCTGTGCGCCGATGCGTGAAAGTGAAAGGAAGAAATAGGGATGGGTAGGAGAAAGAGAAGGGATAAGGATTCAATAAGAGAATATAATATGAATATAACCTGGGCATTGGAGGATCTGAGCGCAATTGACACATAGAAGGAAAAGAGAAGAGTGATGACGAATGATGCCGGCATTCCAGAGACTTCAGTAATCAGCCAAAATGGTTTTCATTTTGGTTTTCGCTTTGCGGATTGGAGGATGGATTTTGGGAAGGATTTGAATGGACGGAGGGGGTTGGCGCTCAACCAGAGCAATACCGGATTGTTTCGTTCAGTAATGATGGTGATAACCACTGTGATGTGGATGACATGACATGACATCTCATGCATCAACATTGCGCATTGTGATTAACTCAGAATCTGATCTCGATTATATCTCGGTGAATATATCCTCTTCCAAACTTGAATACTTCTTGAAAAGGTGGGCAAATTATTGGATAAAAGTGGGCTGATTAGGATGAGAGAGTTGAATAAATAGATGAGATCAAGTGTGGCAACCTGCAACTCCGATTTTTTGTTGGGAGAAAACGACAACAAGGTTTGGGTCATAGTGTCACATACACACACACATGTGTGCATTTAACAAATGAATATATAAATATAAACTAAAGATCAACAGATAACTGATGCACAGCACGACTGGACAAGTAATTTATGGTATACTGATGCTTTGCAGAATGAAACAAAATAGAGTAACTAAGCTGATTAAAATCCAGTGAAAGCAAGCACGTAAGTATGCAGTAAGTTCATAAGTTTACAAAACACGACTAGCAGTAAAAATGGTAGACACGTCCTCCACAACACTTTTGTTGCCATCTCTTGGTGACAAGGCTGCATTTGGTTCGAGAATGACACTTTCAGTATACATTTCCTTGTGTGGAAGACAACTATTCCGCGATAACAAGGAAAGCCGATTATCCACAACCTAAAATCATTTTAATAAAGTTGGAAATAAGGAATAAGAACCTGAAATCCTTTACATTCTCATTTAGACCTAATCCTTTTTCATCTCCGATCTTTCATTTTGGAATGAAGTTGCTTTCTAGTTTTTTTTTCTTTTTTAATTCAAAAAATGAAAGCATTTAAAATACCGATATCAAAGTTATTCTCAATCCCAATTCGAAGGCATCACGGTCATAAGGACCATAAAAAGCATCTTCGGAAGCTGTAGATTTACATTCCTTTTCGTTTATGAATTTGCATTTCGTAAAAGTAAGCCCATTAAAAGCAAAATTCGCACATTTCATATTTTCATATCTGAAATTTTTCAGTTTAGATATTTGTTGCAAATACACAAATAGGACTAACAGACTAAGAAAAACTGAATGGAGAAAAATTGAAACATTTTCATCACACTTTATTTTCCACTACCTCTGTTGCATATCAAATTTCGATTACCTTTTAAGTCGACGTCTTTGTGCCTCTTCGCCCCACAGCAGCTGAACATAGTATTGAGTGTTCCCTGCTACTAACGGCATTGACAACGAAGAGAAAGGAAATGAGGGATTTGAATTACCATTGCTTTCTTCACCACAGAGGGAAGGAACCTCAATACTGAACTTCTGCAAATTTAATAAATTTCCTTCCATAATAAATTGACTACAGGAGAGAACTATAGAAATATAACCATTATTATTTAAAATTGTGTTCAGAGAGAATTGCAAGGAAGAGTTTGAAAGAGTTACTTGTTTGCTACGATGCAAGATGGAAACACAATCAGATGGCGCAATAGTGCATCCACTGATAGTTTCTTTTGTCTCTTTATTTACTACAACCACCCGCACAAATGCATCTCTGGAAATAAAAAATAAAATAAAAAAACAGGATTTTTCAGCAAGTTGCGAATAAGAAAAGTTTTTGATATTTTAGTTCTAGAAAAGAATATTGTTAAAAGTCAACTTTTCGACCAAAATATGTGGTAATAATTGTAAGGAGAAACAAGAATGTCTAATATAACTGGAAACAATTTAAATGAAAGAAGACTGTACCATTACAATTATAAATCAGGGACTCACCATAAATTACAATCCATGAAGAAGAGGGGTTAGAGTTAACTTGGACAAGAAATAGTGTTAAAAATAGACGACAATGCTTAAAGGAGAAATAGAAAAAAGATTGCAAATAGACTACCTTAAACCCCTATTTTCAACATCGAAACTAATATTTGTAACTCCTTGAGCTGTCAGAACAAATGAGCCATCACGCAGCATAGTGAGTCCAGATTGCGTCAAAATACGTAAAGCAGCAACACCACCACTTCCGAGCAAAGGAATCTGAAAATTTTAATAAGTCAAAATAAATTGTTGATTTCTTCCCATTTTGAATCTTAGACAAGTCTTGATGTTGCGGTGGTAAATGAGCAAAAATGTCATAAGGAATAAGCACTCACGGAATAATTAATATGCTCTGCATTGAGAACTCTGATAGTTAGAGTATTTTGAAAACAAGCTCCAAAGGGAGGTTGAAATATGACATGAACCAAATGAATTTCTTGAGGCTTCAGCACAATAATGTCCTGTTCCAGCAACTATAAAAATATAATTTAGCAGCAGAAATCCACTTCGACTAATAAAACGATTGGAGGATATCTATTAGTCCTTACAATGCAGTAATCATTAAACAATAAACAAAAACCCCGGAAATTTGAAATTTATAAACACATACATCATATCCTCTACTCATACTATGCAACTGTAGCTTGAGATTCAGTGATTTCGAGCTGATGTTTCGCAATCTGACTGATCTATTTACACGACATTTGACATCGACAAATCCAAAATAAACAAAAGACTGATCACATGACAGGAATTTGCCTTGATTTTCCGCATCGATGTGCCGAAGAGAGCTACAATAAATTCATAAGTGAGCACCAAACCGGTACTTCATTTAATTATCAGGCACTACAGTACTTCAGAAGGAACTTCGGCGTTATAATTACTAACACAATTTCAGTCTTCTGGATGAGAGAATTTTCAAATAAATTTCAAATTTCACGTTTAAGTATCAAACCATCAGATTTATGTCTATTTTTACAAAACTTGTCATGAAAAATGTTCGTGGAGACGGACATTTTTTTAAATTTTTTCAAAGCGGAGACATTTAAAATTTTTTTTTCATATTCCAACTGGAATATCAAAAAAAAAAAAAACAGCTGTAATATATTGATGTTACATGACTTACCAATCACTGCGTGCTTCACTTTTCCACTTCGTTTTTGCAGATGGTGACAAATCTTCTGCAGTATTACTAATCTCTCGCAATAAATTCAACTCTCGTACAGTTTTTAACTTTTTCGTTTCGTTGGTTATGCCTGAACGATCATATCTGGTAGTCACTGAAAAAATTACATCTTATATTTATGCCAGTCTCAATCAGGAAAGCTAAACGTACTGACGTCTTGAAATCCTTATAATTTAAAATCTTATCAAAACCCACGAATATAAGCAGAAAAAGGCAAAAGATATGACTGGCTCATGCAACCACTTTTTCATAATTGATTGGAAAAGAAGATTGTACCAACCATTTTTCATTTGGTTATGACCATTAGCATTAGAATCATCAGTTGATCCTTCGTACCTTCTTAAAGAACGTTCCATTTGTTCTAAAACAACATTATATCATTAGTGAACATAGACAATCTTTTCACTACTCTTGTATTTTCGGTTTGTGACAAAAGCTAACAGAATCATTCAAAAATAAAACTGAAATCAAAAATTTCGATCACATTCTTAGTCTGGTTTCTTTCTGCCTATTCATAAGAATTGAATCAAAAAAAAAATTCTAAACCTCAAAGCGCAATACATCCCTATTTTTCAATAACTAATGACAGCAGCAACCAATTCTCCAAATGTAAAAATAGAGACACTTTACTGAAGCCTAAAAACCTAACATCAAACAAGTAAATAAACCATCTGTTTCAGGTCGTTTTCCTACAATTACTTCGGGAAAATTCAGCTTCAGACGAGGTCGTGTTTTAGCTTGTAACAAGGCTTCAACGAGTGCGTCATCATTGTCAAAATTTTCCTTCTGCAAAAAATATTTCATAATATTCTTTTTATTCATAATATCAACCGAATTAAAGCAATCTTCATTTGAACAGCAACCTCAAGAACTCTGTCGATAGCAGAACTGCTTAACGATGGTTCTTCCGTGACCATGGACATTCTGCGTGCCATTGGGAAAGGACCACTGGATTTCAAATTCATTCCACGAATCGACTGAGGCGAAATTGTTTCCGGATAAATTGATGAGATGCAATTTATACTCAAAGCTCGAAGCGAAGTTTCTGCTGCTGAAACTGCCCATATTCCTTTCAATATTGTAAAACTTTTGTTTTCAATAAATTGAAAAAAAGAATTATTTTCTAATCCACGCCTTCCTTTTTTTTAATCCCCTTCCTGAAAAGAGATGAAACCATAGCAGTGAACCGAGGATAGAAAAACAGATTAGATGAAAGCGCACAGTTCTCATTTCTAGTAATTTGGGAAACTTCAATAATCCTTAAAGAAAAGGAAAATACATGCAAGATTTACATTTAGGAGTAGACATTTTGGGTCCGCCAAAATTCTGCTTTGGTTCATTCTTTTTCTTCAAACGTCGCATGTGCGAGGAAATACCCGGTGGTGTGCTTTCAATATCCTGACTTGTTTCTTTTCGAGCAGTAGACAATGTGGTGGGAATTAAATGAGAATCTGTCATATCTTTGAATAAAATAGTTTATTAGTTGCCTCACATTTCTTTCATTTTTGCAAAATGGTCATAGTGAATAATTACTTCCAACATAAAACTCTTAAATACATGCAAATCAATTATTTTTTCTTATATAACTGGTTCGACAGCGGTGTTCACCTACCATTTAATGGACATTAATTCAATGTGAAGGACAGAGATCTATACTCAGACATATTTTCTGTACTCATGAAAAAGTTAAAATGTACAAAACAGAAGAAATTAGATGAGAGTTACGCTGCTATTACACTTACAACGTCTATGTTGCCAAAGCTATCAATTCAAAACTTACAACAAAAATTTCACGAAGTCTAACAAAAAAAACTGCTTTAATGGTCAAAAATTCATAAATTTCTATTTATAAGAGAAACATACTGAAAGCAGCAAGTTCACTGATGCAGATTTTTGGTGATGGTGGGAGTGAAGAATGAATGGATGGTTCCCAACTATTCTCTTTCTCTAGGCATGGCCTGTTGACACCGAAATCATCGTGTATCCGCTGCTGCTGTTTACAAAATGATTCCTGATCATGCTGCAGCATGTTAAGAGCTGAAAAAATAATAAAAGTGAATTACTGAAACAGAAAAACAGCGAGTGGTAAAATCAAGAAAGTGTGAACATCATTCTTAAAGTAGTGATAAACATTTCAGTGAATTATGTCAGTAAGAATAAGTATATGATCGAATCTCACCCATTTACATGAATTCTAAATCTAACTTGACCGTTTCCTTCCCAATAGACTCAGAACAAAAAAATTAAGAATTTTTACATAATTCTGAAATTTCTAGTGATAAACTGTGAAAACAATTAAAGAAATGACAGCTTCCTAATAATGTTTCTAAAACAATACCTATTTTCAAAAAAAAGTGCGTGCACAGAAGTTTGTAATCAAGGTAATAATACTTGCCTTCTCGTCCCCTTTTAAACGATGGACTTCTTTCCACTACATCCTCGTTTTCACCACTTAATTTTCCTCTTAAGCCAGGTCCGAAGATTGAGTCAACATACGTAGCCTTCCGTGCACCAATTTCATTTCCTTAAAGTATTTAATAATAAAAGGATATGTTATCTAGATATAAAATAATATGAAAATAAAACTAAAACTGACTTCTGACAGTTCTCAGAAAAATTGACAGGATAAACTGATAGGGTGTTATAGTACATCGAAAGACCCTCCAAAGAAACCTTTACAAAGTAATACGTAACCTTCTGCTACAATATTTGATTCTTCCGCTATAGTCGACAGCCTCGGTGGCGAATGATTTGTAATTGTCACTTCATTTAATTTTTCATGCTCCATGATTCCGGGGTCTGAAATACAAATTATTAAGAAGACTTGCTGCATCCATAAATATCGGGTGATAGAAAAAATAGTGAAAACATTGCAGCCTGGATATATCTTTGAAAGTAGGGAGATTTTTAGAACACAGTTATTGAACTTCGAACAACGATAACAACAAATTACGTGCTATAACACTTACGATTAAAGTGCTATCTTTAATCGATCGTAAAACATAATTCAGTAATATTATAACAATAACCTCAATTGTAAATCATGCCATCAATTTATATTATATTTAATCAGCTTGAAAAATAAATTTAATATACAACTGACCATCAATGTAAAGATCGTCTTCGTAGACAGATAACTTTTCGTCCATTTCCGACTCAACATCATCGAAACGATCCTCCTGTATCTCCCATGAGGAAGAATTCATCATTTAAAAATTGACCGTACTATCAACGGTGGAATTAAACGGATAGGCAAGAAATAATGTACAAAATCCCACAAAACGTTAGTGTTACAATGAAAAAGATCAGAACTTCCTACAATAAAATATTTGAATTTAAATTTATGCAACGAAACATGCAAATGTTCGGGACATGAAGTGCTGGGAATGAAGATATGATCACAAAATGAATTGGTCTTTTGTCTAAACATTCGACACTATCAAGATTTTATGCGCACGACAAATGCAGAAATGTCTGTTGAATCAAGTTTCATTGAACAAAATTATCAATGCAAATATCCGTGATTAAGCAAGTTATATCACAAAGCGTTACTGTACGAACTCATCAAAGCTTTTATAAAATAAACGGAAAAATTTGATCATGGAGCGTACACGTACAGGATAGATTCCACACAATATACGTAACACCATCTATCACTTCACGCCGTGAAAAGGGCGAAAAATTTGGAACGCTTCACGAATTTGCGTGTCATCCTTGCGCAGGGGCCATGCTAATCTTCTCTGTATTGTTCCAATTTTAGTATATGTTCATCGGAATGAACAAACACCACTCCTACGTTCTCCTATACATCTACTACCTATTGATTTGCATTCAATTGAGAGTGGGTTGGATAGAAGAGATTTGGAAAATAGCATTAGCAACAGGAGTGCACAGTGTAACAAAGATTGGTCTTTTTTTGTTAAAGAATCATATTAATAATGCGGTCGATTTCTAGAAGAGTGTCCTGTGGTTTTCAAGTAAATCACGTAAGTCACAACTTTCTCATGCAATTTATAGGTTGTTTCGTAAAGTTTTTTGCAGAGGCCATGCATAAAATTAGATTGTGAAATGTCCCGTGCAGTTGGCAGGTCGTTTCGCGGAATGTTTCGCTGAATTGTGGTTTGGTCCGTAACACTGCATTTCGTTCGCGTATAGTTTTTCGGGTAATTGTATCCGGACTTGCTTCTGAGAGGAGTGAGAGTTTATTTAGCGAGATAATTTACTCATTTCGTTGCATATATCGGTGTGTAAAAGGCCTCATTTTGCGTCGCTTTTTACATGGGAGGCACTCGATGTAGCAGGTGGTAGTAGTTGCATTTGAGTAGTGTTTTTTTTTTATTTTTTTTTTTGGAGATCGGTTTGATGTTAATAAATCAGGTATTTATATAGCATATGCGCTTAAAATCGGTGTATCTTTCGCGTTTGTGTAAACGAAGCTTCGCTTGTTCTCGGCTAGCAAGAACAAGCAGACTGTGGTCTACACCACCGCAAAATTTCGAACTTGATGGCAAGTTTTTTAACTTCTGATTTTAAGGTTTTTTTTTCAACTTAATTTTGCTGAACCGTATAGTTAGTGTGTATGAATGAATAGAGAGAAAAATATTGTGCATTCAGTTATTATCTGAGGATAAATTTATCTATTGTTTCCAGGAATTTCGTTATCTCCAGATGAAAAATGGAATTTATCACCAGCTGTATTGCGAACATTACAGAGACGTTTACTTTTCGAAGTTGACAATCCACTCTGTTTACTCAGACAACGCATTGTCAATTTCATTTATGGAAAATATCAAGTGAAAGGTGGAGTTGCAGATATTCCAATAGTACAGTGATAAGCATTGTTAAGTTCATATTGATTATTAAGGTCAACGGTCATTCTTTACACATTAAACAGTAAAGAAGAAAACTAGGTAATTACAGGCAATTTGACCATTAACTGATTTCTTATCACTCATAAAAAAGTTTAGGTGGAATGTCTCCGCAATTTGCAGTGATTGATAATCAACCACGAGTAGTTTCTATATTTGATAATTTTGATTCCTTGCTTGTACCTGCAAATCATGTCAGTCGGAGTATTCAGGATACTTATTACATCAATAAAGATTACTGCTTAAGAGCGCATACATCGGCGCATCAACATTCTTTGATTAGTCAAGGTTTGTCGTAATTTTTTTCTATCTGGGTAAGTATATGCTCTTCCAAATTTTTATCCGGAAAGTAGAAACACCCAAGTCTTGTTTATTTTAATCTTTCTATTGTGCTTTGTCCGTTTCTTAATTTTTCCTGCACTTTAGTTCCTTTAACTTCATTCTTACAAAATTCATCTTTTCGTTGAAGCTCTGTTGCAGATTAATGGTTTTTAGCTTTTAGGCCTAGATAACTTTCTTGTGATTGGTGATGTATATCGACGTGATGCAATTGACAGCCTTCATTTCCCTTGTTTTCACCAAATAGAAGGCGTCCGCTTGTTTACCGCTGCTGAGCTGTTTGACGGTTCACTGAAACGAGATCCGGTAATATGTTATTTGTTTAAAAGTTGTATTGTAGAATTGTAGAATTTTTATACATATGTATAAATCAAAAATCAAAATCCTTATTTCTTTTTTGATTAGAGGCCTTTTATGTGTGGAAAGCTGTCACTTCTGCCTGCCTCATAAAATATTATTGTAAAAGAAAAATAAATACATCAGTATAACGAATTTCAGAAATCACTTTTTGCAAACGACAGAAGAACTTCAAAGAAGCAGGGACAACATACAAAGGATGTCGCAGAATGCTTAATTAAGGACTTGAAGGTTTCAATGGCTAATAAAAATCATAAGGAGAATATTTAGTATTGTATCAGTTCATTTAATGAATTTTAATTCTGTGGTGAAACCATGAAGTCATAAGGCATATCGTGCTTCCTGTGCTTTATTCATAAGCATTTATGATGATGCATTTAAGGCAACTTTGGAGACTCTGTGTCATCACATATTCGGCATTGATTATGACATGAGGTGGGTCAGTGCAGATTTCCCATTCACATATCCATCATTTGAGCTTGAAGTTTATTATGAAAACAGATGGATAGAGATTCTCGGTTGTGGTATTATAGAGCAGGATCTTTTGAGGATGGCTGGCATTGTGGATAAAGTTGGTTGGGCATTTGGCCTGGGTCTTGAAAGACTTGCAATGGTAAATTATAATCTTTTTTGTGAAATACTTTTTGTGACTGAAAGTTAATTATTGATTGTATTGTGTGGCACGCAATTCATTTTAATGAAATGATTGGTTAATGCATTACTTTGGACTTCGGCAGAATGTTCTCACTTATTCCTTAATCTTTCTCTGAAAAGGATCTTGGGACCTTTAAGTTCCGGTATATTTTTGCCTGGGATAACAACTTTCGTTCTTTACAGATTTTATACGGGATTTCGGATATCCGACTATTTTGGAGCCGTGATTCGGGGTTCTTGACACAGTTTGCTGGAAAATCTCCCGATGAAAATTTCAAATATATGCCTGTTAGTATTCATCCTCAAGTGCTCTATGATCTATCATTTTGGCTTCCAGAAGGTGTTGGTCCCAAAGAGATGGCTGCTGAAACATGCGATTTAATACGTTCCGTAGGTGATCAACTTATTGAGCAGGTATGCTATATGAGAGTAATCTGATAAGTTTAGCCGGGAAAACTGATAACTCTATTAGTGATTTGTTTAATTTTTATTTGACCATCCATGAGTACATTTTTCTACTTACATAAAAGTTTGATAGTTTCATATAAAAATTAACTCGCTTTAGGTCAAAATAACCGATACATTCGAACACCCAAGAACGAAAAAAACTAGTCAAACCTATCGTTTGGTATATCGAAGCCATGAAGAAACTCTAACAAAAGAGCAGGTGAATCAAGTTCATTTGAAAATCAGACAAAAAATGGTTGAAAATTATGGCGTTATACTGCGATGATGGCGTCGTCTTTGTTCTAGAATCTTTCAGGGAAATTTGCTGGTGCTGCTGTGCTGTAAATAAAGTATGACTATACATCAACCTTTGAAACGTTTTCCTTTAACAGATGAACTATTTTGTTTCTTAATTAACTAATCAGAATAATTCAATAAATTTTTGAAATCAATTGTATTATTAAAAAAAAAGAAACTAATGGAACAGCTTGTTCCTTGTAACACAAGTATGAAAAATCGAAAACAAAAACATTTGGAATAGTACATGTGAAGAGAAATGCTGGTCTATTTAGGTCAATAAATTTGATATTGCATTAATTTGGATATACTTTTTGCTATTGCTTTTTCTATGATGCGTGGATTAATTATTGTTGCTTCAAATTAATAAAAATTAGTATCCCAACATATTACATAATGGACTGATGTTGGATGCATACATATTTGCACGGAGTGATGAAACAGATGGTCAGAATTGTCCGGTCGTAATTTAATCATCCGATTGATGGAGAGTTGTCGTGAATATGAGCCCTTTTTTTGAGTGCTGCATTTAATTTTTCTAGTTAAGAACTTGAAGTTTGTTAAGATCATCGTTGCTGGAGAATTTGTATTTATAGGCGAGGGACAGATATGTAGATAATCGGTAACCTTTATCTTGGAAGGTAGGAACGAATTGCTATGTTTATAATTATTCTTCTAACTATGTGATTTTTCACTTCTAAGTTTCGGATTATCTGGCTTCATAATGTGAGTAACTTAACTCGGTTACGGCCGTATATATTTCTTGCTCATTTTTTACCGGATTTTTATCAGAATTTATTCACTTGCCATCATTTTTTGTCAGATGTGGCGATGATTTATCCACGAAATATTTGTTCATATTTGAGGAAGTCTCCGTATTGCTCTAGTAAATGCGCTTCAATTCAGAGCAGCAAGAGGTTATTGAGTCATTCTTATTCAAATCGTATTCTTTGCTGTTATTAGATCAACATAATTGTCCTATATAAATGAACTCGATTATATCAGTATCTCTTTCTCACAGCTGGTCCCCAGTTCTTAAGTTTTTTGATTTGGCACGAAGTGATCATTTTAGAATTTTTTTCAAAAAACTGATGACGGAAGTTTAATATATCAGGGGCTCTTCTTTCAACATAGATGCTGTAATAAAGAACCATGAAAAATGGATAGAACGTGTTCAATCAACACGAGCAAGAGAATCAGATTCCGAAGTTTATCGGTAAGATTAATGCGTTGTTTCATTTGTATTGCATAATATTGGTTTCATCAAATCTAAGTTAATATTCCGGATTTTGCAACTTAGCAAATAAGAGTTTTTTAAAATGTAATTTGAGGATGATTCTACCGCCTCCAAATGTTACTGGGAATCTTCATCTTGGCCACGCCTTGACTGTAACTGTGGAAGATGCCATGTGCCGATATCGACGTCTTCAGGGACAGCAAGTATGTGATATATCGTGCAGTTGTGAATTGATTAGATCGTATTCATTTGAAATGAATATCTGTTAATTCGGTCTGCAGAAGTTCATCCAGTGATTCCTTTCACTACATAATTTTCAGGTAATATGGTATCCTGGATTTGATCATGCGGGGATCGCTACACAAGTAGTTGTTGAACGAGTGCTGTGGAATGAAAAAAAAATGCGAAGGCATCAGGTCACACAACATGATTTCCTGGAATTATGTCGACAGTGGAAGAATGAGTAAAATTTTCCAACGATTGTTTTATTGATATAGATCTGTAAGTTAAAGGGTAGTTTATTTTCTTCGTGAACTGAAGCTTAGCTTATCAAAGCTTACATTTTGGATTGAAATTTAACCATTATTTCATGTTTTAGGCGTGTGGTTGATATTTCAAAGCAATTGAAAGCTCTTGGTGCAACACTTGATTGGCATAATACGTACTACACGTTAGACAATGTAGGTGGGTTTTGTCTTTCATTTGATTCAGTGAAATTTTTTATATTTCTTGGATTACGCCACTGCTGTTTTATTTTGGTTGATTTTAGGTAGATATTGGAGAAAACAAGAAATGTTTGTTCAAAAACATTAATTGCAAATTTACAGTATATTTATAGCATTTGATTATTAGATTATTTAGTAAAAGATCCACTGAAGTATTATGAAATTTGATTTCTATCAATAGCTAAGTGAGTGAAATTATGTTCCGATATTATTTTTAAAGTCTTGAAAAAAGAAAAAAAACGAAACAAATTCGACAATCACAGCAAAATCTATTTAATAGAAATTTTGAAGCGATAAAAATATGAGTAACATATTTTTTTTCTTTTTTTATAAATTTTTTTTATAAATCTAAACCAAATTACAAGAAGAGCGACTTTCTTTCAGTAACTCTCACTGTAAAGTATTCATTTTACTACGAAATAGGTCTCAACTTGTATGCTTATTAGCTTGCCCTGCTGAGTCAGCTAAAATAGGTAAAGTGTGATTTTGAAGCAAAGGAAGTCGAATATACAAACCAATATACTTTAAATAACTTTCATCATGCAATCAGCAAACAATGCTTCTGGTCTTGTTATTCCTACTTCTAAATAATTACGATCGGAAAAAGTCGCATGCGAATTTGATTTATAACTTTTGAATTAAATGGCCTTTTAGATTTTTAAACCAAATTCTTAATACTTTCTCCTTTCTAGAGATTCTCTGAAGCAGTTACGATTGCATTTTGTCAACTATACAATAATGGTTTAATATTTAATGATATGAGAATGGTCAATTGGTGTCCGACTTTAAGGAGTACTATTTCCGAACAGGTATACTTCTGTATCATTTCGTAGCTGATCTGCAACTAGAGTAGGTTGATATTGTAAATGTCGGAAAAAATGACAATTAGAGAATGTTTATTATATAAAGATAAAACAAGTGGTACTGTATTATATATATAAAGCATATGTATAAATAAATATCAGTAAAATTTTTAGGAGGTTGATATTGTAAATGTCGGAAAAAATGATTATTTCCTGCTTAATAAACCTGGTTTAAAAGAGAAGTATGTTGAAGTAGGTGTTATGCATCGAATTCGTTATGAATTTTTGAGTGGAAACAGGTCTTATTTCATTTTATATTTCAATGAATTATTGTTTTTATTCCTATAATTGTTTTCTTAGACGAATTTTATAGAATAAAATATATTCTGAAACTTTATAGCTATATCGGCAAAATAACTATGTCAGTCTTTTCAGCTTATCCGGCAGTAATTATTTAGAAGTAGGAACAACAAGACCGGAAACATTGTTTGCTGACTGCGCATTAGCTGTTAATCCGAGTGATGAACGTTACGTGAAGTATATTGGCTTGCGCGTTCGACATCCTTTGCTTCCAGATCGTATCTTACCTGTTCTAGCCGACTCATTAGTGCAAGCTGACAAGGGTACAGGTTGGTGAGATCTATTTTATAGTAAAGTGCTTAGTTTAAAGTAAAACAGTTACTAAGAAAAAACCGCTCTCCTTGTTATTTTGTTTGAATTTGTAATATCTTAGTTTAAATTTATGAATTTATTAGATATGTTTTGGTAGTTTCAAGATTTCCGTTGACTGGTTTTGCCGTGATTGTCGAGTTCATTTCCGTTTTTTCCAGGAGTTTTAAAAATAACACCGGCACATAATTTTACTGACTTTGCTATTGCTAGAAATCATACAGATCAGCTATCGGATGAGGACTGCAGTCGATTTTGTATCGATGAATCTGGTTGTCTCATAAATGCAGCCGATTTTAATGGAATAGATCGATTTGAAGCTAGGAATAAAGTAATTCTGTTTTTCATTAGACTCCTGCAGACCTTAGAAAAACATGAGTAATATTGAACTTCAAATTTAGATAGTATCAAAATTGATAGCATGTGATAAATATGGTGGGACGTTGCCCTACCATGACCAACAACTCAAGATATGTAGTCGAACTGGTGATATTATCGAACCGATGGCTAAGAAGCAGTGGTTTATGGATTGCGCCAGTATGAATGATACGGCTCTTAAAGCTATTGAGCGGGGTTTGGTATGTCATTTATTCTCAATTTAATTGTACAGTTTTAAATACTGAATTTTAATACTTAATAACTCCTAAAGTATGAATTTTAAGTTTCCTCTTTCTTAGGCAATTCTTAATTTTTATTCTTTCTTGCAGCTTACTGTAACTCCGAGATATATGCAGACACATCTGGAAAATTGGTTGAATAAAAAAGAGCCCTGGTGCCTGAGTAGACAGCTTGATTGGGGACAGCGGATCCCAGCATTTCGTCCCAATTCCAATAGGTTTGGTTTGAACTTAACATATATATCAGGTTATTGTGCAAAACGCTAACATTTTCATAAGTCTTCCAAGCAAATTATTTATTTAGCGATTGGATTGTGGCCCCAAATGAGACTGAAGCGTTACGTATAAGTGGTAGAACAAATACCGGAATGAATTTGGAGCAGGACAGAGATGTCTTGGACACATGGTTTTGTTCGTCACTTATCCCAGTCATTTTGTTTGGTAAATATTTAACGGACTTCATAGCTTCATTCAAAGCAAATTTTAGAGAAAAAGCGACACCATTCATTTACAGGTTGGCCAAAAAAACGAATTGATCGCATCCCATTATCTGTGCTGGAAACTGGATATGACATTGTTGGGTTTTGGGTGGCGCGAATGGTTACAGTTTGTCATAGGTTTTCTTTTTTATGAAAGATTCGCAAATCATTCCATAATATTTCCTTCTCTCAGCATTTTTTTTTTATTTTTGCTCTATGAATCTTACTACCGATACGAACAAATGATGTCTATGCTTCCACTTGTGTTTTGCGGTTGTCGAAATGAATTTTCAGTTTAACTGGTTATTTGCCCTTTCCAAAAATTGTGTTACATGGCTTAGTGCGTGATGAAAATGGACGAAAAATGAGTAAATCGTTAGGAAATGTAATCGACCCAATGGATATTGTTGATGGTATTTCTGTTCAGAAAATACTGGAACGTCTTGACAAAAGTACTCTTTCAGAGGTGGAAAAAAGTGAGCTCACTTTATGAGGCTGTGAAATAACTTGGTATTCATGCTTTGGTGTTATAGTTATTGGTTCTACCATGATGAGGGTCTACAAACATTAAAAACTAGATTTACATTCTGATATCGGAACAATCTAAAAAATTTAGAAACGGCAGCAGATTCGCTGAAATCTCGATTCCCTGGAGGAATTCCTCGATGTGGTCCAGATGCTTTGCGTTTCGCTTTACTCCGTCATGATGTTGGTGCTGTAGATATCAATATCGACATTTTACAAACAGCTGAGGAAGGTTTAAAGTGAGAAATCAAGTTTATTTTATCACATATTTTTTGTTACAGATTTAATGTTCCATAAATCAGGAATTGCACTGAAATATTTTAAAAAATTCAGATTTTGCAATAAGCTGTGGAATCTTTGTATTTATGCTGAAGAGATATGGCGAAATTGTTGTGAAGTTTCTGATCGAGTTTGCAGCGATCGTCTTGAAGTTAGTCACTTATTATTTGATTTTCATATCTATGATCTGTGATGCTATTCAAAACTCTCTTCTATGCAAATGAATGGAAAAGCACAGAACTTAATTTATTCTCAAATATTTTTAGGCCTGTAGTAAAGTGATCCTCATTAAGTCAAATTAACTGCAATAAAAATCCTCATCGATCAGTGATTACAAGGCTCATACCACTTCCAGAATATTCTTTTTAGGACTGTTGGATAAGAAGCCGTTTGGGAAGTTCCTTAATGATGATGTCAGAAAAAATGGATTCAGATTGTCCCCATTTAGCATTGAGTGCACTGCACAGATTTCTCTACAATGATTTATGTGATGTGTATATCGTCAGTTTCCTCAAAATAGATTTATGTTAAATTTGAGTTCAAAAAACTCTAGGAAGTATTTTGTACATTTTTTGTTTGATTTTTTCAAAGTTCTAATTGCTTTTTTCGCTTTTTGAAGAAGTCGGCTTTAACTGAATCAAGCAGTAGATCTTTTTATAAGCAGTATTATTTAGGAGACAACGAAGAAAGCATTGTGGCTAAAAGACTACTCAAGATTAAGTGTAGTTGCTGAAGTTTTGCATGATGTTATTGAAAAATCGCTGTTTCATCTCTCGATTTTCATGCCTTTTGTGAGCCAGTATCTTTTTGACCGCATCAAACGAGAACAAGAAAGCAATACGTTTGTCTTTAATCCAAAGATGGTACTTTTATTGCTTTTGTTTAATTCCCGTTTATTTTTCAGTTCTTTCAAACAATTTTAATGTTTAATAATTCTTGGCTTCTAGTATTAGAAAATTTCGATTTTTAGGATTTCAAATCTTGTTTGATTGATAAAAAACTTGAGGATGATATGTCATTTGTGCTGGAGGTGATTAAAGCTATAAGGTCTATCCGGGCACAGTTTCAGATTTCTGCAAAAAATACGTTACAAGGTATTGTTTTCTAAATAACCATGTTTTGTTTCATATTTCTTTGCGTTTTCCAGTCATTTGAAAAACTCTATCAATGTTTGCTTTCTCTTAAATGTGAACTTTCGTATTTTACCCATTTTTAGTTGCTTGCTACGGAGGAAACTGTGACCTGAAAAATTTCCATTCCATTATTCAAGAACTTTGTAACGTCAAATTCTCGTTGGCAGTTACAGAACAAAACAGTAATTGCAGTTTGCCTTTTCCTGTGCACGGTTATGCAGCCGAAGTCCATGTTACTATTTTGGTGCGTGAAATATGACTCTTAAATACGAAATAAGGAACCAAATTCTGATACTTCTGTTTAATCTTACTCTTTAATTGAAAGAAGCTGTTATAAGAAAACTGCATCAATTTTCTCAGCATTATTTTGCAGGGTGATTATGGTTCTTTAGTCAAAAAAGAATTATTGAAACGATTACAGAAGGCAGAAAAAAGGAAAGGACAATTTTTACATCAAATTGACAAACATGAGAAATTAGCTAGAAGTGCAACCAGAGATGATCTAGTAGAAAGACATCGGCGGAAAATTTTTCAGGTAATTGATAAAAACAAGCAATATACGTCATATTTAAACATTTAAGACGTACATGATTTTTTAAATTTAACATGTCATTGAACATCTGCACATGTCTTTCATGAGTTTCATTTGCTGTTAGCTTACTCACAATCGGTGATCTTTCTCATCCCACGATTTCCTTGCTATCATAATTTTATTCATTCACTTTCATTATTCATTACAGGCAAATGCAGTGGTGAATGGTATGGTCGAAGAAATCTCAAAATTAGGAGCTTTAATCAAAAGATTAGAAGCATTTTGATTATCATTGTATAAAATATGTAATTTATACAAAAGAAAGGATGTACTGGTTTATTAATCCTTTGCTAAACCGGCAAGTTGCAAATTTCTGAGGTTTTCTTGTTCATTTTCGGCTCTTTTAAATTTATTTTGCTAATCTGTATGGCATAATTTAAATCTAAAAATTGTGCTGGGTTATTCTTTTCTTCCTTTTCTATAATGTCTTCTCTTCCAATTTTTTTTTTTTTTTTTTTGCAAATTGTTATGGTTTTGGACTAATGAACTCTTATGCTGTTTATTTTTTTAACTTCTTCAGCTGCTACTTATCTGGTCATTCAGTTAAATTTTATGAAATTTGAAAAAAGTGTCTCATTTATTCTATGCCTGCAAATCTTTGAAGGCGATTTAAAATAGAATACTTCGATATTGTTGTCCTTTTTTCGTAATTCTATTTGTTTATGTTATTTAGTTTGAACCTAATGAAGCGTTTGTAACAAATAACTTCTTATGTTAATCATTAAACTGCTTTGTCTTCCGGTGTTTCTATTACTTAATTTGCTTGAATTTGGATTTTTACTTTTAAATTAGTATGTTTTGGGTTTGAAAGTTTTTTTAAGAATTTGACCTTCAATTACGAGCAATGGGTAGAAGCAAACGACTCTCAGAATGGCTTCTGATAGGAGTATGTGTGTTGCATATAATAATGGCACCCTATACAAAAGTTGAAGAAAGTTTCAATGTACAAGCTATTCATGACATCCTATACCATCAATTGAATTTTACCAAGGTAAGATTTCATGACTTTTTTAAGCAGAATTTCTCTATACTTATAATTTGTATGAAGCCTATGGCTTATAGCCATTGTTTTAATTGGTAGTTCAGTCGCTCAATAAGGCTTTTCTATTTTCTATTTTAAGTCTTATATGAATCACTTCAAGATAAGGAAATTCTCAGTTATTGTTGGGAAATGTTTTTAATGGTTGTCCTTGTTGTCGCCAATTGAGCAATAGCTTCACTGTTCTTTACTATCTCAACAGTCAGTCATTCCATTGAATGTTCGTAAGTGTCATCATACTTTCACTCTGTTATTGTTATTGCTACTGTCGCACACCGTCTGCTGAAGTGAACTGAGTGAGCGCTTGTTGTATCCAAAAACTGACCACTGGCTTACAACAAAGCACATAATTACAGTGAGTAAAGAGGAATTACTTTATAACATTACTTCAATTAGTTAGAAGAGTGAGTGTCACACTGGAAGACTCTAAGTATTTCGACGTTGCAGGTAGATTGGGTTTATAACAAAGATCAAACAGTTTGCTTGTCAGACTGGAAGGTCTCAACAATAAAATTAGTAGCAATTCCCGCGATATTAAGCAATTCACATATTTTTTAACAAACTTGAGATGGATTGTGGATTAATGATTTCTCACTTGTGGCAGAAATAATTTTATATTTGTTTAAGGAATATTCAAATAAGATAATGTTTAGTCTATAAATTTATGTGTAATATGGGATTTGAAGAAATTTAAATCCTGAGTTACTCTAAAAATTTCGTTAGTATGAAACGTTAGTTTGTCATTCGTTAGATTTTTTTGTCTGAATTCCTGGATTTCGTTTTCTAGTATGATCATCAAGAATTTCCCGGAGTGGTGCCACGTACTTTCATGGGCGCCGTCGCAGTTAGTGTTCCACTTTTTCCTGCAATCAAATGGAATTATATTGCAAAACACTGGATTTTGTATGGCAGTTCGTTTCAAGCTGATATCTATATATTTCGATTTATTACAATTTGCTATTAATTTGAATTTACATCATGCTATTCCTTGAAGTTTTGTGATTTTTTTTTTTAAAGAGTACATTGTAGTGAGGCTTGTGCTTGGTCTAGCAGTTCTATTCGCATTTGGTCATTTTGCTCGACAAATTGACAAAAAGTTTGGCAAATTGTCAGGCGATTTTCTAAGGTACATTGCGATTTGGATTTCAAATTTGATAGTTTTTGGTAATCGATTGCAACATTTAATAAGATTGTTATCGGTAATATGCTGCGGTTTCATGTAACATAGTTTTGGATGCCAGTTCATCTCAGAGTTCAGCTTTTTTGTTCGCAGAGGATGTATAACACGAGAAACAGTTTTCAAGAATGAAGTTCTGGAATTGTATTGCTTATTTAGCAAGTTTCAATTTTTCTTCAACTGGAGAAAAAGTTTCAGATTAATTGTAGCAACACAGTTCCATTTCATGTTCTACTGTTCCAGGCCTCTTCCAAATACATTTGCCTTACTTGGAGGTTAGAGTTTTTCCACTGTGACTCCCATTCGATTTTCATGCTTAATTAGAATATTTAAGTCTAATTAAAAATTATCAAAATTACTTCATCCCTGTCCTTTCTCTATTTTATTTTCGTTTTTGTCATTTACAAACTGCAGTACTTTGGACCTACCAGAAAATTTTGGATGGACAGTGGTTATGTGCAGCACGAATTGCTACAGTTTTTACATTACTATTTCGATGTGAACTGATTTTGTTTTATGGCTGTGTTTTCATATGGCCTGTTTTAACACACCAACTGTCCCTGTTCGGTTGGAATGGTGCAATTGTTCATTGCTTGTCGACTGCTATGCTTACTCTAGGTTAACCATTTATATATTTTGTTTGTACTTATATATTAGATTTACTCATTTAAATGTTCTCAATTTTTATCAACTTTTGAAATATTATAATTTGGTTAAATAGAATAAGGTCGCTCAAGTTTTTGGTTAACCATGCAAAATGTTTAGCAGGATACAAATTATTTAGGCATATCCGTGCCACTAGATTCTTTCTTGTGGCGACGATGGCTATGGCCTGAAGGCGAAGTGTTCTGGTTCAATGTGATATTAAATAGAAGTCACGAATATGGTGTAAGTTTTGGTCTTACTTTTTTTATAAGTTTTGATTTTATTTTTTTTATAAATCCAGAAGTGAAGAAGAGTTATTGGAATCTAAAATAAATAAAGGTTCGAAAGTCATACATACACTTATATTTTTTTGGATTCGAAATACTTTAAAAATTAAAAAGTTAATTTCATTTTAAAAAATTATTTCTTTTACCGCAAATTCAGCATTCTTTTATTCTTTGCAGATTCAACCTTATTTCTGGTATTTTTATTCTGCGATTCCACGGGCAATGATAGCCTCAACTCTTCTTATACCTTTAGGTGCATTGATTGGTAGGTAATTAAAATCTTTTGCATTCTTTCTTGTTTTGATTATATATAGCCGGGTGTATAATTGAATCATAAACTAGGTAGTTTTCTGGACTTTTAGAACATTCAACAATGTCAAAACTCATTATTCAAAATCCATCGTTAATCTTGTTAATTATATATATACCCAGTATTTAACATATATGAACTCACTAGCAAAACACTCGGTTATCTTGTTTTCAGATCGTCGTTTATTGTCAATTTTATTTCCTGTTATATGTTACATCTTCTTCTATTCGTTCCTTCCCCATAAAGAACTTCGATTTATCATTTACACATTCCCGCTTTTTAATGTTTCCTCAGCAGTGTTCTGTGCAAGAATGTAAGTTAATTCTTGAATTACAGAAAAGTTTTTCCATTATTTTTTCAAGATTTAAAAATAAAAATTGCTGTGGAAAAGCAGTGGGAAAAAGTTTCCAATTATTCCAAAATAAATAGAAATTTAAGGTCCATTTTGAAAAACTTTCCGTTTTTATGATAAATACTAAAATATGAAAGGTTTCGTTAGTCGACTTTGATTTTATACAAATTGTGTTATGGATATGTATTTTGTTTTTTATTTGGATCAATCGCTGGAAATCGATGTTTGGAATGTTACTGGCCGTTGGAGTAGTGCTACATTTAATCGTAAATGTTATCGGCACTTCCATCTTCTTACTTGCGAGTTCTAGAAATTATCCTGGTGGTGAAGCACTCACTTCTCTCCAGGTACTTTTTCCGTGAACCATAGTTTTCTTTTTTTATTCTGATTTCCATCGTCTCAAATTAGTTCATTTTTTTCCCCAAAAGAATGACCGATCGGTTGCTGCTACCTAAAAATAATGCAATTTGTTGAGATAATCGTAATTCATCGCAAAAGCTTGGGATTGCGAAATTTACAAAGTAATTACTGAAAAATATCATAGTATGAGTACACTGTTTTTATAAAAATTTTTTTTTTCGAAATTTTCTTTCAGTATTTGCGACATTTCAGTCGAAATAAACCACTTTCCGTCTATATCGACAATTATGCTGCTCAAACTGGTGTCAGTAGATTCTTGCAATGGTATGATGCTTGGGAGTAAGTAATTTAATGAAGAATTATGAAATAACTCCCTTCCTTTGATACGGTTGTGTTTCAAATAATAAGATTGATGTGCTTTTGTAAAATTTTGAAGTCAGGATTTACATAATAAGATGTAAGCTGATTGGAACACATTCCTAACATTGCAAATTATTTTAGTGAATATACAGGTACAATAAAACTGAAAATTTGGAACCGTCGCAACTTGCACGATTCGACTATCTGTTGATTGGTTCCTACACGGAACCTGATATCGTCAACTTTACCGCACGAAAATTCTTTTCTACTCATCGTGTTTTATATGATATTGAAGCATTCCAGTAACTTTCTGTCTTGTATATTAGTTCTAAGACTGTCAAATTTTTGAAGTTTTGAAAGTAAATTTATTACTTCACATTTTATTTCATTTTTATATGGCTGAAGTTTTCAGGTTTGTCCTGACTGTATCAGTAATTTGCAGCAACCTTTCTAGAACTTTGGAATTAATTTTTAATGCTTTTATTATGTAAAGTTATTTTTTCAGAGGAATTGATTTTGGAAAGATGCAATGGTTCCCATATTATTGGCCTATCATAAAGTTCAATGCACAATTAGTGGTGTTGGAAAAATTGCATTATAGTGATACATTTTGAACCATTCTACGTTTAATACTGTTTTTTTAATGCTGTATTTTATGCATAATAAATTTGTCTTAATGACAAAAACTTTTCAAAAATTAGATGATTTGTTTATACGTGTAAATGCATTTCTGATATAGCTTTTAGCAGCTTTCTTTTCTGCTTTAGTAATTTTAGCATAACATTTTTATTACGATCGGACTACGGTTTTTTGGAGATAAGTTAAATTTAAAGAGAATCCCCGGGAGGAAAGGGCACAGAAGAGACCGTGTAAAGCAAATCTTGAGATTTATCAATAAAAATACTTTTCAAGATCTAATATTTTATTAAAAGTTTAAAAAAGTTGAATTCCTGCCTAATATTTCATATTTCTTGGATTGTTACTTTTTCAACGATTCCCTTCCTGTTCAAATCATTTACTTTACTGCAATTCATAAATTTAAGTTAAAGTCCTATATCTTTTTCTGTTCACCACAAAATATCCATATGGCTCGAACTTAATTGAATTTGGTCCGCTAACTGAAATTTATGAGACGAAAGGATTAATGATTTTTGAACATCAGCTGCACTTTCTATTATTGTTTTTTTCAGTCAAAAAAAGTTTTTCGGGAGTAAAGCTGATTGCCGTGGATGACGTTATTTACTGTTTTAGAATCCTATTAAATGAAAGCAGTAGTTATTAGTGCAATGGATTTAAAAGCTTTAAATATTTTGTCTTTAGCAGAATATATGAAATGAACTTAAAATAAAACAGGAAACTTCGATCGAGCGAAGAAATTAAAAGAATGAGTCTTTCCTACCGTATATCACAGATCGAGAAAACTCCTAAGAGATTGATTCCTTCGCCTGCCATCTAATACCTGGAATCCTGAATAGTATTTCCGACTGCTTAGTGCTGACTGTTTTGTCTACAAAGTTTCTAGTAGAATACGCTAATCTCAAAATTTATCATTTTTTAATAACTGCACTTAGCAATACCTGATAGCAAGTGATAACACATGACAAAGACTCGAAAATCTTTACGAAATTGACCGTCTTAATAAGTTACGGGTGATATTCTTTTGGTACGTCCTTCGTGGAACTGTATGACTTCCACAGGAAAAGACACTAACTTTGCTCTCCGTGAAAAAAAAAAAAAGAAAACAGAAGAATTGCTACTAAATTCCTTTACCGGTTTCGATTTCCGCGAGTGGTTTCTCTTGGATACGAAGTTATGTAATTCAATCCGGTGCATGATTATGATATGAAAAGCCGTCCTAGATATTGTAAGCAAAGTCGTGATATTTCATGTTTGATAAGCAGATTCACTAATAGTTTTCATTTTTAGTCAATTTTTGATTTTTCCATAATTTTGGATGAAATTAACCGAAAACAAACAAAATTGCGATGGCAAATCATTAACATTTTAAAAACGATCGGAAGTAAAAAATCTCTTTTGCATCGGTAAAAGATCGCTTTATAAACGTTGACAAAGTGATAGACCAAACAATGTGCATTAAATATTTCAAAAGCCGAAAGCCATGCACTTAATCCTAATTCAACCATAAATGACTTAAAGACTTATGTTCATGCCTCCATCACAAACATAAATACATAGTCTTCTTTGCTGTTAATCTAATTTCATCTACTGACAGCTAACAATTTGGATGACATTTGGCCACACGCCAAATGTAATAGTGACAAGTCTTGTAAGCTGTTTAAAATGATATTATTAACACTGTCCTTTTCCTGCAAAAATTTCGCTCTTTAAATCTAATATTAATTCATAAGACTAAGTCTTCTTCCTTAAACGTCTTCTGTGGATAATAATCTGAATGTAAAAGAAGTAATCTTCTCAATCGGACATAACCATATTTTGAAACTAAGTGGGAAATATCGTAAAAGTAATTTATTTGTAAAACTTTTGGAACAAAATGATCCTTGTTAAGCCAGAGATATCACTAGTCAGAAAACTAGAAAATACTGATAAAAATCAATGATTAAGAGATTAAGAAATCCCATCATCTTCGGTTGCAGTGAGAGGTACTAAAAATCTCGAAAATGTAAAATATTTAGTTGCAGAATCTTGTTCACTCGCCCTGAAGAAATGAAACAGAAAGAAAACAATTTCACACTTATTCACATCAATTTCTTGTGTTTACAATCCAACAATATTTTTCTCCATTTATTTACATTTCCGACTTGTGTGTAACGTCATCAACCTGTCGAACAACGATAAGAATGGTCATCTGATCATCATTGACCTGCATTTTGACCCTAGTATCGTTCTATCTCGTCATATACATATCCATTTTGACCTTAACTGGTTTAAATTCATTGTCTCAGAGAGTGTAGTATTACTTTCACTATTGTTACATCCATAACAATTATAGCTTAATATTCGTAGCACTTTTCAGCTTTAATTTGAAATATATTATATGACTTGGATGAAGGCCAAGAGGTTTTCTGAAGTATACCTCTGAGGAATGATAGCCTTGAAGGAAAAGAAAATTCAATCAGATCATTTGTCATACAACAATCAAAAAGTAATATAAGAGAAAGTTGGACAAAACTGATTCCCCACTGATAATGTTTGTCATTAAATAAATATCGTTGTATGCTTGCTATCTCCTAATTAATTTTATTAATAATATAAATTAGGAGAGAAATTTTCATCATCAAAGTTAATCTCTCTTCTATTCGCATATTTTTGTTACACTGATGCTGATTCAAGCTCAATTCATCTTCAATGTTTCAATCCGATAACACATTTTGTTTTCTTGTATTGTCCCATCTCTTTTCAAAACTTCCACTTTGACTATTTAAGAGTTTATAAAAGAGATAAATTTTGATTCCAATTTCCAATTTAACTATATTGCGTAACTGTTGAATTGGTTCAAAGTTCGATGATGAAATAAGTTTTAAGGAATCAATTTATCGACTCGACAAGTTACTAAAAGTCTAATTGGCAGCTAACCTACGACGAACTTTAATGATTGCCCACATGCCCAGCTCAAGCCTCTTGTCTCTGAAGCTATTCTGGGACATTATAAGCTGCGCTGCATGACTTTTGGCGCTAACTGTGCCTCATTGTGTTTTGACAAAGAGATGGATGGCGCTGTCCATTTTAGCTCTCCATCTTTGCGCTTTAGTAGTCCATAGTACCTCACATGGAATATAATGGAGAACAGTTAATAATTTTTGAAATTTTTTGCAAATTATTCTATTCTTTTAGCGAGCTTAAAATTGCTTCATCTTATTCAAATTTAAGTGTTATTTTTTTGATGCCACTAATATTTTATGTTACAGTTAAGTGTATCTACTATAAGATATATATTAATGCAGTAAAAAAATTTTGTCAATTTTTCAAATCGATTGAAACCAGAAAAAACTAATTGTTTGTCAATTTTTAAAATGTTTTGATTTCAAATTTATGACAGTAATTTAAAATTGTATTATCCAATTGTCAAGTAAGCCACTATTGCAAAATAAATAAGAAGAAGCCATTAGGCTAGAATGCTACTGTTGAAGTAAAAAGTAGTTGTAGAAGCGTCTCATTATTTGAGTGCAAAGAAAAATTCTGTAAAGTATATTAGACTTGAATTCAGCAAAAGATTGCAAGAGGCAAAACAAATCGAAAAAAACGAACAAAATAACTAATTCTCGGCAAAAGAAATTTTAACCTGAAATTTCAAAAATTGTTCTCGGTGGCAATGGGTAAGAAAATGAAGCATTTTCCACCAAATAACATTTTACTACTTGTCACATATCATTTGGTGTTTACTGGATAATTCTTTCGGAAAAAAGAATGGTTACTTTTCAAAGAACTTCAACCAGTATTTATATCTGCTTTATTTCTTAAACGTTAGAAGTTTTACAATTTCCGAAAACCAGCCGGAAAATTAAAATTTTAAATCCTATTTCCTAATGATGTTATCACGACAATTTAAATAAAAATGAAATATGACAAAACTGTAAATTATATGGGTCAGCTTTTTTTTTCGCATTCATTTTGACTTGAAAATTCTTTCATTTGGCTCGAAAACTATTTCTTCTTTTTGTTTATCTGTTTACTTGTTAAGAAATTTGTTATTCCTCATCGGCATAAATTATTACTGATCAGAGATAATTATGCAAATTAATTTCTTTTTCATTCTATGAATAAGAATTAATTCTGGGAATAAGAACTAAACTAAAGTATGGCAAAGCTTTAAAATGTTTTGTCAAAATATTTATTTGTTTGTCCTTAGCTTTCTTATTCCTTACTGGAAGAAGACTAATAGCTTCCCTCATAAATTAACTGTTTTGTTTGCAACATTCAGTGTTATCATCATTTTCCCCATTAAGTACTACAATATTTCCTTTATTCACAATTTATTTTCATAATCTCTTAAACCTTATTCCAAATTATTAATACTGAAAAATGCTGAAAATAAATCAAAAATGTGCAAATGGATGGTAAAAGTTATACGTTTAGGTAAGTTAACGTTCTGAAGAATACATTTAATGATAACTGATCGTTAAAAATGTCTTGATGTGCTAACTTAACTTCACTTCATATGCAGATATGTTCCTGAAAATTTTTCTTATGTTTTTAAATAATTTATTTACGCATAATAAATTTTCGCATAAATTTTTGCTTATCTAAAAATAAAATTTTTCAAACAAAAATTTTTATTATTGATTTTACTTAATGTAATGTCTTTTCACTCATTTTTTTCAAGGTCCCAATTTTGGTGCATTTTCTAGAGATATAATTTCAAAACATTCCATTTTTGTTTTCTTTTTGGCCTTCGTTTTCAAGCTATCTCTCTAGGGAATTTAATAAACAAGTAGACCATTACTGAAGAAAAATGAGAAATGTGTATTACCGTGAATATCTTTGAATTAAAATGAACGATGGAATAAGATCCGTTAATATCAAATATCATTGCTATCATATCTTTTTTACGGGCCCAATTTCAACTTAATCTTTGAGTCGTAAAAAGTATATAAATTTCAGAATGAAAGAAATGGAAGCATATATTTCGACACTGTCCCACTCGGACAATATTTTTTGAGTTGCCGATACTTTTTTTTCAAAAACTTGCGAATCAATGGTTTGCTCTATTCGAATACAGCAGCAATTATTTTCAAAATTTCGGAACGCCACAATAATTCTCGAAGGGTATCCGGATTTTATTTTGCATATTTCAGTTTTTTAATAAATCGGTCAATTTGATCTAACTCAGTGTATCACAAAACCTATTTTGACTCTTGGAAATATTCCAAATTATCGAAGTATTTGTAGAGACTAAAATATAAAAAGTTATTTTTTTAAATATTTTGCTTCAGAAATGAGCCAAAAGTTTTCTATGCGCTCTATTTTCAGCCTTCGTATAATTGACAAAGTTGAATTTGAAAAGTGAATATCTTTTCGAAAGATTTCAATTGTCTTTTTTTATGAAAAATCAAATAGTAATTTTTCCTCATGTCCACTTACTCTAGTCTTCCTACAGTCTAAGTCCACTCATTAGTTGAAGTTGAAGTGATGATGGATTTTAGATTCAGTTTCACAGCCTTAGCACAAAGATGGAAGGGATTTTCACACCCTCTGTTGGCCAATATTTAGCCAAACTATTTTTTTATTGTTTGCCTTAAGCTAGCTTAGAAGGTGGAATTTCATCCATGCTGTCATAAATCAGCATTTGCATTACTTCTCAAGAAAGTGATTAAGGCGTTCTCATTTATTGGCTTCTTTGATCGACCAACTCGTAACCGTCGGATAAATGCTTATTGACGCTACCATAAAATTATTTTTGAAGGTATTTACACAATTAAATAACAGTCGAGAGTTTTTGGAATCATCAAAAGGAGAAGCAAAATCTCTGATTTATTCTAGTAATTCGATTAAAAATTAGAATATTGATTAAGTCTTGATTCAGTTATTTAAGATATTTATAATTATTTTGAATAAGCTTTACTTTTCATTTTTTCTTTTACTATCAAACTATCGTTCTTTTTAATAAAAAAAATATGTGGAATTTTGATGAAAATATAATTCAGTGTGATTATTACTTTTATAAATTAGAATATCATATTTTGCAAATGGCAAAAATTGTTGTAAACATAGGCCAAACCAAGTGTCAAATCAAAACTTACCCTTGCAAGATAATTGGTTGTTGAAAAAGATTTTTAAGACTTTTTAAAGTCAGATTTATAACTTTAAAGTGTATGAGATAGAAAAAGTAGCTAGTCTCATCTTTAAGCTTTCTCAGAAATCTCATTAAATCATCTGTCGCATATTCTTACAAAGTTAGTAATTTCTGGATTCGTCATTTGCGTTATTTTCGATTCGTCATGCAAACTTCTACTTAAAAAGATTTTACTTAAAAACTTAAAAAAGATGGAAAAGAAATCTGAAACTTTAGGTTTCGCAAAAGTGCGGTGTCCTAAATAGCTATTTTTCAGTACCTCTAAAAACATTTCGTTGCTTGTTTACAACATTCTGTTCTGAGACGCTGTTTTAAATTTTGCATCAATTAGCCAACTTTTGCAAGAACACAGTTTTTTAGTCTTGAAAGAAAATCCTTAAATTTTACACATTTACCAAGCACAGCTGCTGCGTTATTAGCGATAAAAGTTAGTTCAATTTGTCAGTTGTGCGTTTTTTCAACCTTTTTAATTGATGAATGTTAGGTACCGCTTTCCTGTAAGCATAATAGAAGCAGCATTGTTTTTTCGAATTGCATCCGCTTTATTCAGATTAAAAATCTCTGTTCTCTGCTACTTAGTTCTGGATCTCATCATTTTGTCACTTTTCCTCAACTTGATAAAGAGTAAATTTTAGTTATCCATAAGTTAAATACTGGCCAGTTAGAGATGAAGTTCTTAAGTGAGTGTATATTCAGGTAAATTTTTTTTGTCGAAATTGAATCAGAAATTTTACATCAGAATTAACAATCATCACTTATTCACACTTAATACGTCAAGGAAGTGGCATTTGATTTATTTTAAATATTTGAGAAATTCAATACTAATCTCTAATCTCTGATACTATTCATCCTCTCAACTTTCTCACTGCTGAAGGTACTGCAATAATTCTAATTAAGAGAGTAAAACACAAAAAGTAATTATGTCTCCTTTATACTTTAGATAATAAAAAATTTTTAATTGTGTAGAATCCGCTGATTTTCTAGATGCTCTCTAATTGACTGTAATTTATTTTTCTACATGTCTGAAAATTATTAAATTTGAAATTTAGAAGTCTTTAGAAGACTGTAAACTTTAGAAGTCAATTAAAATTTAAGATCGTTTTAATGAACGAACACATAGGAATTTGTTTATGTAGCATAGAATATAACATAGAACATAGAACCAGTACACAAGCATTCCTTTCCTTCATATTCTATCATTTTCAAATTTAAATTTTATTTTGTCATTGAACAAAATGTTTTGTCAGTTTGAAAAATGTCTATAATTTCAATAAAAATTTTGATGCATTTATCAGAATCTGTGAGAGTTTAAATTTTAGCTGACTCGTAAGCATTTAACATTGACTTAAGAATTTTTCAAATAGTTAAAGAATTCATTCTGGGAAATTATAATTTATCCTGAAAAGTTCATGAGACTTTTTTCTATGTATAGTAAATCAAAACTAACTGCTAACTATAAAAGGAGCTTACAAAATTATTTTTCGCATTCGATTGCATTTTTGCCTAATTATTAAATCTGATAATTATTTCAATTTGAAAATTCAAATCACCAGTATAGTTGTATATTTTTATTCGATTCATCTTATACATCTTTCCCTTCGTTTTTTTGATTGTATTTTTCTTACACATTTCATGTACTTTGAGCCTTATTCTTAAAATCTACATTTATGTTTTGATAAGTCGGTGGAATACAGGTCAGGTCTGCATGCTACTTGCAACGTTTACACTTGATCAATAATTATACGACAAGGAGAATATTGAAGAAATTTCTGAATTCAGCAGTCTATAAAGCTGATATTGTTAATATTAGCACGCAATGATAGCAATAAAATGGAAAGATCAGTATGACAAGCAAATATTTGTATATCACTAAATATATTATTGAATTGTATAAATTGTGGCTTTGTGTGTCGTGATGAAAAATTGCGATCAAAATGGAAGCATATGGAATAATCGCAATTCATCAAGGTAATTGTATTTTAACTTTTGTAGAATAAATCAAAAAATTTTCTGTGGAGTCTCAAAACGATAGAATTGCAGTTTTGCAGGCAGAATACCTTTTATCAAAAATGTCATCTATACTATACTACCTGAATGTTTAATTTTGTTCAGTATGAAGAGAATAATATCATAAATCGTAAAAATTCTAATGTCTGAAATTCCGATCAGAAAATGTTTTTTAAGAAATGTTTATTGGCTGAAATAATTTTCTGAAGTTATAGAATTTCTAAATCTTCATATTAACTTCAAACGCTTCAATTTCAGGCGATGTATATTTCGCTTTACTTGCTTGGAAATCGGACTTCTTGTATTTTCCTCTATTTTATTGTCATTATTAATTGGTGTCTCATCACTATGGATTTTTGCATATCAAAGTTTGAATAACAGACAAAATTTTTATTGAAAGTTGAAAATATAACTTATGATATTTACCCAATCTCAAACAAACATGTGATATATTAGGATGGGTACTTTATGCGAGAATGAGTTCTATCAAAAATAAGAATTCAGTAGTAATGGCGAATCTTTCACAAATTTGATAAGCATTTGAGGAATTTTTCAGATTCTTCATTTCCAAGTAGTGTAAAAAGAGATCTGTTCGAGGAAGCCAATCTGTTATCAGTGGGTATTGACGAGAGTGCATTACATCACAATGGTTATGTATGCACTTCTAGGGAATGCGCTCAAATTTCGGGCTTCTTTGCCAGTAATCTTAACGAAAAGATAAGTTTTTTTGTTTTCTTGAAATTTCATTCCTTGCTGATAGTATCAAATTGAATTGATCATAAAAATGTATTCAAAATATCGGTAGAAAAAATTAGGAATTTAGATAATATCAGATTTATGAAGATTTATCGTTTTCATAAATTTCAAAAAAAATAGTGAATCACTGTTTTGACCAATATTTCACATTTTGAAAAACTCCAGTTTTATTCGGAATCAATAAATATTTGTTGAGAAAAGATAAAGGTGCGCACTTGTTGTGGGATTGATGAGATAAGAAAAATCTCCGCCTTTTGAACTGTGATGCACTTAATTTTAAAGTGTCAAGCACTTTTTGAAAATCGGAATTCGAAGAAAACTTTTTAGAAAGTTTGGGTTGAATTCTTTTCTTTTTTGTTGGTTATAAAGAAAGATTTGTGATTCTTATATTTTAAGTTCAGCATCACCTTATCTAATATAATGAACCAGAAAAAAACAACCACTATATTTGAGTAAACACTGCAGTGTATTATTCATTGTCCAATCGATCATTGATTGAAACTTAAACATGATTTGGAAAAATTTTTGATTCCCAAAAAAAGACAACAAATTGAATGAAAGCTCAATTTACATGAAAGCTTAACCAGCAAGTGGTTAAAATTAGAATTATTTTGCTAAAATAGCTCTAATGCCGAATAATACTTTGTTATTAGGAAAAAACATTTGAATTTATGAAGTCCATTTGTTATTCATCACATGCATCCTATTACTTTTTTGTATTTTCCTTATATAAGCATAAATACAAGTAGATCGTTTATTTGTCTCTTTTTCAGGTTGACCCTTGTGATGACTTCTATGAATATGCCTGTGGTAATTACCCGATCAACAGACATTTACCATCTAACAAGGCTGTTAGACACACTTTAAGCGATATGCAAAATCGTCTCAATAAACAAATCAGAAAATTATTGCAGGTTTTAGAAATTTAATTTCATTTTTAATTTAGTTACATCTTGTTATCTGTAATTAAAAATTTTTTACGAGCTTTTATTTTGTAATAAGTGAGTGCTTTTAAGGCTCCAGTAACTGATGCTGACAAACCATGGAATCGTCTCGCAAAGCAATATTATCAGAAATGTCTTAATGAAGGTTTGATTAAGTGGAATTTTAGAATTATTGTCTACCGTAAGCAAAGTAGTTAAAAGTCAAATTTCAAACATATTTTGAAACGGATATTGTAAAGTAAAATTTTTCAAATGGAAATTCAAAATTTTTTTAATTCTTTGAGAAATATTATTTTTTAGGGAAAAAATCTTCACATAACAATCAAAAATATTAAGGATTCTTTTTGTTGTCTGTGTGTAACCTCCTCAACTGATGAAATATCTTTGGAAGCAAAAGTTATATAAATCGAGCTTTCTTTTAAAATTTAATCTGAGAAGAAATTTTACTTATTTTCAGAAGAGTTAGAAGCTACGGGAGCTTCATCGATGCGAAAGCTGCTTCGCGATTTAGGTGGATGGCCAGTTTTGGAAGGACGCAACTGGAAACCTTGGGATAACAGCTGGGAAAAGCAGTTAGCACATATTATGAACAGAACAGGTGTTAATGCAATTATTCTAGAACTGGCCGTGTCACACGATCCATTGAATAGTTCCAAGTTTATTATTGAGGTAAACTTGTTATGCACTTTAACAGAAAACAGTTTGTATTCTCGTTGTGTTTATTTGAATAGTTTAAATATTAGCAACCCATTTGTATGCAAATACGAAGAATAATTCGGTTATTTGCTATCAACATTTCATGTCCTTACACAATTAAAACAACTAAAATGCGCACGTATGAGTCAGTATATCTTCTTCAATATATCACACTATTTTTGGGATTCTCCAGTGTAAGCATATAGGTCAATGCATTTTGGGTTGATTTATATGGATCGATAAATTTTATCTTTCTAATTTCAACAATGGAATAGTTCCATTGTTCCCGAAATGCAACAAAAATGAGATTCTTTTGCAGGTTGATCAGCCAAAATGGGGAGTAGGCTCAAGATGGCCATATTTAGGAGGAATAGACGATCTAGTTATCCAGAATTATACATCACTAATGGTACAGACGGCTATTAATATAGGTATTGGCTTTTGCTGGAGAAATCTAAAATAAAATAAGTTTAAAAAAGCGATGCTAAATGAGAATAAATTAAATTCTAATTTTTAGGAGCTGACCCAACGCAAGCCAAACATGACATGAAAAAAACAATTGAGTTTGAGTTACGACTGGTGAATTTCTCGGCTGATGAAATGACTCGACGTAATCCGGAACGTGGTAATAATCGATTTCAGCTCTGGCAATTAGGCAGTATCTTTCCACACGTGAATTTTACTAATATTTTTTATAGTATAAGCTGGATAATAAATAATGAATATCTCTATGCAAGTCACAAAATTTTCAAATTAAACATTACTACTGCTGGGGACAGTGTCATATAATAAAGTTAAATAAAGTGAAGTAGGAAATGAAAACTTTCAGATAGATCTGATCACATACATTCACACAATGTTCGGTGGTTTAGAGAAACTCAGTCCAAACGATACAGTAATCATACGAGAACCGGAGTATTTTCGTCGAATTCAGGTATACTATCGTTACTAATATCATTTTTATTACAAAAAGGTTTCCGTCACCTATAGATAAGCTTTCCTGTGCGAATTATTCTTGAAGATTGTGTGGGATCTAAAAAAAAATGAAAAACGGAGTCGTGACTACAAAAATTAAACCGTTACAGGAAGTGATGCGACGGTCTAGTAAACAAATCATTGCTAATTATGTGTTGTGGCGAGTAATTCAGGGCTATTCACCATTTTTGTCACCTGTAATGCGAGAACCATTCTATGCGTTCAAAGCTAATCAAACCGGTTTACCCAGCATTCCAGTTCCGGATAGGTTTGATTTGCTTTTTTTAGTAGAAAATGGGGATGGTGAAGGTTGAAAAACCACTCTATGATCACATCAGTCATTTCAAAAAATGTCAGTATTCTAACTTCCATAAATTGAACTTAAAATCTAATATCTTTGTATCTAAGTTATCTTTGTATCTAAATTATAGTATCTGCAATAATTATTTTATCATCGAACTGTTTAGAGATAGCAAAATTTAACTTATTATCCCAATAAATTTACTGATCTTTCCAGATGGGAAGACTGCGTTTTTCTTGCTACAGTAATGATTGATATGCCAGTTGGAAGACTTTATGTAGCTAATCATTTTGATCAGTTGAGATCCATGAAGAAAGTAAATCTTGGAATTTAAATTTTATTGTATCAAACGTTTACCTTTTATCTTTAAATTAAACCTATAACACTGAAATTTAACAGAATCTTTAAATTTAAATAAGAAATGAAAATATTTTGATTTTCAATTAAATAGATTGCAATATTTATTCGAATAATAGCAAAAACAATCATTCATTTAGATGAACGATCTGACTAAACATTTCAAAAATGAATTAATCAAGCAATTACAAACTGTCGATTGGATGGATGAAGAGACACGAAGACGAGCTGTCATTAAAGCACAGCATATAAATTACAAGAGTGGATTCCCTTCTTACATATTCAACGAAAGTTATATGGAGAAAAACTGGGCCTTGGCAAGTTTAAAGAATTGTCTTAATTATTTTTAACTATGCCTTCGTGTTCTTAAAAATTTTTAAGAAACGCCGGTAATTAAAGCATCATAACTCATATAGCGAGAAATAATTTGGATGGTGTTAAATTTCTCGTACGTCGAATTATTAGTACCATCAAAAATTTTTTTCAGCCTGAAACTACAGCTGATGAATCACTGCTTGAATTTACAATACGTATTAAATGTATGCGCATTACCGATGAGCTAATGCGGTTGAAGAAATTTGTGGATACATCGATTTGGTTCCAAGGTCCAGCTCAGGTTGACGCTTATTATGCGCCCAACTTGAATGAAATGAGTCAGTTTCAGTTCAAATTACTGTAAGGTAATGAATGTTGATGTAAATAGGCAATTTCTTGTCGCAAATTTTATAAATTTTTACAATCTTCAGTATTTCCGGCTGGTATATTGCAATTTCCATTTATGTCACCCGGTGTACCAAGTTATATTACTTATGCGATGGTTGGCGCTGTTATTGGACACGAGGTGTCGCATGCCTTCGATGATCAAGGTTTGTTTAATAATTTCACTTATCTACGCGCAGCTTCAATTTTGTCTTTTATGAATTTCACGATTATTCAGCTAATTGATCATTCAGGTGGTCGTTTTGATGAATACGGTAATTTGCATAATTGGTGGGATGTAGAGACAGCACGTAAATTTTACGAGAAGACGGAATGCTTTATAAAACAATACAATGCAGTAAAAGTGGAAGAAGCTGGTGTACATTTAAATGGTCAACTGTCTGTTGGCGAAAACATTGCTGATAATGCTGGCGTAAAGACAGCATTTATAGTTTGTTATCTTTTCAATTATTTGATTACAGCAAATTTTGAAGTTTCAGATGGATTCAAGTCTTGATTTACTATTGCTTATTATGATATTGTGACTTGATTTCACTTCTAGGCCTATAAATCATGGGTTGAAGAAAATTCTCGTCAAGAAGCAGCACTGCCAGGTTTTCAAAATATGACTAGTACACAGATGTTTTTCCTTGCTTATGCAAATGTAACTTCATTAGTTAAACTTTTTCCTTTCACTTTTCCAATGTTTAATTTAATGAGTGACTGAAAATAATAAAATATTTTGGCTCATATTAAATTTTTGTCATTAATTTTGGTTAAAATGACAAGGAATTTTTAAATGAATTTACTTTTTACGATTTTTTTTTTAAACAAGTAGAGAGAAATTCTTAAACCTATTCTATTTTATATCTCATTATTTATCTTACCAGTTATAGTCTATTCGTTTAGAATTGGTGCTCGTTGATAAGGCCGAAACATTACTTGCAAATTATAATGGCGGATGTGCATGCACCAAGCAAATATCGTGCCATAATACCACTTCAAAATCGACCTGAATTCTCTGAAGCATTCCACTGTCCCAAAGGTTCACCGATGAATCCAGTAAAGAAGTGTTCCATTTGGTGATCTGATATTGATAATACAACTGAATTTCATGATTCGATTTGACATTCGTTTAGGGTGTTACTGTGCTGCTCTTACACATTCTGGTTAGTTATCTTGTTTAAGCATTTCTCTTACAAATAGCCAACCTTGTTAAGTATTTTTATATCAAATAACTTTTGTAACTACTCTAAGTCATGTTACTAGATAGTCGTACGTCTTACAACTACTCTAAGTAACATTATTCTAAGTAATATTACTAAGAAATATAAGAATCGGGTCTCATCTTTAAATATGCAAAAAAAGAAATGATGATTTTGCGATCTGAAGTGAACATCAAAATTATTCATTTTTTCAGGTTTCTAGCAACAATAATAGCGAAAGACTTTTGTCTATCTCAGGTATACGGGAATGAATTTAAAAGTATTATGTAATTAAAATTACTCTTTCATTTCCTCGCCAACTTACTTTAACCTTTGTATCATGCACTTTTTGCTGATCTCTTTCCGTTTCTTTTTCATGTTTACGCACTTTGTCCACACTTCATTTATTTCTTCTTTTTTAATGAAGTTTTGTTCAATTCATATTATTTGGGATCAATAAAGCTACCTACCTAAAGGGATTTTGACCTAGATTTTTTTGAAAGATTACTATTCTAGAGGAACTCGAAATGATTACTGCAACTACTAAAATGAATACGCATTAAAGCTATATATCAATCTTTTAATCATTAAAAAATATCCTACTAGTAATTATGCTAAATTAATTAGTACATTGTAGTTAGTTGTATGAAAATGGCTTTGTATTGTCTATTCTTCATGTATGCTTTCATTTTTACATTGTTCGCCATTTTATGATTGGAAACTTTTATTGAATAAAATTTTGTTATCATCGTAATATTCTCAAAGTAACTAGCTGCATTTTTTATATTCTCACGGAGGATTATACCTGTCCTCGTTGGGGTCCATGTCTGTTCTATCGATTTAACTTTGGTACCATCTCTCAGCAGTAATCCTATCTCATAAGAATAGTTTTGCAAAAATAAGTGCTTGCTTTAAGAGCTGAGAACTTTTGAAAGATACAATTCAAATATTTTCGAAAAGTTTTTCCCTTTTGAAGAAACTAATGAAGAAATTAAAAATTCTCATGGGAATAATAATAAAAATTGTTGCGATTAGTCTGAAAGCAATAGACAAATACATTTAAATTGATTGCAATTAATTTAAAATGAACTAAATATTAGTAAGGATTTAATATTTTTAATATTAAATATTTATTATTCTATAAAATTTCGACATAATACCATTTTTTTACTGATCCGTTTGCAGATGGAAATAAATTCTCAGAAATCAGAGATTATAACTGCGAAGCAGGTGAATCACGTGGGACCATCTGTCATGCGGCATATGCATATTCATCTAATGAGTACTCATATAGCTATTATAA
This sequence comes from Wuchereria bancrofti, assembly GCA_005281725.1. Taxonomy (NCBI): domain Eukaryota; kingdom Metazoa; phylum Nematoda; class Chromadorea; order Rhabditida; family Onchocercidae; genus Wuchereria; species Wuchereria bancrofti. The sequence goes on along the minus strand of SSBO01000009.1, from coordinate 4,457,611 downwards.
GCGGGTCATTATTAAGTAATTCAGCAAAAAATGGGAGTTTTAGAAGTATTAAGTAATAATTTATTACAAAAATTAGAATTTTTCATTAGCGCAAAGTTGAACAGATTTTTTTACATCCTTTAACATTTCATCATAGATCGATGGATAGGTTCTTCAACTTTAGATGGACAAAATGGTCGCATTGGCACAGTGTTGATGATATTTTCTCATCAACTACAAAATTATAAAAATTTTTTGCTCCAACATAAAAGCTTTTAGTTCAGCAATACAAGAACGAAGTATTTCCCACAATATCCATTCTATTCATCTCAAATATCTGAATAAAATCAAACAGGAAAACAAAGTTCATAAAAGTTTAAGAATTTCCATTGCATATGTAATTAATTACCTAACCAATGTATCTATCAAAGCGGAACTTTTTATTTCCATTTACTTATTTCTTTTCAAAAGGAATTAGATAAAAGGGAAAACGAAAAAAATATGCGGCTTTTTTCATCACGATTGGTCAAATAAAAAGATAAGGAGGTCGTGGAGGGAAGGGCAAAAAAAGCTTTCATCTTGCAAGTTAAAAATACAAAATATTTAAGTACCTGAAAAAATTTCAGAATTTCTATGCGATGTTTCTCTCGAGTTTCAGGTAACTTTTTCAGCATACTTTCAGTCTATAAGTAAGTATCTCTGCAATTGCACTTGCTTGTTCAATAACTTGCTTTAATACAATGACTAAAACTTAAAAAGCAAATCCAAATCCTAGGCGAAAGAATTTATTATTTGCGGAGTTATCTTTTTGTCAAGTAATACTATTACTGCCTTATTTATTTTTAGTTATTTTATAATCATTTTAATTACTACTATTATCATTTATTGCTGCCAGTATTATCATTATCTGAGTTTTTTCCTAATTAAGCAATGCATTTTTCGACAATAGAAAATTTTCGGTTTTAAAAAGTTTTCATACATCACACAACTGTTTCTGGAAATTTTTGAGTGCGTCAACATAAAGGGCGTTGTTCACTTGAATTGTTTCAGGAGTCTTAGCACCTTTCAGTTCATACTTCGCAAAATCAAGCTCTTGGCGAAATTTTTCTAGCACTGAAGAAAAAAATTGAATTGAAGTCCCAGTTTCGTTTAATTTTAAATTTAAGTTATTCGTTTTCAAACATGCCGCAACATACTGTTCCTTGCGTCTCGAATATTTTCGTAATCGACGTTAATGAACGTCCGAATGTTGTGTATGGCTCGGCGACCTTTTTGCTGATATTCGCGATGTAATGACGCAAGTTTGAGTGCTGAAGTTTGGATTTGTTCGACTTCCTGCAGTTAATATAAAGTAGCATTTCAGTAACATGGATCATCAGAGGTGCAAATAGCCCAAACGGTTCTTATAATCTTCCATTTCAAATTTAATTAGCAAAATAAAATAAAATTTAATTAGTTAATTTTAAATAAAACCAAATCTATAGGATATTGTTTACGGATATCCATGATTTTTTTAAATAATAAAGCGCTATTTAACGAGAAATATGACTTTTTTTGACTCCATCTGATTGCCTGTTATCTTAAGCGCCAATTGCAATAATTCAAAAGGATCTTCCTGCGGTGGAGCTTCAACTTCCATTTTACCTGGTGGTTTTGGTACATAACGTGGATCTTGTTGAAGAGTAGAAATTAATTGTTGTGCTATATCCTCTATTATAACCTAAATAATCTGACATTTTCCCTTATCCAATAAATGATAATTTTAGAATGAATTTTTTCAAAATGAATGAATTTCAAAGCAAAATTCAACTATTAATATCATATTATATGATTTTGATCATTTATTATGCTTACTCTGTATTCGTCCACTTCCTTGCACATATCATTGAAGCATTTAGTGTATTCAGTCTTTTCCGTGGTGCCAATTTTTTCACTAATTCGCATCAGCAATTTCCGAAAACCACCACGTTGTTGTTCCACCTTTACATTAGTTTCTTGTTGGACTGTTGATTCTTTATCCACTTTCAACTGACTAGAAAATTCTCAATTCTCAATTTAATTCAAATTTCGAATGGTTTTTTGATTTTATAAATTAATGAATGTTGTAAAAGATGGCATGGTAGAAACTTCTCGTTTTTCACTTACCTATCGCTTTTGGAGATTGCCGTTGCTGATTTTAGTTGCCCACTTAAATTGCAAATTTCTTAAATTATCTTATTTTTTATTGATAATTCTCAAAAAAGCTCTCCAAATTTAACTTTTAATCTTAATTTTAAGTTAAACAAATTTTTTTAATTAGTTTTTCAACAAATAAATAGTTAAAAACTAATAATAAATTAGGTTAAAAACTCACTTTCTGATTTCAATAACTTTTTTTAATTCCTTTAATTAAATAGAAGTTTAGTTTCAATCCATCTAAGCTCCCGCAAAGCATTAGTTGATAAGCTAATTATCATGCTTTAATGAATGTATGGGAGGTAGAATCAAAATGCTGTTTTCATATATCTTTGAAACACACCTGATAATTAGCTTATTGACTAATATTTCACTGATCGAATGAGTATTGCCATCAGTCACCATTCAACTCACATTACCTGCCTTTAATGACGCAATTTGGACACCGTAAGATCTACAATCTAAGGACTAATATAATCTAATCTTACGTCTTATTTTCCGACCGCTTTGCAGGTTTCATCATTTTTCATCTATTATCACTATTATAACAGCAAGCATTTTGTGCTATTTTTATTCTACTCAATTTTTTTGCATATAATTTTATTTATTCCAACTGTATTTGCACAGAATGTTCAATTCAGTAATTGCTTATTTATAAAGAAGTTTTATTTCCTAATATTCAAATGCAATCATCGTCCGAAGCTGACTTTCATATGTTTATTTCTGTTTGAAAATTTGAAAAAGTTTCATTTTTCTTTGCGAGTTGATATATTCTGGGTTTGGTAATCAAATGACAAAATAATTTGGTAGTAAAGTTGTTTTTGAAAAGTTCTAGGATTAAATATTTGTTAATAACACAGAATGCTTTTTTTTTTAAATATTTAAGGGATGACTAGTTTTTTGAGCTTATCATGTATCAACAATTCAACTGAATCGGCAATTTTTTTGGAGTTAAATCTGGAATCAACAAGATAGGTGCATCAAGTTAATCTTTTCTTTTTTGGCATAGTATGTGATCTATACTGATTTCTGATAAAATGAACGAAGAAAAAACTTGATTTGAAATGGAAATGGTATCACTTAAATAAATTCTCATGGAAAGTTTAGCAATAAAGAAATTTCGCTGAAAAAGTGGGAAATTAGATTTGCCGTTAAATTAGAGAATAATTTGAGTGATAAGTGACATATGCATACATACTTGTTACCTAAAACTAAAAACATTTATGCAAAATAGGAGTTAGACCTTTTTGCAATCAGTATTATGCTGTCCTGAAAATAATCATGTGCAAGAAAAAAATGAACTTAAATCTAATAATTATCGGGTTCGTTTTCTTATTGTTAGTTGGTCCTTTCTATTTTTTAAATGTCTAGGTTCATTTAATTTGCTAGTTTCAGAAGTGCTTGATACACTCAAGCAAATATATCTGATAAAAATTCACTTATCAATAATTTTCAGCAAACTATTTTATTCTTCTACATGACGGGTTTTAGAAAATAAATTTGCAGAACACAAAAGATAAGAATGAACTGTAGAAAAAGCTTTCTGAAATATTAGTCTTTTAAATCATAAAATTTTGACGAGAAATGTACCGTACAAAGTTTGTTTTTTCTCGCTTTATAGATAATGAATTTTTTATAATTATGCAGCACCGATAAGCAGGTGTTCATCAAACTTTAGCTATCAAGCACTTTTGTTTTCCAATCGGACTTTCTCAAGCGTCAAATTTCAGCAAACGTATCGACTTTAAAATGGCCATCATAAATAATAAACAATTAAGATTTATGTTCAAATGTTTGAATAATGATTGCACAAATTTTAATACAAAATACGAGTTATACTTACTGAAACATATTTTTCATTCATAACTTTAACATTGTCAACTTCGTAATCTCAATGTGCTTTGTTTTATTTTAATCAGATAGAGAGGTAGAAATATCTTCTGAAATATGAAGAATAATAACACTAATTCCAGCTTCTTCTATTCATGATCTTTTTTTCTTCATTTTACTCTTGTATAGAAAAATGCCGGATTGTGAGTAGATTTTCGCCTGTATATTCATCTCGGTTTTCGGCGAGAAAGATGCACAATCTATAAATTATTATATTTTTCAGGAATGAATCATTCTTAGGATATTCAAATGGTGCTAAATAGCACTGAACAAATAATACAAGCTAACCGGACGGATGAAATTTACGCTGCTGTGATCTGCTTTACGGTTTCTATTACTGCTAATTGAAAATGAACAAGATAATAATGAAATTCTAAAATTGCGCATCAGTGCATTAACGTGCTGTTGACATCATAAGAATATAATAAGAGGTCACGTGTAGTGGACCCACGTGTCCTTTTTTTTATTCCCAACATTTTTTGTTTTTTGTTGCTGATGCAATTCAAACTCCCATATTACAGCTATCAGTGTTCGGTATCATAACAAATGGTGCTGCAGTTGTAGTTATTATAACTGCGAAGAATTTGCAAAATGCTTTCGGCTATTCCTGCATGTCTCATGCTGTTGGTGACCTCGGCGTACTGATCATCTTTGCCATATGGATACCACTTCATCTTATCTTGTAAGCTTTCTTCATTAATTATGTTATGGGGCGACAATAGGTTGCTTTCTTACCTTTTTCAGTACATATTTTTTCATCATTTTACATTACTTAGTTTATCTTTCAATTTAATAAAACCAACAAAACCAAATTTGGATGTTTTTATGTAGACAATATTGAAAAATTTCTTCTTATAGCTCGCCAGTAGCACAAATTACTAATGCTATTATTAGATAAGTATCAATCTGTTATGATAAAAGGAAAATATGAGAGAAGAGACTAAACTAACATTCTAAGTACAATTTCAGTAGACAGACGAAGAGATAAACACAAAAAACTCTGTCAAAATTTTCCAGCATTTCAAATTCTTTTAATGATAAAACAAATACTAATTAAAGCCTTCAGATAAGGATGCTATAATTTATGAGACCACCCTGTGTGCTGACACAATTGTCACTTTATTCGAACAACAGCAGGTCAAATCGTATGTATAATAAGAGAAATAAAACAAAAAAAAAAACAAAACAAGACAAATATAGAATGTTTATGCCCTGTTTATAATTAGAATTTTATGAAATCTTCTCATAAAAATCTTCAAACGGAAAAAACCAGACTTTTTAGGAAATTCCTCTGCTTTGTATTTAAGTGTCTCTCGACATGTCTGTTTAATTTTCTTAAATTTTAAGATTTCTAGTCTTGTTAGGAGAGACATTTATTGTTAACCAAATAAAAAAATGATAAAATACCAAAGGGAAGTAGAGTTGAGAATGAAACAAATGACAAATTCTTATTGAATTTAGAAATTTAACCCAAGAATTATTTTTTTCTTGTGTTTTAACCAACACTTAATCACTCTACTTGATATGCTGCAAATTTTTTTCTATTGGAATGTTAATTAATATTAAGCAAATCGTTGTTGTTGCGTTTGGAGACGGTATGCAAGGAAATTGAGAAACTGTAATTAGGTAATTAGATAATGAACAGCAATTATCTAATTACTTGACAAGCCTGAACTGACTAGTTGCAAGATGTAACTTTCTAAATTTTTTTAAATAAAGACAAGAATTTTTGGCATAAGTAACACTGTTAAATTATTCTGGTTCAAAATAAATTACAGTATCTGCAATTGCGTTAGATTTTTTCCATTTAGTTTTTGATATTATATGTAAAATTCTATACATATAATTTCTTCTTTCAAGTGGTTTTCATTTCTTTTCTTCGATAAGGTTCAAATAAACGGTATAAAATTATATTTTATAATTTAAACATAATTTTCGCGTCTTTGAATTAAGTAATAAAATCAATAACGAATAGGAAATAATTAATTTAGATTAAAAATGATTTATACATCATAGGTTCTTTAATTTGAACCTTTGATAATGCGGCAACCGGAAGTTAATGTATTCTAAGTAGTGAATAATTTGAATTTGATTTTTAAAGATAGATGGGTAGAGTGATCTAAAAAGAAGTAAGGAAGGATGATTTAAGACTGTCAAAAGAATTCGAGAACAAATCGGTAGATCAGTTTGTTTTGGGCATAAATCTTTTCGTCCTATTACTCTTGATCAGAAATGACTAATAATAAATTCGGAATATAGTTTTCTCTGAATTAACAATTTTATATTTATCAAACCATCCAGATTTCTGTTGATAAACTTGTTATCTTTCTTGGAAAAAATAATTTAGTCTTAAAGTATTTCAAAAAAAAGTGGATTAAATATCTCTAAAACTAGCATATTTAATTCAGTACATTCAATTCACATAGCTTTCTAATATAATTAATCCTTCTTCAATTTTCTGCAAAAACTTCTGTCTTTAACTGCATTGAAATTACGTGTATAAAAAGTAGACTTACATTGCTTCCAGCAGCTTTTAAGCGCAAAAACTCGACAAAAAATTACTTAACACTTGCAGAAGCGTTAGCACAGATTGTATGCCACTTACATGCTATTTTTATTAGATTTAAGCGGGATAAACAATTTTCTGATCTGTTTTTACCTTAATGAAATTGCAATGAATTTAGTTGTATATTTTCAGGTATCGGTTCAAATAACAGTTTCTTCCATCCCCGTTGATTATCATGCTAAATAAATAGCGTAAATAATCTTTTATGTACTTTATCCTTGCTTATATTGAAAATTTGGAGATATTCTTTAAATATTTTTATCCTTAATCAGAATACATTAACTCCCTTGTTAAATAGCTTTGAGTTATTTTTAAGACTTATCGAAATTTTTTGGATAATAAATATTCCTGGAAAACTTTATCAAATATGTCAATAAATAGGAATTCCAGAATTTGGCTTCTTGTACTAAATTGTACTAAATTTTAGTGAATTATGCTTTGAGCGATTTCAGTTTCAGTATTGTAATTTTCTTCTTTACAAAAGTATCTGTTATTATGAAGTAATGAAATAATCATTGCCATTCAATTTTTTTTATTAAACTGACTACCAACTAAAATTGAATACCAACGTGACTACTTGCCGCTAAAATATATTTGATTCACAGTGAACTGATAGGATTTTAATCGAAAACATAGTTCACCTACAATTTCTATTCCTTGACTGAACAAAATTACATGCAAAAAAATTGAATAAAGTACGAATTACTTAGAGTTTTTTTTACATAGAATTTTCGCTATATTAAATATATATATGAAAAATAGCACCTTCAAAGGAATCGGAAAAATAAGACACAAAGTTATATTAAATTAATCCTTAGATTAAGGGTCTTACAACATCAAATTGTGTTTTCAATATATTTAAAGTGAATAATGATTGATGATAACACTCATTTAATCACTGGAATATTGTATAATAAAGTAATTATCAGAATGTTTTAAAGAATTCATGAAAACAGCGTTTTAATTCTGCACTTTAATTTCAATACTTCTGTGCATTCATTAAAGGTAATCACAAAATAGATTAAAATTAAACTTGCAATTAATTGGAATAATTAAAACGAAATTTATTAATATGCAGATTGAGAGAAAGTAAACTTAACTTGCTTTTATGCATTAGTGATATGCGAGCATAATTATTCAGGGTAATGAATGTTTTCAATGACATATTTTGTTTTGACTGATCGTGTCAAGTAAAATTATATTACTAATTTGTGAAAAATAATTATGCAATTCTCCATTTCCTCTTGGTAATCTTATAGAAATGAATAAAATTTTTTTTTGAAAATTTTTTACGATTTCATTGCTTGTCAATGAGATAATGCTATCATATACTGATATTCAAGTAAATCTCATCTAATAAAAAAAAAATTTAGAACTCCTGAAACTATTCCCCAGTTTCTTCAAAACAAACGATTAGCATATACGATTGGCCAAGCAACGATTATATTTTATTATGGTGCAATTTATACACATATATTGATTGGCCTAAATCGTTATATCGCTATTGCAAAGCCATTCTCATACGCAGTTTACTTCAATGAGCATAAAACAATGAAGTGGATTACACTGATATGGATTATTTCCTTTATACAAAGTTGTATTTATCAATTTGGTAAATTCTTCATTTCTCAAAAAATAAACTCATACAATTAAAAGTTTTGCCTTTTAAAAAAGTGAAATTTATAAAACTTGCAAATTGATATCTTTTGAAAATTTTAACAAATCCTTAGAAATTCATAACATCAGAGTTTCCTCCAATTTATCATTTGTATTATTTCAGACGGCTGTCATTATTATTTTGATCGTAATGCGATGTTGTTTCTTTATTCCGATGCTCCGTGCGCTCAAATCATTTCTGTTTACTACGACTTTTACTTCAATTTGGCATTTGTGATATTTGTCGTATTACTCGACATAATTACATTCTTTAAGCTGAAAAAAATGGCTAAGGTTATTTTTAACATAGTACATAATTTACTTGAAATTTATTGCAACTATTACGATTCGCTTGAGTGGAGCATTTTATAGAGCCAAATAGGTAGTACTTTGCAGAAAAGGCGATGTTTGAGAAAAGGCAACCTATATTTTACTGAGATAAAGATACCATTGGTCGAAGTTATGGAACAATATTAGAGGAATTGATGAATTAGATATGGAGGAGAAGAGAAAGCGCATATGTCCCGGAACATCGATTGCGAAGACGTTAAAGTTACCCTCTGTCCTCTGTATATGGAGTAGGGTAGTTTACAACAAAAGTAGCATTACTGTGAGTAAACAAAAGTAGCATTACTGTGAGTAAAGAGAGCTGTCCTCATCGGATGATCTTCACTCTTTATCAGTAAAAGTTGTACTTTAACATTATATCAGTTGCTCATAAGAGTGAATGTCAAATTGGAAAGCCTCTACAATTTTTAGACATTGCAAGTAGATTTGGTTTAGAAGAAAGGCCGTTAGTTGAACAAAGAACTGACAACTGTTAACAAGTTATGTTAACAGTCTGGCCTTTCAGGCTGGAAAATTTTAACAGTAAACATATTTTTGTTAACAAACTATAAAGTTACAAACAATGTAGATGAGTGTTGGATAAGAATTTCTTAATTCAAACATTTATTTAAGGTTTATTCAAATAAAACAATCTTTAGCTTTATAGATTTAACACAAATTTATTTTCAGATAGTTATTGTTATTTACTGTCTTTGAAATTAATTGGTGTCCTCTAAGTATGGCGCCTTATCTTTTATCGCAGTATCTTAATTACAACTTTTTATTTCGACATATTTTATATTCTGAGCAAACAATATTAGAAAAGAAAGAAGAAAAAACTAAAGAGATTATAGGATCGTTAAAAATTGGAAAATATTGTAATGCTGTAAAAGAGATAAAAGAATGTATAAAACAGGTAAAGCAGTATTGGAAGTAGGCGAAACACGCAGTAAATTTCTATGGATAAAAATCAATTTCTAGAAATTGACAAATGGATACAGAGATTTTTGTTAGACTGACAAAAGTATCAGATTAAATCGAAGCAATGTCAGTTAATCAGTATTACGTGATCGATGTTTTCTTTCGTACGTGAAACGATAAAAATAAACTTTTATCAATAGAATTGATGCTTATAGAAATTATTGCATCTCTTTTTTTTTCAGCCAGTACATGGCTTCCAGCAAGTAATTCGCAGACGGAGAGCGCAAGAGATTCGATACTTCATTCAGGTGATTTAAATTTTGTTATAATCCAAATGGCCTTTAGGTGTGCTAATACCGTTTCCACTATTAGTCTCCCTTTGGCCATATTATATATATCATCTTTTCATTCCAATCTATTTTCTGAGATTGAACGATGACGGCTCTTTTCTTTATCTCTTACTCCACCAAATTCTCTTCCGATAAGCATCGTCATTTCAGTCTGTTTGCTCGGAAACAGCGCTCATACTGACATTCCTATGCTTTTGGAGCGTTGCTATCTATGCCACAACGCCATTTTCCATGTTTCTACTAAATATTGGTGCCTGGTTAACTATGCACACCACTGATGGGTTTGTTATCTTTTTTGCTCATTTGATCATCAAATGATTCTATTCTTTTCTGTACTAAATTCAATGACAAATGGAAATACTCTTAATTAGCTCAATTAATTTTCTCTTTTGATGACATACTATGATTCGATTCAGTCACTTTTTAGATTTATTATGACCGCATTCAATCATCACATCTTTACTCACATAAAAAAATCTGCAAAAAGAGCCTCTCTGCCAATGGTGACAATTGCCTTATCAGCAACAAGCAAAAGGACCCACAGTCAAGCCTTGAGCGCTCAAAAACGATGGTTGCATATGTATCACGAAAGTAAACTTAAATCGAACAAAATTGAACCATCAAGGATAAATGCATAGATTGAATAATTTCACATTTTTTGAGCATAACTCTAACACTTCAATGCATCAAATATTCGGAGGGAAAATGAGCGCAATTCTTCGCTTTCTCTCAACCTTTAAGCTAAGCTTCCAAGATCTCTTCCTTCAGTTGTCCCTTCAAATTTATTTGCATTTCTATTTGTTAATAACTGTTTCAAATTTACATTTTTCTGCAACACTTTTTATTAAACTGATATCAGTGTATTATAATTTGGGTTACTGTTTGATGAAATAATTTAGAAAATTGATGCATTATTTTTTCTTATGTCATAGCAAAACAGATTTTAAAAAAATTCACAAATTAATAACTTCAAATAGTAGTGAATATCAGTAAAGTATCACTGTTATCGTTCGGCTATTTGTCCAAAAAAATCTTCACAAGATGTTAACATTTCTGTTGTCAATTTCTGCTAATGCTTAAGATATTTAAAACTTTAGAAAAAACTCAAGAATTGAAAATTAATTTAATTTTGATAAGAAATAATCAGAAAAATTCCATGAGCTGTGAAAGTCTACACTTTTTTGAAATGAGCGGAAAAAAAATTTTTTTCTGCATGATTTTTTTTCTTCCTCTTGAAATTCATTTGATAGTTCTTTCTTTGCTTACAAGAGGTTGCAAGGGTTGAGTCAGAATTGATTTTATCGATTTTACTTTAAACAACATATTATTTAAAAATCTTTGGAACTGAGGGGGGAAATTCTCTGAAAGTTTCTATCCTGTCGATCATTTGTGAATTTAGTTTGTAATCTGAATTTAACAATATCAGGAAAGAAAAGAAGAGAAAAGTTTCACTTTTCTTTATGATCACTTTCAATTATTGCAGTTTTTCAAGATCTTGGAAGTTTAGTGCTTTCTAGATTCGCAATAGATTTCATTATCTTTCATATTTTTGCAACTTTGAAAAATTGTATTTCTTATTTATATTATTTTGTTATCATGGGTTATGAATCAATGTTTATTTTTCTATTTCAATTTCATAATTTCTAAAGTTCAAATGCATAAAATTCTGAACAAAAAATATTGCATAGTGTGTTTTTCTTAATAAATTTTAGGGAAATAAGACTCTTTTATATCAAAATTATGTCTAACAGAATTATCAATAATCATTTTTTCTTTCTGGTAACAGTTGGTTTATTTAGTACCATTTTAATTTAATTGTTAAAATGATGGTGAGTTAACATTTCAAATACCTAACGTTTTAAAATTAAAGAATTTGAAATTTTCTTTTCAGTTTAATTTCATATTAAATTGCTTTTAACGCACAGTCCTTTTATCTATGGGTTTTTTATCTCTCTGAATGCTAAGAAAGTTTTCAGTGACCTATTTAATCTTCGTTACCTTGGTTTTTTGTTGATTTGATTAACGAACCTTAAAGATTAACGAACTCATTAGCACTTTTTTTTGCAGTATTCCAAAGTATGACAAAATGAAGTCTTAAATATAGCATATGGTGAAGCTTACTTAGTACTCAGTTCTAGCACAAATGATAATTTAAAATCAAAGAAGATAGTATGGTCAATAATAATTCTCATTAGCAAAACAAACTTTTCTTTATCATCTACTTTCAATTCCCTACGGTTTCTCGCGATATGGAACGCAGAAATTTCTGTACTTTTCCGTGCCGCAAAATATTAAAACTTTCTTCAGTGATATTTGTTTAACTAGTAAGGACTGAGTTATAACTTCAAATATGCAATTCAGCAAACGAAAAATGAATTATTTAGTATTCAATTTATCTGAAATGCAACTGTTTCGTAACCTTTCTATTTATCTTCACTGTTCTGATAATATCAGATTTTTGTCCTCTGCATTTCATCATTTCAATCTTCTCCATTTTTGCAAATTAAAGTTATTCATCAATAAATTTCAGAGGTTAAAAATTGATTTCGGTCATAATATTTTCCACTTCTTTTGTTATTCCTTTTCCTATTTGAATAATAGTTATATTTATTCCATTCTTTGATGGATGAATTTTAAGTAACTAAATAATTAAGTGGCTCATAGCAAGATATGTAACTTTCAGAAAAGAAAGGAAATTTACTAGATTCTTTACCAAGCATCAAGTTTAATCATTTGTAAAACTTATTAAATAGTTTTCAAAGTTGTGTTTCAATTTCAAAGATTAAAATTTTACTTAGGGAATGCTTTTTACTTCCAAATTATATGCCAAGTCAGTGAGTGCAATAATATATGAAATGTAGAAGCAGTGAAAATAAGGAATATACTGTTAATTTTATCGATTATCAGTTGGCTTTTAGCCTTAAGCTACAATTATGAATATCGTTGGGGAATTTTCGAAGCAAACATATTTAAAAAAATGTTCACTTGTTGGATTAAGGTTATTGTTAAAGACATTAAAGGAACAGCGTATTTATTCCAAATGAATTTCATGAATTTATTTTTTAAAACCTTGAAGATAAAAATGTAAAAATGTTTATTAAAATTAATTTGTAGTAAAACAATCATTGATGAACTTCTTTAAATGGTTCAGCCTTTTGATAATAAAGAAATTTTTACGATGATAAAAGTATCATTGAAATAAACCTGTTTGGACTAAGCTAAGAGATTTTTGTTTTGTTGAAGAAAGCACTAATTTGCAAATCGAAAAAGCATTTCGAAAGAGTATTCAGACTTAGTCAAAGTGAACATGCAATGTGCACTTTTATTTAAATTATACTACTAATAGGCCTGTAAACGGTTGCGTAATGGAACGTGGCGGAAAGCATTCGTTCATATTTGTGGCTAAATCTTTCTGATCAGAATATGAAATTGGAATAGGTCATTTATGATTAGACTTTAAAAGATTAAATATTTCTGATAAAAACACAAGAAGTTTTTTCAGTTGTTTTTCGAATAAATACATTTTATATTAGTCAATTGTTTTTGAGAATAATACCGTAGTAATATCGGAATATTTGATGAAAACTGGTTGATGCATAATTGTTTGTTTTGAACAAGGTTTATCAATTCGATAATTTTAAGGATAAAATTTTTGTTTTTATACTATGACAATTTTATTTCAATTGAAAACAACACAAAAATTTTTATAAAAAAGTTTTTCTACAAACAAAGACACATAGACATAGACAGGAACGTATGATTAATAAGCGGAAATGAACTGATTTCTTCTTCCATCTAAGGGATTAATTCTATCTTCTCCCATTTAATTGTTTCTTCTAAAGAGATATGTTATATAAATCAAGGCGGTAATGGAAATGATGATGGTACGCTGACTGGCGGAATTCGTTGACAGAATGGTGCAAAATTGAGTTAATGTGCTTATATCATATAAACAACCTTCATTCTCCTATGATTTCCATTTAGAATAGTGCGCAAAATGCCACGACTTACTAATATATCTTCGATTGGATTTTCTAAAAATCAGTGGCATAATGCTTTTTTCCTAGTCATTTTTGATTCTATTCCAGTGATTCGGCTATTTAATTCACTTTACTAATTTGAAATCTTTTGTCTGTCTTGTTATGTTATCAGTCATTTGTAGAATAAAATAACTTACTGTCTTGGCCACAAAGCACCAGTGACATAAAAAAGCGCATTTTTTGAATACCAGCAAAGATTGCAATTATTTAGTTTGGAAGAATATTACTTTCACTAACTCCGTTTAATCAATAAAATTATCGCGTAGTGTTTTGGCTAATTAATCAAAATAATTAAAAGTCAGTCGTTCACTCGATAAGCTTAAAGCTCGAAATTGATTCGATTCGTAGTAGTAAGCCTTTTATTATATTGATATCCGAAAAAGATTTTTCGTGCATCATTTTACTAAATAGCTTTTCAGGATTTAAAGAATTATGAAACGATTTTTTAGATATAATTATAATTGCTTGATTTGAAGGTTTTTTAGATAATAATTTAACGAAAAATTGAAAATTTAACATTAAGTTTTTTGGAAGACGAATATATCATTTCCAAAATTATTAACTTCTGTGTGCTGATTAAAACTGTTCCGAAAGCGACCCAACAAACTTCAATGCTGCGAAGATCTCCGCATAAATTATGTACCCAAATTTTAGATTTAGAGATTTAAAGGTATCAGCTTTTCTCTTATTTGAAATCATTATAGTAAACAGACAGCTTTTAGCACTCTAAAACTGATCAAGTTAAATTGAATTAAGTTACCTGTAATTTAAATTAGCCGAATTCAATCAACAAGCATTCATTAGCGTTTTTTCGAGAGAAAAATTTTAAAACGTCTTGCTCATAAATCTATGGTAGAGAAAAAAGAAATGAATAGGGTTGTTGAATTAATTTTAAGATTGTTGAATTAATTTGAAGATTTAATTTCAAGATTCAATCTTTTAATCCAATTAACGTTTGAAAGAAACTTGAATATAGAAACCATTAAAGTATATCGTTCGAAACTATTTGTTCTAAAAACTCACTAATGAACTGATAGTTGCTCTCATTGCTTGTTTTTTTTTTTTTTTGCTTTCTCATTATTTAAGATGGAACTCACTTATAATTACTTGCTAAACATCATTTATGGCAGTTCTTTTGACGCAAAAATTTTCTATTCATCATCGAAAAGGTTATCACTGTGAGATCAACATTAAAGTTATTTTATAAGTAAATGGCTTATTAGTAAGTTTCTTTTAAAAGCTTATTGAAATCTCAAAATAATGAATTGTCTGTTACAAATTAATCTGTTACAAATTAATACAACATTAAAAAAATTGTTCGATTTAGCGGATTGGCGACTGTTTCATTTGTTATGTAGCATAACCTAATTAACCTTTTAAAAAATTTTACCAAATGAAAGATTATTACTAGTGAAAAGAGGCAAAAGTCTAATAAGTATACCAAAAGACAATATTATCGAAAATGGATGAGTTTTGGTTTTAAATTAATTTTGCGATTCTCGGTTCTGAAAAGTTCTATGCAGTCTAAATATTTAATTGTCCATCTGATTATTTTTGTAATTATATTCAAAATAAATTTCTTTTAAAATACGATTTAACTACGAATTTTTGTCAAATAGTGAAAATTTTTAATTTTTTATATTAATGATTTAAAATGGGTCCAAATTCATGTAATAAAAATGCCTTTCTTTTTCAGTTTCTTTTAAAAAATGAATTTTGTTAAATAAGAAATTATTACCAATAAAATGGGAGAGAGTCTAATAACTGGCATATGCTAACAGATGATATTGTCGGAAAAACGATGTGTGTTTGATTTTAAATTAATTTTGCGATTTTCAGTTTTTGAAAAATGACTGTATAGAATTTTAATAATAAGGGTTTCCAAATTTTTAAGATATGCAAACTTATTTTTATTTCTCTCAGATGTTTACATCTAGTCCCTGCTTATTCAGTTATGTTTGATTTCTTAATTACAAAAACTTCGAAAATATGAAAAATATGGACCTCATTCACTAATTTTTAAAAAATATGTAAAGATACTAATAAAGGAAGGTGTCGTTCATTAATTTCTTGAGATTTGAAAAGTAGAGACATTAATAAGATTGTTTTTTTTACCTTCTTCTCTCCAAAACCACAAAATGCGATTATACTTCAACAAGGAGTCCAATTTTGGAAATATTATCAGTTCATTATCAATTTCAAAGCAAAGTGTGATAAATCATGTATAGAAAGATCTGAAAATAAGCAGGAAAAAATGATTGAAAATAGACAGAAGATCATGTGATAGGCATAGCAGGAATGAATAAGAATTTTGAGTGTTATAAGAATGAAGATAGCTGATAGTACGAATTATCTCTCTGAATTCAAGAAATGAAATTCAAGACTTAATTTTGTCATAAGTGATGAAACTATTTTATCCCAGCCTTCCACAGATTTTATAAATTTAAAGAAAAGTATTTGGAATCTCTTCTCTCTATTCTCTCTCAGTTTTTGATCAAGAAAAGAAAAAGCGTGAAAGGAGACAATTAATTGAACATCTTTGTCAGATTTTTTCTTTCTTCCCATCGTCTAAGGCTATCTTCTGCGAGAAAAGAAAATGTATTAATTTTTTGATTATTCAAGATATTTCCATTCTTTTGTCATAAAAAAAGAACAGTTAGTTGATTGAATTTTTATCACATTACAAAGAGAGCGGAAAATCTTTCTCGGGCAGAGTTCTATAAAAATCAGTTTTTCCCAGCTGAAATTGAAATTGATCGTTTTAAAAATTAATTATTCTAATTTATTCGCACTCCTCAATTATTTTTTCGTAATTTTGTGAAGTAGTAGTGCTATCAACCAGTAAAATATTAACAGCCCTTTCAAACTGTACCGTAAACACATTCCTTCTAATAATATAAATGTTTGGTACAATGGCTTTCAGTAGAAAAAGAAATGCTTTATAATTGTTCATTATTATCCAAATTTTACAAATTAAAACACTATTATTGCTAAAATTTAATAAAATTTTATTAAATTTTATTATCCTTTTTTCTAAAAAATTTCATATTATTCAAATGAATTTGCTGAAAAAATCTTTCTTTTTTGTTGAAAAATACACAATTTATTGAAATGTCTTCTTTTTTTTTCAGTAGCTCTCAAAAAATTTTCCAACTTTATCAAATTTCCTCAACACAATAGATGGATGAACCATTGTGCCGAGGAAATTTGATCAAAGATAGTTCTGTTCTTCAAGCACAACTTTGAAGAAGAACTCTTTGAAACTCATTATTAGTATTTTTTCCTAAACAGATTTTGAGGGAAAAGAAAAGGTAAAATTTAATTATGAAGGACTGTTGATAAACAATTTATTTACATTTAATTGTGGTTCGAATTAGTGAAATTCTGAATAAACAATTAGTAGTAAACATGGCATATAAAAGATAAGGATTAAGGTAAGTTCTGTAGATTTTAAGTTATTCCGGAATTCACATTTTAGCAAAAGATAATATAAGATCATAAATCTGTTAGAATTGAAAAGAAGGAATGCAATACGAAAATTCAAATTTAGAATTGAATGAAAGATTTTTTGAAATTATTTAGAACTTTCTAACTTTACTGCTTTTAACAGAAATGTAAATTGCATGTGTAGAACGGAAGTGAATTTTTTTGCATAATTATGATTGGTTTCTAATAATCTTCAGGATTCTTCCCATTTGTTGAATTTCATATCAGGTGAATTCATAAATTTCATAAAGCTAATATGGTTTCTGCTTGTTTAAATTATGATTTCATTCTTTCCCAAACTGTAAATGTCATAGCACCACCTTTGTTTTTTTTAGTAGAATTTTTAACGTCATAATTTTTTTCAAATTAGAATTGTTGTTATTGTAAGTGCATTTTCCAGTTACTCGGGAATTCCATCAAATCTTCTCGGAAAATCTGATGAGTTAGAAAAGTTGAAGTCGTTTCCTTGAATTCTGAATTGCTGTTCTCTGAAAAGCTCCTTATTATCGGGTAGTTAACAACTTCTACAAACTTCTAAAACGTGAAATGAAAGATTTTCAAGAAACAAAAACTTTTAAAGCTTGAAATAAAATAGTCGTAATGAGCTTTAACCAACAGTGTTCTTACTAGAAGTGTTCTAAGCCATAATACATTTTTTAATTTAATAATGCGTATTATCTTGCTTCATGCTTAATTCTTGCCTGCACAGATATCAAAAATTATCACCGACAGCTTTCTTCCATTTAATTTTTTGTTTCTTTTGGATTCATTCTCTATTGATCTTCACCAAATAGTAATTTCAAACAAATTAATAATTGATTCTGTCACCGGTGTTGCTTGATTTGCCATATTTTGTTGGTGTATCATTGAAATATCCGAGCAATATAGTACTTTTAACTCATATTTTTTTCGAAAGTTCACAAGATCTTTTATATACCACAGAAATAGATATCAGACAAAAATCATTTCAGAATGTTTGCTAGAAGTTATCGATTGAACTTATGGCTGATAAATGAAATTATGGCTGAAAAATTTTTATTAAATACTGATAATTTATCAGTATTTAATAAAATAGAGGTCAAAATAATGAATTAGGCTCAATAATTTAGCATTTTTGTACTCTGAAGGTCATAGGTTAGCTGTAATTTTAAGCACTAATTGAACAGCTCATCACAAGTAATAATTCTTATCGCGGGATAATGCTAATTTTTAATATTGAGTCAATCGATTTTGAGACAGTTATTATTGTAAATATTTCTTCTCAGTTACTCCATAATGGTTAGGGATTCTTGGACATTTGCGGCAGCAGTCGATTGCAGGCGCACTTGTAATGCTAACACATATGAATGTTTCTATAGCTGATTTTAATCAAAACTCTGTTTTGCCTGCTATATGCTGTTATTTCAAAATAATCTTTGTGGTATCTTTCAATGAAAATATCCTAAATTCCGTTTCCTTTCCTCACTGTCTTTTTCTTTTCTCTCAAAAGAATCTACTTCATTTTCCTGAATTTACTGGAAGAAAGGAATTTAAATCTATGGAATTGATGAAGTATTACTAATCCCAAATCGGTTTTACGACAAAGTGTGCTTTTCAAAAACTTCAAAGCTTACAAATTGCAGAATCTCTTGGGATTCAGTTAAGATTGAATTAAAAATAAATCAATTTCTATGAGCAAGGAAAGGAAGTTCCACTTCTTTTGCTGATATGTGGTAAATACAGTGGAGTAAAGGAATATTTCCGGAAATGAATTCAGGAAAATTTTACTCCCTCTTAACTAACTATTTAATCACTCAATTTGCGTCTTAGATTGAGTTGTAGCTCATAGCGGAAAATAAAAAATACATGAAATTTCCTGGAGAGAACAATTTTATGCTTGCTAACGTAATAATTAAGAATTTGAAAGCTAGCATGAAATGCCTGCTGAGGAAATAATTTTTCTCGCCTTATTTATCGAACAGTCCATACCTTGCTTTCTTTTGTTTATGACTTAGCAAATTATCTTGAACTCGATAAGCATTACTCGTATTATTTGTCCTACAAATGCAGAACTTAATTATCTGTCAAATCAAGCACGAGGGTGTGGTTGACACCATTCATTCAATTAATTAATTATCAATTATCACATGTAATTATCACATATTCATTTTTTATAAAATATTTTTATTTCTTGGCTCCTTTTCAATAAGTTAATAAGAGTTGTTCAAATTGACCAGAAAGTCGGTCGATTCTTCCAAAAAAAAGCTGATAATGCTATCTATTAACCAACAGTTATCCTACAGTTGCTTTGCCAGTAGTTAGCACTTCTAATTCTCAAAAATTTTCAAGTTATCTAATTAAACAACGCATTGATTATCTTGCAAACTAATTTTTGCTTTTCCATTCTATCACTTCATTTTTATTATTTATCGAAAGTTATGAAGAAAAAGACGTCGCAAGGGAATTAAAGTGAAGTTTGGGAAGACCACTGTGCAAGTCCGAGAAATTCAGTAGATGTGATGAGGACGAAACGATTTGTTAAAGGTTACATCTCCATCATAATTCCTTTCCCAATTTTTTAAAAATGTATTCAGTGTAAAAGATTTATAATTTTTATTAGTTTGAAAAATTTATTTCATTTTCTAAAACCGTTTTTAGTTGACAGTAATAAATCAGTCACTCGAGGAATATTTTAATTTTTAATTAAACTCTGAATATATAAGACTTATTAATGAAATCTGTAGTAAAATCTTTCTTTTTCTTTTCTTCAGTGAAATTTTTGTTACTTTCTGATTGGTAGCAATAGATCCTTTAAATTCTTATTAATAATCACAAATAAGGAACATGAAGATAGTTAAAAACGCAAGAGAGTAGAAAAACGTAGTTTTATAGTTAACTTCTATAAAATAAGTTACTAGCGTTCATACCGATTTCTAAAATTTTTTCCGGAACAGAAGAATATCCTATTCTACCAAAATATTTCACGAACAAGAAAAAAAAGAAAGATGGCATACAAAATAAGAATTAAAATAAATTAGCGAGTAGACAACAGAGCTTCATAATGAAGCGCAAATGGTAAAAGTGCGTAATGAAGAAAATTTTTCATTTCTTTTTTTGCTTCATTTTCACACTACGTAAAAGGAATATGATGTAATGAAGATGAATGTAATATGGCCTATTTTTCAGCTTTTTCAATTTTTTTTTTTGCTGTTTAAAAATTAATGTACAAGCAAGCCAAGCGTCATGAAGTCGACTAGTCGCTATGAAAATTAGAAATTCACTAAGTGCTACCTGTCTATCAACCTGTCACTCAGTCCTTTTCCAAACAGATCGATTGCGATTGTTCATCTTATCATAATGTTTTATTTTTTAACAATTTTTTTCGCTCTGAACTGATAATTTTTGAACTCATTTGAACAAGTAGTAATGGCCTTAACAATCAATTCAATCAAATATTTTAGTTGCAAATATTATCACTCAGCTTTTGCGCTGACATGAACTGAGAGCCAAAAAACACAAATGGCGCAGCTTTTGATTATGATGAACTTAAATTAGAGAATTTTCCCGTATAATTATTGTGCACATATCTTTAATCGGATGAATGTGACATTTTAGTGAGACTGTTTTGGGATCTGAAAACAAATCAAAACAAAAAAATTTCTTATTAACTCTAAATATGGGATTTTCGATTTCTAAAGTAATTTATTTAAGATGACAGAAAGAAAAAAGGAACGTCCTGTCATTAGCAGATTATTTTTCCCGAGATTGCTGACGTCACACTTGTAGTGACTTATTTTTGGTTTATTTTTTGTCGGTTTTTCTTTTTAACTTCATTTTTTATTTATTATTTATCTTTTCGGTTTAAAATCTGGAATTTTTTCTATTTTTATCAAATTCATAATTGATTTCTATCATTTTTTATCGAATAATCTCATTTGAATTACTTTCGTCGAGAATCCTTTATCTAAGAAATTCTTACAAAAAAAGTAAAGGTAAATTTATTATTTAAGATAAGAAAAAGAAGTGTTCAATCTTACTTAGCTACAAGCAAGACTCATTTTCCATCAAAAATAGCTGACATGCTTTGCATTGATGCTTATCCACAAATGTAACAGTTTAATGAACAGAATTAACTTAATTAGATTCAATAAAATTCATCCTTTCAGATGCAATTCAAATTGACTTATGTTGATGACCCTAAGAGGAAATTAAAAAAAAGAAATGTTAACTCTCTCGTTTACTTTTCGCATATCAGTCTTCCTTAATTAACCTACCATCATAATTTCATTTCCTCTCATCGTTTTTGCCCTTTTCTCTCGTCAAACATGACTACATCCTATCAGCCATCTACTCTTTTATTCTCCTTCACTGCCTGTTTACTTTTTTCAGACTTTATTTAAAGTAAGTAATACTAATTCCTCATCTTCCTTTCTCATACTTACCTCTTCAATTCATTTAAAATTTTCCCTTCTACCTGAACTCAAAAGCCGGAATGACTTCATTTATGACAAACGTTGGCACTGCTTATTTTAAAATTTTAAGAGTAATTCCAGCAAAATGATTTCCGGATCGGATTCAAATGATACCAAATGTATCTGTTCCGATTTGCAACATAGTGATTACTCGCCGGCATATGAGTGGTATGTGTATCTTTTTTCCTCTAATTCAATAAATTTGTTGAAATTAGCCAAGTAATTTCTTTCAGTTCTGTCGCTGTCTATCAATCTAACTTTGCCTTATTTCCCACCATTGATACTCGCCTAATCCATTAGGAAATGATGAAAATAAAATTAAAGACTTTTGATTTAATTGACCTTAACCTCAGCAAGTTTCAGGTTTAACTATATAGCAGTCATTATTTTGTTACCACCAATTTCGACTTTTGGTGTTCTATCAAATATTGTCAATATTTTTGTTTATTCTCGAGAAAGGTTGGTCAAATCTGACAATGGAAATTTGTTAAATTTTAGTCTCATATCTGAAACTTATGAGTGAATTATAATAAAAGTTGCTGCTATTTGCAGGATGCGCAGTTCATCCAACACCTATTTGTTATTTCTTTCTTCCAGCGATTTTTTAGTTGTTATAACGGGTCTTTTTATTTTCTGGATCGATTCCGCTAGGTTAGTTCACCTTTTCCAGACCTATTGATGTGACCAATGAAAAATTAAAAAGAAGCAAATTTTCAAGAGGGCAATCTTTTGCCTTCAGACTCGAATATTTATGGCTTCAAAATGGCATCTCGGATCACTAGCGATTTCGCTGTAGAATTTAATTTACATATAGCAATAATTTCTGATTCAATGATTCCATCTTCACGCAGCGTACATCTCACTGTTCAGGACTTATATTCCGGAATTGTCGCGTGCACCTTATACAACTGTCTATGCATTGCCGTTCGGATACATGGCACAAACCTGCAGCGTATATTTCACTGTTGCAGCTGCTGTCGATTGTTATATCAACGTTAGTTTATTTTAAGAAAGCAATGCAAGACGTGAATTTATTTATTAACGTGAGACACGAGAAATATATTTACAACTCTTATAATAACTCATTAACAAATAATTTTACAAAACATTGCTGTTAATGGAATCTTCGAAATTCAAAATGCATATCATATTCAAATTTTAAGGTATGTTGGAAAACAGTAAGTGCAAGCTATTGTACAATTCGACGTGCTTGTGAAATAAACACGTGTATAACTGTATGCTCCATCATTTATAACTCATTACGTTTCCCACAGTTCAACTTGAGGAAATGCCTGCATGGTAGTTCAAAGGTCATTTTTTAATCATTTTCATATCACAAATTATCACTTCACTTGAAAGTTGCAAGAGTCTTACTAGTTCAAGGAAAACAAAGACTAGCTATGTGTTGGTTGACCAATGACTCAATGACATTCATCTCCTCATTGGGTGTATTATTCTTGATGATAATTTTGCCCCTAATAGGTTTTGAAATAACAGAATTTAAGTGGCAAAATTCAGTAACAGAATTTAAAAAATAACAAATTTTCAACATGTGCGTCTTTTGACTTGAAAATTATTATTCTTGTAAATTTCCATTTTCATACAATTTTTCCTTAACCTTTTTAATACTTAGCAATTTCGTGCCTATATAACCATTTGCAATCTCAACAAAATTTTTTCTTTTAATGTCATGGCAACATCTGTATAAATGTCATATGCTGTGTGCTTAGAGGTTCGAAGATGTTTATGATGCACTTTTGTTTAACTCATCTAATTTGCGAAGGAATCTGCATTTATCTTATTGTTACCTCTCCCAAATTCGTCAAATCAGACAATCAATTATCACTAAAATATTGTTCACCGTTTTAATATTTAGCATACCTATTGTGATTAAATTCATATACTGAATAAAACTCGTTTTCAAGTTCAGAATATTGAGAACAAAGAATAAATTTCAGTGGACAAATATCATTCAATAATTAGAATTAATACACTATAAATATTCGTTGTTTTCATAACACAATTTTTAAAGAAAATGGGAGTTACTATTAAAATTAGTAACAGAAGGATTAGAAGTTGAGGCATTAAATGGATGTGTTTACAAAATAGTGTCAGATCTCATAGAAAAGGGTATACATGCTCGATATAATGTATTAGCTGCTGAGTTGATGTTAGAAAGGACAAATCTATGTGATAGTTCAATTACTTAAAAAATGTTACTGTTTCTAAAAGAGAATTACTCAATTAAATTTACTGATATTTCAGGAAATAATAGTCGAAATTTGTCCGACCTCTTTATTCTTTGCAATCAATACGATATATAATGTATATATGTACATGGTGCTAATGACTTTACTTCCTTTTCTATTTCTATCCATTTTAAATGCGATCATTGTTGTACAACAATCCTCGTAAGTTTTCTTTCTTTGACAGTTTTTAGATATCTTTGTCAAATGAAAGAAATTGATAATCAATCTTTTAATAGTGAATATCTTTTGAAAGCTTTTAATATCTGTTAGTTTTTATAACAGTACACTTAGTTAAGAGATTTGTCAGGCAGCTTTTAAACTATCATTTTTCGTTTATGTTGCCATTTCTCAAACTGTTCAATCTGTTAGATACTGCAACTAATGATATTAATTTATTTACTTTATCAGTTGACACATATCTTGTCATTTTTATTATCTAAGATCGCTTTATGGCATGTAAAGTGTTCGTGACATATTTACCTCTTACACACCTTTGCTCAATTATTAATTTTTCATGAACTGTTACGGCATTCTAAATTCACACTTAATTGTTTTCGTAAGTATGCTCTTCCTGTTTGGCATAGCATCGTCTCACTTAGAATTGAAATTTACAGCATATCACGATCAAATTCAATGGGTTTCGTCAAAGATAATGCTTCCCGAATTGCTATGACAGGTGAATTTTTATGACTTGCATTTGAATGAAAAAACTCAAAATTTCCGTATTTGTTCACATTTTAAGTTCAGCTTCTTTGGGTCATATAACGAATACAATGCTTCAACCGACCGATCGAAATGGAACAATCGGATCCGATGATAGTATAACAATGGTTATGGTGGTTATTTTATTCTTATGCTGCAATATTTTGGTAAGACTTCATCAATTTTTGTCGCTCTGAGCATTAATTTGAAACAGTTTAGCTGTTTGCTCCGAATCCATTACAATCTTGAAATAATGTTTGCACAAAGAAGCTGTTCATAATATGGATTCATAATATTACCTATTTCATAGAAACTTAAATCTGCTTAAATCATTAAATAATTTATTCTTTCACATTATCATTAATTTATTGACCGAGAATTCTTGGAAACAATATAATTTTTGCTACAGAAATTTTAGAGCATTCTTAAAAATCTTATCATATAAAAATAAATGAACATAAACTGATTGATTGATCAGTGCTATCATTTGAAGGCATTGATTTGTTGAGTCAATTGTTTTACATTTCATCAGAAAAGTTAACAGACAAATGAACAAATGAAAGTCTCTTAAGTAATGTGATGCATTCGTTGTATCATTCCTGAAGAAAGCTATGATGTCAACAACGTAACTTCTTTTATTCCAGGCACTTATAGTGAATGTGATTGAAACATTTTTTGAGCCAAGCACATTGTTGCTCAATTTTCTCACCGACACTAGCAATTTTCTAGTAGTTTTGAATTCATCCATCAATTGTCTCATTTATTACACTTTCAACAAAGAATACAAGAAAGTTTTCTTGTTAGTTTTATTAATTTCATCTTCCATTTGCATCACAATTCACTTGCATTCATTTTTATAATCATTGATTTATGATCCTTCTTGAATTCAAAATAGTTTCACTCTATTGTGATATAAATCATTCAGAATAAAAGTGCAAACAGTTAAACGACAACTGATTAACAAATACTTGAAGACTAGCGCTGATCGAACGCAAAACACATCACCCAATTCCACTCCTGTCATTGCACAATTTTTAAAAAAAAATTCACCGAGACAAGGTAAATATTTTTGAATTTAAATTCTAACAAATTTTTAAAATCATTGTCACTGTAGTTACTTGCTTAGTTTGCTCAAATTTGCTCAAATGAAAGACATTTTGATACATTATTAACTTTCTTTATATGACCGAACTTGGAATTTCCAGTGGATTTTCTTATATTGTCAGATTGTTTTTTGGAGAAGTGTTCTTTAAAATCTAAGCCTCTTGAAAGCTATTGGATTTCTTGAATTTTATTTTCTCCCCACGAATCACTATGGAAATATGCGTTTTTGTTTCATCAGAAATGATGACGTGTGGTTCACCGGTATGGAAACCATTGTATCGTCAAATCAGAAATTATAATTCTTTTCCCATAACAAACGACAATTCAAATATTCCAGGTGGTAGAAATATTGAGTTTTTTCGAAATTTCATTTCCTTCATTCAAAAAAAAAAAATTCTTCTGTAGAAGAAATTCAGTAGCTTAAAACTTGAAAGAGATGCGCTAGGAATTTCAGAACTTTTTAATTTATCATTCCTTTCCACGTTTAGGTATAAATAATGCGGGCTGTTTGGAAATTCTGCTGGACAATGACGCGGAAAATGTCAAATCGCGAAGCGGTTGGGTGAATACTGCTAGCATTAAAGTGAGTTATGTGTTGTTAATCCTTCTGTAGATATGAATTGTATTTTATTGTGACTCTGAACAGTGATAGAAAATTTCATAATTTTTACTACTTTTTAATTAAAAACTGTGCAAACCTTTTAAATTTGAAAAATTGCATTAAAAAATATTGTTAATATTGGGAAACATAAATAAATGATTAAGTAATTATTTCGTTTTTACTCTTTCGTAAAGAAAGTAACTAAATTGAAGGGCCTATTTTTTAGGATGATACAATATCGAAGGCAGATACTGTAACAAAACGTTGGGTAGCTGAGATACAAATTGAACATAGGAATGAATCGGACACTTTACATCCACGCATTTATGTTTTACCTTTACGAAAATATGTAGTCAGAAATGTTAGTATTACAACTTTGTAAATAGTTGTAAAATTGAAATTGAAACTCAACTTTTATTGGCTCATGTTTTTCTTCATTAATTGTTGTATTGATTTGAAATGAAAATGAAATTAAAGTTTTAAAAGCAAAAGGAATTCAAATTATTAGCATTCATTTTTAAATAAAAATATAGTAGTTGATCCTATAAAGAAATAAATATGATTTGAAGGATCGTATCGTATGTAAAATCCCAAATTTCCATCACTTACGATACAGTGCCATGCTGAACCATATCTCTCCTCGAAATGGGACATTATATACTGAGCCATTGCCATATTTTGACTTGGATGTCTAAAGAAATTACCGACTTCTTAATTACATTTTGTAATATAAATTTTATAACCTTCCTAAAAGCAAATTTACCAGAGAAGCTAATGAAGAGAAGTGAGATTGCAATTATCAAATTACTATAAACAATTATCGATCTAAGGTTGAGGGATAAGCAAAGAAAATCTAATTGCGACAGCTAATACATCCTATGCAATTTGTAAGTTTTTAAAATATACTTACTTCTATGCATTATAAGTAAGTATATTTTGTTGATAATATATTTCAAATGAAGACAAACAAATGCAACAAATTTCAATAAATGCATGCTTATAAATAAATATTGCTGAGATTGCAAAATATTCAACTTTGCAACTTCAAAGGAAAACGAACTGTCACCTATTTTGTCATCATTTATCTACTTATTTAGCCATTTTATCATGGTATAAAATAGGAACTTACTGCATAATCGCTTCATTAGCACACTGAATTGCATATTGCTGTTTTTCAGTGTCCATACCTGATGCAATAATCTGAGCATTTCCGATTTCGATACCAGAATTTGGATTTGGGTCATCGATTGATTGAGGGTTCGACATTATGCTTTGGACAAAGCCTTAAATAAACTTTGAAAAAATCGGTTTCTTTAGGAATTGAAAATCTTCCGAGGAATTCGTACAAAAGAACGACAAAATTGAAATTTGTTGCTAACAAAAAAATGAGTTTGTTCAAAATGGATAGCTATCCAAAGCTGAATATTGGAACATACTGAGAAATAATTCATAATATAAAATCTGAAACTGAGTTTTAAAAGAATAAATTTGAAATTTTTGAAATTCGAAAGGAAATTCGAAAAATGAAGACGTTTTGAGAGCTATAAGAAAATGTAAAACGTAAGAGTGCTTTAAGAGAATGAATCATCCAATGTTAACTTTGTCATACTTCAAAATACTTTAACATTATTTGTAAGTTTTTGCCTACTCAAAAACACCTGTCAAATTCACTAAGTTAGATTGTTTCAAGCAAGAAAATGAATAAACAATTACATTAATGAAGGAAAATTTGCTCCAAAATAGCTTTAATTTTTCTGAAAACTTTATACATTTTCAAGTTTACTCAACAGCTGACATTGTAAGTTAAGCTGAAAAAATTTCAAATTGTTTTGTCCTGGAATGAATTTAAAGAACAAAAACAAAAAATAAGAGAAAAACAAAGTATAAAATCATAAGCATTTAGGTTCAATTGTTGCAGCGCAAAGCAGTAATAATTGCAATAGGGTTGATAATTCAAAAGAAGCAGTAGTAGGAAACATAAAATACATTTGTCTGAATGATACTGAAATTACTGATAGCAATAATAATGAGCGTTACAGATTTGTAATGTTAATCATAGTGATAAAGATATCTAATCTGATCGTTTCGACTGATGAATAAATGATAATTTTTATAAAGTTAGACAGCGGGACAAGATTTTTTTCAATTCTTTCAATGAATCAAAATTACAAAACAATTTTCTGTAATTTTATAGAAAATTTTAATTTTTCAACATGTTCAATACGCAATAAAACAAAGAGAAGCTTTATGATTCATTAAATATTTTGTTTCACAATAAAAAAGTTCGATCAAAAATTTATGTTTTACAAGAAAAATAAGAAAAAATTGTGAGGAAGTACAGCAAGTGCAATCAGAAGTTAGGACAGTAAAGCATTATCTATTATCGGTAATATAAAAAAATTTAAACTTCATCTGATGAGTACTTTTAAACAGATCACAAGATTCCATCAAATATGCTAGCATTTGGAAATTCCTAAAAATTTTGAGGACATTCTTTGTCGTTATCATTTATCAATTCGCAGTGCTGCTTGTCCTATACGTACAAGTATACAAATTTCATTCACGAAGTACTACTTTTGTAGAGAAAAATGGTATGTCTGGATAACGTGAAGTAAATATGATTCTCTCTGTCGTAACGCAGGTAAAATCCCAATTGTCCATTACTAACAACGCAACACCACGCTGGTCCATATCGCTCTTCAAAATTCATCATGATATGGCGCGCAATAGCCATCATCTGATTTGGAAATCTGCAAAATTGCTGGAAGTGATACTATAATGATTAATAGATCGATCTATCTAGATTGTAAGATAAAACTTTCTCGTTAACTTGAGAAAGGTAATTTTTACTGCAATATATGATAATTGCAGCGCGACGGAATAAATGGACGCGGTTATATTTAATTTAATGAAGTCATTTAATATAAATACTTTTCAGCACAAATGTATTGTTGAAGAAATATAAATTTGATAAGAGGTTGATGCAAGCTGTTCTCAATTGAAACTTACTGTGTAAGAGCTTCACTAGCAAGCAGTGATGCATATTGTTGCATTTCCGTATTCATGCCGGTAGCAATGATTTGACATACTTCAGGTCCTACTGATGCTGGTGCCGGTGGTTGCGGCTGATAAGGTTCTGGTAATTCTGGATACGGTTGTGGTTGATAAGGATGAACTTGCGATGGCTGATCTAAATTTGGTTGTGGAAAGTTCGATTTTGGATGTGGATGTATGGGTAATCTCTCGGGTTGTCGTGGCTCTTCCGGTTCTACGCGCTCTGCTTGTTGATCTACTGATGGTGGTTCGGTATGCTGATCTCCTTGACCGTTATCAATTTCTCCTCCAGTTGCTTTTGATTTATCAGACAGGTGAGTTGCAAAACCACCGCCTTCTTGGGTGTGATCATCTGTTGACAAATGTGCCTCTGAAGCATTTTTTACTTGGCCAGCATTTTCTGTAGGTTTTCCAGCGTTACTACTGCCATCACCTGTTTCTGTTTCGGATCCTTTAGTTTTTTCACCACCATCGTCACCAATATCATAATCATACGGCAATAAAGTTATTTGCTCTCCAGTCTCCTTGAAGTATTGTCAGTATTACTTTTTAAATTTTAATTAAAATTCCATTTTAATTAAAAAACCGCGAAATGATTTACGGATTCAAGTAATTCATTACATATATGATCTATCCAGCTTTTTTTGGGAGCTATGCAAGAATTCTTTATGAAATTTCATGTCTGCGAATAAAAATTTTAACTTACTGTCATTGGAAGTTAAGGATAGTAATGGATCGTTCCAATAAATGATAGAACAAAGTTTTGAAGTTGAGAAGAGTAAAGAGAGAGATAAATTCAATAAAACATGAGAATATGTAGTTCGTTTCAGCTGTCTTTTTTTAATTGTTTTTTTCTTTTTCTTTGCAGGAAGGGAAAATAAGAAATAATTTGAAGAATTAGTGTAACATAACAGGTGCGTCTGCATTTATTTTTGTTCACAGCCATATGCTCAAAATGACAAATCTTCTATTTCTTTTTTTTTCTTTTTATCTGAACAAATTAATCTCTGCCAACTTAAATTTTATTTATGCATTTCAGTTCAGGATAAACTGATTCAGTCAGAAATTTTCTATCTAACATGAAACAGGGACGAATTTTTTGAGTCAAAGATGCATGACATTCAACAAAGTAGATGTCATCTAACAATGATATAATTATGATAACGAACAGTGGTGGTAACATTTGCGAAATAATCAATGATAAATTTTGTGAATACATTTATTCGTCATACAATGAAATATAGAAAGTTTGTGATGCAACTGTTAATTTCATTGTAATCTCGAGGAATTCGTAATTCCGATTCGTCGCTGTTACTTCATGAAATTGACGAAAAAAGATTTGCTTGTTGTAAATGTATAATAAAAAGTAATTTTTTATTATTATGTAGCAGTGAATTATATTGCAGTCTTTATCAGTTTGTTAATATACAAACACAAAGATAATAAACAAACATAATTTATTGGTTTTTCTGATTGGATAAGTCAATTTTATTTTATGTGCTTACGTAGGTAGCCTTTTTTTTTACATCTACTTTTGTTTATATATGTATACGTGTACTTTCATTATTTTAAGACAATCGTTAATTTATTTAGAACGAAAATTGTGGTCCATTACATTTAAACTACCTGTTTACTTCAGTGAAGATGATTTTGATATTTTTGCAGTTATTGAATATTTCACAAAAATTTCTCTTACTCTATGGTACACTTTTGTTTTTTCTTTTTAAGAAAATAATTGATCCAAAATAACGACAACATCCAGCAGTGTTTGCTCTCATAAAGTTACACATAGTTGGCACAAATAGTTTGCTTTACTGATATTGTCTTTATAAGGGTAAATAATAAATTGCGGTAATTTAATCCCATCAATATATTACTTTCAACAAAGAGCAAAATTCATCACTTTAAACTACTACTTCTAGATCTCTACTGAAGATAGATATGTTTTTCATTACTTTTCAAATTTAGTATTTTTCATTTTCAAATATAGTTTTATTTGGCATCCATAGACTCTTCAAACGAAAGACTTTGACAATTTTTATTTTCTGATAGGCTACTGTGACAAGAGCCAGAATACTTCTTGAATCAGGAAATGTACAAAAAAAAAAAAACGAAAAAGAAAAAAGGAAATATTACACTAATTAAAATGAATTTAAAAAAAAAGAAAAAAACTGGATAACAACATTTGTTAGCAATGTTGAAATGTAAAAGAACAATTTGCAATTTTTCAAGAATATTGCATAACAAAATTTATTCTATTTTTGATAAAATTTCTTGGGCGAAATGATTAAGCATTTCTTAAATGCACTTTAAGAGACAATTTATTTTCTTTTTTATTGATTAGTTTATATTATTTGAGACTTTGATCAACTACAATCTAAGATTTTCCATTCTAACTTAGTTTGTTCTATAGATGACAAAAGATAACTTATCAATCATAATGAAGTTCAGTCTGTATTTTTTATTAAAATTCTTGTCAAAAAGCCTGGAAAATCAAATAAATTATGGAAGGAAATTGGGAAATTTTCAACTATGTGATCTCAATTTTCTTTTTTTGAGAAAATTAATTAAACTTATATGTAACAGCATTTGATTAAAAAAATGGTATCATATTTAACCAAAAAGAATAGGCTAATCATATGCAAACAAAATGAAACTTTAATTAAGCTTTTTTCAATTTCGTAATTGCAAGTTTATTTAGTTAAACAATCTTCACAAATGATTATATATTTTTGGTACAGAGATACATTTGGTTTTTATCACAATGAAAATTGAGCTGAAGTTAAATACATTATTTTGTTAAGCGTTGAGATGAATTATTCCTTTTATCACCTTCCATTGAATTAATATGTAAATTACGCAAGAAAAAGATGATTTCTTGGCACGAGACTGAAATGCAGAAATTTTATAATTGCCTTTCCTTCTTTTTCTTTTATGATTTAGTCTTCCAATTTACGTCCTATTACATCCTTGGTTAGCTTAACAATTGCACATTTTTTTTCGCGTGATCAAGAGGAAACATCCGCCATTATGCATAGATAGTTCTAATCAAAGAAAAAAAAAAGTTTTGTGCATACTTTGAAGCATTATTCAGCTTTTTGGGCAGCAATAAGCAGTTTTTTAGGATGGGAAATCATTCGAGTGTTATGAATTAACTTGCACTATCGATCTGCTAAAGTCAGAAGTAATTATCTCTTGAAGTCTATATGAATGATAAAATATGGGAGTCTATGACAGGATGATGGAGTGATAAAACGACAAAGTGTAACTGAACAGTCATATCAATTCATTTCCGCTTCTAAGATCCTTTCTTCACTAAAGTTCACAATAAAATTAACAAACTATTGTGGAGCTACAGTTATTTCAGTTCCATCTAAGCGATTTATATCGTAAATTTTTGCCAGCTCCGCGATTTTCTAATTTATGGTATACTGTCACTCTTACATTCCCTAAATACAGCTTAAATAACCAAAGGATACCGCTCAATATAAAGTGACCATCATATTCCTGTTTGTATTATCTTTTATGAAATTTCTACTGTTTCCCAAATCGCACATTATTCTCCTATTTATATCATCGGAAAAACTAAATTATATTATTATAGAGGTGAAAGAAACTAATTTTGAATTAACTTTTGAAGTAAGTAAAGTGAAAATGTGGACAGAAAAAATGTATTGTAGAAAGCAGTGAATTAATGAGGAGAGAAAACTTTTGGTAACTTTTGATTTCACTGAAAAAAGTGCTCCTTTCTTGATTGCCAGGAACGGAATTCATTGGAAATATTCGAATAATACGCAATCCTTTTGCGAACTAATTAAATTAGTTTTATTTGTTCATAGCAGCATGAAATTGTTGGTAAAAAGCTTCAAAAGAATTAAACTTGGAAAGACTATTTCCAAACAAATCTTTCGCTTTTCTTCATTCTTGCTGTTTTCTTCTCAATGAATTTGTTCCATTATTTCTGGCCTTTAAATTTAAAAAGATGAAATAAATTTGCTGCTGCTACAAAATATTCTTTATTTTCAGAAATATATTTATTAAAGAAGCAATTTTCAATCAAAAATAATGATGAAATAGATAGCGCAAGAAAACTTACGTATTATTTGTCAAAATTGCTAAAAATTGATAGAACGCAAAAAAAGTTTCCCTTTTTTAGATTTTTTTCTTTTTTCCAAAGAAATTAGTTCAGAAATATAGCATATAAGTGTAAAAGAATGACTTGCGAAAGGAAGTCCTGTTACTTTGAATTCCCTTTCGGCTTAAAATGGCCCAAAGAATTAAACTGTTGAAGAATTTCAACTGTAAGCCGTTTTTAGAGCATTTTTTTTAAATAGTCTTTTTATAGCAATAAAACTCAAAAATTTCAAAAAGCGATGAATTTATATCAATTTCAATTTCCTCTAAAATGCTAACACTAACATAAATTCACTGCCTTTTTTGAAGTAATAATTGAATATGTAATTAATTTTGATCGCAGTACAGCTTGTTTAAGTCAGGAAAAAATGAACAATCTGATGTACAAACCTGTCAATTTTGGATACACGTTATTGGTAAGTAATATAAAAAGTATTTGAGATTTATGTGAATGAAATATATTCACAACTTTTCGATACCTTCCGTATAGCTTGGGACTCTTTATTGAATTCAAAAATGATTTTATCTGGAGGAAATGCGTCAATGTTTGAATTATCGACTAGAGATATGAGTTCCATAACGATCTTATGATACACTAACGGACTCCTCGGTGTTTTCCCGTCTGGTATCACTTCCCAGTACCGTGCATTCATTTTTAAGGATTCAGCTTTAGCTTCTGAAAGGAAAAATATGATAAAAAAATTTTAAGGCCTGAAATCTGTGTTTTGATCTTATGCTGTATTGTTTCCTATCTGATAATCCTGGCCATTTAAGCCTGTCATTCACACTTTGTTACTTTTGGTGTGAGAATTCCACCGTATCTGTAAATGGTTAGATGACTCTTTTTCTAGATCACTCGAGAGATTACTTTAGAAAAGTTACGTTCATATGATGTAATCCTTGGTGTAATTGATGGCGAAGCTGGATCAGAAACGATACCAATCAACCAAAATAAACATTTCTCCATCAGATCTCTCAACTGCGCTGAAATCACAAACTATCTCCAAGTGAATTCAAAAAAAAAAATTTCAAAAAAAAAAAGAAATTCAAAAAAAAGGAAGAAAAAAGCTCAAATTTTCAGCATTACATTTTCGTTGTAAAGAAGACCGGAAGAATTACTAAGGAAGCAATTCGTACTTACAAAGTTTTTTCATTGCATATTTATATGAATTTGAGTTTCTCGTTGAATAAAGTAGAATACATCCATCGAAATCCAAAGTAGACCAAAGATCGTGCTAGAATGTTAATTTATAGATTTTATAAATTCAGCCAACTAAATTCTTAGAAATCCATGATCATCTAATATAGTTTTGTATTTTGATGATACAACTCTTACTCATTTCTATGTTAATTGTGATAACAGTAAGTGTCTTGGAAGCAGTTATCAGTAAAGATCATGATATTATTGATGCAGATGAGAAGATAAGTTTATCACTATTTATTGGTGTAATAACTTATCATTACTTATGTAAATCAATAACAGACATTAATCAGTCTTTCGCTAATTATTGTTCTTTTCTATTTTGAATAATAAGAAAGTAAAAATCAAAAAGTTTCAAACTTATGATAGCACTAACATTTACTTAAGTTAAAATAATGTAATATTTAATTTTGAGCAATGTTTCAAAACTTTAATATTTTTCATTTTTATATTAAGAAAAGCTATGCATCAACAATTTATTTGTTTTTTTCTGATGAAGGATGATGAATAATTCGTGACTGCTATAACATGTAGTCAGAAAAGAACTTGAAAAAAGCT
Source organism: Wuchereria bancrofti (assembly GCA_005281725.1). Taxonomy (NCBI): domain Eukaryota; kingdom Metazoa; phylum Nematoda; class Chromadorea; order Rhabditida; family Onchocercidae; genus Wuchereria; species Wuchereria bancrofti. The sequence goes on along the minus strand of SSBO01000009.1, from coordinate 4,422,167 downwards.
CTTTAAATTCTCCATGCTATTCTGGCATTTACACGTTATATTTAAAGAATGATTAATATGTTCTTTGCTTGGGTTGCATTTATGAAGAAGGATAAAAATTTCTCTAAGATTAATTTTTGTTTCATTATTAATTCATTAACTGGAAATTTGGAAATGACAGATTGTATTTGGTAAAATTCAAATTTTACTCGCTAACTTATCATTAATGAACGATATTCTGGACCGATTATCGTGTGATCAGGAAATATGAGATTTTGAATCTCTTTTCTCATTTTAGTACATCGTAGTTCATGATTATTCGTTTACACGAATATAATCGTAAATAGGATAAGCACTATTTTAAAGAAAATTGCATTCATGCAAATTAGCCATTGTAATTAGCTGAAACATGATAGGTCATGCCATTACTTGTCACAAAATATCTTATGTGCCATAATTAATTCAAATTTCGCTTTTAAAAAGCTTTCGAATTTTTACTTTTTCAAAGTTCACTTCAGCCAAAGTCATGTGTTTTACTAAATTGCCGATCCGGAATGATATCACGTTGGTTTGACGATCTGCAAATTACTAACCATTTCAACTTTTTTTGACACTTTGTGGCATCTTTTATTTAGCACAACAAATTGATCACATATTGCAAGTGGCAATCAGTACTTCGTGTAATTTTAGCAGTTGCACGAATAATAAAAGTATAAACGAGAAAAACTGTATATTTTATTTCTCACTTGAAATTCACTTAATGATAACTTATGAGTTTAAATATATATTTCTTAGCAGATTTCATAATATGTGAATTTTGTGGCTTCAAATAAGTCAAGTATCAACACTTACCCGTCGTCATGCTACTGCCGGTCGATTTGAGCAACTTATGGATAAATGCCGAGCAATCGCATCCACCACAATCTACCACAATAACGAAATAATTAGTCCTGAAGCTCGGTACGCCCAGTTTACTTCTTCATCTTGAATTCATCAATATTTCAATTGTAAAATTAAGTCACAAATCCTAAAGTTATCACATTGAGATAACTAAAATTTAATAGGGTGACTAAACTAAAACTAAGAACGGTTTTCTTAAGGAACCAATGTGTTATTTTGAAACTGAATGAAAGTAAATCAAACGAATCAAAATAGTCAACAGCTCAATTCAAACTGTAAGAGTTAATATAAAAGTGTATGAGAACTTCTTAAAAGGATGAAATTGAATATTTTATTTTTAAGCGCATTACTAAGCAACTTGTTTACAACCTTGTCTTGGACCCTATGCCCAGCCCACCAGGCACATTTTTGTTATATTTTGCTTTAGGCATGCATTACTACTACTAATACTATCACTAATATTAACTATTACTATTATCTTCCAGTTCAATGTTCATTCCAAATGGAAAATTATTCGGAACTTTTCATCTTCTTTTCAACTTCAATTCTTTTTTCAATCTCTATTTCCAAAGTTGGGAGAAGCACTTTTTACTTTTTACTTCAATCCCTATTAGTGTCGGACCCTTCTTCAGGACCAATTCATTATTTTCCAGCTTTTATTTTCATCCAGTTATAATACTGCCTGTAGCACAAATGAGTCTAAGAATTCAAATCAAGGTCCTAAAGATTGTAATAGCTTTGTCAGTATTTTTTCCAGGTATTTTTTAAAGGATACTATGAAGTGTAAGAAAGCAATGTGATAGTTTGAAGATGTTTTTTTAAAGTTTTAGTAAATTTAATATAAGAATCAAAATTCATGTTTGAATTGAAAAATAAGCATCATTTCAATTACAATAACATTTTCAATTTTCACTTTTATCACTTACTTGGTGCAACGTTGGCCATGCAAATTCGATATAGACAAGGTATCTAGAGATCGAAGTAAAGTTTGTTTTTGCTGGTTCCAGAATGCGTAGTGGGATAGTGCCTTTTTTTGATGGTCATTATTTCCAAGTGTGATTTCATGGCGACTACTTGAGCGGAATGATTTTGTTGCCCGATTCAGAAGAAAACTCAATGATTGTGAGCCTAACATTGCAACATTTTCATCTGCATATGGGTGAAAAGTATAGTGGGTCTCCTCATATCATCCCCTAAAAAACAGCAATTAAATAGCTAACCACTAAAGTTAATACAATATTAACAGAATTCTTTCATGCTAAATAAATTTTGCTCAGCGCCCTTTTGTCAATAAGAGTATTTGCCGTCTTTTTTTTCTCATTAGTTTTCATCTTTGACTTAGAAGAGACTCATAGATTATTAGCTTTCAAAAAAGACTTGTGTTCAGCATTCTAAATATCGTTAATATTCTAAGAGATGCACTTAGCTGCTTCACATTTCTAATTTCTTGATTTGTAACACAAATGGAATTAAAATAAAATCAAAAAAAAAAAAATTATCCGTGAAATTTAGATTAACTAGATATTTAAAGCTATTATGAGGAATTTTTTTTTCTAGCTGTTATAAGTTTATTATTATACCACTTTTCATTTTTAGTATAGACCATTTATCATAAGAAGGACCTCAAGGGATTTTAAATTCCAAAAACAACACCGATTTTTTTTCTCCTTATAGTTATCTTTTTTGTTTTAATCTTGAACTTAGCAATATTAAAAAAGCATAGGACGTAAGACCTAACAAAAAAGAAAAATTCAATAAACTCGAGAAGGCTAATGAATCAATCAAGGCTTGTAATATTTGCATATGCTCGCTTATTGCAATTAACAAGTCATTACTATTAAAAGTAGAAATTAACGATGACGACAGCAAAAATAATTAATATATCTTTCAATTAATATATCAACATATAACGAATGTACCCTTCAACAAACGCATTCTATAAGAATGTCTCATTCTTTAACAAATGCAAATTTCTATCGATATACATATATTTGTAAAAGCCCTCTTCTGTGACCATAGCTGCTAGTCATAGCTACTAGTCATAGCCAGTAGCCATAAAAATGTTGAAAAATAGATATAAGACCAGTGAAGAGCATAATAAGATTAGATTTCATAATTTCGATTTACTAATAAAGGCAACGAATGATAAATAACACAGTATGGTTGGCAAAAAGATTTATATCTGACTGTATTGGTGCGGAAATAGGTTAGATGAAGATTTATAAGAAAGAGATATTTGGAAGCTTTTTTCTGTTGTTTAGTAGATGCTACTTAGAAGAGGAATATATTTGTTTAAATTGAATACCATTCACGTAAATAGTTTAGTTGCAACGTGAAGAGTCGCTTATAGCTTTATGCAACAGAAGCTTAGCAAAACAATGATATTACGGAAGGAAAAAAGGGCTTAGCAAAACATATCTTGATTGCCATTTTCTGGGCTTTTAATGGAGGATAGGTTTGATGAGAATGTAAAGGCAGAAAATGTATTCATTACTTTTATGTTAAGAGCTAATCAAGTAAACGAGCGGCTGGGTGAGCTACTCCCAATTTTTGAAGTCTCTATTACAAAAAAAAAAAAAAAAAAAAAACTTGCTTATATAATTCACCTTTCTTCACATCATTATTACCTTTACTGCAATCATCGCACATACTGAATATCGTATGCCTGTTTAAGACCGCCTCTTCAAATGTCATAGACGGACAGATGACAACTAAGAGTTTATAACTATGCTTGTTTCGATTTTTTATTTTTCAAAATTGTTCAAAGATAAGATACAAAAATTTTTGATTTAGTAATCAAATTTTGAAAAAATAGAAGAAGAGGGAACATTAATTTTTATCTTATAACTCACAGAAACTAAAACTATATCTGAACAATGCCTGCACATTGATTGCATGAATACTAAATGTTTTGAAAATCACATAAGAAATAGAGAATAAATTGAATCATTTTCAGAATAATAATTAAAAACAAAGGGAAGTCCTCGCAGAGTGATAAGACAAAAATATCGATGTTTTTCAAAAATTCCTGAACATGAGATTATCTCAAAGGTAAATATATATTTACAGAAAGTACCTCAAGAACAAGGTAGTTCTAAAAAATTAACATGAATGAACTCCCTTACACTTTTAGGGCAAAATTTTATTTCCTCTTTTTATTTCTTTTTTATTTCCTCTAATCTGATTTAATATGAACATATTGATCGAATTATAAAATGTCAAACTTATGATAAGGTTGGAAGTTTCAACAGACCTTTTCAGGATTTCTTATAAAATGAAGAAGTCACTTATCAGTAATGTACTAATATATCTGGAAAGGCTCATCTAAAACACTACATATCATTCCGGCATTCAACTTCGGCATCCAATCTTATGAAGTCAACTTTGGTAGCAGAAATCTCATGTTTCACTTTTTTTTTCTACTCTTTCTCTTGTCTCTCCATTATTAACACATTGACTACACCCTCCAATTCAATTAACTTTTAACAGAATGCTATCTGCATAATAAGGCTATTACGGGAAGTTAAAAGCTAGAAGGCAATTAAACTGGTATGAACAAAAAAAAGAAAGAAATATAAGCATAATTCGCACTTCGTTTCTAGAAACTTTATAATATAAACATTAGAATCCACTACTATTATAACATTTAGCATTTTAGCATCATAATAGGTTTTTGGAATTGTAGTTTTTCGATTTTTTTTTTTACAGACGGAAATCTTTTTTCTTCCAATCTTTCCAATTTATCAACATTTTATTAGAAATGAGCTAAGTCTTTGTCCCTTCTCATCTCTTATTCCATTTCCTCTTCTTTAGTATTATTATTTACATTGAACACCGCAACTATTTATTTCTTCCTTGCTTTTGAAAATTTCGCATTATAATTAAATTAATAAAAATTTTGGTTAACAGTTATGCTTAGAAAATTTTTAATTTAATATGCAGGAATTGATTTCTAATATGGCTTGTGAATTCCATCATCAAATGACCGCCAGTGTTAATGAGTTGGAAAATTGGCTACAATTCTCGGAAACTATTTGTCCTTAGGAAATAGGTCCAGTTGTTCTCTTTGTTAAGTACACAGATATACGGTATTTAATTATTATTTGTTGAAAACAAACATTACAACAGCTATCTTACATTTAAGAACTCATCGTTACACAATACTAAGTATATTGATTTCTAAGCAAAGAATGGCGGAAACAACTCGATTTTATGAATAAAATAATTGAGTATGCAAAGTCTAGTTGTTTATCTTGAGGTGCTAATAATTTACCGACAAGTAAATGAATAAAATTATGCAATTTACTCATACATTAAAGTATTGTTTCAATGGGCAACTATAAGTAAGCTATTATCACAGAAATATTATATTAATAGCCAAGCACTGAGATGTATGATATTACTTTAACGAGTCTTACATGAAGTAAATAAAATGCTTTCATGAAAAGAGGTGGGCTTTTTCTCCATAAAAAAAAATTGAATCGCACAAGAAAGTTGCATGTAACACATTTATAAAACTGTCTTCTTCTCCGATATTCGATCTAAAACTCCCAATAAATTCGTTATCGATGCTACGTTAAATGAAATATAAACAGTAGCTATTTAGTATAAGGCTTTTGTCAACTATTGTCCAGATGGTATGATGCGCTAGACTGTATTCCCTAAAGTGTCATCATGAAAAGACTGCATCAAGTGGAAAGATGGATGGACATATAGCAAACGGGCAGTTTTAATAGCGAACAATGAAATGAAAAAAGGAATAGGATGGAAAATCAGATTTAATAGATCCAAATTATTTATTGCACTTTAGTATTTCAGCCGGCGTAGGACAATTAATTTTTTTTTTCGCTAACCAACCAGCTGATCCTTACCAAACATTCTAAAAAAAATAAAAGACTAATTCCACATATATTTATTCAAATATGCTTTATATTTATTCAAATTTGTTTGTTAAAATTTTTGCAGATTTCTCCGTTCATCTGTCATCCCAAAATTTCCTTGCATGAAATATACGAAGACATAAATGTCACTTCTCTCACTCACGTAACAACCGTTAATAGTAACAGTTTCATATCACAAAAATTTATCTATGAGAACCATGGACTATCATTTACAATCACTCCTTCCATCCTGTGAGAAAGCATTTTCATGCTGTCACTCTGGACAACAATGACTATAATCTAAAGTGGCCGTTTTCTTTTTGTTTTATCTGCTTCTCTTCCTTCCCCGGCTTTATGCGTGCTCTCTTTTCTTCTTTTCGGATTTGCTTTCTAAACTCTCCAAACGGAATTCTTAGATTCATGTATTGCCTTCGCAGTTGTATCCTTTAAATGCATCGTATCTTTGCCTTCGCCTCTCATCATTTCGGTACTATTTTACGAATGTCTTTCTCTCTTGCTCCAAAATTACTCTAAAATCTGTGTATGTTACGATGACTTGGACGGACTGTTTTGGGGGGTTGTTAGGTTGGTCTATGCTTGTGTGTTTGTGTTGTGTGTTATAGGTTTAGTGTGGGGGCGACAAGTAGTGTGAGAGTAGTGGTAAGTTTCATAGACTGTTTTCTCTTTCCTTTGTATCTTAAGCTTTTGTTATTGTCTCAGACTGAGTATGGATTAAGCCTGGCAAAGGAGTACCCCTTACTGATGGACTCCTGTCAGAGGTTTTTTAAATGCTCAGACTTGGATTTACGTTCCTCTCAACCTTAGTAGACTCTCAGTAAAGTAGAATAAAATCAAGAAGAACGTTTGATCTTTCGTTACATTTATTATTCCCTTCCCCGCCCGACCGTGAAGCGGAAGACAAGCACGAATGTTGTGATTTGGTTTGAGAGTGTTTAATCGCCGCGTTGGTCCCTTTTTTTAGGTTTGTTTGCAACTCTTGAAGGGATATTTGCCTATCATTTTATGCAGTGCTTCTAAATATTCAGAAGATAGCATGAGTACAGTTGTCTTCCATCTATAGTGGAGTAATTTAAGAGTACCAATAGGGAATAAAAACATTTTGTTTTGTATTTATAGATGCAGTTCAGTGCTAACATGTGCTTTCAGGCGAGCACGAGTAGAAGAAAGGAAGGATGAAATTGAATATAGCATATCCAACTACTGGCTGTCAGAAAGTCTTTGAAATTGATGATGAGAAGAAGTTACGAATTTTCTATGAAAAAAGGATGGCGCAGGAAGTGGAGGCCGATGCTTTGGGTGATGAATGGAAGGTAATATGAGTGGTCATCTTTTAGTCCACTATTTGAACTTTTTTCCTTGGTCCTTCAACAGAGATTCTTCTGTACTTTTTTAAGTTCGATTTGTTCAGCGTTTTAGTAAGACATATACTATTGAACTTATTATTCGTACAATTCTGAAAACGATTATTGGAATTGTATAATTTACCAAACTGCTTCCACTTCCAGGTTTTTTTTCTCATCATATATATATTCATAACGAAGATTTAATTTTATGTTCAGATCATTGCTGTTGGTAAAGGTAAATAATTGAGAGGAAAAATGTATTTTTTAGGGTTATGTTTTGCGTATAACTGGTGGTAATGACAAGCAAGGTTTTCCAATGAAGCAAGGCGTTTTGACAAATGGACGCGTGCGTTTATTACTGTCGAAAGGGCATTCTTGCTACCGAGCTCGTCGGGATGGGGAACGTAAGCGCAAATCAGTACGTGGATGTATTGTTGACGCTAATTTATCTGCCCTTGCATTAATCATTGTAAAGAAAGGTAAGAAATCCCATTGCTGCTGAGTTTTTGCATTTACTACGAGGAACTAAAAAGGTTTTCGAGGATTTGTTAGATCTTTCCTTTTGAAATTAAATCTTCGCATTTGCTCTACTTCAGGTGAACAGGAAATTCCTGGTCTAACAGACACCACAGTTCCTCGCCGTTTGGGACCCAAACGTGCATCCAAAATCCGTAAATTGTTCAATCTAACGAAAAATGATGATGTTAGGAAGTATGTTATTCGTCGGAAATTACCCGAAAAAGAAGGTATATTTATTTCTATAGTTTGTAGTAATTATACTCTTGTCGAATCCATATCCCTCCAGTTTCACTTTGGGTGATATACTTTGAGTGTTACTCATTTTCTTTCTCAACTTTTGTTATATACACTGAAGAAAAGTTTTCTTAATGCGATAGCAAACGTCACTCGGCGTTTGCGCTCTTCTGCGGCTTAATTCATCAACTTCTAACAAATCTTTAACATAAGACTCGAAATGAATCGTAGTACCCTTTTCTTTTAGGTAAGAAACCACGCAGTAAAGCACCAAAGATCCAACGACTAATAACACCAGTTGTGTTGCAACGCAAACGAAGACGTCTGGCAATGAAAATTAAGCGAAGTGTTAAACGCCGTGAAGAAGAAGCTCAGTATCATAAGATGATGACGCAGTACTCTAAGGTCTGTCATGCTGTTTTTTTTCGTTTTTTGGAGCTTTGATGTGTTGGGCTGCGCACGTCGATAATTTGTTGCTGGCAGTTGCAGGCCATGAAATTTTTCTATCGTATCTTTTGTTTGAAAATGAGATAACCTACGTGTTGGAGATAAAGAATCAGCGTTCCCATGGATCTATCTGAAAACTTTTTTAGGAAAAGCAAGCAGCTAAAATTGCTCGCCGTCGCTCATCAGCATCTCGTCGTGAATCAGAATCGGCGAGATATAGCAAAAGTAGCAAATAAATTTGTTGAACAGCTTTGACTTATTGTTTCATTTTTCTCACTATAAAATGATAAAACTGTTATTGTTTTACTGCTTTATACCGCAGTTAAATACTACAATACTTCCATTAAAATGTAATGCGTAAGCCGTTTAGGTGCTGTTTAATTTAGCTTCAGCGAACAGTTTTGAACAATTTTTTTTTTTTCTGATGAAAGTACATTTCCCAAAAAATTTTATTTGATTCGTAGTTAAGTAAATTCTGTCATGCTTAACAGTGAGACGAAAAATAATATAAAGTGAATGAGATGATTTTAAGAGATCTATCATAATAAAGCACGAAGACTTTGAGGAAAAAGGCACGCAACGAGTGTGGTAGGTTCCCTTTCTAAATTTGCAATGGTGGTTTCGAACTAACAAAGGTGCGATTGAAAGCTGAGTAAAGTAAAAAGTTGGAGGGGACAGACACAGAAGTGTCTTGGGGAATTTATTCCTCCATTACGAACTGTCGCCTTTCTTTCTTCATTTCAGTGAGAGCACGCTTGACAGCAAGTCCTGCTTCGGCTTCAAATTGAAGGTGTTGTTCTCGTGAGTAGCTGTGCAGCGAGTTCAACATCACTTTCTAGAAAGAGAAAAATATTTTGAACAGAATCCTGCCCGGTATTTCATATCACTGCTGAGGACATCCGCTTTATCGAGCTGAGTCGTGGTCATTAGTCATAACTTTGGACCAGAATCATAACATCCTTCAAATTATGCGTCGCCAGATTAATGAGAAGCCTTTTGTACACAAACCGACTAAATAAATTACTCACTAAAAAATGAACTGCTTACCAGATCAGACTCAGTGATTGGTTCAACACAAAATTTATCCGTTGTTATAGAATCCCACTTTTTTTCATATTGTGGTCGAACAGAAAATGCTTCCTTATCATCAATCATTATCGCTTTTGCTGCTATCGTTGGCAGGAAGGCGCCGTATAACTTGACAATTGTACCCAGCGCTTCATTGCAGTCTGATTCGTCGGTCCCTTTACAATGAAGTTTACCAACCAGCGTTGCAATTGCCAATGACTATCATAAAAACAGAAATATTAACTTCAAATTTCCTTGCATTGGAACAAGCCGATTAGTTGAAGAAATGTTGTAGACATGAAAGCTAAACAGTGAAGAAATATAGTGTGTGGAATAGTTGTAAAAGTACTGATTAACTGACGAATCCTAACGACAAAAAGCTTGGCAGATTGGAATCTTTTGTGTGAAGTGCTTCCATGAGAATAGCTTTCACAGATAAATTTTCTACTATTCTGCCCTAAGATCTCACGTGTACATACGAATAAAACTGAGTTAAAAAATAGGATAACGAAGGGAACTAAATAATAAGCAATCAGGTAAGTTTCAGAGAACTGAATGCGATGTGGATAAATAAAGCAAAATAGATAAAAATGGAGGAAATGCATTCTCAAAAAAGACCGCAGAAAAGCTACTCAAACACATCTCAACAGCCTCACGGATTTCTCATTAAGAAATCAAAAAAAAAAAAATAAATAAATAAACTTCGTTCTTTATAAAGGTATGAACATCTGCTAAATAACTTCACTTTTGCATTGTGAACTCTACTATCAATCCGCTCCCAAATTGTTGGATCGCAGCAAACATAATGGTTATCGCACGCAATTCGCATGCTACTACTTTTACATATAAATGCACCACAGAGACGACACTTCAAATCATAACTGCAATGCGAACACTGCTTTTTGACCAACTCCGAAAAAGAAAACATAATTTTTGACCTCAAATTAAAGACAAAGGTCTTAAGTTCCGATAGTCCATATAATTTGGACATCAGCTTCGATTACGAAATTTTCCAAGGATTTTGTGAAAAAATATATTAAAAAACAAATAACCGTTTTCCTTCCAATAAACGCTTCTTTTCACTCTCTCGTACCAAATTCGCCTCATGAAGAGCTTTCATTTGCTTAATTTTCGCTTCTACCTGAAATGGGTATGACCTGAACATTGACTGCTGAAAACATTCCTGCGTATGACATATTTACGAACGGCCGGATGCTTTCCTGCACGGTTGGCATCGTAAAATTTAGGAAATTAAAAGGGAATTTTAAATTTCTTGAAGTTGAAGTTAAGATACGAAATTTCCTTGGTTCTTTCTAAAAGTACCGTTTCTGCGATTCTTTCCAAAAATCCCTAGAAAGTCCATGTTCTCAATTTTAAGTTTGTGAATAATAAAGCGAAGGGAAAGAAACTGCACAATAAAAATAGTCAAACCAAAGCGTCGGGGAATTCTGAAGAGGATTGTGTGCCTAAAAAATACTGAGTTTTGTGTGCGAAATACTAACTGACATTATGACGAATAGAACACTAAGCAACAAGTTTCTTATTAAAATTAAATCATATTTCTCCAACAATAAATAGGGAAATGCTACAATTACTTAAGCAGTGAAAAAAAGAAATCTACCAAATGTTTCATCTGGTTTTCCGATTTTGTTTGTATATGTTCCAGGCATCGTCTCATTAAATGTTCTTTCTGAATATTTTCTAATTCTTTCTCTTCTATAGAACCATCTAATGCCAGCAATATTGATTTACTATGCTTCGCTCGAGCTCGACCTATAATATTTGAATATCTTGCGTGGATCAAAAAAATTCCGATAGGATGGAATAATTATCAACTCAGGATATATGGATTATTCATTCTTAGCAAATACATATGGACTATTCGTTCTTGAAAATTAAGATTAAATTAAAAAAAGAAAAAACTTCAAGAACTGCAGACTAACCTCTTCTTTGAATCAGTGATCTCTCGGAACCTGTGTTGTTATATTTAATGATCAGATTACATGCAGAAATGTCCAAACCTTCTTCAGCAACTGATGTGGCCACTAAAACTTTTAAAGTACCTTGATTGAAATTTTCAATCACCGTTCGCTGTTCTTCAGCCGTTTGACCATTCAAAGCAGAAGACCTATTCGAACCTAAATATACGTAAATATATGTAAAACCTAGATGAGCCCCAATGATTTAATACCATTTTCATATACTTAACTGTTATATATAATCACCCTTAACATTATCTCATGATAATATTCATTTCTTTTAGTATTACCTTATTAATCGCCCTTCATTTTTTCCAAAGAAAAATTTATTTAATCGGAATGGTTTCACTTAAAACGAAAAAATATAAAAATAAAAAAACTGAAAAACAATACAGAAATAATACATATGTTGCTACAGAAGACAAATACATTAATTCTAAATTGTTTTGCAAAGCAAGAACAAACACTTCCCGAAAGCTTAATCTTTCTGAAAAAAAAAAAAAAATGTTACTGGTAATGAATCCGACTGCACGACTTGTTCTATCGACAATTTTAACAGTGTTCAAATGGTGTGACAAATATTGAGCCAGTTTACGTGTCGTCACAAAGATTATGGTTCTGGAAGCTGGATCCGAAACGTACTGTTCACGCAAAATAGTGTGCAACATTTTCAAGATTTCTTTTTCTTCACCCGAGTCATTTTCTTTGAAATTCAGTTCATCCGATTTCACGAATTCTAAAAAGAGAGAATATGGAAAAGTCTGACACAGAAAATACAAAAAAGGTACATATTATCTTCGACCTCATTACTTTTTTGCTTTTCATTTATAAAATTTTATGAAATTATGAAAAGCTTTAAATGAAATTCTGATCTGAGAAAGTCATGAAAACAGCATAAAGGCACAAAAATAACACAACATTAAAAACTGAAATGAAAAAAAGATATAAAAAGAATCAGAAAGCAGTATTAACAATTAATCCACTGTTTTGATAAAACCATTACTAACAAGTTACACACTTTCGAAAAGCTTCGCCAACTGATTTTGAATCGCTGTCCTATCACCTGCATCCTGAACAATTTCTTTTGTCATGTTTTCATGCAAATAACTGTAAGCATACCAGTTCGGCAGTAAATCACTCAAGCAAAGAGCACGATAATAATACTGAAAACAAGCAAAAAACAAATACCATCGCTGAAAAAGGTCTTAAGTAAACTTTCAAAATGGATAAGCATAGACTTATTTTTAGGAAAAATGTTGCAAAAACATTCTGTTGCAGCAACACATCCTCAAAACGTTTAACTTAAGTGTTCGGTGAGTAAAAAGTGCCCACCCCAAGATGTTCAAGCATTTTGATCAGCTGGTGTTTCAATTTATCATCAGGTAACTCCATTAAGCGATTTTTCAAACCTCCAACAAAACTTTCATAACGCGTTGAGTTCCGGTGAGCCGGAAATACAGTTTCCTCCTGAAATCAGCATGCATGGAAAAGCTAAATGATATGAAACTAATATGGCATGCATCTAAATTAAAAATATGATGTCAGCATTCCTAAAATATTTATTCCTAAAAATTGTGAGCAGTATTATTCCTCCTCTTTTATAAAATAGTTCTTTACGAATGGTTGAAACATGAATATGTAAAAGTGGAGAGTATTTTTAACGATCCTTACAAATTTGTTGGATGTGCTTAAGAAAACGGGTCCAACTTACAATCCTTACAACAGATTGTATGATAAAATTATTCTTTTTATTTTTATTTTTTGATAATCATAGCACCAAAAAGTGTTTAGAAGTATGGAAGACAAAAAAAAAGTCAAAATCAAAGCTGTAACGAACCACTTTAAAATTAATAATTTTATTTTCGGCTATTCTTCCAAGTTCCGGCTTTATGGCCAACTCAATTTTTCTCATGCAGATTTCCAATGACTGGGAAAAACTGTCGTATTCAGGCCGATGAGCTCGTTTTATATCTCAAACATGGAAGAAACTAAGATAAGCGTTTTTACCTTAGTTTTATACATCCCTAATAAATCTTTCATAGTGAACGATATTAAAAAGAAATCAAATTTAGCTAAATTTTAATATCTCAACAAGTACCAAAGTAACGAACCATCAACAGGCGGTTTTACGTAATAGCGAAGATTTTCCATATGTTTTCGAACTGTACTGATGGAATGAGCAGAAAGTTTAGCACATAAATCCATCATATGCTGTAATTTGATAGATAGATTTTTTGATAGAAGTTCTCAACGGTAAAATCAAAATTCCAAAAAATGTAAAAAGAAATAAAGACAGAAATTATTATGTGTTACTTCTAAAAAACAATCACTGCAATGAAAAAATTTTTGTCCAACTGAAAAAACAAACATCGAGTGCTGCATCAACACTTGCACGTCCTGCACCAAGTGGCAGAGAAGCAGTTAAACCAACAATTTGCGGCTTTGGACCATCAAATCTGTGTAACATCCGCATCAGAACTGGAAAAAAGGACCCCAATTTTCAATTTTATTTCACAACCAAATCAAGATTTCAAAAGAAAAATCAGATCAAAATCCTCAAAAGAAAAAAAAGTGGTCGCTTGATTTCTCATATAAATGCATTTTTCACACAAATTCCTGACTTATTTTCAGTACAGTAATACAGTATGATAGAATGTGATGCTTGTTATTAATTGCAAAACTTTCTTTACAAAACTTAATCATTCATTTAATTTGAGTTCGTTTATATATCAAGTTTTGAAAAAATCTGAATTAGTAAAAATTGCCGTGATAAGGATGGTCTCCATCGCAATGATGGCATTCATCAAATATGAACATCGAGAAATCGGTGAAGTACAAACGATCATCTCGACGTATACTTCTCAACAAATTTCTAAAAAAAAAAAAAACTAATTAGGAAAAAGCGGAAACATTAAAATTTCAACAATTTATTTAGAAGGTAATTTGCTTTCAGATCAATTAATTCTAATTCACAAACGTAAATAATACAGGATAGAAAGTGACAATATTTACATGAAGATTTGCGGCGTGAAAACAGTTACATGACTTGCTAAAACATTTGGAGCACGTCCGTTTTCATCGACTGGTTCACTTCCACTCATACCGTCGACCCAGAATGTTTTTCGCAGATAACGATTCAACATTATACATTGTTGCTCTACAAGTGGAATTGTTGGAACAAGCACTGCTACCTAAAAACAGTGAAATTATAAAATTTTAGTTCAGTCTTACTGATGAATACATCAGTACATGGTAATATGAAACATTGATTTATTACGAAAAGGAGAACACTGATTTAGCAATTTTAACTAGGATACCAAACAAGAATAACTGCGAAACGGATATGTATTAGATTCACCTCAGAATCGTGATATTGCGCATCAGCTTCTAATCTGTTACTGGTTTATTAGGTATGAACTTAGCTAATATGCGATACATATACATTAAAAACACTGCACATAATTTGATATTATCAATACCATTTTTCACTTTTATTTCTTAATTTGTTGTATTTTTAGTTTGTCACAAGATTAGTAAATTCAAGTCTTTCTAAAGGTTCTAGATGTATACTATTTTGATAGAGTTAGTTCAATGTGATAAAGATATAATATCTGCTGATAGAAATGGAAATTGAGCAGAATTTCCCTAAAATAACAAGAAAAAAAGAAAAACTCTGGATGGTTTATCTGCAGCTTTCATAGCTCGAAAATGTTCCAAAATAATGTGTGCAGCTACAACAGTTTTTCCCGAACCAGTGGGAGCACAGATGATTGTGTTCATTCCTCGACATGCTGCTTCGACCAGCTCCTGCTGATATGGTCGTAATTCAATCGATTCCGCATCATCCAAGTGTTCTAGCTTTTCATCACCTGAAACAGAACCATTCTTCTTATTCCATTATACTGTCACAGCCAAGTTAAGGTACCAGTGGAAAGAAACAGTTCTTATGTTAATTTTAAATACAGTTCCATCCAGGATACCAAACAAGAATAACTGCAAAACGGATATTAGTGAGCAAACTGTAAATGGCACACTGAATGCTTTCATTCGATATTTCTTGTAATGTTCCTGAGTGCGACTTTCCAATTTCTCTGATTTTTCTAGTTCATCCACAGTGTTTGGTAACCCGTTTTGTAGTCCCGACTTATTTTGAGATATCTTTAGGATTCGACGTTGTGCATTGTAGGTATCTAAAATGTGTTTGCTTAAGACAAATACTAAATTGAAACCCAATACAGGTTAATGTTTACATAGGGATTAGAAACAGCTTTTTAGGATAACTACTATTCCATCAATTCCATCATTTGCCTATAAATATAAGCCTATTTCAAGCTTACCCAAGTGAATCTTGTAATCAGGATCGATAAATTCAGGTATTGAACGATTAGCACTATCAATAAGACAAGCATTTAAGAAATCGAAATACCAGCCAGATGATTCATTCTCCAAACTTTTTATTTTAGGTAGATTCCTCATTAGATAACATGCTGCTTCTTCATATTCTGAAAATGAAAACAAAATGAAAAAAAAAAAAAATGTGAAAAAAATGCATTTCAAAATAACGAACCTCGTTTTCTTCACTGCAAAACTGAACTTATACGAAAAGCACCGATGCTATAGAAAAGATAAGAAATTTTTCGGTTAATAATTTTAACATGAAATAGAAGCATAAATGTCACACTTTTGTTCTTCATCATTTCTTGCACAACATTCTTAATAGATCCATAACTTGCATCCTTTAACCCTGCACATAGAGGCAACGGTTCAATTGTCATTATGATTTTATCCATTTTTTTCGCGTCTTCATAAAACATTTTATGGTAATACTTCAGTGATTTCGCTGATATACTTTCATGAATCGAATCAAGCAGAGCTTTGTTTTCTGCAAGAGAAAGGATAATAAGAAACTAATCAACAGGTTCTTATATCTTGAAATGGAAATTGAATCCAAAAAAAAAACCTAACCTAATTTGAAGAGATTTAGTTTGAAAAAAAACTCTTTTACTTCGGCTCGTTTAATCCTGCCAAAGTTTTCATTTCTTATAGCTATTTTCCACGAATATAAAGGATATTTGACCAGTAACCACAGATTGAAAAAAATATCTGAACCATAAGTTTCACAGGAAAGGTAACGTTTGGTAATTTTATGCAAACAGCGCTAAGAATAACGAGTTCGAAGTATTGGAAGCCTGGGATAGTTCTGGTATGCCTCAGCATTAATACCTTCAGTGGCCACAGAGAGTATACGATCCATGGCTTCACGATTAAAACATATCTGATGCCAGAAATAATTTAGTGCTACATTTTTATTAGAATTATTCTTGAATAAATCCAAAAGTCGAGTAAAACTTCTTGGGTCACCTGAAATATAATTAAACTTTATAGATAAGGATTTCTTAAGTAATTGATCACACTAAAATAATGTTCTAAAAAGAAGTTAAGGGCTCAATCGGTACTCGAAAGCTTATTTAGTACTTAACAGTGAGTCAAGAGAAGAACAGTTGTGACACGAAGGAAAAACTGCTGTAGAAATCAATTAATGCAATCACCAGTAACGATTAATTCAAAATTATCTTTTCATTACAAAAACATGAAGAAGAGTAGAAGATATGATTCTACTGATTCACAGCATTTCGAATCTTATCATACCGAAAAATTGGCGAAATTGCTGCAACTTTTCAATATTGTCAACTGATTCTAGCAATTCTGCTTTGTAAAGTCTTAAATGTCCCAAACGAAATCCATTATCACTTGCCATCTAAATAACTTCAATTGAAACCCGCAGCAGGTTTATTTCACAAAAAAGTAAACATAAAACATAATCAATATAGAAAAGAATCAGCAGATAAAATACATGAGAAGTGTTCTAAGTATCTTATCTTCTTACCAGAAATCGAATCCTGGAATAATATTAAAAGCTATATCTGAAATTATTAGATCACTAAAATTTCAGACATATATGCAGATGAATGCGCCCACAGAGAAAACCGACTTACTAATTTGGAAAAGTCGTCATTCTCGCTGAAGTTTTGTTGGGATGAGATAATCATCGTCTGAATCAATCACCTGTAACATCCAAAGTAAGTGGGCCAAATTATCGTTAGATGAATCAGCAATCTAAAATCCTTTCAACTACCACTTCGCCCCCTCACCCCAATTCCTGGAACACAAATTGTTGATAAGCCAAGAGAAATGCAACATTCACGTCCCATTCGAGGTGTTCCATTTGACATGAAATGTTAGAAGATTGGGAATTGGACTCAGCCATATAAAAATGTCCGCAAAAAATTCTTATTTCTTGGGCATATTCCGATTTACCGGAAAGGATTACTCCTAACTGGAATGAAATACCTGAAGTTCAGTAATGTGTGAAATATCTGTGCAGATAGTGTGCATATAGAAGAGTGATATTATCGTAGAAGGATTTGAAAATATGAATCTGAAAGATTATCGGACGAAAGAGACTCATCTGTTACAATCAACAAAGTGCTCGGTGTGATTCTACTCAATTTGAGGAAGTGTTACACGTTCCCAATTATGAAATTCCCGCACTTAATTTAGAATTATTTAAAATGACAAATGATATTTAATATCAAGTGCTGCTGCAATTTGCATAAACCTAACCATATTGTTTTGTCCTGTTTTAAATTTCTGAGTTCTATTTTAGAAATAGATAAAAGTTGAATTAAATCTATCTTTGCGTTAGAAATAAAAATAATCATCCTCTCATCACGGCAGATCGTCAAGAAACAATGCCATTTCTGAAATTTCACTTTTCCTTTACAAACGAATTACACCAGATACCTACGTTGAACCTAATTACATTCGCGGTATTCTTGATAATTTGCTTTAACAAATTGCAGTTTTTTTAACTATAGTAATTTTAAGAAGTATAACCAATTAATTGCTTGGATTTAAAAAATGTACATTCTTGGCAATTTAATAAAGCTTCCATTACTGTGGTTAGTATTTTCTACTTTGTTTCACATAAAGCTCAGTTGTTTTTGCTATCTGGTCCTTTACTGATTCAAGAGGTCATGTACAAAATTCGAGTGAAATGAATGTAACCAAAAAAGTGGATGCAATTGACAAATTGAATTAGGAAGGATAGGCTTGTGGTTTCAATCCCTCAATACAAGTCCACCGAGACTTACCAGAAGTACTTGCAATTCTGCAATATTTTTGGTGAGAAGAAGGCAGTATGTCATTTGCTTTATCATGCTGGTCTTTGTATTTATTTTCAACTCCAAAAGATCTATTCTCGTCGAGTGTTCGCTGGCAAAAGTACTTCATATCTTTTTATTTGAATATTTAGTGAGGTTTACAGGATGATGTTTAACCTCAGAAAAAAATCATTCAGAATCTCAGTCAAAATGCGGAAGACTATATGGGAATGTTTGTGTGGCGCGAAGTCTCTGTCGATGGTGACATCTACAATATAAGGGAAACGAGGTCTTCAACAAAACGAGGGGAGTTATTGGCGGGTGAAACCAACGAATTACAGGTATATGAAGTTGTAAAAATGCTGGTTCCTCAAATTTGATGAGTTAAATTTGACAAATTCCTGACATGTTCGAAATAAATAATGAAAGTGTTAAAAAAATTTTTCAGTTACTTGATTTTTAGGATGGGACATTGATTGATCTCTGTGGTGCTACACTTTTATGGAGGACGGCTGAAGGACTGACGAAGAGTCCGTGCCGAAGTGAGCTTGAGTCAAGGTAGGTTTAAGCATTTTTGGATGATGTTTAACATGATGTTTTTTTACAGGATGATGTTTAACCTCAGAAAAAAATCATTCAGAATCTCGGTCAAAATGCGGAAGACTATATGGGAATGTTTGTGTGGAAACGAGGGGAGTTATTGGCGGGTGAAATCAATCATTTCCAGTCTCAAATTCATAATCCACTGTAATCACTGACAGGGCTTGGAAATTTGATTTACAGAATGAAATATTATTGATTCATAAAGATGACATAAAGGAAAATATATTATTTGCAGATAATGGAAAAATGTGTTAATGCGTAAGAAGGTTAAGATCAGGAGACACTGGCAGGTTTTCAGTAAAGTATAATGTTGCCTTATCATTCTGTTTTTCTGCATAGCACAAATAAAAGTAAATTAACTAATGTTCAAAACAATAAATTGTTACAGGCAAAACACGCCTTAGAGAATTTTCTAGAAAGCGAAATAATACAGTGCTGAGGACTTTTTATTCTTTTAGTGCTGCAAGAAAAAAAAAAAACGAGACTTAATACATAAATAGAAATGTCTTCCACAAGAACTTCATTCATATTGAGTTTTTGATTATGTCTTGTATTCATGCGCCCATTTCATCTTAAATGAACTTAGAGTTAGTAGCTTTTGAATAAAATTCAGAAATTTAGGAGTGGAATCAAAATAGGAGTGATCAAAAAACAAACCTAGTCACTACTCCTTGAGATCTTTGTAAAATTTATGAAAATTTTGATTTCTCTAATCAGATAAGAACATAATCATTACAATGAAAATTTATGAAAATCAGCAACTTCTTACAAAACTGTTAAAAAATTGTGTCTCTGAGAATTTGCACAACTGGCTGGAAATAGTTCTTGTGTGCATCATACACAGCACCAAAGAAATTGCATTAATTACGAAAATTTAATATTGTAGATCTGTTAATTAAAAAAAGTTCTACATTGTAGCAGTAAATATGCAGTCAATAATTGTGTTAAGTTTTTGTTGTCGGAAAAACGAATAACTGTCAGGTAAACACCGACAGACTTTAAAGTCTGAACAAGCTGTGCATTACAATTCATTCTGAATTTTTGACTGTAAGTATATTCTAATAAAAAGTAAATATACTGGAATCAGAATCAGTGTAAACCAGCTGCACTTGCAATTTCGTTGATAATAGATTTCAGCGCATGCCTAAGATTTCGTAGTGTACCAATAGAAGCTTCAGAACTTGCAATAATGATTACAAAGAATGAGCTGATTTGAAGTATCACTAGAGTTGTCGATTCATAACTATAAACATGAAATAATATTCATTAAAACGGTAACATCGTTGTCAAATGGAGATGAGTCACAGATTTCAGCAAAAACAAATCAAAATTTTTCTGAATCTTTAAAATCCCTAAAAAAATTAACCCTTAAAAAACTAATACGCCGAATTTGGCTTGTAAAGGCAAATGGAGGATCCCATTATGAAGAAGTTTAACAAAATGTGATAAAATATGCCTTTTTTTATTATGATTTTTCAGAAGAGAAATTTTACTGATTTTTTAATTTAAAAAATTTAGTTTAGAAAATTCTAATGTTAAATTACCAGTCACTATTTGGAAAATCGTATCTTATCAAAAAAAAAAGTTTAACAAAAAAGAAAAAAAATAAAATGCATACCAAAAAATTGCTGATTTTTGTTCGCCAAGATTCAACTTTGGTATCTGTTCCATCGTTATCTGATTACTGTTGATAAGTTGCATTCGATTTCGCAGATCTTCTTCTACAAATAAATTTGAAAAATCATCAAAAATTATGGTTTTCAAATGCAATTAAGGTAAGTGAAAACTATACCAAAATATTTCCCTATTCTAAATGG
Organism: Wuchereria bancrofti; assembly: GCA_005281725.1. NCBI lineage: Eukaryota > Metazoa > Nematoda > Chromadorea > Rhabditida > Onchocercidae > Wuchereria > Wuchereria bancrofti. The sequence goes on along the minus strand of SSBO01000009.1, from coordinate 4,401,214 downwards.
GTGCCAATAACACCTAAGAAAAGGACAAATTCACTGGAGAATATAGAAATTTGATGCAAGTAGAAGGAGTGGAAGATGTCATCAGAGGAAAATGGTCTAGGGTATTAAAAAGATGAGAAAAATCATACCGTAGGAAATATTGCAAGAAATCTAATTTAACTTTAACAATGTTAGAAGCATTAAATTAAGGATTAGATAAAGGGAAAAATAAAAATCATACCGCCCAACTCGTTCACACCAATAATCGGTATACCTTCCTTATCAGTGATGAAGATATGCTGCACGCCCTGCGTACTCAACAATAACTTTTGCAACGATTTCGTTATTTCCATTGCTCAATCCTTCATCTAAAAGAATTCTAGAAGTATAATCAAAGAAAATCTATATCATCAACAACACAACCAGTATCAATTAGAACATAAAGACACAACCCAGTATAGTTCAGAGATGTAATACATCCCGTTTTTTTGCTTTGTTCGTTTTGTTTAAAATAGCTAACTAAAAAGGAATTTACGAATTCCCAGGATAGCGAAGGTCTCCTTTATTGAGGTAAAAAATATTACTACTGAGAAATTTTCTAACTACAGGTAACAGAAGTATTACAAGTTTTTCTTTCTTGTTCGTCGTAGTAACAATAGTAAAAGCAATACGAAGCCTTAACTCGTTAGTAACCATAATCACATAGTCGTAGTACGTCCCAAACGTAACGAAGAATATGGTTCTGTAACTTCTCGTTCTTGCTTCCAAACGAAGACTACTGCACGGATCTTTCCTATTCCCGTTTTATTTGCTCCTTTTATTTCAACACCTTTCTCATTCCTCATCCAGTGACACTGTCACTTTCAAAAAGTTCTTTATAAAATTAATGAGAACTCAGAATTTTGTTGAGTCGAGTTTATTCCAGATATTTCTGGTAAATATGTTGAAATTGATCCAATCAAAAGGTATCATGAAGCTTAAAGTCCAAAGTCAAGCAATAACATCTAAAATGTAAAATTTAATTTACTTGTAGCAAAAGAGTAAAATTAGAAAAAGACTTTAATTGAAAACCACATGTTTCGATGTCATTATTTACAAACAAAACAAAAATTCACCATATTTAAACTTTGTCAAGAAAACAAAATAATTTGTACAACATGAGAAATGCCCGAAAATACAAGTTACACTTGACCGATGGAAAAAGTGAAAAGATAAAAATGATAGAAGTGGAGGTGGAAAAAGTGCGAAATTGGTTTTACCTGTTCTTCTTGCATCACTCATCGTTAGCTACAAGCCGGGCTTACCTCCAACTAACCATTGAATAGAGAACAATCTATCCAACAACCTATATTAATTTGGTTGGATCATGACTATGAAATTTCATGAATAACTGATCGGCATTTCACTTCAAATGTCCACTTTCCGATTCTTCAAAGTTTAGAAAAATTTCATTGACCAGATTAAAGGAGAAAGGAAATAAACTAAAACACAGCAAATATGTATAACGAATAATCTTTCCTAATGCACAACTAGGTAAAGCATGATGAATTTCTCATAAAACACTTAATTTTTCGATTAAATAAATTCGCAGTTACACAACAGTAAAAATAGTGATAATAACACGATAATAAAACATTTTCAAGCTCTTGCTTGCAACATATTTAATATTAGAAACACATTAACATGTTAAAATATTACATGTAAGAAATTGAATTAAAAATGTTGCAAAAGAACCTCTTCTCGTGACCAGATAATGTTCTGCTTAATCCGTCCCGAACATAGTGTTTTTAGAGTTAAAAAAAATACAAGACATGATTTGCAACAAATTTGAAAGCTTCGGAAGCTATTCTCGCTTGCTGAGGCTATAATCCGCGAAGGAAAGGGAAAACAGAACTACAGAGAAATAATTGAGATCCTAAACACTACGAGCCATCTTGTATTCAAGGATTACGAATCAGAGCAATGATCCTGGAAAATAAGCCTAACATATGGTTTATCCATTGATAACAGTGATGTACAAAATGGACATACTGGATGAAAACTGCTTGTGCCATGCGGCAAGGGAATGCGAGACCAATACCTATAAGAAACCGAATTACTTCTGGGATTTAACTTCCCATTATTATTTTGAACTTACAAAGAAATTCGACAAGATGTATATTTTTCGTTCAATTACTGAACTAAATAAATGAAATGGTTAACTTACAAAAGCAACAGAAATATTTGGTACGTATGATGAATCAAATCTCGAAGATCTATAATATATTTTGACAAAAATTCAAAAAAATTTGAGCTGATCACCTCACAGTGGATAGTGAAGCAACATGTCCACATGGATTGAAAGCATAGTCCAGTGTATCCGAATCAAGATGGAATGCTGATTCCATTCCCATAACTAGCTGAATTATTTTAGATGAATCCACCAAACATATAGGGCATTTATACAAAATCCCGCTCTCACTTTTATCATTTTTGCCCCATGCGTGCTTGCCTTGTACGTGGCCGCAATTAAGATAGACCTAAAACTGATAACTGTTCAAACAAAAAGCAAAACATTCATTTTGAAATAATTTACGAAACGAAATGTATTTTGAACTAAAAAAAGTGTCTAAAAATAAACTGCTCTAGAATCTAGAATTCTTAATCAGTATATATTGGAAATTGCTTACCGGTAAATATTGGAAAATTTTTCACCAACAAATAATAAAGCAAGAGGCGGAAAGTTTTATTATAAAAATAAGACATACATATGGTTGTCTGGAAGAACCATAACTTTTAGCTGACTTTTTCCTCGGGATTATAAGAGTATTCAGATTTACTGGACATTGTGGCTTTCCAGCATTGATTTCATTAAGCCTGGAAATTTTCAAAAAATAGAAAAGCAGCCTCGAAAAAACTACAGCCAAAATTCACTTCAAATTCGATTTCCAAAAATGCTTAAACCTACCTTGACTCAAGCTCACTTCGGCACGGACTCTTCGTCAGTCCTTCAGCCGTCCTCCATAAAAGTGTAGCACCACAGAGATCAATCAATGTCCCATCCTAAAAATCAAGTAACTGAAAAATTTTTTTAACACTTTCATTATTTATTTCGAACATGTCAGGAATTTGTCAAATTTAACTCATCAAATTTGAGGAACCAGCATTTTTACAACTTCATATACCTGTAATTCGTTGGTTTCACCCGCCAATAACTCCCCTCGTTTTGTTGAAGACCTCGTTTCCCTTATATTGTAGATGTCACCATCGACAGAGACTTCGCGCCACACAAACATTCCCATATAGTCTTCCGCATTTTGACTGAGATTCTGAATGATTTTTTTCTGAGGTTAAACATCATCCTGTAAACCTCACTAAATATTCAAATAAAAAGATATGAAGTACTTTTGCCAGCGAACACTCGACGAGAATAGATCTTTTGGAGTTGAAAATAAATACAAAGACCAGCATGATAAAGCAAATGACATACTGCCTTCTTCTCACCAAAAATATTGCAGAATTGCAAGTACTTCTGGTAAGTCTCGGTGGACTTGTATTGAGGGATTGAAACCACAAGCCTATCCTTCCTAATTCAATTTGTCAATTGCATCCACTTTTTTGGTTACATTCATTTCACTCGAATTTTGTACATGACCTCTTGAATCAGTAAAGGACCAGATAGCAAAAACAACTGAGCTTTATGTGAAACAAAGTAGAAAATACTAACCACAGTAATGGAAGCTTTATTAAATTGCCAAGAATGTACATTTTTTAAATCCAAGCAATTAATTGGTTATACTTCTTAAAATTACTGTAGTAAGGTAAGAAGTCATTGTACCTGTCTTTGCATGGTATTTGGTTGCAAAATAAGAATACCATTTGTTGTAAGGCCATCAATTTCGCCATCATATTTCGTCCACTTTGTTGCCTTTTCCTGCAATTTATTGATACAAATTATTAAGAACACCGAGAATTTAATTAGGCTCAACGTAGGTATTAAGTGTTTTAGTTTGCAAAGAATTCAGTAAATGATTTCTAACATGACGGTATATATCAGTTTTCAGAAATAAAAGTTTAATTTAATTAAGAAAAAATTATTTACACGAAAAGCAACTGATCTTCAACAAAGTAAAGTTAAGGAAAGGACTCTAGCTATATTTTTAAAACTAGAGAAGAAAATATACTCCAAGAAAAATGTTTCTGGAACTGTCAAATCCAGCAGCATATAAAAAAGCTCGATGAGGATAGTCACGGTCAATTTGTATCCGACAAGCGTAACGACTAATAGTTGAAGATATTGGTCGCTGGATATTGCATCGTGGATCTTTCCCAACTCCAAAAGCATCAATAACACCATTGCCCGATCCATGTATATTGTGAACTCCTGAATCACTTTCTCCTTGTGAAATTAATGAAATTTTAGAAGTCTTGCCAGTTGCTCTGTTTTCAACGTTAACTGACGAATTTTCATAGAAAATAATTGGATGGATAATGAGTAAATCATACAACTTCAGATCATCCCCTCAACGGTTAGCAATTATCCATTCATATTTCTTTCGTAGACCGAAAAATTTCCTACTACAAGTTAGTGATGTCTATTGTGTCTGCTCGATAATGAAAGAGCTGTGTAATTAACATTCACAAAAGAATTATGCGCACTGCTTGTGACAGTCACTCTTGACCCAGTTTGCAACAGTGTTGAAAAAATAACCTGGGTAAAGGGCGTTTGCAGCAAGCCATGTATCCACAACAGTAAAATCTATTTGCTCTTCGGAAGAGCGACCAATCTGAAAGAATTCTAGAATTGCCAAATTTTTTTTTTTTTAGCATTTGGTGAAAATTGTTATGAATTAAGACATTACGCTCCTTTCTACCTTAAACAAGCTATGATATCCTCGATTACAAAATGAATTATCGTCAAAACAATGAAGTCTGTAAAAACCAAGATCAGTCAAATTTTAGTTTTGGTTTGAAAAAGAACTGATCTTAATTTCAGCTTAATTTTTATTTAATTCCGAGAATTTGAGAAGATACTTGGGAGAAATTTGGGGAGAAAAAAAAAAGATAAAAACAGACACATGTTTCATGTTTAATAGCTTACCCAAATACGAAAAGCACTTAAGAAATGATTTAGGTTGTAATTACCTGAAACATATCCTTATAAGGATCAGGGCTATATTCTACAAGAACTGTATGATTACGATTATACGAATACGATACAACGTGCCGTGAAGCATCGCGCACTACCTGAAAGGATTTTGAAGCTTTAAATTAATAAGACTGAATGATGTAAAGATCAACAGTTCATAAAAATGACTTGCAAGACATCATTATTTTTAATGATAATTTTCTTGCCAATTAAAGACGTGCTTTAGAAATGCTCAAACACGATACCTGACTTTGTGATGGCGGGATGCTAACCGAAATGCTTTGATCCTTTTTAATACCGTTACCCGTTAATCGTTTGCGCAGGATCATTTTTGAGCGATGCTTGCGGCCTTGAGCATAAGTGCTGCTGCTTTCGAGCGTCCCATTATAACTATAAAAACGAAATATCAACTAATTTTACTACTCTTCATTATTTAACAATAATAAAAGAATGAAGTGTCTAAATCATCTCAACACATATGTAGCAAATTGAAATTTTCTATAACTCGGAATGAATTATATGAAAACAACTAGTTCCAAATGTAATGTGAGTAGTACCATTCCCTGCTTAATGGGGTAGATCCTTTTTTAGGACTCATGAAAACAACATCAAAATTTCTGTCAAATGAAACGAAAACTACTAGGACTCTTGGAACACTGTATTTCCTTGTGGCACATAATTGCAAAACATAAACGGATTTGTTTTGTGAAAGAAGTTCATAATGTCAGCTATAAAAGTGTACTGTTTAATACTTACCCAAGCAAAACTAATTTACCATAAACACAACCAATGCTATCTTCAAGTGGCATAATTGTCACATCATCACCAGCATTTTTCAGAGTGTCATCTTTGTCATATGAAATGATTGAGTCTTCTTCAGCCATGGATCGTGCTTCCATTATGTAAATGAAATTATAAAGGATGTTGGCACCACTTCGGTAGCAGCACCACTGCGTAAATAAGATGTCAGCATGCATCAGACATTACCATATATCTTTGCTGCATTTCGTATATTGCAATCTGAAATTCGCATATATGGTTCTCATTTTCATTGATAGAAAAAATCATTAAAAAGCTTTAAAGCGATCAAAAATTCCAATACAAATTTCAAATGTTTTCAGGCAATCACTTCTCGAAATAAAAAAGTAGATGAAAGCATGGAAGGATCTGAGGACAGTGATTTGACAGTGTGAAACTGTGATACTCACCAAACTGTTGCACCGTTTGTTCATACACTGACTAATAAATAAGAATGGTAATGACAATCAAATGCATATAAGTCTCCACAAATCATATGAACAACACTCACAATTCTTGACGTCTGTCGCGAACTGGAGACGGCCCTGCCGGTCATTTTGAATTCTGAAGTGGCGAAGGTCATTTTATTTCATGGGAATCTTTCTCACTCTACTACTATTTGCATATTGACCCCGCTGTTTACAAATAAGCCTAATACTTATCCTTAATTCCACCTAATCTTTTGTCCACTCTTTTTTCAATCTTTGGTCTTTAGCCTTCATTAAAGATATGTCGTTCACCTTTGGCCCTTGGCCTTTGCTAAGGGTGCACTGTTCTCCTTTGAATTTTGCTAAAAAAGCATCATTCATCAAATGAGAAATGTGCCTAAAACTAATGAAGCTATGTTGTGAATTTTAAATGAGGTACAGGAAGGAGCCTTTATGGACAGCGGCTATTTGAATGGATGAATGATGGGAGTGTTATTCAAAAGATACTGCTAAACTACAATTTCCTTTTCATAATATTCATCGGCATATGCAAGAATTGCGCAGTGAGCGATATGAAAAGGTCACGAATTTGCATTTTTCAGGCCCTCAGTTTATTTGCATTTTTGACACGAAAATAGTCTAACATATTCATCAAAATTCTCTCATCAGCTTTGAGTCACATATTAAGAATTTGAGACTTTGAATTTAAATTTATCAAAGAATCAAAATGAGTAGAATGTATAATTTTTGCTACTGTAGTAATATGAGGGAGGAGTGGTTATCAGCAGAATTCAGTTAGTATTGAACTTATAAATGTCTCTAAATTAAGTTAGTTATCATTAAGGCATGGATACTGAGACGCATCCATAGTACTGTACTTTTTTGACAGTTGTTATGAAAGTTGATCAACACTGATCATAGTATTAATTTCTGTGAAAGCTTCCGTGATAGGGCTGATCGATAATTAATATTTGAGATATGCAAAAAAGCAAAAACAGAAATTAAGTCCTTTACTTGAATTATAAAATAAAATAAATTAGGGATAATGACATGACCGTCCTTTGTGACAGATAGCTGAATGAATGAAATTGAAATGAGCGATAGGGAAAAAGGGAGAGAGGAGGGAGAGAGAAAGGGAAGAAGAGAGGGAGAGGGAAAGAAAGAGAAACTTCCAATGAAAGCATTCGTAGAACGAATTAAATAAATAGATCAGTTGAATGTAAACAAGCAGGAAATTTCGTAAATCGATCTCGTGGAATGGGGACATTCCGTACTTATTATGTGCTATTAATCCTACATGCTGCGCTACCTACTTCGAGATACATTTTTAAATATTAAGTTTATATAATATATTCATTATTTGAAATCCTTAGAAGATAAGCAGTGGATAATTATCTGACAAATGATTGATAGGATCACTTGCTGTGTCACGATTTACTGACATGAAGGACATATAGCTCATATGCTAACAGCTAAACTATTATATGTGAAGGATACCACCGTTTTTATTGTGTTGCTTTTTAAGGTTATTACAAGTTTTCTGTTTGAAATAGAGCTGCTCATAAGTTTATGGATTCAATTTTGTGTGAAAGAAGATGAAATTCAATAGTAAGATTGCGATATCAGTGAATAATCAGCAATTTTTAAAAGTTCGATGGGATGGAAATCAACATGGAAAAACAAAATCACCACGGATTGATAAATGTTCCTTGATGAATTTATATGTAGAAAGTATCATCTCATCTGTGCAAATATATTGCGAATAGATCTAAAGTTAATAATTTGCAATGATTCAAATTTCATTGCTAAGAAAATTACTTGTTAATAAGAGTAGACATGCTAAGATTACAAAGGATATTTATTGTAGGATTATCTCTGCAAGTACTGGCAAAAAGCTTACTTACCAAACGAGAACTGAATTATATAATCGAGTTGATCTTTAGTGGAAAAAAAGCTTCAAAAGAAATTGCATATAATCTCGACAAATATTGTCGGCAAATAGGCCGAAAGTATCAATACAGTAACTAAGAACCAAGGGAGGGCGCTAACACAGGAGTCAAACTGACAGGCAACCAGATAATAAAAATGCAATTTAACGATGTGGATATTTGACCTCAACAAAGAGCCATTTTAAGCGGTATAGCAGAGGCAATTTCTCTTTATGGATGTTACAACGGATCGACGAATTGGGGGACAGTGGTCTTAGGACAGCTACAGGACGACGCGTGCACAGGATTTTAACTGATAAACGGATAACCCTTTGTTACAAACGATGTAGCTGGAAAGCGAGGAGAAGCAGCTAAGAATCTCTTTGTTCATAAATTAACCTCGCTTTACACACATTATATTGTATAAAATACATGACAATTAAATGCATGTAATAGGCTATTGTAACAAGATATCTATGCTTAAACAAATCTCCTTTCTTCTCAATTTCACATTTTTTGATCTTCAGTCTCAATTAACTCCAACACCAGCTCTTAATTGCAGTTAATCATTTTTTACAATTGTACATTTATAGTGTGGTTGCGGTTTCAGCTCTCTGGTAATGTTTAGCGTTTTATAACTGTGTAGCATCCGTGCGATATGTATAAAGCGCTATTATGATGTTGATTTGTTTTATGCTAAATAAAGGTTTAATTACCCAAGTTTGAGGTGTGGAAAACAATCAGTTCGGCCAGTTCTACTGAGAGTACAACGAGAACGACGAGAATAGACGTAAGAATAAATTAAAGTAGAAAACAATTAAATAAACAGATATTCGGTCCCTTAAAGAAAAAGGAGGGAATATCATAACAACCTTATTTTTTCCTACAAATATGTTCAAAATGTAAAATGAAGATGATTTGTTAGCGGTTGTTGGCCAGAAGGCGACAAATGGATCTGAATGATTTATTTGAAAGTCTAAACAATTTATCTCTCACAGAAAGGCGAGAGTTGGTCGAGAAGCAGCAAATGGTTAAAATTGCAAAATTTGTTGTGATTTTAAAATCCATTTAGGATGAAAATCAATATTTTGGATTTTATCCTTCATTTGACTGCTGGAACATATATATAGATCTGACGGTTAGCCTTTCCAAGAAATAAGTAAATGAATATTTGGAAGAATTTCTGGAAGATAATAATGGAAGTTATTAGCAGTGCAATGGCTTTTCTCCAAAAGAATTAGGCCTACAAATGGAATTTGATAGCAAAGCCGTTCCTGCAAGGGGACTCAACGTTAAGGTCGGTAAGTGTATTTCTCATCTCTGATAGGATTTGACAAGCAAGCGTTGTTGCTCATTAAAAAACTGAAACAAGGAAAGAGGGAATTCAGCTGAAACATACTTTCTAAGATTTTCTGAGTAAATTTTCAAAGTATTAAAAACTTCAAGATTGTTTTTCGTAGATTCTTTGACTTTTGACACTGTTAAGACTTTGCGACCATTTTTGACAAGTTAAATGAAATATACTTTTGTTATCAGAAGCAATCGAGAATTCAATAAGTGAAAAAAAGATTCTTATTCAAACAAAAACACAAACCATTTTATTAGACATGAGAGTTCACTTCTTTTTTTACATTTCGAAGGCGACTTTTCCCAGAGATCTTTTCAGTACTGAAATAAATATAATGAATGGAAAAGAAGAAAGGAGAATTAAATTTGCCTACTGTGAATTTAATGAAACTGCTGCACCTGTCCAATCAACTCTAAGACATTTCCGCATAGTGTAATGGAAATAAATCTTATTTCATCGCCTTCGGTAATAACTTATGCTCCAAAAATGTCTTTTAAGCAGAATTTGGTAAGAAACAAAAATGAGAGAACAAAAATGACGTAAAAAAGGTGAATGAATTTCTCTCTACATCATTTTTAAATTTCTTAAATTGAGGTTTTTGTTTTATCATATTTTAAAATTTGAAGATTTCATCTCCATTTTCATGTTATTCAAGTGATGCTGCTGTAGTCCATGAAAAAGCATTAGTAATGTCAAAATTAGGCTAGATTTAAACATTCGATTAGATCTGATTAATTCAGTCTACGGAAAATATTACATTGTATATGATTGTTGATATGCTTTTTTCACTTCGAAAGTTCAATCAGATAAAGTTTTAATACAAATTTTATATCAAGTCGTTTTTTTCTTCGATAAAAGCTTATTAATGATCTCTGACTAATGTGGAACGAATTAATGATCTAATAATTAATAATACATTCTAATGATGATGCCTCTGTCATAGAGTTAAAAATGTTCATCTGCAAGCTGTTACATGTCCCTTATCTCATCACTCTGATACTTTAAAATTTTTTCGACTAATTAATGAAATAAGAAAGCATTTTTTGTTGCCACTATTTAACGAAACGGTAAAAAGAAAGAATTCTCAGTAAATTACAATAATTAATCAAAAAAAAGAAAATGAAACAAATACTTTGCTATTGTTGAAATATAAATCAAGAAGTTATCATCGTTGAAATATAAATCAAGAAGTTATCATCGTTAGCACGTGTTGAAGATGAACAATTCCTGCTATCTTCTTAAATCGTTCTACTTTCCTCAGTCTTCTAAGAAAAAAAAACATAAGTTGAACAAATTTTTTTTTTAAATTGGTAGGTTTTCCGGCTTTGTAGAAAAACGTTTACTGAAAACAATTATTTGCTATTAAAAGAATCATTTAAATTGAAATGCTATAAATTGTGTCACCACATTATTTTTTGAACTTTCCCAAAAAATTAGACATTTCCCGAAGAGTGGTAAAGCTTGCCATAAAGAGAAAAAGCAAGTGAATTGAGTTGGCAACGTGGTGATCATAAAGAGAAAAAGTAAGGCTGATCATAAAAGGTGAAAATTCACATTTCTAGATAGAAAAGTGCATCTGAACAATAACTGATATTAAATTAATGCAAAAAGGAATTAATGCTTTTATAAAAAATCATGCATATAAATATTTTCAAAATTGTTGATTTAAAAAAGCGAAACAAGAAAATTGTAACTTAAAAAACAATCGATTTTTACTTTACGCATTCTTTCATTTATATAATTAGATCATAAAATGAAAATTAATTACTGCCAGTGAATTAAAATAATCAGTGATAAAAAACATTTTTTATGCTAGGAAGTATCTCTTAAATTCTGTTTTTAAATGTGCAATTTCATTTTCAAGTGTTAATGGGTTTTAATTCCAAATTACAAAGGAATTAATGAAATATTAGGGGTAAAATGCGCCATTGATCTCATTTATTATGCAAATCTGTTAAGATGGTGAGCAGCAGCAACAGCACTTTCTAAACTAATTAGCAATTTAGTATGAAACGATTGCGCATCAATTTATAAAAGTAAGAAAGTCAATTCTCGAAAGATTTTCTTTTTTCTTCATTATCAACTTTGCCAATCAAAGTGCCACGACGAATGAATCAATTCGTTTTTTCTCGGTAAAGCTGTAAACATGATGATGTACTTTTTTCTTTTTGTTTTAAAAATATCATCGATGTTGTTAAGTCTTTCAAATGAATGAACATTTCAAAAAAGTGCTGTTGACACTTTGCAGAAGCGCAGTATCATCGATAAGTTAAAAAATAAAATTCAAGATCTTCTAGCAGTTCAACTTTTATTTCTAATAACAAGTAGTATTTCTGCTGTAGTAACATTCCCCATGAGAAATGGAAATCTTTTATTGTAGCAAATTTTAACTTATCGTTGGAGTTTCATTTTTATTCCCACTGTTAGTAACTACTTGTCCATAAGATTAAGCTCAGATTTAACAAACTTTTTAAGTTTTACAATATTTGAGAAAGTCATTCATCGAAGCTATACAAAAAGTCGGAAGAAAGTAGCCGTCCGGAAAAGTTGCTAAAAAAAAGGGATTGAATTCTTTGGACTCTTTACTTAACGAAAATTAATTCGAAAAAATCTTGATTACGGACAGCACTGCTTATTAATTAATAATGTCATATTGCTATTACCGAAATGTATATTACAAAGATATATTTGAAATTAAAGTGTGGTAAATAAGAATTTAATTCCTCCTTTTCCTTTCTAAAACTTGGCAAACAAAAGCAAAGATCTCACTCCTTAACTACGCTTTAATTAAGTTAAACCTAAATTAATACCGTAACAAATATTGAATTCAAAATTGTTATAAAAAAACAAGAAATTATCAAAAAAAGAAAATATTTGTAAGGAATCATTCCCCGCAATCAATAACCAATCGATAAACGATGGAAATCAGTAATACCGTCTACAAAATTATTAATTACTCACAAACAGTTGCAAAATGATAATGGCACAGCCTGGTAGCAATATACCAACCACACTGTTCGTATCTTCAACAGTACTTAATAAAAGTATGATTTTGAGAATAAGATAGTTGAAAAAAATCTGGAGGAATGCTGATCTGAAGGAGTGCTGATCTGAAAGGAGTGCTGATTTGGAAGGAAGTTTGGAGGAAGTGTCGATTTGAAGAGAGAGAAATTTCAGCAAAGCATTAATAGGACACGAAAACACTTTTGCATGAACTTATTTACTTACATCTATTTAATTATCCATTATTTTAATTTTTCCAATTAAACACAAAAAAGGCTTTGTTATTTGCAAGAATATTATATCTAGTGAAATGTCATAAACGCAAAAAAAACTTTATTTGCAAGAATATTACACTTAGTGAAATGACATATCAAAATTTTCAATGATTAAATCAAAATTATACTCTTTCTACGAAAGAGGAGGAAAAAAAGAGAGAGGGCGGAAGAGTGAGAAGACATGAAAAGAGCAATTGAGAAAGAGAAACAAATAGTTTTGATAATTGTTTCTGATGAAATGAACTGTGGAAATTTGGAGAAGTGAAAATGAGGCATAATGGTAAAGAATGTTTGGTGAATGATTTCAATCAGTGATATCTCCACAGAAGGAAGTGAAATGTTTTTATTCTTGATGTGATCTCGAGGAACCTTAATGAGGTTATAGTGGACATATTGCTGGACTTAATTTTGTTATGTCTGGATTCTCCAGTTTCCTTCCACTTGGTCATTTAGTTCTGATTTGATGTAAAGAAAACTTCTGATTTTCATTTACTAATGAGTTTTTCATGAGAACGGAAATCAACAGACAAATCATCAAAAATACCAAAAAATCACTTAACCTAATGAAATCTCCCAAATTATGCAAAAGTTGTTTGATCAATGTGAGAAAGAGCAGAAGAGTATCCATTAAATTAACTTTTTAAAAATATAAGTTAATGAGTTGCATTATTTTTACCTACTTCGAAAAAAATTGGTAAATGAAACTATTTTCAAGTTAGATGAAGGATAAAAAAAATTAAATATGGTAATGAATAAAAGTGCATTCTTTGCTATGAAGTATTTGGATGAAAAAAAGAAAAATGGTGAAGAGAAGTTCAGTTGAAATTTGGTCACTGAAAAAAATTTTGTGTTAAAACGAAAACACTTTATTATTTATAATATGATTAATTACAAATCACCAAGTATTTTTAACTTCAGTAAATATTTCGTAGAGTTGCAATAAAATGGTTTATATGTGGAAGAAGAAAAAGTAACACTTCGTTCGGTATGAATTGAATAAAAAGTTTTTTGTTTTCTTAAATATGTCTTAATAGAGTGCACTTAAGTAATGATTACTTTTCATCCATTATAATCTCATAAAAATGCCATTTCAAATAACTTATTTACAGTTTCAAATTAGAACGAATCCTCTGCAAAAGATGTACGTCAAAAACAGATTTGCAAATTTTCACAACCGATAAAAACTACGATTAAAAAATTATTTTAATTTGATTTTCTAATAAATTATGACATTTTTCCAAAAAAAGGCATTAACATTTTTTTAGAAAAATAAATCATATAAAAGGAAAATAAAAGAGCAAAAGAACAAATGTGCAAATTCTATGAAAAAGTGAAATAAACATAATTTTTTCATCAATTTTTTATTGAAATAAATATTCGAATAATTTTTAATAATTTACTATTAATATTTTACTCGAACAAACTTCTTTCACTTTTTTTGATGCCAAGATTTGTTCAAATTTCAAACATTTATTCTTCAAGGCAATGCAAAACTCTATTATATTATGGCAATCTGAATTACTATCACAGTTATTCATTTTCTGATTCAACATCGATTAGATAATGAATATTCAACGTGTGCAGCCATGCATGCTCGTTACTAAACCAAATTTTATATGTGCCACTTTTGTTACATTTAATTTCCTCCCTGATTGGTACCACAGTTGGTCCAGGCATTTTCTGAAATTTAATTCCTCTATTAAATTTAATTTCCTCTAGTAAGAATTTCCTCTATTTCATTATATCAATTTAACTTTAAATACCAGAGTGATGTTCTAAATGACGCTAACTCCAATTATATGAAAGATCACGGAATATTTCATCCTTACTATAGAGTGCACTTTTACAGTTTATTACAGTATCACTTTGAACTTACTGTAGAACAATAGTAAACATAAACTGATCTTTAAACAATTCCGTTTAATTTAATGACCTAAATACTCGCAAAATTCAAAAAAAGAAATACATAAAGTAATACACGTTCATATTATCGAAAACCTAAATATTTTAAGCAGATGTGATTATCTCGATTCAATACAAACACCAGGATTTTTTTATTATTTTTACAGGATTATTTTTATTATTTTTACAGGATTATTTTTACCGGATTTCAACTAATACGTACCATTAATAAGGGGTAAACATTAATTAATGAATCTGAATTTTCACAGGATTGATCTTTGACGTAAAAAATAGTGAATCCAAAATGTCCATCAGCATGAATGCACCATTTTATCACAGAACCCTGAAATTTTTTTTATTTGATAGACATATTATAGAGGTCAACATTCTCCTACCTATACACATTGCTCTTTTTTAGATCTAAATTATGGATTCCAATTTTAATTGCCAAAGTTGTTGCAAGTTATTCAATTTTAAAATGACAAAAGAATACCTGTTTAACATTCACATCAATTGTACCCGTTTTTCCAGCACCAACTGATAACACTTTACTCTTTTCATCCACCTTTTTTTTATGATAATATTGTGGATCGAGCGCTTTAGCATGCTCTAGTTCTGCTTTAAATACCTGCAATTGGTCAAGTAGTGCACATTTATATTAAAAAATTTCTCAAAATTTAAATTAATTGTGGGAACAAAATTGTGACAGACACAATTGCTCTAAAAAAAGTTCTGTCATATGAAATAATAAACGAATCAATTGATAATTAATTATATGAAGCAAGCTTATTAAGTTAATTTACTAGTAATCAATTTTTTTCTCATAAATATGAAAATGTAATTTATTGAGATGCACCTTTATTTTGTCATCATTCCAATATGCTGGCAATGCTTCTGGAACAGCAACATTTTGAATTTCGGTTTTCCAATTTGAGCCAAATATAGAAACTTTCTGCCGAGTTCGTTCTGGTAGCAGCGGTTTTACGATTGTCCTGAAAAATGAACAGATGAATCTGTGATAGAAGCAGCATAATCCATTTACTATTGCTTGCACTAACAAAAACAAACTGATTAGCTGTAGATTAGCAGTGATATCAGAAATAAATAAAGGAGCATTTCAGTAAAATAAGTGATGAATAATATACCAGATAGAAGCCATGAATGGTGGTGCATTGATGAGCACAAATCTATGGATCATCTCTACGTAATGGTCACTCATAAATGCTGATATACTGGCCAGCGGACCAGTCATCAAGGTCAACAAACGTTTGTCATATTTCAAATTGGTCAAATCCATCACATATATAATGGAAGCTTGTTGGCCTGCATTTTAATGGAAGGTTAAAATTTTAATTTGATGAAATCACCTTACACTATTCAGCGTTAATGATTAATACAGTAGTGCAGTATAAGTGATTTGATTTTGATCAGTAAAGTGAGCTATCGCTTATTGGTATATTGATTACCTTTTGTTGAAAATTATTGAATTTTTCTTGAATTATTGAATTTCAATATCAATTCTGTGCATATATAATTTCAAAGCAAATAATTATGCATCCATTTTAATTTAAAAACCATATAATGTTCAGAAAAATGACCATTGGTTAGAATTAAATTCTCCAAAAGAATGTTTACCAGTTTTTTTCTCCATTTCCATTATTTTACGAAGCAACAATTCAAGATCCTGAGTTCTGGCCATCATAATTTCATTTACTGAGAATGTCTGTATCATTCCCCAGTAATCATTTCGTCCAGTTTGCTCGATATTAACAATAGCATTTGGAGTTTTTATTGCTGGACCAGTTATACCAGCCTGGAATTTATAAATTTTCAACCAGCAACTGCAAATCTAAATATATCATAAGAAACATTTTAGAAAAAACTGAACCAATTAAATTAATTTTGATCTAATTTTATCATAAAAATTAAAAAATAAACTTAGCATGTGGAATATAATCTGCACAGTGTTATTGTATTAAAGTACCTTCCAGTAAGTATGTAACGGATGATTACGAGGTTTGCTTGCCATATTGTCCAAATCCCATTTTGACTTTCGAAGGAGCAAGTGATTCCTTAATTTTGGTAGTAAGATGTCAAAGTCGTAGTTATGACCTTGGAGCCATCGCAGTAAGTTGAAATCGGTGTCGTAGTATGGAGTAAGCTGAACGTTTTATTACTATTAGCAGTGATAGCAAAAATTTTAACACCTTAATTAATTTTATATTCTAATCCAAATACATACTTAGTTGTTATGTAAATGAAAGCAAAAATATTTCTAGCAATTGAATTAATTGATTGAGTAATTAATTAACTAAGACCTCAATCATTTTACTACTACTGCCTATCCAAAGAATTGAAGAATCTACAATTACTGATCGAAATGTTCTGCTGAATTGATTCAAACCATATCCAACTAATTGGTATTAAAATTAATCTAAATGACCAAATCAAATTTATATAATACATTAATGAACTGATAATGGTGGAAAGTACTGTACCTCATCTTTAACAGCTTCCCGTAATTTTGCAATGTTAATTTTGTCTTTTTCCGATATAGCAGAAGGAGGCATCAAAAATCTGCAGCATATAATTGGGTTAGCAAATAAATATGAAATAAGTCAGAAAGCAAATCATTTATTTACTTGATGATTGTTAAAACTTTTGTAAATCTTTTACCGAATAACATCAATTAATTTTTCCAATTAATATTTGCTACCTATTTGAAATTTGGGAATGTTCAACTAGACAGCTTCGTTAGTTTAAGCGATTTTGAAAGATTTTTTAGATAGAAAAAAAAATTGTTTGTTTATTGGAGATGATATTAATATGTTAACAGGTGGAAATTTTATCAAAAACTTTCATATAATGAAAGAAGTGATGAAAAAAAAGCACTAATAGTTTCACGCGGGATGGGATTTATAGGTTGATTGATTGGTTGTTTGATTGATTGATTGATTGATTGATTGATTGGTTGATTGATTGATTGATTGATTTATTGATTGATTGATCGGTTGCAATAAAATCATTTCAACATTTGTTTTTGTTTACAGTGTTGGGTCATGCTTCACCGATGTTCCCAAAAAATAATGTCATGTCATTCCAGAAAAGCCTCTGGACTTACCTCCCGTAATAAGGGAAGAGCTACACCCTCCAAAGAAGACATTGCATTCTATTAGAAAGTTGAATTTTCATACTTTGATCATCCATAACTAAGTCTCCTCCATTCCAAAAGCTCAAAAGAAGCAAAACAAGTCATTTCATTTTGATAAATATTGGATTAATTGTTCTTATGACTATAATCCAATTCACTATTTCCTAATTCTTAGTGAGAAAAAGAATTTTTGCTTTTTTTTTGGGAAACTGTGAATCAAAGGATGCAAATGAGTGTTATTTCTGCCCCATAAATTTATTTCACTTTTTGGGGATAAAATTAATTTTCTGGAATCCACAAAAAAAATAAATTGTACGCAGTTATGCATCCAATGAGTAAGATAGCAAAACGATAAATTCATTGAAAGTATTTTGAAATTGACAAGATTATTAATTTTGGGGTTTTTTGGGCAATATTTGCTGTGAATGATTGAGAATATGATAAAATTTAAAACAGAACACAGATTACACTGACATTTTTTATTTACAATGTTCTGTTAAAAGCAGAAAGATTGCTTAAGTAAGAAAAAGTGTGAGGCAATGAATTACAATTTGTCATAACCATCCTGTTGATAATGCTGATAAGAATGATTGGTTCAGTAAATCAACTGATTGAATAACTTTACAAATCTATTATTAAATCGAATTAAATGGTATGTTTTGCTTTAGAATAGAGAGTCATATCGTTATAGAGGAAAGAGTCTTTAGTAGGATGAAATAGTATTTCCTTGGGCGGAAAGTTTTCTTCATGATTATATCCTTATAACAATCAATAAAATTCATGTTGTGCTGTAGACAAATGAACTTACGTCAAAAAAGTCAAAAGATAATGAAAAATTGATGAAATATAAAAGTTTATTTATTAATTTCTTTCTACAAACAGCATGAAAGTGCGTTGAAAACAGAATAAAATGAAGCAAATTAAATGAAATGAAATGAACCTTTTGTGACAGGAAGGGAAAATATGTGACAGAGGTCCACTCTGAAAGTGGGAAGGCCTTAGTGCAAACAATTCGCGTGTCGTTTTAAAGTGTGTTACCCCGATTTGTATTCATCTCATGTCATTGTTATTACTATGTGTATTTTTATCTTCTAAACCAAATTCATTAATACAAAAAATTGATGAAAATGATGTCCTAAATCATTTTGAACTTCAGTGTTTAACAAGAACTATGACTAAACATTTATTTGAATCTCAATTTTATTTATTTCATAAATTTAAAATATGGTGATAAGTTAATCAACCGACTTAATAAGGCGATTAGCACAAAAGCTGTATATGTGAAGATGGAACTGAACTTTGCATTTTGGATTCATTTTACTACGCCAATTTAAAACTCATTGAAAGATTTCATGCCAGTTCAGTATATCTATTCCTAATAAACTCTTAATTTGTCATGCTTTAAAGTCATAACTCTGTTAACCTTCGAGACAGAATCATTGTTAGCCTAGTTTATGAGGAAAAGATTTCACTTTTAATATGGCTTAGCTAAATGTGATGATTACAAATTTTAGTGCTTTACAAAATAACAAATTTTGAAACAATAGATAAAGCATCATTTTGAACATTTTAGTAAACAAGTCTAAAAAGAGAATTTATTTAAAAATTGAAGGAAGAATATTTTATTTTTTTTAGACTGAAAGAAGTGTATGCTTGAAAAGCGATTCATTTAAACTCTTATGGGTGAGAGAAATGGCGACAAAGTGACGAAAGACGTTTTGACTGGATGAATAGAGTCGTACAGCATGTCGTCAAAAACCGGTCGCATACGACAACATTTTACGGATTGATTCTTATCATGTTGTTATGATAGTTAACAATGTTGATAACTTAGTTTATTTTCACCACTTATGACATATTTTTGAAGTTTTTTGAAATGTATAATTGATCTACTGCTTCTTCATGAACTGCTGAAGATTCATTTCAAGCAAATGAGATTGTAAAATTTAAAAACTATCAATGAATAAAATTATTGATACTTTCATTAAAGTGGATCATCTCTTTAAATTCTAAAAAAAATTTCAAAGCGCTAGCGGCTTTTAAAAATGTCTCGTCCTTCAGCTGTAAACAATTACTTTAAGTGAAACAATTTATTGAAATTGCACTTAATCATCACATAAATCTAACCAGAAGTAGGAGGATTCACAAGTATACAACGCCAACAAATTTAAACCTATTTAAAATAATTTTTACACCAATTCATTTACCTAACTTCACACATGCAATAGACCTTAAATAACCTCAACGACTTTAAACGAGTTCTAAAAATTAATTGTCTAAAAAGGCATAATAAAATTGCGCAATTTAATTGTTTGTTACATTTTTAAAATTGTTCAACTAAAATTTGTGATTTTCTTGGTATTAAAAAATAGCAAAAGAGACAGCGAATATTTTTCAATATTACCAATGGTTAGCTTTCTCGATGTTAAAAAAATTTTTTTAAGTTTAGAACCATAATATTTTATCATTTTTTTGTAAACATTTTACAGTTGAAAAGTCTTGAATCCTTTTGGAAAATCGTTTTGGACTTTCAAATACTTAAACTATCGATTTTTTTTTTTTTTTTGAAATTATGTTAACACTGCATAATAGACCAAGTTTTAAAGTACTACCAAGAAATAATTGTTTTCAACCGCAGTTCATTAAAAAATGAAATCATAAAATAATTATTAGAATCATGATGTCGAAGTACGGACTTTGAACTCGATCCACAAGATCTAAATTCCATAAATAATGCAACCTCGAGGCTTAGTGGATATGCCTTAACAGTTAATATTTTCAACATATTACTTTCATTGCTCTTAAATGATGAATTTTGCGCTTAATACGTTTTAGAAAATGATAAATTTTCAAGTGTTTTTTATTTCTTTCTTGTTTGATGTTTAAGTTTTCATTCTCATTGGAAAGTAGAAAATCTTCTCTCGAAGATACCGGTAGGCAGCCTTTATAAAAATAGGATAAATGAATATTTTGTAATGAATATTTCATTCAAAACTATCCACCAAATAGCTATCTGTTTAGCAGTTTTAAAACAGAATAATGCTAATCACAATGATATCTATTGATTGACTGATTGGTTGTCAATGTCCACTAAGAATAATCAAAGTTTTTTTCACTTTGTTTGCACTAATAATTAGTTCTTGAAATATTTTTGTTTATAATAATTTGACAAACGGAATCTGATATAGTAAAAAAGGGAAATTTCGATAAAAATTTGCATGTCTATATTCATATTATGAGTTGTTGATCTTTGTCAATGAACAAGTTATCAACAGAAGTAACGTAGGAATTAAGGGGGATAACAGATCACATGATGAACAAGTTAGGGTTAATTAGTATTCAGCATTAATTAACACATTTCTGAAATAAAACTTTTGAAGAAAATTTTTAGATAGAGAAAAAGTCAAAAGAAAGGTGATCCCTCGATCATTATAAAATTTTCATGCAAAACATTACATTACAGGTGATTGACACAACCAGGTGATGATACCGGAAGCAGCTCACTTCGATCATTTTGTACTACCGGTACTCCCCGATTACCCGTCATATTGATTGTGAATAAATGACTACCACTTCCATCTTGAGCATCAGATAACATCAACATATGTTCTGCTTTTGCCGCTAGAGTATTCAAATGCGGTTTTGTCATACTCAACGATTCCATATGTCGAGAAAGAAAAAAGTTACTACGAAATTCGTCATCTGAAATCTCTTCTACGACCATTTGCGCCATATGTTTGAATAGTGTTAGAATCTCATACATTCTTTTTTCTGCTATTTATAATATCACTTCAAAAGAAACAGATAAATACTCTCAAAAGGTGTCATAGTAACAAACCACTGATATCTTTATTGTTGAGTGAAGGTAGTGGCGGTCTTCGATATGGATCTAAGTTACTTGCGGAATTCTGACGCATCATTCGAAGATTCTCCTGCCTGTCGAAAATTGATTTCGGACAACATAACATCCACCTGCATTTTTAGTCTCTAAAGCGTTATGAAATTGAACTGAATAATACTTAATGATATCCTTAACTTGTCACTTGCTATTATTGCAGAACTATCATGCAAAAGTATTAATGTAATAGCAGCAATTAACCTGGGCCACATAAATTGTGATATATTATCAGAAGAATCAGCATTTCCCTGATCACTTCCATTGCTTCTTCTGGATTTCCTACTGGAATTTATTAACAGTACCAATCAATCAAATAAAATAAAGTTTTTAAAATCAGAAAGTTAGTATAGATCTATCCAAATTTGTTCACTGTAGACACTTTACATTGAATTATCGATTGGTGATAGGATGACAACTTAGATACCTATGCAGAATGATGTCAACCGTAATTATAAGATCAAAGTAAAAGCTCACTTCTTGCTGAGTTCCAGATAAATAATAACAGTTATTAAAACAACAATAATTAGTGATGTACCGGCACCGATCAAAATCCATATAAACCATGGGATTTCTTCTGAAAATAAGTAAAAGTTAAAAGACACTGTAGCATAGACAATTAGCTAAAGTAGATTTAATTTAAATCGAAGTAAGTTGAAATTTGTTGTGATTTGATAATGTCAACATTTCAGAAAGTCGATAGAGAAGCAATTCAGATTGGTCATTAATATCATCAGTGATCAAATTATGGAACACGACTATAACAAATGAATAGACTGATCGAGCCAATGATTTGTATTTGATAAAATTAAAGAAAAAAATAAAAATCTTTGTTTGCATGAGCAAAATAAAAAATGAAACTGGCAAATCATAAAATTAATCAGAAATTTTGTGAAGGAAAAGATAAAGTGATAATTTTCCGGTATTAAAATAGTGAGAAATTTTTGTAGTTTATGTATACTTTTGAGCGAAATTTTTGTGTTCATAATCAAATAAAAAAATAAATCAAATATGGAAGCTATAACTGATAATTCTGGTTGATAGTTCACGAACAAATGAGCAGAAGTACGGATGATGCATTTTAATTAAGATTTTTGGGAATGATAATGATATTACTGCATCATTTGAATGAGTCACATAGTTCTCTTCTTATTGGTGATACGACTAGCTCTGAATACAACAGCAGATCAATTGCAGAAATGAAGTTTGTAGTCCCTTTGTAATCCCATGCATATATTCAACTTTACCATATAGAAATGTAATGTTTGGGTTAGTCTTTGAGAGTGAAAGAATAAAATCAGAAAATGAAATTAAAGCGTAACTTAAGAAAACAGAATAAACTTGCAAAAGGGAATATGAATTTGTCATAGATTTCTTGGCGAAGCATTATAAGAAAACAATAAAATCGCAATAAGTCATAGAAAAACTTAAATCAAAACGAAAAAATTAGATTTGTGTTATAATTTTGAAAAAATTAAATGCGTACCAAAAATATTCCAATCATTTATTGTATTGAAAAAATTTTGAAGTGTTGAATTTGAGGAAGTTGTTATTGGCGTGACATTAAAACCATCATTACTTCTAATGCTGCTATTAGTCGAATTTTCAAAAAATTTTACAACTGCATCATCCCACTTCCACTGTGACCAATCATCCGTTATCACTGCTGTTACGGTTGCAATACTGGTTTCAGTGATGGCAATCTTTTCCATATATGCAAGGATCGTTTCATTGTCCATTCGTCACTAATTAGTTTTCCCATAGAATTTAGGACAATGAAGTTTGGAAATTTGAATGGTATTTAGCTGTTCACATATATTTAAAATATTCTGAAAATGAATTTGTTTGAACTGAGTTAAAAACATTACTTTTATCAGTACGATAAATTCAGAAATCTTTGGCCTTTCATTCATAACCAAAGAAAAAAAGACAAAAATGGATTCATAACCCTATTAACGTCTAGTCTGTTTAATTCAGCCATGAAAAAACTTTGTAACTAATATCAGTGAAAAGAGTAGGTTCTACTTACCGCTATAATCTTGTTGACAAAAAACACAGTTCGAAATATTTTAAAAAGTCAGGAGAATTGCATTCCAAATCTTAACCTTTCCATAACCATCACACTTAACCTTTGTTAAGGTTTCTGAAAAAGTAATAAATACTTTACTGTTAAGGGAGATTTGATAAGGAATAAAAGTGAACTGTCTTAAAATTATTCTCAAGAACAACGAAATAGAGCTAATTTTAGAAGCGAATATTACAACGAGTAACATTGAGTAATTACCATTAAAGTATTTTATTACCAGTGTAAAAAGTTGGTGCATAAAATCAGATTTAGTGCTAAAATTTAAAAGCAAACCGTTCGGTTAATATCATACGCAAACATTAATTTAATTTTAACTGATTTTTTAAAATAATTTAGCAGTTATTGAGAATAATTCTAGCTCTCATTTATGACGTTAAGGTAGAAAACGAAGTAAGGGTTAATAGAATACTGAGGATTGCTTTGCTGACGTAAATGTATTTTTAAACAACAGGCCACTTTGTTATACTTTTTATGCTGGAATGAAGCTTAGCATATTTACATGAAGTAAGATAAATCGAAAATAAAGTTAGATTTTGAAATAAGTTCAAACAAAGTACTTGATGATGAAATAAATTCACTTTGTTCTTGTCTAATCAGCTAAGAACAAAGCATTTGAACAAAGGCTAACAGTTAATAGTTTAAATTTTCACTGAGACTATGAACGCAACTGATAGATTCCCCGTTTCAATATTTTTTACATTGGTCAGAATACAGTTTTTTGTTGGCCACTGCTGTAAAATAT
Organism: Wuchereria bancrofti; assembly: GCA_005281725.1. NCBI lineage: Eukaryota > Metazoa > Nematoda > Chromadorea > Rhabditida > Onchocercidae > Wuchereria > Wuchereria bancrofti. Next base: position 4,376,551 of record SSBO01000009.1, on the reverse strand, counting down.
TTAACGTTTTACAGCGATAGAAAATTCTCGTGAAAATTTTTTAAACTTTAAACCAAGTGTGTTAAAAATAGAGGGATATGCTACTAAACGTTATTGAAATATGCATGATTGTCTCATTAGCTGTTATTTAAAGTATTTGATTGAAATTTGAAATTCACAAGATGAAATGAACAGTTAACATTTCTAGCACAAAAATGAAAATTATTATTCTTATTAATATTTCATTACTCAATACTTATTTTAAAGAACCTTAAAAATATAATGTAATTAGGAAACGAAATGCCATATAGTAAAATAAAAACTTAAATTAAACAATGCATGAATGAAATTTCAGTACAAAAAAGATCTGAGGGAGTGTTTAGAATTAAGCTTATTTGCTAATTAAGGTTATAGGTTTTGAACACAAAATTACAGTTATTTAGATAATTTAACAAACAATTAATATATATATATATAGTGGGAGAGGGAAATGTAGTAGACATAATTATATATGTGTACGTATATGCCATAGCTTGTCGTTGCCAAGAGACAAGCTATGACTGAAAGGAGTATTGTGGCGATTTGGCTCAAAATCAGAAAAGAAAGAAATCAAATCATTTGAAATCTTAATTTGAATTCAATCCAAAAGTCTCCCCAATAATCAACCATAATTCTCTCATTCTTTCTTCACTCTTCCGTCATTTCAATCATTTTTTTTACTTTTTTAGTTCACTTACTGTAATAAGAATCAATGGCAAAATGGAATTTAATTAATAAATTTTTACCTATTTTTTACCTATAGTATCTCATCGAAAATATCATTTCCTTTATGATATTATATCAGTCATTATGTTATCAATACCAATGAATAAATCTGCTCAAAAGTTTTTGTAGGTAAAGTTCGATTCGTATTGATAAATTGGATATTATCAACAGTGATGATAATGGTGATAATAATTTATTGAATGCTAAATGAACGCTTAAAATAAAGAATTTTAAATTTTATAATCACATAAAAATTAATCGAATAAAATGATGTAAGCCAATTAAAGTGTCAAATACCGCAACAAGTAATGGGAAATGTTATGATTCAGTTGAACAACAGATTCTGATATAATAAAGGATCGAATTTCGTGAATTCACTACGGGTAGTTCGCTTAATCGCCACTACTTGTCTTATCCTGCATTCTTCTCCCTTTGCCACTGTGAAGAACTACTAATCTCATCAAAAACTTTGGGGAAGCAATTGGCGCTCACTTCTTCCTCAGAAAGTGCCATTATTTTACTAAAAAAAAGAAAAAAAAAAAACGTAATAAATTCAAAGCTACATTTTCCGTAAACTTTTTTTCTTTCAAAGTGGATTTAAGGTTGAAAATTTTTTCTTTTTGAAAATAGTTAATGATGTGAAAGGAACGGTTGCTAAATCTCATTTCCAAGAGTTCAAATTCTAATAAATTAACCATTTTGTACTTGCCGTGGAGATTTTGTGCTGAAATGATATAAGGGACATTATGAGTAGTTGAACTGATAAAAATACAAGTCAAGAAAAAACTGATAAAGGAAAATAATAGCAAAGTAAAATCGATTATTCATTTAGCATTCAATAAAGGAAATTAAACTTATTTTACATATTAATTACGAGTTGTCAAACAACAAACACTAGAACATACGTATGTACTTCTGAACATCAATAATAGTGATAACTGTTGAATCAGTTATCATTTCATTTAGTTTAACTAATGATTCTTTTTTTCTTTTAGATCGTTTCATCTTAGTCATTCGACAACACAATAACAATATATTAAGTAACATTTCCGGGAAAATTCTCGAATCGTTGGCGGAAGGAAGAAAATATTGAAAGAATGCAAACGTTTCAATCAAATGGAAGTAATCTTCGTTCAATCAATAATAGCAGAAAATAGAAAAAGGCGAAAGATATGTAAATTACAACAAGTCACACACTAATAACTATCTGAAATGATGCTGAAAATCCTCTTTTTGACATTGAATAATTCAGCTGTTTCTTCCTTTTTGCCTCTCTCATTGAATAGTGCAATAATGCTGCGAGCAAAAAAAAGAGCCAATAATTGGCACTCAATCATTTCATCAATTTTGAAAGATTTTTCTCCGAAAACGACTGATATATTCCGTAATATACTTTCCCATGAACAAAAAAAAAGGCTCCATTTTTTCTCTTCCTCACTGTGTGTGTGTAAAGAATGACGTAAAGATTTGAAATGTAACTTTGTTGAATTTTTTTTCTCCCACCAAACTATCCGTATCATTTCTACTGCTCTCTTCTTCTCTTCTATCAATGTCACGATGAGGTCACTGTTCATAATGCGGAATAGTTGAAGCAATGAAATCAAAAAAATAATATACTTGTGCAAACACAGAATACGTTGATATGGACACGGAACAATGAGTACGCAGTTCAGCAAAGTGATGTATAGACGTATATCAAATATAAAATTATATTATTTGATTAGTTACTATTAGCAACTATCGAGAGGTATCCGAAGCACAAGCGGACGACGTCAGGAAAATGCTTAACTGTTTATCTTCAATTTTACGTGTTTTTGAGAATGTTTTTTAAAAGATGATGTCACTTTGCTGTCATCTTTAGCTTACGTAGGTAGGAATGTAAGTAATGACATGATATGGTTATAGGAAAAATATGGCTAAAACGGCGTTAATTAGAGTGATAATGAAAGGGATCAGAAATACTGATAACATACGCACTTTTAATGATAGCAAATCAACTCTTATTTTAGCGCAAAAAAAAAGAACACAAAACAAAAAGAACAAAGAAGATGAAGACGAATATCAGAGATCTTCCTGAAATTGATAACTGGTTGGCTTAATTAGCACTAAAAACTAAAACAACTATATATTTGTTGAGATAATTAGTGTAAGAATAAAGTTCTCTGTAATGTCACCTTGAGAGTGGTCTGTGTAATTAATAACTAAATATTTTGTAAATTCAGTTAATAACTGAGTCTTCAACAATTTGATCCGAAACATAAACAGCAAGCAAAAAAATTTAAACCTTCACTTAAACTTGAATCAGAAATTTTCAATCAAATACAAATAAGAAAACGATAACAGTGGTTTCAAGCTTTAATCTGTTTCTAAATTTGATTGAGAAGAACATAACATGAATTTAAAGGTGTCCTCACTTCTTTTTTTTTGATTAATATTAGAATACATGCATCTCTTTCAAAATAAGAGATTTAAAGCCGGTGAAAGTGCTGCCGTTTCAAAATTGAACTAAAAAATTTATTTATTCTAAGCTTAAAACCTGTTTTTGACTCGACTTTTGAAATTTTTAAAGTAAATAATCGGATAATAATGCATTCTATGACACATTTATTGAAATATGATATCAAAGAGAAGAAAGAAAGCAAATAAAATTGACACTGTAACCACTGAGTATTAAGACAACCTAGTGGCCTAAAACTTCAGATAGTAGTGAAATATGACAACTTCGCCTTATCTGATTCTTCATAAACTAGTACGAGTGATGGAGACAACCATATATCTTCATAAATAAATAGCTTCATTGCCCATCCTACTTTACTGTTTTATTTTGAAAATGTAAAATTTAAAATACTTTTAGTTGAAAAAAATTACAAAATATTTTCAATTATGGTTATAGTTAGTTTAAAAGTTAAAAAAATGCACGTCAACAACTTTTATTTTCTTTTTTCAGCTTCAAGATGAAAAGTGAAACGTAATTTGGAGAGAATTTTAAATTATAGCCATAAATTAAATTGTAATATTTGCTTGAAAAAGGAAATCAGTGCTGTAAAAGAAATAATAGAAATAATATTAGGAAACAAGACTTTGATATAATAATCAAATCACTGATTTGCTAATTTTATGATATGCTGAAAAAATTCAAAAAAGAAAACGTAAATTATAAGCGAAAACTTTCTATTATTTCAATTGAAAGAGAAACGTTGAATGCAATGGTGAATACAAATTCAAAATGCGCCATATAAAGAAAATCGAAAAACTTCCTAAAATTCGAATTTTCTTACCTACCAAATATTTGCACAAAATATAATTTAAAAAAAATATATATGAAATACTGAGCAAAAAAATGCGTGCGTAGAACGAGGAGATGGATGAGATAAATTCAAGAATTGAAGGTAAACACAAATATGGAAGTTATGCACAATTATTTCATTTTGAATAATTCATTGAAATGATGCAGAAAAACGAGGCTTATTTAAATTTCAACAATATTAAGTTATTATCAATATTGCAATATTGCATAACATAGCAACCATTTAGAGGAAATTATTCATTTCCTAATTTGTCTGCTAAATAAAATTGGCAATAATCATTTGCTATTAACAATAACTCTTTTTACTGCAAATTCAGTCAAATGTTATTCATAGATCAAAAAACAGATACAAAAAAGTCTTCCACAATAATTATATGTAATTTCAATTTTGCATATTGTTTTGCTATATTAGAGGAGATGAATTAGTCACTGCGATTTTTAGGAACACTTAAATTTAACAATGAATAAAGTGAAATTGAACTCAAGATTGTCATTCTATGTAGGACATTTGACTTACGTCTAATGAAAGAATCACTGCTAAATTTTAACATTTTGCAAGTAATACTTTAAAATTCATCGCATTAGTTTCATTTAACTTTATTCCAAACAAAATTACTAGGAAATTTTTTGAAAAAAAAGAGAGTGGAAACGAAAATAAAATCAACTCATTTAATTAACATTCACAGTTAACTGTTTCATTAAAATTTTAAAAGAAAAGTAATATAGTTAAAAAGTGTGATGACCTGGAAAATTTAAGAAATAGAAATGAAAGAGATAGAAAAAACAAAATAAAAGATAAATTCTTACGCTCTGAAAATGTTTCACTCAGTTTTTGGTTAAACTTTTAAATTGATGACAGTTACCAAAAAAAAGTTTTTGTTATTTCAACTGAAAGAGAAACATTGAATGCAATGATGAATACAAATTCAGAATGCGCCATGTAAATGTAATAAGTAGAATGAATCTGATCAAACATCAATACCGACGCTCACTCCTTAATAATTTCGTAAGCTAATGAATTGACTTCACTATAGAGATTACGATATACGATATAGCTTGAACTTACGATATTAGTATATCACGAAAAGCTGATCTTCTAGAAATGAGAGAAAAAATTAATCTTTCGGATTCAAAGTCTCAGTTTTTGCAAAGAAAAAAAAGGACATTCTGATGGGGAAAATGGACTTACCAGTTGACATGGAAATAATCAAAAGTAATTTTGACCACTATATGGCCAGGCCGGTTGTTATTGCAAAAGCAATCATAGCTTAACTTGGAAATCACAGAGTAATGCCAAAGGATGATTGATGTAAAGCAGTAAGGCAATGATTGAGAAAGGGATGAAAATATTGCCTTTATCAGTTTTAGTCATCATAGATTTGTATATTAACTTCATAATCAGCTTTAAGATTACGATTAAGTAAAAGAATTAAAAGAATCTTCCTTTCCATTTGCCAGGATTTATTCAACTGTGAAGCGGTAAAGTCCCAAACTTTTCATTAACCTTCTAATCTGTCATTCTTCAAAACATATATGTAATGCAAAATAAATTCATGCTAAGCTTATGATTCCACATACATCGGAATGGTTTGAATTCAATGCATTATTAACAATTTTTGCATGGAATTTCTTCTCTTACTTGTTTTCTTAACTTCCGTTAAGTATTATTAGTGCTGGTAATGATACTATGTACCACACATATTGGTTGTTGCACAATCTGACGCATATCTTATTATTCTACTTTAATCAGCCATTTTTCTATGTACTAACCATTTCCTTTAGATTGAATTGATCGCAAAATTTCATCTCGATTTGGTCAAAATTTTGCTCTTCTTTATTTTCTTTTTTAACAAATAAGATCTGACATTTCTCATCTTTTATTTTATTATATGCCTTCAATTCAATTAGATTTCATTGTATGTTCAATTTTTTTCTCTTTTTTTGCACACCCTTAACCCAAATCGAGGATTTTTAAAGGAAATGTACAATCCAACTTAACTGAAAATTATTACACGCATATAAATGTACCGTAATATTATTAATTATATATTTCACGTCCTTTTTTTGAAATTATATGGAAATTTTGAGCTTTTTTAATAAGCTTCACGTTCTTGTATTAATAAAAATAATGCATTAATAACTCAGCATCAGTTATTTCATTCCTAGATAATCTTAAAATCCTCCAAAATAGGAAGATATAAACGATGTTTGAATTGGTTTTCTAGAAATTTTACGACCCTTATTTTTTTAACTGATCGTAACGGCAAAATGACGCAAAGAAGTTTTAAGCAGAAATTAGTACAATATCAATGGTTGAATGGATTATTTCTCATTCACAAAAAAAAGAAAAACTACGTTGCATATAATTAAATTCACAAAGTCAACAAAGTGGGTGAATGAGATCATTGAGCTTACAAACGAATAAAATTAACCAAGAAATTTATGCAAAAATCCTTGAGCAAATTCACCCCCGATAATACTATTCACTTGATTGAGTACTTCTATCGGATTCTGAAATGAAAAAGTTTTTTAAAAAAAATGAAGAGAGAAAAGGGAGAACCTTTCATCCACTTTGACTTTTATAAGTTAGGTATTTCGCTGGGATAATATATCAGAGGCTTAAAAACAAACAGGATTACTGATACCTGATCAATAATACCCGAAAATTCTTCACACCGTTGAATTGCTCTTTGCATTTCCATGCCGATTTGAAGTGATCCCAAGATATCACATTCGCTGATTACCTTTCTCAGCTGACCACAATATTGTCGTTCCGCACCTCGTTTACATGTTTCCTTCCTGAAAATTATCAAAATTTTAGCAAATTCATCATTTCATATCATAAGATTAGCAAAGACCAGCATAATTATTCCCTTATACAACTGCAACAAATAAAGTAAGTCTCATAAACGATCATATCAACAACTAGCAAATAAATAGGTTTCTCTTCGACACGTCATAAACACGTAGCAAAAAGCAACCGACCAACAAGGTAAGTAATTCACTTAACGAGTTAGTGTTTTCTGCCTAAGTATGAGAGATTTACATGCTCGTGCAGCTATTAACACTTATCTGCATAACTCACGTAGCTCCGATGAAATCAACTTTACCACCGAAAAGAGCGTTGGTAATTTGACTACCCCAAAGGTCCCACGCCTTTTCATCTGCTACTTTCACGCAATTCCCGTACGCTATTTTCATGAATTCACTTAAAAATGGCAGACACCCTGGAAAGAAATCTGCAATAGCGAGAACTTTCAAATAAAACCTGTTTATAAACATATAACAAATTTCTTCGATTTCCGATTTGAAAGATTAATTTCACCACTCAGAATATTTTTAAAAAGTATCTAAGGCATCACTTAAAAAAAGTTCTTGTTGGAAACATTAATTAAGAATTAAAAATCTATGACAAATGAAACAATTTATAACAATAATGTACTAATTTAATGAAATAAAATAAAGTGCTCCGACTAAACAAGCATTTTAATGCTTTGATAAATAAACTTGAAGATGAAATGATTGTTACTTTAAAATGATAACTGAAAAACAATTAAAGATTTGACATTGATCGTTGACGAACCTCTGCCCTTCGGTATACCAAAATTACTGTTTGCACCAGGTGCTAACTCTCGAATAGTCGGTAACCAGTTGATATCTTCATCTTTGGTATATGTTTGTGTTTCCGCTCCAAGAGCTGTCGATGATTTAACAGGCCTTGAAGATCCTAAAAATGCTCCTGCAATATCCATCAGTGATTTGGTACCACTATTTGACTCAGCATGAATGCCTCTTTGCTGTTGCCCTGACATTAGACCACGACTTTCAATCGCAGAAACTTCGGCAAATTTGGTGATAGCTGGCGAAATAGCATTTGTTATAGACTGGCCGATCATTTCAGATGGTCGAGAATTGAGTGATATAGGTCCTGGTTCCGGATGGCCAGGCCTTGTTCTAAAACAACAGTCATTTGTATTTTGACGTGGAAGACTACATTTCTCATAAGTTCTAAGCTTGCAGTAGTCTGTCTTTCTCTTTTTCAAATCTATCGTTTTAGTTGAAATTGTTGAGGTCAATCAAATAATCAATTTAATGCAATCAGTTGAAGAGATTTAGTATTAGATTGATAAGAAAGAAATCATACAGTGCGTCTATATTAGCTGCAGCGGAATGCTTTGCAGCGGAAGCAACAATTTCCGTTGCCATTTGCGTCAACCGTCCAATGTTATCATTTGATAGAAAGTTCAAGAATGGATTACCACTGTTGCTCTGTAAAGTCTACATCATTTGTTTTAACTGATAGCAGTTCTTCATAGAGTTATTCCCGTGCATCCGGGAAATCAAATGGTACCGGAACGAAATGACAGATTCAAGCTAGGGATTCCGATATGTGTGAAAATTTCATTGAGATAGCTTTTTTTGTTAACGAATGGTGGATTGTGGAATTCTTAATCAGAAAATGATGTATTAATCCAATTCTGAGTTGAGTGATATCTCGATCAAAAACAAAGTCCATGTAATTCTCTCAGAAATGAATTTAATTATCATATTTAGCTTAAACTGTATAAAAATAATTCAAATCAGTTCCAACGGTCAGTCCAAAAAATTAAAATAGTGTGAAAAATTTCTGTGCGCCGATGCGTGAAAGTGAAAGGAAGAAATAGGGATGGGTAGGAGAAAGAGAAGGGATAAGGATTCAATAAGAGAATATAATATGAATATAACCTGGGCATTGGAGGATCTGAGCGCAATTGACACATAGAAGGAAAAGAGAAGAGTGATGACGAATGATGCCGGCATTCCAGAGACTTCAGTAATCAGCCAAAATGGTTTTCATTTTGGTTTTCGCTTTGCGGATTGGAGGATGGATTTTGGGAAGGATTTGAATGGACGGAGGGGGTTGGCGCTCAACCAGAGCAATACCGGATTGTTTCGTTCAGTAATGATGGTGATAACCACTGTGATGTGGATGACATGACATGACATCTCATGCATCAACATTGCGCATTGTGATTAACTCAGAATCTGATCTCGATTATATCTCGGTGAATATATCCTCTTCCAAACTTGAATACTTCTTGAAAAGGTGGGCAAATTATTGGATAAAAGTGGGCTGATTAGGATGAGAGAGTTGAATAAATAGATGAGATCAAGTGTGGCAACCTGCAACTCCGATTTTTTGTTGGGAGAAAACGACAACAAGGTTTGGGTCATAGTGTCACATACACACACACATG